>JBBMOE010000005.1:4767512-4824641 GCA_037975065.1 Chaetodon trifasciatus | reverse complement strand
TCTCTCTCTCTCTCTCTCTCTCTCTCTCTCTCTCTCTCTCTCTCTCTCTCCTTTTCTCCCTGTTTGCTGATTATCTGTTGATCTCTCCTTCTCATATGCACTTTTTCTGTCTTCCATTCTTTTCTTTCTTTTTTGTGTTTTATTAGCTATTCCTTCTCTCAGCCTCTGTCTCTCTGTCCCTGTCAGACCACCTTTCATTTTCTTCATGCTCTTGCTCTCTGGGGATTTTTCAAGTATGGGCAGGATCCACATGGATGGCTATCTTTAAGTATAGGCCACCCCTGCATATTGAGGTATTATCTGGTCTCTTTGAGTCAAAGGTAATGGGAGATAGAATAGATCTCTATGGTGTGATTTGGTGGAAATATTTAATTTATATGCTGGACTCTCTCAGGTGGAAGAATATTACTCATTCTGTGTACTTAGGTAGACTATGAAAAAGATGGAATGGGGTATGTGGTGAGAATACGTACAGTGGAATTTACATGGACTACCTATTGAGATGCCACAGTGCTCCAAAATTGCCTCATTGTTTGTAAGCATACCAAATTTTGACTTTTCACATTGTGTTAAGGTGATTATCTGTTGACCTTTTCTTTTCTTTTGCGAGAAAGTGAACAATTCAGAGGTATGATATATTTCTCTGACAAATATCAGCAGACATTTAGATTTAGACGACAGTTGAAAAAACAAGAAAAGATTTATAATAGATTATATACCACACTGTATGTTATTAGTTGCTGTTCCTTCTGTAATATTTATTACTGTTTTTAATAGGATGATTAATTCCCCTCCAATGGAAGTTAATCATTTTTCGACCTACGATGCACAAAGAAGTAATGTTTATGACCTAATCAAATATATGACTGTGGTTGTAATAAAAATTCATAATTTCCCTAGTGCATGATATTAGAAAGACGTACACTTGGAATCATAATTTCTGTTTTGTGGATGAATTATGTGACTGTGGCTTTGAAGCTGACATGTAGATCATCAGATAATTTAGGAGAGACCGAGCAAGAATATTGAAAAGATGGCTTCATTTCTTATAGGCAAACATGCTAATGTGGCAACACTGTAGAATCATTAGGTAAAACAACTAACATTAGCTTTTTTTATGCTAAATTAACATTCTGGACAATGCTCATTTATCCCTCTGGTGACTGGTGAGAAGCTACATTTTGTTTTAACTGTGTTCATGTTGCAGCGGAGAGGCTATTGTCAGTTAATGCATGGTTTTTAAGACAGTATCACTGTCAAAGGCAGAGCTGTTTATTTTCTGATCCAGTGAGGCACTGAGGTGGTTTTTACTTCATTTTCTAATTCTTTAACTAAACTTATTTGTCTAAATTTATGTTTGGAAAGTGGACTAGCTCCACAGAAGGGAGAATAACGAAAACAACATAACAGCCATCCACTTTTCTGAGATACAGAAGATAAGTAAAAACAATATCTATACATAATTTAATCAAGTTTAAGTTTGACTTCTGAGTTCTGCTTGTAGATTTGTCGAGCAACTCACAATGACGCCACAGGGATGTTGGCGCAGCAAATCTGTACACATCAGTGGTTGAGCGTGCACACATCTGCAGAGGAGACGATGTGTGTTTGTGCATGGGTACATTAGGAACTTTCAGGCCTTTAGGGATGTTTTTGATTGCCCATGACACTTGATTTACCAGCTTAATCTATGCAGCTTTCAACAAAAATGCAGTGACAATATAAAATGCGGGCATGGCCTTGTACATTTCCATGGTCAATTTGATCTTTCCATTATGTGAATCAGCAGGCATAAGGGAAAGTATACAGTGGTGTTTCTCAGAAACCCTCCCACAAGACACAAATCTACTTCTTTTGGCTGAAGGTGCTTTTTCCACACACATAGACACAATCACGAGAGTATCAGAGGGAGAAGAAGGGAAAATGAAAATTGGTCCAAATAGGAATTTAAAGTGCACTCTATTCTCATACATTTCACTGAGCTATTTTTGATGTGTGTAAAGTTGATGGCTGAAGACACTGACCGAAATGAAACAGGCCTTCATAGGAGTACTGGGTCTCCTCAAATATTACATTATAGAACACTCCAGTGATAATAAAACTTTCCTTTTTGCTCTCACAGCAATAACAGAATCTAAACTGCACCTCACATGAAAGACCACAGCAACGTTAGGTCCATCAAAGCTAATTGATTCTACTATGTCTTCATTTCCAAGGAAAAACGTGTTGGGCCGATGAGAATGATAGAGGGCTTGATTTATGAAGCACAGAGCGCAGAGATGCGGGTGTTACAAGTTTCGGAAATTTCATCTCAGATCAAGTCCCAGCACTGTGGAGATAAAAGCAAAAAAGGAGAGGTTTGTACTTAAATGGATTATGTTTATGGTTTGTGTCTCAGAAGCCACAGTGTGTGGGTGTGTGTGTGTGTACATGTCACTGTTGCTTTTTATATACAGAGCTCAAATCCGTTGCCTGAGGCAAAATATCCTTGAGTGGCTATCAAAAAGAGATACTAATGATTTACAGAGCTGTTTACCAAGCCATCACTGCCGCTGACCTCCTCTCCTCCACCATTGGAGCATCTGTTTGTGCATGCACTGTGTATGTGTATGTGCATGCATGCCTATGCGTGTGCTATGCACTATGCACACACTCGTATGGTCTTGTGTTTTCAGACACCGTTCACAATGATAACAGGCAAAAATGAATCAAATAAACCACATCAAGGTGTTGCCTACTTAGAGATATTGTTTGGCCTCTTGCTAAAACCTGGGACCTTCAGCTGTGAGACCCAAAAGAGCCATTAATAGAGCAATTAATGGATGTGAAATGGATGTGTTAGCCTCAGTTAACGTTTCATGATGAGCTATAGTTAAAGTTAATAATCAATGGCCCATTCTCTTTTGTTTAAGAAACTTTACAGTATACTTTGTGCAGCAGTTAATGTTAGTGGAGAGTAGTGTTATAAGGAAAAACACCACAGTATTTCTAATATAACTGAGAGAAAATCAATGGTGACATTTGATGGTACAGGTACATGACCAGGTGATGTTTGAAAGAGAGTGGAGTAAAAAGTGCCTGTCGTTTAGGCAGGATCATGAATTCCAACTGAGAACTTCCAGACTATCTTACAGTAAGTACCGCAACCAGCCCCCTCCCACCTCCCACCTCTGATACACTGCCTCTGGCTGTGCTTTGTATGATGGAGACCAATAAAGCCTAAAGTACAGACAGCCAGTCTTTTTCAACTCAGCATTATGCCATAGGAATCCCGCACCTGCTTTCAAGTCCTCTTCCTCTGTCCTCTCTTCTGGGCTCAGCCTGTGTGTGTAGTGTCCGGCTGGGGGATGTGATAACTCGGCCTAAGCCCAGTCAAACCCGCTTAATTCCCCCTGTGTCAGAGTAAAGCCTCAGAATCGTCCATTTTATAGTTAAAGAAATCAGAATGTTCATTTGGCTTCCAGCAGCGTGGTGGGGCATCATCTAAGGCAGAAGATTCTCTCTTGCTCCCTTTCCTTTGCTTTCATTATAAATATGCCATGCTATTGGTCTTGTTCTTTAGTTTGGCTTATTTCTTTGCAGAAGTTCTTATTCTCCAGTTTCAAACTTTCTCTCTTTTTTCTTTTTCTTTCTTTCTTTCTTTTTCCCTCTGTCATTCTGTCTCGTATCGACTTGCAGACATTAAATAAGGGATAAAGCTTTGGCTGGCCTTTGCCAGCAGCCCCCAGCCTTGTGAATCCTGTCTGCCCATCAAATAATAGTAAAATGAATCCCTCAGCATTTGATTTAGTCATGTCAAAAGGCCAATGCAATGAACTTCTGTGACACCAAATCCCTCTGTCCCGGGAAATAGGCACTAAATTTATTTAATTTTAACAGGAGCCTTTATATCGCAACTCCACATGCCCAATCCGCTTTTTTGTTCAGTTTGCTTCGTTCTGCTTTGTAGAATCAGAGGATGTGTTCCTTTTTGATAGAGCCTGAATCTTTATCCTTATTAAACTCTGGTCTGACCCCTTCCACCTTATTATGGGGTGGTCGTGTGAGGTTCCAGAGTGTAGTCTCTATGAAGATCAACTTTGCAAAATATCTACAGTACATCAATTACATCTAACACATCAATGGTGCTTGTTCATTAGTATCTGCCATTTATTTGCCATACTGTACAACCTCATAAGACATGGTACAGAGGCAATGCAAAGTCAGTAGGTTTTATAGTCTGTAGCCATTCTAAACACATCTGATAACCTTGAGTAAACATGTTTCACTTCCCCACAAGCATCTTAGGTAAGATTCCTCAAACAGGAAAAATATCTATGAATTGTAAACCTAAGCAGGCATTCAGGCTGAAAACAGCTGCAAGTTCAAACAGTGCTGGGAGCTGTGTTGGCTGGGGGCATGTTGTTAAAGATACCGGTGAGACAATGAAATATGGTCGAGTTTGAGTAACAGGCTATCGAGTTTAAAGGTTTATCAGGTGCCAAAACACTGCAAAGCAGTTTATATTACTCAAAGTTATCAGGGTGCATGCATGCAATAATTTTATCTTTCTTCATGATGCTTGCAAAGTAAACCATAGAAATATGGTGTTCATGGTACAAAGTAGTCTACCAGCAATCTGTGCTTTTTGGAAGATGGTGTGCTGCATTACAACAAGATTTGAGCCTGGTTCAACTTCTGTGTTGGTGCCCTCACTGTGTCCCCAGACTGGCTCCATTCAAATGATAGAGCTGAATTTTTCATTCAGTTTGTCATTCTGAACACTGGGTGAAGCTGGGTAGTTCAGTCCCAATGTACTGTATGTTCTCCTATTTAAAAGATTTTCTCATGTGGTCCCAATTGGCAATGTCCCAATTACCTTAAACCTGTTGTACTTATTGAGGTTTGTGTTTCTGTAATCTGTAGGCACTTAAAGGAGAAAACTTAAGGAATAAAGAAGATTTTTTTTTCTCCTGTCCACACTGGCCACAAAGAGGTCTCCTCCTAAAGCCGATATGATGCTTCAGCAGCCACAAATCAAGGTGGGGATCTTCCCATGACGCAGTCTCTGTCTAATGAAGAAAAAGGTGTGGATTTCATACTTAAAAGACTGTAATGTTGGAGGAGACCCACTACATTTGTCTAAGTCAGACTGCTGAGGCCGCATACAAATTATCTTAAAGTGGACTTCAAATGAATTTTTACACAGAACATGGACTGTGGATTTTTCCCATCATAACTTAAATTGAAATCATGTCAAGAAAAGATTTCTTCAGTTAGTATGGACAGCAGGGATGAATACAGCAACCAAATACTCTCTCAATATATATGGATATATGAGTATTGTATTAAGATAGACTTGAAAGAACTCGTCCTTTAAATCACACCGCTAATCATGAGTGATAAATGCAAGTTAAGTTTCAGGAAAAGTGGGCTAACACAATCATCAGTCTTGTTGTCAGGCGTGCACCCATGAGTCATCTGCATCATACTGACAATCACACAAACCTTCCCCTCCATCATGGGTAGACACATCCTTTCAAAGACTCACAAACATACTAGCTTATAGCCATCTCTGCACAGTATTAAAGTCGACCTGGTCTCTTTTTTTCCATGCATTTGCCTCAGAAGCACAACTACTGCAAGCTTAATTTGCTTCCAGTTTGCTGCAAGAATATCAAGGAAAATAGGAATAAGTGTGCATATCTATACCACAAAGCCACATCTGTTTTTCTAAAGATGCTGCCCACAAGACCATATTCAATGTTAAAAAGCAAAAAGTGGAACTAGCCTGATAACCTGTACATAAATAATACATAGGCCTACCTAAAATGCAGCACATGGACAAAAGCCAAGCTCTTTTTCAAAACCACCATCCTGAAATTAATTAATGCATATTTGACTACAGGGCATGTTTCTCTAACCTCACCATTTGCCATAAAATCACATCTGGAGCAAACCGAGTGGTGAGCACAGATCCTAACTGTCAAATACAGACACAAGTGGAATTGAAATATCAAGCGCTTGGTATTGGACTCTGTGTTCATTAGTGTCTGCAGTAATTGAATTATTTGAGACTACATTGTTGTTCAATAATTAGCTTATTAGCATGGAAACCACAGCACTGGAAGGCCAAGCAGCCAGACCAACAATTAGCCATCAGCGTAAAGAGAGTGAGATTGGGGCCATGCGGCAATGGCAGCTTATGACAATAGTGGTCAACTCATTTCCATTAGAGCCAATTAGTGCTTGGCCTAATTTGATCTAAAGGAAAGGGAATCATTAAACAAAATGAAGGACTGCAAAACACAGACGCATCTGTTTGAGTTTGTTCACATGGCCGTGACTGCAGAAGTAGGTTACTTCACATGAAAGGAAGCCTTGTGTCATTAAACATTTGGATTTACTGTCTGGAAGGCTGAAGAACCTTTTGGATGTAAACAGTCAAAAGCTTGAATCACGACACTATTTAATTGTTATTAAATCTGCACTGAATGTGACCATTTTTTGTGATATGCATATCAGCGACCTGCATATATTTCCCAAAGTCAGTTTTTAAATGTTTTTTTAGGGGGAAATGTACTGCTAACAGAAATGCATTATGCATCATGTCCATACGCAGTGTGATATGGCCAAGTTTTGATTTGGCTTTGACTTCATTTTGAGTAAGCCTACATGGTGAAATGTCTGTCTGTGGGAATTGCCCTCCCAGAGCCTTGTCGATGAGCCAGATCAAAGACAGAGACATGGTGTGTTTCTTCTTCTGTCTGTGCACTTTTCTTGAAGTGTAAATCAGAGTGGAAGCCATCTCCCCACTGTAAGCCTCCAGCCTGATCATAACCAAAATGCCAATTATTTTTTCATCACTGTAAAGCCTCATCATGAACATCTCACACACATCCACACACCTAATGAGGTTGAGTCATTCAGTATTGGTTTAAGACTGCACAGACATAATCACATCTCTGAGAGGCTAATTTCTGTGAGCCTGCCAACTCGGCACTTTGTTGTAACGGTTGTTTTTTTTTGGGGGGGGAGGGGGGTTTGGTTTTTTTGGGCAATGAAACTACAGCAAATGGACTTCTAACCTACACATTGTTGAAGCTTTTCATAACAAGTGTGGGCACGGAAAACAAGAGTAGAGACATGCATAGCAATCCCAAAGAGCTATCTCAAAACAAAACCTCCACCACATAGTAAGGTCTAGGTTACAAAGCTTTGCAGTTTGTACAAAGGCATCCTCCAAATTGCACAAGACACTTTTCCACAGTAGTTCATCTTACAGTTTGCCTTTTTATTAAACTCACATGAGGGTTCATGCAAATGCGTTATGCTTGGAGGTACAACCAGCACGTATCCCAATCTCCTGATGATTGTGAGGGATGCGTGACGATGCGCATTACTAATTTCACAGCCAAGGCATTTACTTGGCCCAGGGTGGATGAAATCAATAGAGAAGCAGATATCTTTGAGGGAGCAAGTAAAAAGCAAGTCTCCATGTCTTCTATTGGACTCTTTACATGGCTTCTAGACAGCTGTGTGTCACAATATTGCTATTCCAGGAAAGGAAAATGGGATGCAACTCAGAAAGGTGCAGCACTGTTTTCAACATATAAACTATCAAACTTGATGTCAAACTATTGACTAACTAGCCTACCGTTAAAGTGTATACTGACAATTAGTGGTTGTCAGTTCTGGTCCTTGACTTTTATTCAGTCAGTCAGGTAGTTCATTAGTGGTTGTCAGTTCTCGTCCTTGACTTTTATTCAGTCAGTCAGGTAGTTCATTCATTAATTATATTCACCTGGTGTCCCAGGCGCAGATTACTGTCTGATTAGATGGCAAGAATATAAAGTAACAGGGATTCTTTAGACCTGGATGGAAAAACTGCTGTCAATGACTTAGAGAAAGTTTCATCATCGTGCTCTCTATGTTAGTTATTTCTTTGAATCATAAGTAATTAGTTTATATTTTTAAATCCCGTCTAGGAGATTTAGCATGATGCATCTAGAACTGAAATGAGAAATTCCATTTCCTTAATGTTCCCTCAGTGTCCCCTTGGTTTGCCTTTTGCCTGTGCTACTATTACTTAAAGTCTCCTCTCTACTCCACAATTCAACACCTTACTTGGGCTGCGAGTTGTAGCAACAGCACTCCGTTCCCTTTCTGCTCCTATCAGTTTATGCACAGGCAGGCCCACCACATGTTCTTGCCAACAACATCTATCAGCAGCTTGTATGAAGGTTTCAAAGAGGGCAGGATTATGAGAATAACAAAAGAGGGACCACTTGGGTTGTGTACACTGGAGATTACCAATACTCCAAACACCTTTACACATAGATATGAACATGCTGTGAAGTTATTAAACAGGCAATTTGTTGGTTATTCAAAATGTCTGGAGATTTGCATCACACAAGCCATACTGTAAGAACAGAATAAGGTCTGAATGTATGGTCAGTCCAGAAATGGCAGGGTGAAATTTACTTTTGCAACTCCTTGGTGGAAAATTTGACCTTCATTTAATCAGGATGTTCTCCTGAGATCAAAACCTTTTTATGAGAGAGTCCTTCTTCCAGGAATGTCTGGAGTTATTGTGGTCAAGGACTTGCCAGCTACCATTAGCTTTTTGATAGATACAAACAGATGATTTTCATTTGTCTTTCCTGTCCATGTTGTGAATGTGAATGTGTGAATCTGCCCCCTTCCTGAAGAAATAAGAGCCCAAATACACAGAAACATGCATGCAATGGCACACACATGCATAAACAATCTTTCCTGCAGATCTTTAAAAATATGCAACAGAAAAACAGCACATTTCAACCAACCCTTTCATACATCTGAAATGTGAATAAACAGCCAACAGCAAAGACAAGAGGTGAGTGGGGGGCACTCTGTGGAGTCATCCAAGGGCCAGTGGAGGGATTGATTGTCTGTTGGGCGGAGGATTATAGATTCCTGTGTTCAGCCTCCCACAGTCCAATTGGGTTTGTTCTGCCATGCTAGATTATGGAGCTAAGTCTGAATGCATCATGTAGTTACAGTTTCTGTGTGTTAAGAGCACCCAGATGACACCTCAGCAGAAGATATGAGTGGGTAAGCGGCACACATGCAAGGACACACACTCACACACACACAAACAGAAACACAAACACAAACACAGCACAGCTCAAACACAGCACAGAATCATAAGCACACATATTGACACTTTTGGTAGACACATTAATCTGTATGCACACACACTCGCACACACATTCACACAGCCTGTAAGCGGCTTAAGAAAAGGTGTATTGACTAAAGATCCTTTTATACACACACACACACACACACACACACACACACACACACACACACACACACACACAGTATATCCTACAATAGACACATACTGTCCAGTATGGTTACAGACTTCATTTCACAGATAGAGCATCCTTATGTAGCCCATGGGATGAAAACAAAGTGTGATTTTGTTCAGAATGCAGAAATTCTTTAAAGTTACATTTTTTTTGACTGAGGTTTTGTTGACATGTATCAATCCTTAGAAATACGTAGGCGGCAACATTTCATTTGACATTTGAATAAACAGTAACTTAATCAATATGATATTGATTATCTAAATAAATATCATGTTGGCAGCTGGAATTTAAGATAAGCACATTATGTGCTAGGACCAAAGTTGGAAGGAATCCCAAAATAATTGCTTTTAAAATGTCATTCTGTCACAGTATACTGAGACTCCTGCTGCCATTTTCCTTCATCTGTTCACATGCTCAGCCACTGACTCAGGCTACGTTTACACTTAGGGAAAACGCATATGTGGTTTGGCCTCCCATTTACACGCGCACTGAGTTTTTTTTTCACGGAAAATGATTATTTTTTAAAACTCCGGCCAAAGTGGAGATTTCTGAAAACGCCGGTTATGTGTTGGCGTGTAAACAGGGTTAAACGGCGTTTTAGGTTCCGAAACGTCCAACATGCGACTGAAAATACTTAACGTCATGTCAGCGACCTGTGTTTACACTCGCGCCCATAGGTTTGGCATAGTTATGATGGCGCTCGACGGCGTTTTTATCCGGGTTCATGTAAACGATAACATTTTTGAAAACGATGATGTGTGCAAAGTGAAATTATGCAAAATGAGAAGCTGAAGTACAGCAGCAGTCAGTTTAACACCACTCTGCTACATCTGCTTAATTTTTGAATGACAACATTATGTCCACGTTTGTCCTGAAATTCTTCTTTTGCCACACCAAGTTTTAATTTATATCTAAGACAAAGTGAAGCATCAAAAGAACACTCACTGCAGTTCATGTATGATTCTCTGAAGCCCCACCAACCAAGATACGGCCCAGGACATTAGAGCCCTGCTCCACATTAGCGAATCTCCACAGTGTGAACCACACTTCAAGACAGCAAAGCACTCATAAAACATAGTCCTAATTGCTCTGTCACATCAGATACTATGTCCCCAATGTACTTTATTGTTCCCCATTAAATGCTAAGATCATTTGAAGAAGTTTGCAATAATGCATCTCTCATTAGGGCCAAAACAGGCCAGAATAACAGGAGGGAGAGGAGCAATTAACTGAAGCACACCTCGCCTATAGATTCAAGGCCCATGCCAAATGGCCTTTATAGGAGGGAAGAGGAAAAGAAAGATCCCCCCTAATTTATTAAAAAATACTATGTCCATTAATGGTTCAGAGACTCATTTGCATAATTCAGCATTCCCTTCCCATTAGCAAGCATTATTTCCACGGCATTTTTTACACCCCTGGGTTTTTGCCAGGGCACAGACTATAAATCTATGATAACTTTGACATCAATTTGCAGGCACTTCTCAGCAATAGTACATTCAGCTTGGCAGTGGAAACAGTTAGTTTGTGTGGCTATTCACTGTGTGTCACTCCTGACATCCTTGCTTTGAGTTGTGTATCTGACCTAATTATGTTTGTTTTAGCATAAGAATGTGTTTAAAAGCACCTCATTATTTAGAAAATGACTAAAATGGCCATAAATACCAAAAGGCCAAGGGAGAGGAGGGTGGTAATTTGGAAATTAAAAAACATTTTATGTGGTTTCCCTTGATTTGCCATTGTTGCATTTTGCCTTTGTGTACTATGCCACTGATAGCTCCTGATCCCTTATCTCAAAGCAACTGAATGAATAATTGAATAGCCTTTCAGTCATTGTAAAACAGGTGGCTTTCTCTCCATGCATCCTTGTCTTCCCAATAATGTGGCCACTGCAAGTCACTCCCAGGTTAACAGAATAGATGAATGCAGGAGATTTTTCAAAAGTGTCAAATCTCCCAAGTGAAACCTGTCAGATAAATATAACACACTGCTTCTCTGCTAAAATTCCAATTGACTCCAAGGTGTTCTGCATGCAGTGGCTCTAGTTCTCCAGTATCTGCATTCAGCTCTGCATTGTATAGAATTCACACACTTATAGATCATTACAGGGATTCACACACTTCGTAATTCATCTCTTCTTGTCGATGCATGTAACTAGGCTGTCATGTGCAATGGTTCTCACACTTTTTTCTGAGACAGTCAAGTTGACATGAGAGAGTGGTCTCAAATAACAGTTCAAAACCAAAGCTATAAATTGAAGACACTGATTTTAACCTGCCTGAACCCTGATCCTGCATGCTGTCTTCAGTCAGTGTATGAAAAGAGTTAGAACTCCTCAGGCTACTTTGTGTTTTACCTTTCAGTGTCAAGAGGAAGTGAAGAAGACACTTGGAACATGAAACACACTGTTCTCTTCTCTCCTTGTCTCCTCCCTTTCTTGTTTTCTCTTTCCTGTAACTCTCTGCCTACTATGATTTACCACAATAGCGCCGCGAAGAATGACCGTAGCATCTTAATAGACAAATAATGAAATAATCTCCTGTGTCTGACTCATTATCCATGACATCATGGTGGCACCGAGGCCAGACACAGGACTGCCTTCATAACTTTGCATGGATGTTATTTGTTTGACAGCCTGCGGGGGGCAGACAAGACCTTTGGAGGCCGGCATATTGCAAAACAATCATTTCAGTACTTTTATGTGGGATGCATAAGAAAGGTTCAATTCATCCCACTCACTTGTCGTTTGACTTCACAAGTAAACCCATAAATAAAAGGACACAATTCACACTCTTAATCAATGTAATTAAAACAATTACTTTCACCATCATGTCATGGTGACGGCTATGTTTAGTCATTTTTTTAAAGCTTACACACTCATTTTTATTGGTTATGCAAATAGAAAACATTTAAATGAATCAACATTACCATTGACACAGCACAGCTACTTATATCATTATTTTCAATTAGTCCATATCCTTATTAATATGTTCTCTTCATTATCTCCCTATCTCTCATCGTATTTCTGCGTGTGCTGCCCAAACTCTTGTATCATTTCATAGTCTTGTTAATTAAAGACTTTGTTTTTGTTCCTTCTGTCTCTTTCTCTCTTTCTCTAGGAATCACAGTGAATCAGTCATAACACATCAGTCCATTAATCACCTAACCTTCTAACCCTTTCTCTGTGTCTGCAAGTCATCCAGCACATATGCATGCATATATTGTGAATGCATTTATTTCATTATTCTTTCATGACTCAATCTCATTCTCTTTCACAATATGACTGTATGGCCTTTGAGCTACTTGTGTGCCAGTCAACACATACCCTGTAAATGCCCTCTTGCTATAGCCACGTGTTATGCCTTCAACTTTATTCTCCTTCTTTTCAGTGACCAAGAATTGTGGCTCTCTCTTCCTCTTCAACCATCATGTGTCTACCATCTCCACCATCACTACGCAAACACACACATTTCCCTTCTTTCTCCTCACTATAATTATTGATCTGTCATCTTCGTGTCACTTAATGAACCATATTAACCAATCAAATGTCAGAGTCTGTCAGGAGATGTCATGTGATTGCCCTTAGTGGCCAATAGACACCTGTGGTGGAATAATTATGGTGATTACGCTTCCTGGTGCATTCTGTGCAGGCCTGTTAACCTTTTGTCAATGAATGACTCAGTCACCCTGTGTGTGTGTGTGCGTACATGTGCATGTGCATCCCACTTGTGCACAAGCATGTGCACTGTGCCTTTGCTGTAAAACAAGTGTGTGTGTGTGTGCGCGCATGATTGTGTGTGTCACAGTGGTGTCTACAGAGCGCCTACTGAGCAGCAGAGCCCCAGTCTTAATTAGAGTTATAGATAGAACATAACATACAGAGAGACCAGCATGCCAACAACCACAGACCTGACGGTGATAACAGTGAGGAATGCACAGTGTGTATGTGTACTATATGTGGTTGTATGTGACTGTTGTAGAAATGTTGTTGTTTCATCTTACTGTACATGCCCTGAAGTTGTATATATAAATACAATATACACAAAATAGTATTGATGGGGGTAATGCTTCGGTACACAAGGGTGAGCAGCCACTAAGGAATCAGGACCTGATAATTAATGAACTGTTAATTAGTCATTCCTGAATAACTGATCCGAGGATTATGTAGTAGATAAGATGAGTTATTAGAGAACAGACTGGGATATTATGTTAACAAATCATAGAGTTACAATCGGTTCATAAATATCTATCAATCTGAATAACAGCCACTTTCTTCCTCATTAACTCTGAATCAGGAGCTGAATGGCACAAACTACTAATGACTCATTACTTCATCATTAGTTTCTCTTTTTGTGACCCTCTAAAAGTAAAGTGGTACCTCACACTGAGTAGTTAGTAAGTAGTCCCTTATTACTTCACAATTAAGACAAATAGCGAGTTTTTACTGTGAAAATTATTCTGGAAGTACCCATTAATGATTCATTATCAGGCCATTATATTATATTGTAAATTGTGCTTTATATATTGTAAAAAGTTACCTCAAAAAGATAAAGAACCTCTAAATGCTTATTAATGGTCTCCCTGTATGAGAATAATATTTTAATATTTGTGAGAGGAAAATCCAAAGTGCAACATGGCAAACAAGTGAAATGGCTTATGAAAGTATTGACACTCTTCACATATTGTAGGCTAGATTGTACAAACAATGTATAATTAATCTTTTTCCTTGCTGTCAGTCCATACAGAATACCTCATAATGACAAAAGCATATTTTCTACTTATGTATTAAATGAAACAAATAATTTTCCAACTTAAAGATTTAAAAAAATATATAATGATAAAACCTATTAACTTTTTAAAAAGAAGTTAGGAAAGAAGTTAGAAATATTAATATCAATAAATGAATATGGAGATCCTCTATCCAGTACACCACTGGTACTAATTATAACCTATGCTTTCATCAGTTTAATATGTCTGGATTTTGGGCAGTTCCCTCACTTTACTGTCTCAAGCCCCGTGAGACTGGATGATGACCATGTGTCACCTGTGATCTTTCAGTCTCTTCAGACATTTTCATAGGGTGTGACTACATGCTTTTGCTGGGTCAATGAAGAAGAGTATTATCCTGAAGTCAGTCATTTTTTTCACAGCCTGAGGTGGTCTGCTCCTTGGATAAGGTTTTCAAAGATATCTCTGTAGTTGGTTTTGTTCATTGTTCAGTCAGTCCTGACCTGTCCTCTAGTCTTTACACCCCCGTGGCTTTATGCTGCCACCACCACAGATCACCAGAAAGATGCGATTAATCACATGCAGCACCTAGATTTTACCACAGCTTTGAATTCAGGTCAAATACTTCAGTTTTGGTCTTTATCAACAGAGCCGCTTTGCAAATTCCTGGAGTGTTATTGTGTGTTATTAGCATGCTACTACACCATAAACGCCAGACTGACGAAATTCTGCTGCAGCTGTGAATGCTTGTGTGGCACCACCGAACTCCAAAGCTCTGTTGGAGTGGTTATTTTATTTATTCTTTTATTTGATCACCTCTACAATCATGACCCTTTTTTACAATTTCTGAGTCTAGCCAGAATGCCGCCTGTCTTGTAAACCATGAAACTGTATTTAGACAGTATGCATTTGTTAAAATCCTGTCCAATCAACTGAATTTGTTACAGGTGACCTCAGTCAAGCAGAAACATTTCAAGTATGCCTGCATCAAGTTTCCAGGGTCATCCTAACAAAAACGTCATTCAGGGGCCACCATTGGAGCAAAACGTGAAATAAAAAAAAGTCAGAGGCAGTTAACATATATCTTTTCAGTAAATGCTTTTCATACCCATTGCTGATGAAACGACCCAGTTTCAATATCACAAAATATCTCATGTTGTAATGAAACACTATCATCATAAAAAAATTCAAATTTAGCCTACTGGCTGCAAAAAAAGTCATAGTGAATATCTTTCATCATCAAAGATATAGCCTTAGGCAATTCACTTTGTAACATATTATGTAAGAATCAATGAGCACTGTCACATTGCTTGGGGTACACCATCTTTCCTACTGCGCTTAAGCTACATATGCTGTGCTAGGGTTAGCAACGCTACATCCTGGGGTTAAGAAGTGGGGAGAAGATGTGAAGAGAAGAAGTCAAGAGAAGTGCAAAGAGACGGAAGAGCTGCAGCAAGGCCAGGCAGGTTGGGAGCTCCCAGGGAGTAGAGGGGGAGTGAGAAGCTGGGTTGAGCAGAATGAAGGAATGGAACAGCTATGAGTGTGTGTGCGTGTGCGTGTGTGTGTGTGTGTGTGTGTGTGTGTGTGTGTGTGTGTGTGTGTGTGTGTGTGTGTGTGTGTGTGTGTGCACGCTTGTGCATATACATGTTCATGCATGTTTATTTGTGAAGATCAGAACATGCATCAAAAGCAGAGTGCATACATAAGTGTGCATGCATTAATGTGTTTATGTGTTAGTGTGTGTAGGTGTGCGTATGTGAGTGTGCATGAGCATGTGAGAGCAACCGAAGCATTTTGATATTCCTATGTCTGTGTCTTCCAGCGCTAAATCGGTTGGGGGTTCAGACCAGACTCATGCTGGGTTCCTCCAAGCGCTCACACTGCTGTTCAGCATTCATTTGTCTGCTCTCCTCTCCTCTCCTCTCCTCTCCTCTCCTCTCTTCTGCCTGACCAGTTTCTCTACCCGCTCTACCCTCGTTTGCTACAATGTCTGTCTCTCTGTTTATCTCCTCTGCTTTTCATCTTCATTTCTTCTGGTCTCTCCCTCTCTCTCCCTCTCTAGCTCTGCTCTCTATCACACTCTGTTTTCACCACATCCTTTCTTTTCATGTGAATGGTGGATGCTCATGAATTTATGGATTTCTGCATGGGGGGCTCTCTTCCGAGGGAGACCAAAAATGATTTCACAGCCCGCTGTGTGGAATATGGGCTTGTGGAGGAACAGGGTGGGAGCTCAAAGCACCAGACAACTGTTTTGTTCTGGTCCATTCTCTGCCACAGAGGGAGTGGTCCACCTGAAATACAGCATAAAGTGGCCTTTCTTAGAGCAGATGTGTGAGTGAAATACCAGCAGCCTTGTTTTCTATTGTGATTTTTCTGTTGTGTGCAGCAGTATTTGTGTCACTGGGTTTTCTGATTTGAGTTCATTTTGACTGCATTATTTTGACAGGTGTTTCTTTTTTGGATTTAATTTAAACACATTTCAGAAAATAAGCTTAACAAATATGATGGATGTATCAAACAGATGAGAGGTTAAATACAATTCAAGACCAAATTAAACAGTAGGTAGAAAGGGATTCATTTTTTGGCCATTTGGGGGCACCCCAACAAGCCTGACATACTGATTTAGCTTAAAAGTTGACATGATGAACATGTTAGCAAACACTCGTTTATTTACACATTGAGTGGACATAAATTAGCAAAATTTTTAATTTCCCTGCCTTTATGCCTGCTGCATCTTGAAATGACACCAGTGAGGTTTCTAACTTTATGTGAGCGCAAAACCAGCCAAAGCACAAATACACCAGGAACAACAATTTACTTTGGATGTCTATTTACTTTGCTTGTTCACAGCCCAATTAGTCTGTGAGTATATTTACAGGCATAAGCTAAAAGAAAATAGACCCAAAGCATAAAAAAGATGCTTCAGGTCACACTAATGCACGTAAAGCCAGACAGCTGTTATTCGGCCAGCGTAGCCAGCTGCATTGATTAAAACTGAAGCATATCTGATCCGTGAGATGAACGACGGAGAAACGTGGCTGAATCATGCCTCTTGTTAGGGTTCACTGGCGACAACCATTTGACATCACTCTGCTGTGCCCTCCAGCAATATATCCATAAAATGCAACACCTCCCATATACTATCTCCTAGGAGGTGTTTCTGGAGATGACCAAAGATTATTACACGCACATTTTCACAGGAGGTAAAAAATAATTGAAACAAATTGACTCCATGTTTTCATCCAACAATTTAATGAATAGAGAAACAGGGTGGAAAAAGCCTGCAGCAAAGTTTCTTTTTTTTTTTTTTATTCATGTAGCCGTAAAAAGATGGAGCTACCAATGTAGCTACAAAGTTGCATTATAGAAACAATTACAGCAATGCCTATTATTTTGTGGGGTGAGGCTATAACTGTGATATATTATGTGATTGTCCTTCAAAATCTAATGATATTAACAGCATGAAAGAACAAATAATTTGATTTGTTCAATTCTCTGAGCAACAGGGAGTGAGATCTAGAGGGATGGGATGAAGGAGAGGGAGAAACTGAGAACAACTTGACAGAAAAGGCAGGAAAAAGAAGTTTAAGTCTCACCCACAAACCTAGATAGGCCTACACATTGATCATACTCCAGACAATGACTTAATCATGCATGTGCCGTGAGCAGACAAAAAACATGAGTGATAATGCCTCAACATTACAAAGCATTAATAGCATACACAATGTTCTCAACATGAGTGTTTACATATTGTATCTGTGCAGCGGTGAATTTGTTCCACACTCACACACACTGATGGACACAACTTATGCACAAAGCAGGCACATATAGAGTAGATAGCATGTAGAGAATGTCTTTCTCTCTCCTTTACACACAACACATTATATTACATTACATCCTTCTATGGTCATACTAGGGTAGTGGACTGTGTCTCTCCTTTGGACACTGATTCAATGTAGATCCAGTTATGGACTGGATGATTCAATGCAACAAAGATGCAATACTGTTTGCCTTGTAACAATGTAATACAACATTAGGCAAAATAATGGGAGATTTTGGAGTTCAATTAAATTCAATTGTGCAAAAGTTCCTTTTAACCTCTACTTCAGGAGGAGTTTTCAGAAGAATTGTACGTAAGGCAGTAAGATTTGTGTAAATTCTCAAAAAATGGCCTTAGCTTTCTTTTTTCTTTTTTCATGAAATGTTATCATTAGACAAGCCTTTACTTCCAATTTGCCCTGAATAGCCATATCTGAAATATTGTCAGCTGAAAGTATTTGTGACATAAAAAAAATAAAATAAAAATAATAATAATAATAATAATAATAATAATAATAATAATAATATAGTGTTTATAAATTAGTGAGGCAGAGACCCTCTATCATGCCAAGTTGAAATTAGCCTTTAGAACCAAAATGAGTGAAACACGCAAGGTAAAAGACACTATCTAATGCTTAAAATCAGAATATCACTGTCATAGTAGGCTTTTTAAATACTGAGAAACAAACATCTATTCAGCAGCCATTCCCTCCAGAGTTTTACCTAACTCAAGCTGTTTGAGCTGAACTGAATGGTGGTGAGTGGTCATGTTGCTCTTCATTATTTAGGACTAATATTAATGGGGTGTGCAGTCCTGTACAGTACTGTTCAGTACCCACCACTAGGTTCAGGGTTCAACCTGCCGGCTGGTTGGGGCCTTTCTGTTTGGAGTTTCATGTTCTCCCCTTGTCTGCATGGGATTTCCCCGGGTGCTCCAGTTTCCTCCCACAGACCGAAGACATGTAGGTTAGGCTGATTAGCAACTCCAATTGCCCCTAGGTGTGAATGTCAGCATGGACCAACTGTCTCAAT
Organism: Chaetodon trifasciatus; assembly: GCA_037975065.1. Classification (NCBI taxonomy): domain Eukaryota; kingdom Metazoa; phylum Chordata; class Actinopteri; order Chaetodontiformes; family Chaetodontidae; genus Chaetodon; species Chaetodon trifasciatus. The sequence continues at coordinate 4,805,727 of JBBMOE010000005.1, read as the reverse complement.
GTGTCCTGATGAAATGGAAGTGTACCTAACCTCTCGCCTTGTGCCAGCCGGGATTGGTTCCAGCCCCCTGGCCCTCTAAAGCAATGGAACAGATCCAGTCCATATTGAGAGTGATCGTCGACTAGCTTGCCAACCCTTGGCAATGAGCCAAAAAGTCTGTACTTCATAGTTCACCTATTGTGCGGAACCGGATTGTTCTCCAACTCCATCCTCTATACCCCATGGACCCACCATCAAACTACTCAGCTACTCAGCTCCCAGGCTGGCCTTTCCTTGGAGCTGACAGCAGCACACTGGCTGGATACGGAAGGTAACTCAGAGTAACACTAAGCTTGGTTAAAAGGCGTCAGTTGGGCTTATTTTCATTGACCAACTGTTGTTTGTTTTTGTTTGCTTTCTGAGATCTGGAAAAGGAGCCTTTTTTGTTACAGACTCATTCATTGGTAGTTCAACTGTGGGGTTTGTGCTGACTGCTTGCTTGGTGGAGGTGTGAGAGCAGCCAAATACCTACAGTGGATAAGGCAGGTCCTGAAGAGTTGGCTGAATGGAAAGGACAAGGTCTGGGCTATCAACACATACACACTACCAGTCATCAGATATCTCGCTCGTATAATCAGCTGGCCAGAGGAGGAGATAAAAGCCACTGATATGAAGATGAGGAAGCTCCTCACAATGCATGGAGGGTTTCATCCCAAGTCCAGCACCCTGAGACTGTACGCTAAGCAGACAGAGGGAAGTTGAGGCCTGGTGAGCGTCAGAGCCACTGTTCAGGATGAAACAAACTAGATCTAGGAATGCATCCTGAAGATGGCCCCCAGAGATGCGCTACTAAGTGAAAACCTCAGGGAACAGAAACCCAATAATGCAGAAGAGGACAGACCATTATGGCGGAACAAGCCCCTTCACGACATGTACCACCGCCAGATAGAAGAAGTGCCTGATATCAAGAAATTCTACTAGTGGCTGGAAAAGGCTGGACTGAAAGACAGCAAAGAAACACTAATCATGGTTGCACAAGAACAGGCCCTTAGTACAAGATCAATAGAGTCAGGGGTCTACCACACTAGACAGGACCCCAGGTGCAGGCTGTGCAAAGGTGCCCCTGAGACAGTTCAGCACACAGTAGCAGGGTGTAAAACAGGAAAAGTGTGCATGGTCAAAATGGAAGACACCTCCTAAGGTGTTGGAGAATAACCAAGGCAAGTTCTTGTGGGACTAGATCCAGACTGACAAGATGGTGCTGGCTAACCAACCAGACACTGTGTTGATAGACAACAACAACAGGAGAAGGCAGTAGTGATAGATGTAGCGATCCCGAGCAACAGCAACATCAAGAAGGAACACGAGAAGCTCAAAAAATACCAAGGGCTGAAAGAGGAGCTAGAGAAGATATGAGGAGTAAAGGCAACTGTGGTACCAGTGGTACCTGGGGGCAGTGACCCACAAACTGGCAGTGGCTTCAGCCGATTCCAGGAACAACATCTGAGGTCTCCGTCCAGAAGAGCACACAGTCTTAGGAACAGCTAAGATACTGCACAGAACCCTCAAACTTGAGGAAAAAGGACCCATACCACTAACTCCATGGGGGGTGAGAGGGGGATTTAGATATATATATTGGACCAGATGGATATATAATATAGAGGGACGGAGACTATAAAATAGTTAAACGTACAGTATTGTATAGCCTGAGAATCACATACACACATCATTTGCTCTCCTTTGTTGGTTCCTTGTGTTGACTCCTACTTAAATATTCAGTATCACTCCCGGTTACCCTGGAGAATCCAGTGTCTTCTTGTCTCTAGTCCTCATATCTCGTTCCAATATGGTTGCATAATAGAAACACAGTGAAAGTGAAAACATGCCAACAACACAAAAGCACAAAATACATCACATAAACAGCATTCCCATCTGGCCCATACTCTTAGAGATATATATCCCTTGGCTTGTCTGTTGGACTTGGGCAGCATTGTATAATAAAACCATTATTGTTGAGTTGACATATAGCCCCGCACTGCTTCCATGAATCCTGTGTGTCAACAGAACCATGAGGATGTCAATTTGAGTGTCAGATTAGGACACATTTTGGACAAGCCACTGACTCAGCATTAATGAAGAAAGAAAAATAAATCTGTGGCACATACAGGCACAGATGTGCACATAAACAGAGATGTACTGATATACAGCTACTCACATAAACACATATACACTAATGGCCTGACCCCTTCCACCCCAAAACAAACAAACAAACAAAAGACCTATACATCCTTATATATGACCAAAGTTTATATAGTCCAGATTGTGGATATTTGACTATTTTTACTTTGTTTTATTAAAATTAGAGACGCACGCCGGTATAGTGGTTAGCACTGACGCCATGCATGCTGGCTGGAGCCTTTCAGTGGAACTTGCATGTTCTCCCTGTGTCTGTGTGGGTTTCCTTTGGGTTCTCCAGCTCCTTCTCACAGTCCAGAGACATGCAGGTTAGGTTAATTGGTGACTCTAAATTGCCCTTAGGTGTGAATGTGAGTGTGAATGATCGTTTGTCTCTATGTGTCAGCCCTGTGATGAACTGGCAATCTGTCTGGGGTGTATTCCGCCGCTCACCCAGTATTATATGGGACTGGCTCCAGCCCCCACAACTCTCAAAGTGTAAGCAGTTACATTGCTGTTATTCCACAATTTTTGGTGGTATTGAGAAATGTAACTAATTACTTTTACAAATCAAATGCTGACTCCAGACATACGTGGTCTAATACACTGGAACATAATGACATTCAACATGGGAGAAGAATTACAGCTGGGCTCAATAAATGTAAGAGCCACCTCACAAATAGTTAAAACCGTAAACCAGCTCAAAAATGACAATTTCCAACATAAACCACCATGCTCTGAAGAGACATGTTACAAGGACTGACAAAAAGGAACGTTTGCAAAATTAACAAATTACTCTGTCCAGCATTCATAATGGGAAATGTTTCATCATTTGGACGATGCTGTGCGTTTCCTACACTGATACAAGCAGGAAAGAAACAAACATGGAGGACAATGAACGTAACACAGATTTGAACAAAAAGACAAAAGAAGGAGCTCATACCTAAAAGGGGGGCTACTTCGGATGCATGGATGTGGTTTAGGTATGTAAAGTCTGACACAGACCAGAGAAATGTACTTTGAAAATTATGTTGCAGACTGGTTCTCACAACAGGCTGAAACACCACTAACCTGTTTTACCACCTACATAAGAATCACGTCAAACTACAGAGAGAGAGTCGATGAATGATACCAACTAAAGGACAGTCGAATACTAAAACAAACTTAGATGATGATTATTTTGTTTGCAGTTATGATTAAAAACTGTTTTACCTGTTTTACATTATAATTTTCATATTTTGTTACACACTTTACTGAAAATGACAACAAAGGTTTGCAATAAAAGGAGGAAAACAATCAAATATGAGTAATTACCTTTAATTTGTTGAGTACCAATTAATACCAATCTATTAACTGATCTGGATCTTTTGCTCAATCGAGTCATCGTCACTATGAATTTTGATTGTTCGTGTTGTGTTTGTGTTACCTTTATATCTGTCCCATAGTTCGAGTGCTGTTGCTTTTCTCCTTATCTCCTGTCTCAATTTCCCCTGACTCATTTGCCCTCTCTCTTAGATGAGCCATCATTAATAACCTTCATATATGAGAATGGTGCCGTCACTGAACTGTGCATAAGATGAATCTCTGCCTTACCAGACTCTTGTACTGGTTCTCTTGATTGTCCTTTGCTCTTCATGTTTTGTTTCACCTGTATATCTTATATTTATCTTTATCCCCTTCTCTCCCCTCCTCATGCCTCCTCAAACCTCTCTGGGCTTATGGCCCTCAGAGGTCTTCCCTTATGATTTCCGAGGGTCCATTTTGCCAGCTCTGACTCAGACTTACAGCTCACAAATTGACTATAACCTTAATGCAGTCCAGGCCACCAGCATATCACAAAGTGACCGTAACAGCCATTCCAGTAACCCCCTCCAGACCAGCTGTCTGAGTGCAACAGGCTTAAAACACTCTACAAGATGAACACATGTTGATTATATTTGGGAGGTAAGGTTATTCAGAGAAAGCTTTGTAATTTGATACTCAATTACACTGACAGGAGAGAGATGATGTTAAGACAGTGTCCCAGCCTATCCCGTTAAACGACAGCCCAGTGGAACAGAGAATAAAACACAAAGTTCCACAGTTCTGTTATTAACCAACATGATGCTCAAATCATTAAAATGTTAAATTGTATTTGATTCATTTATTTTAAGACATCAGTTTCGCGCAAAAATTGAAAATCTTAAAAAAAAGGAGCCTGAAATATCTGCTGTCATACCGTATGTGCGGTATAATCCCAGAGTAAAGAGCATTAGATATTCCTACAAAAAGCCTTTGTAATGTCTTTAGAAGAGTACAGTCCCATTTTAAGGAATATATCAGCTCCCCTCTCAGAAAACGAGGCTTTTTTTTTCATTAGACACCAACTTTTCATTTTCAAATAGTCCATCATGTCTCTTGTCCATGAATATTGAACAAAGTCTGCTATCTCTATTCTGACTCAGTGGTTCAGGCATTCAAACATTCAAAAGCTGTCCATGTCAGTCAATTCCTCAGCTCTTCTATTATATCAAAGAACGTCAAAAAGTGACTGAGAAAGCGAAAGGATCAGTTACAGCTGAATAAATTCCTCCCAGATATACTTTTCTTATATAACATTTCACTCTTGTTTGATAGACACAAATCCCCGTAAAGGATAAATTATCCGTATATACCCTAAGGAGTCAAGAAAAGTTTCCTCTCTTTAACATAATCCCACATTTCTATCCGTCAGACAGAAAGGAAAGTTTTCCTTCATTGTGGGAAATGAAAGAGCAGAAAGGACCTCTTAAAGTACAGCCACTCAGAAGAAGTTATTTTTTAAGCTCTCCTTCTCTCAGAAATATTGTTTTAGACAAACTGGAAAGCTGTTTTTGATTGTTTGCTTTTATGGTCCTGAGAGTACATTTTAAAACAAGGCACTGCAAGAGTCATTTTCACTATTTTCACTAGTACACGTCCACTTCATGTATGTGTGTAACTACCATTAAACCTCGCTGGATCATGCCTCAGTGTTATTTTGTACATGCTTCCAGAAAGAATTGAGACATGAACAGACAACATGTACAGTATTATGTGCCACACAAACTGACTGAGAAGCAGTCTTTTAGGGGATACACTAGAATGGAAATAAGTTCAGGTTAGAGGTGAAGTGCAGCAAGTTATATTTGATTTTAAAATGGGTGTCAATGTCACTCTGTTTGTCCTCCCACTCCAAACCTAAAATATCTCATCAACGACTGGATCAACTGCCACAAATTGTTGAACAGATATTCACGATCCCCCAGAAAATGAATCCTACTGATTTTGGTGATCCGCTGAATTTTTCTATGGCACCACCAGCAGGTTGACAGTTGAGGATTTGTGCATAAATATTTTAAGAACTAATGGATTTAATGACTTAGGTGATCCCCTGACTTTTCCTTTTGCATCATCTTCAGGTTGACATTTTTGGTTCATTGTCAACTATTGGATGGTTTGCCATGCAACTTTCAACCTAGCTTTATGTCCCCCCATGTGTGGTTTGTGGTGATTCCGTGACTTTTCATCAGTGTCATCATATGGTCAAAATTTAAAACCAAATTCTTGCAGATCTCACGTCATTACCATCAGCCCAATGGCTGTAACCCAAAGAAAAACAGTCCATAAATTTGGGCCAAGACCCACAGATATGTTTTTTTCATGTTTCATGTACTGTTCAGTCGTATCCACAAAAATACAGAGCAGTTTATAAATGTGCATAATTTACTCTGCAAACACGCATTTTAAATTCACATAAAATAATATAGGTTTTCCAAAGTGATATTTATACATTTGTGGATTCATCTGAACATGTGGAACAGGTTTTGCATATTTGTGACTTTTGTGATTAACCTCCCATTTGTTTGCATAATTTAAAGTCTGCAGTGTGCTACATACTGTTAATGCCTGCGGCTACTGAATGAAGGCAAAGGTACAGGGTTACATCTAAGACATGAAGCAATTTTATCATGGAAAAAACTTCTAAATATATCATTTTGATGAACAGAGATGAGTTTTTGGTGGTTTAATTAATGCCTGGAGAGGAAATTTAATTAACCACTCCCCAGCCTATAATTTAAATTGGCAACAAAAAAATATCTTCTCTGTGTTCATGGCTGTTTTATATCGTGTGAAATGACAAAATGAAATACAGTTGAATTGTAACTGAAATGACGTTAGATTGATGCGATCAAATAAATGCCGTCAACATTTTTTTTTCTTTATTTCTATCATCATTGTACAAATTAAGTGTTTTTTTGTTTTTTGTTTTTTTTTTTAAACATATGGCAGCATCTGCCTCGAGCTGCAGATGTGCACTGCTCTGTGTTCACACCGTGCCGCTCTGCACCATCCAGACAATAATATGATTTCCCTGAGAAGCCCATTCTTCATTTGTTGATCTATTGTTGTCACGTGCCACTGCGACTGGCACCTACGCTTCAGAATGATGAGACCAGTGACGTGTGTGGTTGAGAGTGTATGTATTAATCACCACAACAACCCCTCTGGTTTAAATGTTACTCCAGCCAGCCCTTTTGCACTTTGAGCTGCTGCACATACATGAACCAAAATAGCAGGTGAGCATGGAGACACCCACACAGTCTGTGTGCCAAAGACCTACTGCTTTGAAATTGTTGTGCTCGTGTGATTAAAATAGAGTCCTTAGTCTCATCTAACCCCTGCTCAGAGCCCTTCCTGCTCAACAAAAACTACATTTTTGAGCTGTAGAAGGGTTTTTTAATCAGGCCATTGCTTAATCAGAGTTAGTATGGCAATATATCTGTATACCTCGACTGGAGGCTTACTTCAAACTTAAGAAAAAAAGCTTCCTCTGTACATCAAAATCATTAACTTTGTATCAGTTGATACTATTAATAGATTTTTTGCTTTAGCATGAATCTGTCAAGTGATAATATAAACATCAGTCACACATAATTTGAGCTGTGAAGGTAGATGTCCACCACAATTTGTGAAACATAGAGCTTTACAGAAAGAAGCTCAATGGTGAAGGATCTATTCTTTTATTTTATTGAAGTACAGCACTTTGGATGCAGAACCAATCCAGTTTAACAAGGTTACTCACAGTTCTGTCAATACTAAACTTACCTCTCAATATGCAAGATAAGCCCTCATCTATGAAGAATGGAGAAATCTAATACACAGCACTGGCAGAATGTGAGAACATACAAGACACAGACATGCACACATAAACACACACTTGCTGGTTTGGGAGGGATTTGAGGATTTGCTCATAGACTCGATGCACCTCATCATGACCTTATTGGTAAATAGGCCTTTCCAGGACCCTGAGCAAACTCAATAAAACTAGCCTCCAACTCCAAGCCCACTGCACTCCGCAAGGTCCCCCAAGGAGTGTCGAGACAGAACGAAGGGAGAGAGAAAGAGAGCAAGAAACAGAGATCAAGAAATAAATGGAGAAGCAGATGGGGGGAGAACAAGATATTGAGATTGAGGGAGATGGGGAGGGAGAGAATAAGACAGGAAAGAGAGAGATCAAAGACAAACAGTGAAGCAGCTGAGACAAGGAGAGAAACGCTGAACGAGGGAGCGGGGAACCCGGTGGTGGAAAAGTAATTCAGCGCTGCAGGGAGAAGTTGTGTTCCGTTTCTGCTCTTGGCCTCACCAGCTGTAATGAGCCTCAGATTACAACTAGGCCCCGACCCTGACATGTGCAAAAGGCATTACTGCTCAGGCTGGCAAAGCTGGAGACTGCACTCAGAGAATCAGCTCATCATTAAAACATATTGCCCTCAGCCAGAATAATTGAAAATAGGAATATGTACTGTAGTTCCTGATGAGTGGTTTTCAGAGGAAAGAGAAGCAGAGAGATGGGGATTTCATAAAGATTGTACATTCGGCTGTTGACATTTACTTTGGAATGTTGTTTATAATTTACAGTAGATCCTGAGGTTTTGTGAAAAATGAAGCGTTGGTGCTGTTTAGTCAGTGAGGCTGAATGAAATAAAAGGAAACCAATGAAGGATTTCAGCATCTTAACAGAGATGATATGCAAATGATATGAGTTTTTTTGTTTTTGTTTTTTTTTTTTTGGTTTGGTAAGGTGATTAAAATGATGGGGGGGGAAGTCACATAATATTGAATCTTTGTAAAGCCAATTAAATGTACTACATATAAATAAAAGGCTGTTAAGACTGCACAGCTTCCACTTGATTAGCATACTTTTTCCAAGATTATACTTTCTCCATAATAAAAAAAAACACATTTTATCCATATTATTCCAAGATGTACAGTAAGTGTTGCACCTCTAGTCAAGCTTGTTTCAAACCTTCCACTGGACAGCTGTTGAATTGAAGATGTTTTGCCAGTCAGGATTTATTAGTTCTGTGGGGAGTCCCAGGAGAAGTCAATATACAGTTGCCAAACAAACCAACAACTGAACCTATCATTACTACTGTGTATCATGTAATATCTATTTTCTGGTTCTTCCCATCAATAGTTCTGTACTGTTGTGAAATCACACTACCAAATCTCTCTGGTAGAAAATAATGAGCAGCCCCCAAATACACCCTTGAATCAGCATCCACATGCATAGTAACAGCTCCAAGCAAATACTGAGACACACTTAAACACACACTAGATGCCATGCTGATTACCATGTTGATACTAACGATGACCATCAACTCAAAATCCAGGTTTTCTAGAGGACCACACAACTCAGTTTACCTTGCGAGGCAGCTGGATTCACAAAGATCACAAGAGGTAACAAGATCACGCAAGGATACATCTTTCCATGCTTCAAGTTATGAACTTGTGACCAAAACACAGCGAGTTAGCATCCTGTGAGGAACTATTGGCAGCTACAGCTGTGGTAAAGGTGTGGCAACAGCGAGAGAAGCGACAGTTCGAAAACAATGGCGGCTTCTGAAGACATTAGCATAGATTTTTGCTATAGCATGAGCTACAGTGGGGCAAAAAATATTTAGTCAGCCACCAATTGTGCAAGTTCTCCCACTTAAAAAGATGAGAGGCCTGTAATTTTCATCATAGGTATACCTCAACTATGAGAGACAAAATGAGAAAAAAAAAATTCAGAAAATCACATTGTCTGATTTTTAAAGAATTTATTTGCAAATTATGGTGGAAAATAAGTATTTGGTCAATAACAAAAGTTCATCCCAATACTTTGTTATATACCCTTTGTTGGCAATGACAGAGGTCAAACGTTTTCTGTAAGTCTTCACAAGGTTTTCACACACTGTTGCTGGTATTTTGGCCCATTCCTCCATGCAGATCTCCTCTAGAGCAGTGATGTTTTGGGGCTGTCGCTGGGCAACACAGACTTTCAACTCCCTCCAAAGATTTTCTGTGGGGTTGAGATCTGGAGACTGGCTTGGCCACTCCAGGACCTTGAAATGCTTCTTACGAAGCTACTCCTTTGTTGTCCGGGCGGTGTGTTTGGGATCATTGTCATGCTGAAAGACCCAGCACATTTCATCTTCAATGCCCTTGCTGATGGAAGGAGGTTTTCACTCAAAATCTCACGATACATGGCCCCATTCATTCTTTCCTTTACACGGATCAGTTGTCCTAGTCCCTTTGCAGTTAACAGCCCCAAAGCAGGATGTTTCCACCTCCATGCTTCACAGTAGGTATGGTGTTCTTTGGATGCAACTCAGCATTCTTTCTCCTCCAAACACGACAAGTTGAGTTTTTACCAAAAAGTTCTATTTTGGTTTCATCTGACCATATGACATTCTCCCAATCCTCTTCTGGATCATCCAAATGCTCTCTAGCAAACTTCAGACGGGCCTGGACATGTTCTGGCTTAAGCAGGGGGACATGTCTGGCACTGCAGGATTTGAGTCCCTGGCGGCGTAGTGTGTTACTGATGGTAGCCTTTGTTACTTTGGTCCCAGCTCTCTGCAGGTCATTCACTAGGTCCCCCCGTGTGGTTACGGGATTTTTGCTGACCATTCTTGTGATCATTTTGACTCCACGGGGTGAGATCTTGCGTGGAGTGCCAGATCGAGGGAGATTATCAGTGGTCTTGTATGTCTTCCATTTTCTAATAATTGCTCCCACAGTTGATTTCTTCACACCAAGCTGCTTACCTATTGCAGATTCAGTCCTCCCAGCCTGGTGCAGGTCTACAATTTGTTTCTGGTGTCCTTTGACAGCTCTTTGGTCTTGGCCATAGTGGAGTTTGGAGTGTGACTGTTTGAGGTTGTGGACAGGTATCTTTTATACTGATAACAAGTTCAAACAGGTGCCAATAATACAGGTAACAAGTGGAGGACAGAGGAGCCTCTTAAAGAAGAAGTTACAGGTCTATGAGAGCCAGAAATCTTGCTTGTTTGTAGGTGACCAAATATTTATTTTACTGAGGAATTTACCAATTAATTCATTAAAAATCCTACAATGTGATTTCCTGGATTCTTTCCCCCCATTCTGTCTCTCATAGTTGAAGTGTACCTTTGATGAAAATTACAGGCCTCTCTCATCTGTTCAAGTGGGAGAACTTGCACAATTGGTGGCTGACTAAATACTTTTTTGCCCCACTGTATTTCAGGACTGAAGGATATTTCCATGCATTTTTGAACATACCTGTCCTTTTTCAAACAGTTTCTAGGGACAGCTTTTAAGACAGTTCTGTGTAACAAACCATATGGCACATCAGGTAACTACTCAATGAGATATTGTGCTAATTGGTGAGTATGTGTGTGTGTGGCTGTGTATTACTCATGTTGTGGGGACATAAACCTGTTTAGACAGTCACACTGTGGGGAATCAACTTCCTTATGGGGACAAAACACTAGTCCCCATAGGTAAGTCTTCAGGAAATGAATGTAAGTCTAGGTAATGTCCCAAAAAATGCTAGAAATACGACTGTGTGTGTATGTGTGACCAGGTATTTATCACGTTGTGGGGACAAAAATCTGTTTACACAGTCACATTCTGGGGACTCACCTGCCTTATGGGGACAAATGCAGGTCCCCTTAATGTAAATCATTAAGTTTTAGGGTGAAGACTGAGGATAGGGTTACGGGTTGGGTAAGGTTATGTTAGGTATAGGGTTAGGAATAGGCAAATAGTGGCTATGGTTAGGGTTAGGCTAAGGCTGCAGGAAATGAATGTAAGTCTATGTAATGTCCCCACAAGTGATAAAAACACAGCTTTCTTTACTGTCCGAAAGAATAATAAAGACAGAGGTAAACTTGTATAAACTGCAGAATAGGAATGACAACTACTATGTTTTATTATTATTATTATTGTGTAGTATTATGTGAAATGTTTCAGCTTGTACTTGCTTGCTTGCACACCATTCACACTTTCAGCTGGTCAATGAAATTTTAGGGTCATACAATACATTGTGAGAATGCGTCAGCAGCTGCACATTCCCACCCAACTTGATTTCAGGCTGTCATTTGGCCCTGCTATTTCACTGTGCAATGAACCACCATTGCTATGCCATCACACTACACTTCACCACCAGCGAGGATTTTCTCTCACATACACAGTGAGAGCAATTCTCAAAAAATGTGAAATGGAGCTAATGCACAAGGGAAATATAACACAATTTCAACAAGCACTGTAGCAAGACATTTGTGGAGCAGACAGAATACCAAAAATACTGTCCTCTTTTTCTGTGCATGCAGAAATCACTTCATGCAAGTCAAATGATATAGTATGTTCATACTTTCTTGTAAGGTGGTGAGAGTTTGCCTGTTAAATGAAGGGTGAATACATCCTGGATATCGGCTCTCCTCTCCTTTCCCACTACTCCCCTCTCCAACTATCCCCCACCACCCACCTCCATCATTTCATCCATCCACATTGTGTTGTGCCACTCCAGTGAACATCAGGGTGAGTTGTTTTGGCTGCATCCCTCTTGCAAATTCACTTTAGTAGACAAAATTGAATGTGGGATTACTATTCTGTTGTGCAGTTCCATGTCAAAACCAGAGATGTGCTGGAGTATTTATTTTTTTTTTCTTTTTCCAGGTGAATGTATAACACTGTAAACTTAGAGGACAGTTGCCAATCAGTAAGTTCTGGGACCACAGATTTCATCCATGATATGTTTCCCACATGTTGTTTGAATCTACTGTATCAATCTGCTTAATGCCACCATCTAATACTGATTAATATAATGATATTATAGTATAAACCATATTTTTAATGTAAGAAAGAAACCAGAAAGAAACCATCCCAAAGCCTGGCATCTTACAAAATGCCTGCATAACCATCCAAACCAATCCATGACCAAAAAATAAATAAGTGGGTGCATGGTGGTTCTGCTTCCAGACAATGTCTTGTTAATCTCTTAATAGACACTGAGTTATATAATTTCTCATGCTAATGAATCAGTGACTACATTTGCATGATGTCCAGTATTTGACTATATCAGACTTATTCCCAGTAGCTGAACCTCAGTCATTTCTCCAAATTTGTGCCTTGTGGACATTTAGCTTTTCACATTCATTACCCATTTTTTTGTAGCAATATTAGAAATCAGATGGAGTTTGTGTTAGAAAAACCCAGCCATTGTATTTTAACAAAAGAAATCCATTTCATGCCATGTTTATAAAGCTTCTAGATGAACTGTGTGCCCCTAACTCTGTCATAATGATCTGTAAAATCACAATCAATAAAATGCTTTTCCAGATAATCACCTTTGGGTTTAGATTAGCTATCTATAAAATCATGTACATGTTCTTCTAGGACATATCATTGGTCTGCAATATTATGCTCATGTATAACTGCACATATTCAAATAATAGTCATCATCTCTTAGGATTAGCTAGCTTGACGATCTTAGAGAAATGTTAATCAGAATGATAGAATATGTCAACCAATGCAATGATACGGTTGTCCAATGTGTTTTTAGTAGGCTTTGGAGGATGTGGAGGCGTATGGAGATATAAGCTTTATGCTTAGACAACACAGACAACAATTATTTCAAGATAAATTCAAATGGTTTTTACTCATTTCTGTTTTTCAATTAATTTGTTGGTAATAATAAAAACGTAACTTAACAACAGCAATTATCCTTTACGGTGACAGTGTGTGTAAAATGCAGCTTCTGTACTTTCCCCACAAACATAGATAACAGTTGCTGTGATGTGAGCCAGGATACATACGAGTAAATATTTGATCGAAGAGCTTGTTCAGCTCACCATCGGCCATGCCACAAGTCAGAAAATCAAGGGAATTGTCTTTGTGATTTGATGCAATAGAAATCTGAAAATGTTGTAGCCAGAGGACAAACACACACACAAAGACTCACACACTTCCCTTCTGCTCTCATGCTTGTTAAGATCCTATCTATCTTGTGAGAGGGGGTGAGAGCCCTTTAGCCAGACTCGGAGGGCTCATTTCCATTCCAACACACACATAAACACACACACAAAATGCTCACACACATAACAACAAACATACACACGAGCACTAGCATTGGGATTCCACAAGCACCTGTAGATTGTAATGAGACATAGAGTTCGTTTTGACCTTGGAAGCACCAAAAGTGAAGCTCGTCAACCTCCAGGAAATGCTTGCTTGAGAAACAAGTGTGCCTGTGTGTGCGTGTTTGTGTGTGTGTATGTGTGTGTGTGTATGTGTGTGTGTGTGTGCCTGAAGTAATATGCTAGGCTTCATCCCTGTGTTCCATTGTGTGCGTGTTTGTCTGAGACCGAGGCTGTATACTACATCGACCGAACACCTGCTGCTGCGGTAACTAGGATGTCAGTGTGCAGAGGAGAGCTTCATAAATATATATTAGAATCAGAGCTGATATTAAACTAGGGAATAACCCAGGGAATAGGTCAGTCAGTCAGTCAGTCAGTCAGTCAGTCAGTCAGTCAGTCAGTCAGTCAGTCAGTCAGTCAGTCAGTCAGTCAGTCAGTCAGTCAGTCAGTCTGTCTGTCTGTCTGTCTGTCTGTCTGTCTGTCTGTCTGTCTGTCTGTCTGACTGACTGTCTGTCTGTCTGTCTGTCTGTCTGTCTGTCTGTCTGTCTGTCTGTCTATCTATCCAGCCTCTCCTCTGGCTCTTTACCTTTAACCTTCCTTATCCCTTGGTGTGATGTCTTTTTCCAAAAGGTTTGTTGGATCTGAAATTAACATGGAAATTTACAGCTTCATGTAGGAATTCCACATATTACTGTTGACGTGGCAACAATAACAGTAAGATGATACAAAAAAAAAAGTGAGAAAAGAGATGACAGGGCCAGCATGGGTAGTTTTGGTTCAATTAAGATCAGATACAAATGGGATTATATGGCACACATACAGAACTATGGCTAGTATCCATAATGTTTTACATACCTGTGACTCTAAGATAAACAGAGAAACAGAGAAAATAAATAAAAAGGGGGGAAAACTTGCTGTGGCTGTCAAAGGCAATAACTGTGAGTCTTTCTGCAGTGAAAATCTCCATCACAGTTGACAGCACAGATGCAGTTGTCAAAATGACACCCAAGTGATGTGACACGTAATGTACTGCAAGGCTTTCAAAAAAAAAATCATTAAATTGTATTTGGCATGTTTTAGGAAAGAATTCTAAAGATTTTACTGTTTTGAAATCGAACAGCTTAAAGCGCACTGTCAGTGAACCTTTGCTTCATGAGCTTTAACAGCCAGCTGACCTGTGCTGGCCTACAGTACCTTGAAATTACAGTTTCTCACCACAAACTCTAGAAATGACGTATGCCAGTGAAAGACATCCCACTTTAAATGTAGGTCTTTAACTCTCTGACATTTTATGGTACACTTAACACCTCTCAGCATTAATCTTTCTAATTTGATTTGTGACAGATTTTATTCAAGAGCACATTCCCCTCCCATTCAGGTCTTTAAATCTCTCTGTGCTGAGCAGTGGCAGGATATTGTCAAATCAAGGTGCTGTGAAAAGAAGTGTATAAGCGTGAAATATGCAGTGGCTGAAACTAAAAAGGCACTTCCACAGTGTGGCCTATAACACATGAATTGGAAAAAATACAATTTTAGAAGCCTCATTGTTTGTAATGGGGTTTCTCTTGTCTAATCACATCCAGTGAAGTGAAGTCATTTGAATTGTGAAAACCCTGATACCTCCATAACTATTTAAAAAAGGAAACATAAAATACCGAGTGGAGCACAGGCCTATAAACAGGAAGTACCTTGTTGCAATGTCTGAATGCCCAATAAATTATCATGCTGATACAAGAGAGTACCTGGATGGATCAGTGCTACATTACCTCATGCTTAAGACAATATATAGAGTTGCAAAGTTGATATATTGCTCACCCCAAGGGAGAATCCATCTTGCCCGACAGGCAATGGAGCTACTAAAAGACATAAAATCCTATCAGAGTCCACCACTCGCCTGTAATTAGAAAAATAATGAAACAGACAAATGTGCATAATATTGAGGGCCGGAAATGTGGATGGGATTCTAATTGGTGCTAGATCGTTTTGGTATGAGTAATGCATTATGCTTTTGAAGGCTGATTTTTTTTTTTTAAATAAAGCATGCTAATGTAGTGTGTTAGGAAAGTGTGCAGCCCAGTATCACACGAAAGCATGTAATGGACCCAATGATCCACTAGAGGATTGCTTGTGTCACGCTTGGCCTTGGCTAGAAGTGAAAAGTACATGCGTATATGAAGGTGCAGTAGCAGCAGGGGGAAATAATAATGGAAGAAAAGGACAACTGTAGTAGAGGTTGGGGCATATGGATGGGTCAAATACAGGACGTTCACCCAGGAGACTGCTATTCGTGTCCTGTGTGAAGCCGAAAGTCAACACTGACTTATTATTAACTTACACAACGTACTTAACTTAGGTCACATGTATAACATACATACATATGTCTGAGAAGTTAACTTGTACGGAACTGAATTTACATAACATACTTATTTTAACCTAACCAAGCAGCCACTGTCACCTGAAATGTTTCTCAGCAAGCTTTATTTTGAAAATCTGACTGGAAGTATTTATTATTGCTGGCTTGACGGTGGCATGAGAACGTGATCTTTTCATGCGCTGCTGAGGCAAAACGTGACACTTTTGGGTTTGTAATGTATGAATGCAAGCTGAAGCAACGTATAGCTTTAAAAGCCTCGACTTGATTTAAAGTTAGAAACAAGAGGAAAGGTGGTGTTCGTAATGTAGCATCCTGTAATGCATAATGTATAAATTTACCAGTGCTGTAGAGCCTGCTGACATTTCATTTAGATTATTTTTTTGTCATATGCACATTTGACTAGAAGAAGCCCCATGTCATGAAACAGAGAAACCATAAAACACAAACGTAAGTGCACTTGTTCATGAAAAGCACTGTCTTTCAGTTGTGTTTATTCGTAGCAAAGAGTCAGCAGAATGACTCTGTCCTTCGCTCTGATAACACAATATTCCTGCCTGGAAAATGAAAAGGTCAAGCTCAACAAAGTGAACATCAGCTAAAGAGGATTTTTCAATCTTATGGCAAAATGTCTCAATTTTCAAAAGCAAGACCTTGAACTTGCAAGGTGACAAACAGTTCCAGGCCTCAACCCATCATCTTAATTCAACTGCTAGTCGTTAAAATCACCAATTTATCAGATGTCTGTGTTATCAGAAATAACTTGCTCTTGGCAGTTGTGGAAAATTGAAGGCCATCTCTGGATTGGTTTGTCGGTATATTGCTTGAAGTGAATAATTTCTTCATAAAGCTTTCTCCTGGGGACTTCAGAAATATCAGATTTTAAGTGAAAGCTCTGGCAAAGCACTTCTTATCTGCTAATCAACTGTAAAGGGTGGGAGAATGTGAATGTTTTAAATGTCATAAAGCCCTTTCTTAGCCATGGTTTCAATTGCTAACTCATTAAATTTGGTTTGTAATTGTGACTGCCAATCACGTATGCAGTATATCAGTCAGACATTTTGAACACTATCACGTAAAGACTGTTACTGTGGGTAAGAAGCTGCTGACAGACATCCACGCAATTATGCATTAGCTTGGTGTTTTACACTGATCAAACCGCAGAATCCAGGGAGCACAGATACATTCATGCTTTAGATGCCAAGGAAATCACCATGATGCACAATATTGAATCCTCTTTGTCATGTGGGAAAAAACAACCTTGCTGATACATAAAATGAAAATAAGGATGGCTAAAAAAAAAAAAAAAAAAACCCACAACATCATAATATTTCAACCAAAATTCCCTGTGACATCAACACCCAAACTGACCTCCAGTGCAATCTCCAACAGTCCACATGACATATATGAAACTATTTTTTCACTTCGCAGTTTGAGGACAAGTCAAAGTCAAACCTATAGCTCATTCCATGTGTGGGTGTCTCGATTCATTTTCTCTTGACTTCCAATTTAGAGAGGTAAAAAAAAAAAAAAAAAAAAAAAAAAAAAAAGTAAACCCCATGGCAGTGACCTCTGCTGTAGGGCCATGAATAATGGGGACTATTAGGTGCAAGGTAGTGCACTCTGTGAAAAGTAGTAATTTCAGCCGCAGGGCTGTTTAATTTAGTCATGGCGTAGAATGAGACATACTGCAAAATGTTTTGCATACGTTAAAAAAAATAGATCCACCTTTATGTAGAGCATGCTGCAGGTCACACACATACTGTATCGCACTCTTTTTCTCAGTCCCACAGGTGCACACTGAATTTCATTTGCTCTCATCCTGTTTTCCTCTCCATGTACAGCCATACAGGAAAAAAAATTGTTTAATAGGAATGACACAATTGGTTATAATAAGACCCAAAAATGTTGTCTTTTATTCTTACTGCTATGTTAATTATCATGTTTGCTTTATCATCCTACAATGGCTAAGCATCCCTCTATAAAGAGGTAGGTTTTTCATGAATGAATCACATGGCCACAAACCAAACAGCCTTTGTTAGAGCTCAGTAACCGTGGTGTAGATGCTGATTTAAGGTCACAAGTTAAAGAGTGTAACAAAATAGGTGGTATTCATTCCCCGACTGTCAAAGGACTTTTAAGATTGGGGCTTACATTTTGAAGAAACAGCACAAGCAGAGCCTGCAGATCAAATGGAAGAAAACAAAGGGTGGAAAAAGAATCAGTCAAGCTTCAAAGACTAAATTCTTTCGGTTGAATTGGTCCTAGGATAATGATCCATTTAGCCAGTCTGGGAGATTGGCTGCCAAAGGCATGAGGGGGAAATTACTCACCCGACTCCAGCAGAGAAATGTTTGTTTCCCAGCCCTGCCCTCAAATTATTTCAATCAAAACACAAATTAAGTGCAATTAACAGAGTGCTAAAATGCTCCAAACCAACTGATATGGAATCATTAGGAGTCACCTCAACCACACCTCCTTCCCTCTGTCTCCCTCTCCTTCTCTGTGTCTCTTTCTCTCTTCATCAATGGGCCCTCACTCAGGGTAAACTTCACACTTCATTAATTAATTCATCACCTAAAAGCTGAGTATTGATTTTCAGTAATGGCTTTACAAATCTGTTGGACACCTAGCTGCAGGGATAATTAAAAAGAATGCGTATTTGCAATAAATCATCTTTAAAAGGGTTAAAAGTCTCACAGGTCATGAGGGAGGTAGGTTACAATATCAACAAACAGGCTGTAATATCCCCCAGTAATTAAGGACACCAAAGGACAGCTTTTACGATTGTTATTTTTTACCATAGTAACATCAACCAAAGTGAGCTTAATGGATATCATGAAACACTGAGAAGGAAACTGACCCACTGCAGAATAGAAACTTCAAAGTGATGTATTGTTGGAAGGTTATTGATGAATAGAGGTAAGAGAGAACATTTTAAGTGAATGAAGAATTTTGCCAGTATGCATGAAAAGCATTTATTCAGTGTAATTTATCCTATATTTGCTCTACGGGCACATTCTGTAAGAATAGATAAATAAATGAATAAAATATGTGCTCATTTAAATAGATGTTCTCACAAATAGAACTTGATGTGGGGTCCAGAAAGGTCCCACCAGTGCATGCTGGGAGAACATGAGACCACACACCTGGAGGTACCAGGCTTTTTTATTGTGGCTGAAGCTCAGCAGAGAACCAAAGCTGCTCTGTGGTGGAGAGCTGTGTGTGTGAACGGATACCTTCACAGACGCCCAAGTCATTTAGATCACCATGGCAATGTTAAATTTGCATCAAATTAGGTCTCTTTTCATTTTTATTTATGTATCATTATGTTCCTTTTTGCCATTTCTCTCTTATCTCTGCATATCCTTTTATGGCACACGCACAAGGTTGCCAGAACTTCTTTCATTCCAAAGTTGATGAAAGCCATGTCGACACATATAGAAATCTATTGATTTTGTTGATACAGAAAAGATGGTCAATACCATTGTGAAACTGATATATCATGTGTTTTTATTTATAGAAAATCAATACAACTAAATGCCATTAGCAAAATGACATTACTGGTTCAAGATCCCATGTGGTTTCTGAACGATTTGCTGATGGCCTTCAAAGTTAGGGGGGAAACACTGATGATTAAAACATCTAAGTGGCCATTTTTCCATCCTTGGGGACATGGATAAAAAGACTGAGATGAATGGTTTGATATAACTGGTTAAGCTTTATAAGTTAGTGATCATACTGTAAGGCTGGCAGAATGGCTGATGTGGGTAAAAACACATCATCATATTGTATGTACATGCCTTTTAGCACTAAAATCTCAATGGCTTGAGCTCGAACAAGGTGAATTTGTCTTTGAGAACATGTAAATGTATTCAGCCAACACCTTACATCACAGTAATCACAGCCTACCTCCACTGGGACAAGGCCTGTGATTTAAGACAGGAGACTGTTTTTTAACACTCTTTAAATTTCTTACTCTTGCTCTGTCTCTCCTCTTCCTCCCCTTGCCTGTTAGCTCTACATTCTCTACTCGCTGCCTTACTTTATCACACACACACACACACACACACACACACACACACACACACACACACACACACACACACAGACACACACACGCACACACACATAGCAAAGGAGAACATAAATCTGGTTAGTGTGTCAGACTGGGCCGTGGACACCATAATTACAGAACATCAAATGAAAGAATTAGTGTCCCTTTTCTCATTGCCATGCAAGACTTGCAAGGACTCTGCAATTTCTCGGCTCACCTCTGCATTACACCTACACATGCTCTCTCTCTCTCTCTCTCGCTCTTTCTCTGACACACACATAAACATGAGCAGGTACCAAAGCAATTTCACAAGGCTGCAGACAAAAACTACTGTACAAAAATATAGATATGTGCACACACATGCTTGCACACACACTGTATTGACATTGACACTTTCAAGTGTGCACCTGCATGTGCAATCATGATCTATTCTGCAGTTGTCAGAAATGTTTTGAACATATCAACAAAATACTGATGTGGATACTGTGTACTGTAGCTTCTCTATGGCCAAGCTACCACAAGGAGTAGGCCTAGCCTTTTTTTTTTTTTTTTTTTTTTACTGTTTTTGATAGTTAGACCCTTGTGATTAATTTGGACGTAAGATTTTTACGAATCTATGACATTGCTGAAAAAGTGATTATGTTTAACCATCCCATGGCCCAAAAGACCACCAAAACACTTCCTTCTTATTAACACCCGCACACGAAAAGTGGACTGTAGCTTACGAATGAAGTTAAAGTCCACCACAAACACAGGAATTAGGTTAGTTTACTGGTAATGAACACACAGCGAATGACCTTGTCTTATATTCTACTATGTGCTGAAACATTGAAGTCAAAGTTGACATCTCTGTGAAATACATGTGCACCTCTATCAAAAGTTGTAACTCTGGCATTAGTAACAAGTGGTGGTTGTTTTCCCTCTCCTCCATTTGTTAGAGCTCCTCTTCAGTATACCCTCTCCTAAATTGAAATGGATTGCCACCACAATTCATCAAGAAAGTAATCCTTTAATGCGTTCGTCTTAACCTAAATGATTCTTGCTTGAATGCATGTTGGTTGGCATGGATGGCTCCCTTAGCAGTGAGCTGACTCTCCTACAGTGTAGGCTGTTGTGAAAGTGAGTTTAGAGTCGAGATTCAAAGGTATCTTGTAATGTGGGTTTTGAAAGCTTGAACGATTGGCTGATGTTTAGTCCATCTGTTTATGTGGAGCTAAAGTTGTTCATTAACTGGGCTTGTTAATTTTTTTTCTGCCTGCGTTTGATTTTTTCCAAAGAGAGGAAACAGCATAATGTTGAAAGGTAAATATTTGTTTCATGCTATTAGAATGTCTAATGAATAGACCATCTGCTCATCTTCCTGCCAAAGTTTATAAACTATCATTTCCCTTTATCTGACATTTAACTGGTAAAGAAGGGAAGATGAGACAGCATGCAGTGGGATCCCTGTTCTTAAAAAGGTACATTTTTCATCTTATTATTCTTATATGAATAGTTAATTTGGTAGCCTTAAAGTTTTTATTACAGTCATTTTCCCTTGGCTGCTATTTCACAGAGAGGAGCAGAGGATAATCTTTTTTGGAAGCTACGTGTCAAGTATGTTTTTAATATAATCAAGGGGAAAATGAGAAGTATAAAGTCGGGATGTGGCATCATTAGAAAAAGAATGGTGATAGTCATTTTCTAATTTGTCCCCTGCAGCTTTATCATACTGAATAATTCAAGAGAAACATGGTGATACCCATTTCTATGTAGAGAAAACAATAATTATTTGCTTGCAATGCTCCATGTTGTACTGGGAGTCCTGCTAAATCGTTAAGACTGCTGAGTTGCATAGTGGAATAAAAAAGGTCAAGAGCAGCTCAGGTATAAAGATAACATTAAATTACAACTAGAAGCTTCTTAGTTGCAGAAGTGTCAGCGTACAGATAGTGTGGACTATTTTTTTGTCGTTGTCTATATCACAAAAAGATCAGAGAAAAATGCACAAACTGCACAAAAAGCACCAAATTTAAAGCCAGTTGTGCAATTTGATATACTCTCTTTGTGACACCACTCTCAATCCTTTGTGTTGTTTGAAATGCCCCAATCAGAGATCCACTATGCAGAGTACAGACGCCATGACAGACAGGCAATCCATCCATGCCCTCAAATCTCCTATTCCCTGCACTGAATTGCCCCAATCACAGACCTACTATGCACACTCAGCGACGGGCGTGCAATCCTACACCTGTGACAGTTATAAAAGGCTACCTCCCTTCCGCTTTCCTCTCACCTACCTTTCCCTGTCAATTACCACTCCACAGAGAGGTGGAAAACTGCACGTCTCAGCAGTTTGAGAGCCACCTCTATTTGAGCATTTCCCGAGGTTTTGATTGCAAAATCATATGAAAAGCTTGAGGTAGTGGCTTTTGAGGATTGCTCCCTGTGCGATGTAAGGGCATACAAATGGCTGCCTTTAAGTCCTAACTGAACATAACAAGGCCCTGGAGTTAAAAAAGCCCTGGGAGAGCTTGACTGGAGCTGAGGGAAGGGAAGAAAAGCATTTATATTGGAAAAACTATGACTAAAAATGGGATTTTGCCTGCGCAATATTTTTCAAATGAAAAGGACCATTTGTTTCGCAACAGTACGTGTGTACCCGCTGCAACAGAATTGATGTCAAATCTGATTCAAATGAGTAAGTGTTATCCTTAGTATGCTGATAGGAGGAAAGAAAAATAGAGAGAGCAGTGTGAAAGGCTCAGTGTCAGTGCATGACTCAAACCCACAGGATGAATCAACTACACTTAAGTTACCAAACACAAGGAAGAAAAAATACACAAACCTTGTACAAATCATCACTGGGCTGACTTGTTACATTACCACATTTTCACAAGCCTATTTATTATAATATTAATATTATAATTTAATACACTTAAATTGCTTGAAATGCCAAAAGGAGCACTAGAAGCATAAATATCCCTGCAGCCATAGTAAACACCTCAACTTGCTTACTGTATGGTGATATTGCATGTATGAACATTTCCCACTCCTATAAACAATGTTCACAGAATATTTCTGTGTGGCATTGTAATAAATAGCCCAAGACTTTATTGTCCTCATAAAATATATTTCTATTCCAGCGCAGTCTCGATGGCTGTTCAGAAGGCCAACTTAAACTGAGGATTCATTACTGTGTCAATTACTTTGCTGTTGTTTGTTTGTCCCTATTTACATTTTAGTAGCGGGTCTGTGTATTTAAACATAATTGACATTGATTCCAAAGAAAGAGGTTGGGGTCCTACCCATAACACAGTTGTTTCCTCACAACTTGACAGTCAATTACAGCTTTATGAATAGACCTGTGTGGTTAGTATCTATCAGCATAGCCCTCCATAACCACCACAACCACCCACGAAGTTCACTTATGATTTAAAATCCATGGGTAGCTAGCAATAAAATCTCTCTTTTGTCATAATAACCTTTTCTGTTGAGAAGCTTATTCACACATCATGATGTACAAAAATAACAAGAATTGTTTGTGATGTACCTCTCTGGCTGGTTGAGGTTATAAATATTAAAAGAACCCCAACTGATTTCCATTACCCCGCTAGCTCTACTCAACCTAATGAAGCTATCAGAACTTACATTGATATGATGTTGCCAGTAAGCCAGCTTGCTTACAGCCCAAACTCAGTTTGAGCAGCTGCAACAAGGAATGGCAACAATACAGAACATTACAGAGGCCCTGTTAGTGCATACTTTACCTTCATCTGAAGCATAATACTTTAAAGAACAATCTGACATTTTGGGAAATTTGCTCATTTGATTTCCTGCTGGGATATAGATGAGAAGACTGATGCCATTCACGCTTGTTTACAGTAAATATGTATCTGGAGCCAGCATCCAGTAAGCTTAGCTTAGCATAAGGCTAGAAACAGAGGGAAAGAGCTAGCCTGGATTTGTCCAAATGTAACAAAATCCGCCTACCATCAGCTGCCACTAATTAACATGTCAAGAAAGTGAAAAAGCATATTAAATGCCAATAAACGCAGTTTTATTCCAAATGACAGTTTCTCAAGAAATGTCAAAATCACCTTCTGCATCACACAGCTCATCCATCAAATACAATGGGACATCCCATTAACCCATTGATTATTCAAACACAGAATCCCACCTGGTGGATCCTTTGCCTTTCATGGCAGAAAGGGTCAATGAACAAGAGCTGGCCACAAATGAACTCTGATGTAAATGTGTGAGTTTCACTTCAGATTTTCCTCACCACTGGGATGACTGATGACTGTTTTTCTGCCCGACTGCCACAGTGGGTTAAGACAAGGGGCTTTATGATGCATGGACATCCTTCGTTACTAATTAACCTTCATACCACACTAATTAATTAGATTCTAGCAAGGTCAAGCTTTCTAAATGGGACAATTAAGCAGCTTCCTCATACAGTATTACACAATAAAGAGCCTAACAAAGCCTAACAAAGAGACGGGATAGATGAGTCTATTTTACAGAGAGGGAGGTAAAGTGTTTTGAACATTTCACTAAATAAGTAAAATATTTTACTTGTGATATTATGATGAGAAGAATATTTGCATTGATGTCTTCAGTTTGACGAGGGAAGCTGCAAACTATTCATTCAGGGTATGCACAAGCACCAAAACAAGATAGAAATGTGTAGTTTATTCATGTTGTAATAGTCACAATGTTGTATTTTCAATGTGCAGAGGATGTGACAGTGACCATGGACGGATCGTGGTGAATAGTTCAAAGAATAGATAATAAAAGGGAAAGAAAAGACTGTGGTCTGCACCAGCACAAAAGAAGGTTGTGTATCCTAACAAAATATTCAAATGAAGCAAGGTAATCGTGTGGCGATGTGAGCATGCTGTGGGCCAAGGAATGTTTTAACAACACATTAGAGATTTCACTAATGATAGTGGTAGTTGCAAAGCAGTAACCATTAACACACATTTTCTTTGAAATGCCTCACGGATCTATTAGAAAAAAAAAAAAAAGATGCATTGAATGAGAGGATGCGAGAATCAAGAAATTAAGTCTGCATGAGTACACACACACATTTTCCCCAGCAGTAAAAATTTGAGTGTGTAATGGACCAGTTGGACAGGACAGCTTGCTTATGTTCAGGAAAAACTTGTCAAATAATGACAGAAGCGAACACAAGCACACACACATATGCATGTATATAAACATATGCGTGTACAGTATGTGTGTGTTCCTCTGTGCATACAGTGCACAAACATGTGAGTGCACAGACACAGACAGTGGGGAAGGTATCATTTAAAAGACTGTTCCCCCTGTACACACGAGACCATATCTGACTAACAGTGTGGAACCAGCCAAATGTGGCAGCCAACTGTTCCCCATCCTCAGGCTATCCCTGGACTTGGCCCGAGTACGACAAATTGTATCATTGTGGTGTGCATGTGTGTGTTTCTCTGTGTGCACACTTTAGAGTGTCCACAGAGACAGACAGAGCTCAGTGGGTTTGTGAGATCAAATAACTGTATAGAATTGCACCGAGTAATGCAGTTGACTGGAGGATGTGCTTGTGTGTGTGGAGAAAGAATCTACTCTCTGCATGTGTTTAGGCTTGTGGTTGCTGGTGGATCAATGTCAGGTCTCAGTGCTGAAACAAGGAGTTAATTCATCAATTATTCGATTGACAGAAAATTAACAGACAGTTTTGATAAGAGGCTAAGTGGCAATTTAAAGACATCATCTAGAGCTCAGAGAAATCCTGAAAGCTCTTTTTGCAGCACTAAAATAATGCTGGAGTAGGTGTATGTAGGTTATTGGGTACAATACAATACAACATTTCTTCAGCTCATGTTGTAGAAATGTTCATCAGGAGATATTTACTTTTTTTCAGTTAGAAAAACAGTTAGAAATGCACTGATGGCTGGTCAGGGTTGGGTCAGACTTGATTGTGTGTCAATGAATTAAAATTGAAATGCTGCGTCTAAAAAAATCTGACAAAATTCAGAATTAGGTCATGATAACCAAAAACTTTAAAGTGATTCATGTTTCATCTATTTCCTTTCTTTCTTTTCTGTCAAGATCTGAAGCCCACTGATTTTCTCTGTCCAGGTGTGTGTGTGTGTGTGTGTGTGTGTGTGTGTGTGTGTGTGTGTGTGTGTGTGTGATCTTTCAGGCATGCATGTGTACTCCAGACGTCTGACTGTGCATTTGACAGAGATTAATAAGCAGTAACCCCATCTTGGGACAACCATGGGGCTGTCGACCCTATATTTTACTAAAGCCCACATAAATAAAACCACAGGGTGCTATTTGCTTATAAAGACAAAAGATTATTTGCACATCTTGAGCATGCTGGAAATTAACAACTGGTGGACAGCAGACAGGAACAGAAAAACAAAAATCTGATTTTTTGTCTAAAAAAGAGGTAAGGAAATAGACAGGCAGGTGGAAGTAAAAAAAAAAAAAAAAAAAAAAAAAAAAAGTTGTTTTTTCCATTTCACTGGGGGTCACTTTGAGAACAAAATTTTTCCAGATGGTGTCTTATATTTTATTATTTACTTCTGGGGAGCGTTGTAGTTAAATGACATGGCTGATGAGAATATTTCTGTGATGCGCCCTGGGACAAATGAAACGCTGTAAAGAGAACAAGGTTAAAGAGCCTATTACACAACCTGCTTCGATCACAGTTAGCACTGCAGGTTTTAACGTAATGCCCTTCTTAATGTCTTTTAAAGGAATTCTCATTTGGGAAAATGGCTTGCTGTCTTACTGAGAGTTGGATGAGACCAGTATCGAGAGCTGAGAGACTGGTCAGATACATGTTTAGCTTGCTGCAAAAACTGGAAGAAGGGCTGAACACGCCCACAATAAATCAGAGCTGTTGGGCTTTTTAATGTGTAAAAATGAAACATCAGACACTGTAGTTTCAGATGCACTTAGTATGTGCATCAGAATTACAGTATTCACTGACCAACAAACATATTAGTGTTTACCTTGTTAGCTTCCAAGACACAGTTTAGTGTCTTGGAAGTTTTTGAGTTACATTTGGGAGTTGTTGAAAGATGTGAAGAGGCCAGCTGTTTGACTGTGATGCCGGTGTCTGTGTTGTAAACATATGCTGGACCAAACTAGGGTCAGGTTTGATGGAATTTATTGAATTTAAATAGAGTATCAAATCTACCTGTCAGATTCAAATTCTGTCTGAGCCCTGATTGAATATAGTTCGGTTAGGCTTTCAGTATTTCCGGATAAATTAAGTTAGAAGTACTGCAACCAAAACACAAACATCTGTGAGAACCTTCTGTTGGCTGAGAAGGGAGACACAGTTTCTACAGTTTCTGTAGGTTCAACGTGAAAATGAGACGAACAAGAAGAAGAAGCATCATTATTTTATGAGGCACTGATAATACTGCAATGCTGGCATTTGGTGCATTTATCAACTATTGATAAATAGACAATAATCTTAAAATATCACCAGGATATGCAGAGAGGTTTAACTGAGAGATGCTCCTGAAATTTGATGAGAAGCAGTCGGTTGAATGTTTCTCTGGAGAGAAGCTGTCACTCCTGGATGCCCCTAACAGCCAACGTTTCGTTTTGCACATCACACAATTAATGTTAACATGCAGGTGATATAATCTGCTGCGTGTGATGTGTGGCATTGTTTTCTACATTGCTCTTGGCTAATAAACAAGAGCAAAGAGATGAAAGGTTTGGTAGGAAATTTGTTTGTGTCAGGGCTTAGCAAACATGGGTATTATTCCAGCCAGGACCTGGATCCAAAACATAACATTATCAGAACTCACCCCCACAAATCTCTCATCAAAGTCCAAGCAGACGAGAGATGAGATGATCCCCAAAGTTTCGAGCATTCCTTCTACCAAAGATTCAGTGTTTGGAGATAAGTATTGTCCACGGCGTACTGTAATACCTTTCATGATCAAATGGAATACAAAATTTTGACACAAACTACTACATAAGCAGCCTAATTCAACACGCTTAGGTCTGCCAGTTTGCTTTACAATGCAATTACAAATCATACAATTAAATTTTGTATATTGAGGTCATTTTATCGAGCTTGTTCTGAATGTGGAACCAGATGACCAGAGTAAGACAGAGAGAGGGACAGACAAAGTATGTGTGTGTGTTAGCAGGAGAGAGGTAGTGGTAATTAGAGAACACGCTTGTATTATATTCATTCATCCACCAGGGAAGTCTAGCAACACAATGCTTCAGCACACAGAGACAAAATGCCACATCTCCAGGTGTAATTTATTAAGGAGTGATGGTAGATAATATGGATGCCCGGGCTCACACAGGAAACAATGTGTTATCCAGTTACCATTACACACAGCTAGCAGTGCAGAGGGCTTAGATTAATGATGCACCTGTTTAGTCTATATGGAGTACACATTAAAAGCCAAAGGCTTGCATGCATTAGAGCTTATTAAGAGACCAGAGATGGAGAGAATGAGAGGTGGTTAGTCGGAGATGGAAATGAAAAGAGAGGATAAGAGGAGATGAGAGACAAGGAAAAATGGAAAAAAACAAACAAAAAAAATACATATGAGAGGAAAGAATAAAGCAAAGGAAGAAGGCAGCAGGAGGAAGAGATAGATGAAAGAAGTAAAATGGGAAAAGAGAGAGAGACAGAGTGGGACAAAGTGAATACTTCATTAGACAGTGGAATACACCCAAGTGCTCCCAGAAAGCACACTAAATTAATCAGATACATGGTCAAAGACACCACAATGCATACATTATTATCACAGAGACCATTGTGTTGGAGCAGGGTTCTCAATATGGACAATAAAGAAGTTTAATCAGGGGACACATTTATCTCCCATAATGACAAGAAGACATACAGCCATAAAGTTATGTGTTCATTGTTAGCTTGGCGATAGTATTTACTGCATATACATGTAAGCGGATACAACGTGACTGGATGTCATAATCACTGCTCTTCTTTACAGTTCTTCACAGTGGAATATGTACCACACAATTATATCTTAAAAAATAAAAATAAAAAATACAACTGTCAGTGAGTTGTAATTTTTAAGTTTAGATCATAAATGACAGAATATCCCCATTAATATTATGAGTTCTTCATTTTTTCCACTTTTAGCCTCAATTCACTATTATCCAAATTCTAATTCATTCTAATATGAAAAACTCAATATCCAATCTACCAAAGTACAGACAGACTGAAATTCCATTTACCCCACCGTGAAAGAAGGGACTATTTTCCAGACTATTAAGGAATGACCGATGGGGAAGTGTGACAATGATCCAGCCTCTATGACAACCTGCTATCATTACAGTATCAAATGACCCCAAGGGTTATATTACAACCAGCCAGTGTCACCAATTACTAAACAAAGATAAGTTGTAATATCACAAATGTGCATTTATACTGTCTGTTGTCAAATCTTAATGTTGCATAGAGGTCATTTGGGCACACTTTGAGTCCATACTGAGGCATTTGATGGACGGAAATACAGCAAATTGCACACTGAATGAATGGTGCTGAGGTGCTGGAGCAAGACAACTAGGACCATTATTATTAGTCATAAAACAGGATAAAGAAGCTAAGACGTATGCTTTTGGCCCAAGACTGCTGCTGCGATATGTCAGTTTGAAGCCTGTCTTCAGACCGCCCAGCCACAAAATGCAGTGCTTTAGTGTCTGTGTACACTCTGTTGACCTACAGTACTGTCTATTCATGTAAACTCACACCTCTCAAGTTGGGCTCACAGGTGGTGAGAAAAAATGCAAATACATACATCAAACACAGAATTACAGTACAGTGTTATTTTACATTTTCAAAGTGGCACCAGTCAGTTCTTTTTACTTTTCTTTTTAAGCACAGCCTTAAAGATCCTGTCTGATATTTCTGTCAGCTGCTGGGGTAGCTTTCAGCCAATGACAAAACCGTGATTTACTTTTGATAGATGTAACAATATGACAGAAACTCCATTATTTGGGAGAAGGTCATTAATGATCATTAACTCTAACACTACACTTTTACATGGCCAGTGTGTGGGTTTTAGTGGCATCTAGTGGTGAGGTTGCAGATTACAACAAACTGAAATCCCCTCGCCTCACCCTACATGCACCTTCCAGTAAAGAGAGACAACAGAGGCAAAAGAGACAGACACAAAGCAGACTGATAAGACATTGGTTCGAAGCACCAAAACATGGTATTACTCAACATTAACATAATAATATTATTGGCAGCATGTCGTGTGTGGTATGAACAGTCATTATTTCACAGTTGGTCCAGGGCAAGAAAAAAAGTTAACAGAACTTGGCCAGCAGATTACCTCCATATAGCTAGCGATTGTCCTGATGTCTCTGTCCGTCTTTGGTCTATTCGCTTCACTAAAACTAACACTGGTGATCCTGGATAACCGGTATTGTTAAGCTGGTTATCACCTGTCTCTGTTTACACTGGGGTTTCCAGCTAGAGTGGAAATTGTGAGTTGGTAACCACTGTGTTAGAAGCCTACTAATCAGAGCCATGAATGAAGCACTGAGATGAGATAAAACAGTCAAGTGATAGTGCTGGCAGGAAAAATTGGTTCCAGCCACATTACATTACATCACTACAAGTGATCTTGTAAAGTGAAATGTAAGTAAAGTAATCACGTAACTAAAATATAGTAAGGAGCTTTAGAAGTAAAAATGCATGGCATAATAATATCATACTTTTTTTTTTACATACTGCTGTATGTCTTTCATTGATGACCGTAACCCATACGGCTGGCGCCGGACCTGTTAGCTCTGCTCTTGTAGACGACACAATGCAAGTAAAACATCTCAATTTAAAATTCTTTAATACTTTTGTAATCAGAATTCTGTAGTTTGCATTCTTCTTAATTTAGAAAAATAATCTGAATTGTGTTGGATTGCGGATTTTGCCCATAACATGCAGGATGGAAGTCAATGGATGAATGGACCTGTGTCTCAGACTGCTCCCTGGCCTCCCTTATGGGCCTGAAATGACAAATATACAGTCTGGCTAATCGTCAGAGGAGTGCACTTGCTATTAGACACTGCACAGCCCCACAGGGATGGTCGGAGAGAAAAGAATGGATAATTTGCTGATCTGGACATTCTTTCGCTCCCTCTCTCTGGGTGTGCATGTGTATGTGTGGGCGTGTGTGTGTGTGCATGCACGGGTGCATGCATGCGTGGTAGGGAAGTGAGTATGTGCACATGTGTAGCAGTGGGAAAAGAGAGAAAGAGAATAAATGACTGTAATAAATGAAGATGAACATTCCAGAGCCTCTACTCTCCTCCCGTGTTTTTCTCAATTTTTCTCTCCCCCACTACCAAATATGTATTGATTTCCATGCATATTTATAATCTGCACTGAACCAGTTGGTCTCCAGTGTTTTCAGAGGTGATAGGCCTGCTCCGTGGAGCAGAATCAACAATATCGAACACACAGAATCTCCAATCCCTCCTCTAAGCTCTGATGATATAAAGCATTCATTTCCAGCTCCAGTGTGTTCGGGCATTGTCTACCTCAGGTGAGTGGTGGAAGGTTGGTTTAGGGTTTTATGTTGTGCTCAAACATTATTTATCCTGTTTTCCCTTTTCCGTTCTATTCTCTAAACCACACTTGATATGGATTTCTGTGCTCCATTGGGCTGTATTTTGTATATTGTATACAATTTATTGGATTCTCATGTTATCTCCCCTTCCAATTTCTATTTTTTGTTCTTTCTGCATATTAGATGTGATTACATGTCTTCAACTTGCGTTACTTAAGTCTTCAAGCTGGTTTATGGCACTTTGATGAGACAGCATCCCCCAAAGGCACCCATCATGATGAATTCTCCACTAAATCTTTGATTAATAGTAATTTCACACAATTATGTTCTACTTTTCTACTCTACCTTAACACTTATTTCATTCATTTCTCTTCCACCTGACATTGCAAGCAACTATGACTTCATCGTTTATTCTCCATCAATAGGCTCTTTGAGCATAGAGCTCTCAGAGGAAGACACGGGATAAAGACAAGAGACAGGTCTCCTAAGTGGCTCTTCATCTGCCTGCTGTCAGGCTTGACCTTGCTCTGATGGCTTTGTGTGTGTGTGTGTGTGTGTGTGTGTGTGTGTGTGTGTGTGTGTGTGTGTGTGTACCTGTACAGCAGTGATCATCAACT
Organism: Chaetodon trifasciatus; assembly: GCA_037975065.1. NCBI lineage: Eukaryota > Metazoa > Chordata > Actinopteri > Chaetodontiformes > Chaetodontidae > Chaetodon > Chaetodon trifasciatus. Next base: position 4,773,529 of record JBBMOE010000005.1, on the reverse strand, counting down.
GACATCTGGCCTGCCAATGCTTCCCATCCAGCCTACAAAATATTAATGATTTCAGAAAATGCACGCATCAAATGTTACTCACCAGTGAGGTCCAGTCCATCCAGAGGGTGATCGTTGATTAGTGACAAGCTAAAAAGTTGTAATTCTTAGCTCACCTTCTATAGAATTAGATTGTTCTCCAACTCCATCCTCTGCTTCATGGACCCACCATCGAATCCCTCTGCTCCCAGGCTGGCCAATCCCTGGACTCGATAGCAGCGTACTGGCTTCGGGAGGCAGAGTGAGAGGCTCAGAGTCACTAAGCTCGTTTGTTAGACACAAAAGGCGTTGGATTTATTTTCTTTGGCCAACTGTTGTATTGACATTTAAACAGAATTTTTGTTTGCTTCCTGGGTTCCTGAAGAGAAAGCTTTTGTTAGCTCTAAGTTTGCTCTGACTGCCCCCTTTGTGGAAGTCAGAGATCATTTTCTAGTTCAGTATCAAGATATGTGTTCACACTCATACAAGCTAATAAAAATAGCACTGATTTTGTAAGTGAGTAAAATATTATTTGGCTAAATGAATTCTGTTTTATTTATTTAAAAGTCCAACCCCAACAGGGTCTGCTTGGAAAAATTCAGGCCCATGGACAAATGTAGTTGAGGAGAACCAGTTTGAGTTTTAGTTTGCTGGTCCTCACTTTCAGACAGACTTTCAAATGGCTGCTTGCAGGTTCAGACTTGGTTTTAAGGATTAGGTTAAAATTAGGTTTATGTTAGAGCAGGGTAAGGGGCTTGGGAGTGCATCATGTCAATGAGTGTTCTCACAAGATATATTGTACAGGCATGCACATATCAACTGGCAGCCACAAATATGAACAAAGAGACACACACATATGCAAGCACACTTCTAGCCACTTAATGAATGTACAACAAAAACATCAAAATACATAAAAACATATAAATTCAAACATCCAAGGAAACCAAGCACCAATATGCACAGACACATGTACAGAACAAAGACGTATTTGTTGGTGTCAAGTCTTCCACAGAGTGATTAAATGCTAGGTGGAGCACGAAGCACTAATGGTTAGAGGGGAGATTTCCCCTGGTGCCTCATCCCCCTCACTCAGTGGATCAAAAAAGAGACAAGTGATGGAAGGTTACATCAAGCAAATGCTAGGTAACATGTACTGACTACACTGCAAGTCAGCCCACCACCTACGCACTACCTTTTACATAGGAGGACCATGAGGAGTCACACGGCTTTACTTAAAGCACACGAAACATAACTCAATTGGTTGGTTTAAAAGAGAGTGAGAATACAAGATAGCTCTCGCATCAAATGACTGGTTTGTCAATGTACTCAAATATAAGAGAATCTATGCTACAAGGAAGAGAAAGTAAGAGATTAGAAAAAAACATTTTCGGCATGTGTCGAATAAATTGTCATCTTTCTGCTCCCATCCCTCTATCCAAAATGAAAAAAGTAAAAAAAAAGAAAAAAGTCAGCTATAAAATAAATATATGTTCCAGCGTCATATAGTCAATTTTTGATCTGTAGGACAAGACTGGCTCTGGAGAACAGCATCAAGAAAACAAGCATTGGCAGCAGAGGGCACACAAACTGGTCTAACTGGTAACTAAGGATGGCTGTAATTACTTAATGGATTTGTAAAGACTCAATGTCCTTGGAAGTCATTGTGCATTAACACTGCAATGGTGGTGATTTCTAAGAGGTTGTAGATTTTTAGTCGTCATGCCAGGATTTGCAGGAGACTACTTGTCTATGGTAGCATTTATTTCTATATTTAATTATGTATATTTTTTAATACAGTCTTGAGCAAGACATGCAAGATAAGATGTTGTGAAAGCTGTGCTTGTGCTAGTGAAGTTAAGTTAAGTTCAAGAGTGACAGAATCCCTTTCTTAGGAGGATTTGACAGTGGGTTACATTCAGCTAGAATATTAAACTTTTTATTTAAGGTAGGTGATTATGAAAAAGATCAAAGGCCTCAGGGAAATATAGAAAATGCAAGAAGAAAAGCAGATGACACACATGATGTTTATCACAGCACTTGTTCCATTAACAAACTGATGACAGAGTACAAATTTAAAGACGGATGGATAATAAGATCTAGATAAGGGATGTCTCATGAGTGGATCAAGACATTTTTCAATTGACTAGCATTGGCTAAGCCAATTTCTTTTCTGATCCTTATGTTTTTGTGATCCATTGTTTACTGGCACACCAACTATTGAAAATTATCCACTGCCCCTCAACCACTAATACATTTAACATGAGAAGAGATACTTTGGGTGAAAAAGGCAGCTGTTTTGCATCTATTTCAGCAACAGTTTGCAGTTGTAAGATGCCTCTGAAGTGCTGCAGGTGGTTGAACACTGTATTCGTGTTTTCTGCTTTAATCATTTTGTTCATGCTGGGAATGAACAGTCAGGAAATAAGACTCCTTTTCCACGATATCAAACAAAGCAGCACAGCACAGTACATAGTATAATGGGAAACTGTTAAAACAAACTTAAGTACAGAGCAGGGTATGCTATCTCAATGCATGATTACTATTTGTCAATCTAAAGTGCTTGACTATTCTAATTGAAGCCTATTGCATGGTTAGTGTGCCTGATAAAGCCATATTATGTAGGGATATCCAGACCATTCTCATTCCCAGGCCATCAAACACCAGCGTTTTGTCACGCCCCTTGATGTCTCATACAGAAGGTACCCTTTAGCATCGGGGATCTCAAACTTACTACTCAAAGGACCACATCTGATTTTCATTCAAGGGAGACCCATTCTGTATCTGCTTTTTATGGAGCTACTAGCAAATTCTCTGGTAATGCGTGAATCTGGCAGCAACAATCCCCAACACCTTGTCCAGATGGGTGTGCTACTGAATCAGATTAAGGAGTTAGAGAGGTATGCTGGGGCAAAAGACAGAAATTCCAAGGTCGCATAGGTGCTCTTTTATAACCTGCCTAGATTATAACATAGATTATAATATAGTAGTATAGTTCCATTATAACAACCTGTTCCTTTGAGTTCACTGTAGTCCATTTTGCACAGAGGTTGACTCAGATGATGCTCTAAACTCCCTTTTTTATTGGAATGCACACAGAGCCTGATGAAGAAACCCTGGGTTAACAAAGAAAGTTGTTAAAACCACCATTGTGATGCCCATTTTCTCTTGACTGGTGTGTAAGTTTTTGTTGAGGTAACTAATGCAAACACAGCCTGACTATGCTGAGCTAACATCAGCCACATTAAAAGCACTTTCATGGGGGTACGGGATCTCCAGCTACATTGTATTCATTAACAATTTATTGTATCAGTAGAAAACTACATTTGTCCAAGGGACAGACATTTAGAAGCAGAAGCAGATGCTGTGGGGGTCTGACATTTTCTGACTTAACGAAGTACATTTGGTTCCTAAACCTAACCAAACTGTGACTGTTTCACAACACGGACCATGTGTTAGAAAGGCTTTCTGGTAGGCACTTTATGCTTTTGTTCTTGTAGACCCACCCATCTTCTAACTTCTTAAGAAGGAAAAGCTATATGGATGTGGGGCTGTCAACCCATCTCTTCTGCCCCCCGTTGACTAGATGATTTATTTGGCCCCAATGAAGCCTTGATCTATGCTTGAGAAATGTTTCCACCACAAGTTGTTATATCCAAGAAAGACACCTCTGCAGGCAAAAAAAAAAAAAAGTGTGTGTGTGTGTGAGAGAGAGAGAGAGAGAGAGAGAGAGAGAGAAATGGGGGTGGGGTTGGGGTGGTGCAACTACCGACCCCCCTCTGACAGTGGCCCAGTGATGAAGAGTCCATGTTAGAAGTGTTGCCGCCTGTGAGACTGATGGATGATGTGTCATATCTCCTGGAAGAAATGCCCAGAGAATAGCTCTGACATGGATGTGCTACAATAATACATTGGTAAAACTAAACACTCAGAAGGACTTCCAGACAAAAGAGAGAGCTGTGGGTGAAGAAGAGACAGAAACAGAAGGTTAAAAATCTATAGAAAGAAAAAGAACATTAGTGATGTCGTGCCTGTCTTCCCCAGAAAAACAACCTTATTGGTTGACTTTGCAAGTAGGTTATTATGAAGCCTATTTACAATTATTGTTAGGTCGCCACAGCAAATATGACAGGAGCAAATGAGGAATTCAGGTGACGTAGTATAAAGGGCAAGAAAGCCCACATTTTGAGGATGGTGATGTGGATGAGTGTGTCGAACATAACATGCCTAAACAAAACCAAGTAACCATGTGACTCATGCAACTGAGTTAATTTCGAGTATACCGAACAAAACGGTGGTTTAGCATTGTCACTCTTTTCTTCAGCTGCTGGAACATACGAGTTTTCATTTTGGCTGCATTACAGCACCTCCTTCCCTCGCCTCTGCCAGATTTACTGTACACATGTATGTCTTCTAACTGCACTCTAACTGCCTTTTTATACATGCATTCCTCTTTATTAACCAATATCTCAGTTACACAATCATTAAACAGTCAATAGCCTCAATAAAAATATATACCTGAAGGACGTGTGTTTGATAGTCCTTTTCATACAAATGAAAAGAATATTCTATATACTATATATTCTATACATTTGGATAATGCTGCTTCAGCTACTGCGAACAGTTCACCCAATAAGCTGCCAGGTGAGACACTGTGCTTAGCATTATGCTAACATATCAGTAGAATACACCCTGACTATCTAATCAATGTGTCATTTATATTTTCACTTTCAAAAATGTAGCCAGAAATCATTGATGTTTTGTCTGTCATTAGAATTTAAATACAACCTCATTATTAAGTAAGAGGTTTGGAGCTGTTAGAGATAGTCGTCAAGAATACTTAACTTGTGTGATGAGTATAACCTAAGCTAGCGATACGTTTTCTATCCTCCTCAGAGCACTGCTTATGGTGCAAATGATTGTGTGGTTCTGGATTTGTTATGCAAAAATGTAAAGGGGTTAAAAGAAAATATCCCAAAAATCGCCATAGCAACTGCAGGAGCCTATCAACAGCTCTGCTCTTTTCTAGTCGTATTCCACACCCTCTCTGCCTTCTCTCCCCTTACTTTTTGAACATGTCTGCCCTCTGTCTATGTACATCTACCTGTCTGCACTACCTCCCATGCTTTCACTGGTTACTCTCTGCAGGTCTGCCATTCTTGCTCTTCTCTGTCTACACTCCCTTCCTCTCTTGCCAAACGTTGCCTATTCTGTCACCTCGGTATGCCGTGTGACCTTCTCCTCTGTCCCATCCCCTTATTAATTCCCTTCCCTGTATGCTCTGTCTGAACTTCGTTCCTGTTTTGTGTTTATACCCCTCGTCCTTGCATTACATTCTCTCTGATACGTCTGTTCCTGCATGTGTGTGTGTCTATTGATGTGTTTGCATGTGACAAGCCAACATGCTCACTATAAAGGGAACTCAAAGTAGGTCAGGCCTGCATTTCTAATGATGCCACAGTCTGCTGACCTGACTTGATAGGTCTGCTGTCTATGTGTTAATGGCTGCACTGCTTCCTGTAAATTGGTCTTTTTGTGTATTCTCTCTCTAATGTTGTGTTTGCAAGCCAATTAATATCTTTCTGTATTCTGCTCTTTGCTTACACATACACACTGGTCACATGTAATTCCTGTTCATGTTGCGTTTGCCCAGCCACATAATAAAAATAACCTCAGTTTCTGGGTGACATATTGACATGGTACCTTGTTAAACAGCAGTCAAATCAGCCAGACATTATTCTGCCCACAGACTGCCTGACAGTCTGCCATAAGGGACACACTCCAGAGTGACTGCTCTCTCTAAGTACTTAACCTCTTGTTAGAAGAGGGAACAGTAATAAAATGGTGTGTGATATGGTTAATGTACACACCATCTGGTCCCTGGTCAAAAGCTCAGCTATCATTTGGAAATATTATTACACAGGAATTGTCACATGGCATTGGAAATTGATGGTGATGTATATATATATATATATATATATATATATATATATATATATATA
>JBBMOE010000005.1:4726187-4762535 GCA_037975065.1 Chaetodon trifasciatus | reverse complement strand
TCTCTCTCTCTCTCTCTCTCTCTCTCTCTCTCTCTCTCTCTCTCTCTCTCGGCACTATGGCTGCTGTTCCACACACACAAGCCTGGTGGCAGCAGTCATCCAAATAAAGTCCTCTCTCGTGGTACAGAAGCACAGGATACTCAGGAAGATGGGTTTCATCCTTAAAAATACATTTCAATGTATTTTTTAAAATCTCATGTCCACCCCAAACAATTTTTACAGACCTAAAATGTTTTCTGAAACATTTTTATTTTGGTCCTGTTTTGTTTTGCAAACAACATTTTTATGCCATTTTGGTACTTCTAGGACTTATCCCTGCAGTGCCACCTCTCTACACCTGTTCTGAAAGCCTGCGTGATAATGTTTCAGCAGTTTATTTTTGTACCTTGTCTTGTAAAAGTACACATGGTTTGGGCTGAAGGAAGCAGGGTCATGACTCACGTCACACACTTGAGGGGGGTGGTGGCTCTGACTCATTAGCCACCAGGAGTTTCACCTGTGAAGGAGACATTTTTTTCAGGAATTGGACACACCATGAGAGAGATGCAGAGGGCAAGACATTCTGACCACAAGCACACTTCTTGATACACTGTTCCACTGAAGACTGGGTAAGAAATGTGGGGAAAAATGATCAGCGAACTGCCCAGTTGTGGACAGTTATCTACGCAGAGGACAGTCTTATCTACATCCCTCCATGACTGAATCATCCTGGTTACCCACTGATGTTGTGAGTTGAGATGAGAATACTTTTAACTCTTTCATTACATCATAATAATGCAAGGTGTAAGAATGCAGTAGATGCAAGAAAAATCAGTTCTCCCATGAAAAAAATGTCATTTCAAGAGGCCCAAAATAACATATTTTTACTATCAAGTACTTGTAATGCCAGTGAGATTAGCAGTGACTGTTATTGTTTATCAGAGATGCGTCTACAAAACAAGATGGTTATTTTGGGGATTTTTTGACTGCAGATCAGTTTGAAATATTGCAGGGAAAGGAGCAGATGATGTTGTACTGCAGATAAGGGCTTCACATCAGAAAACAACTCTGCGTCGTAGCTTTTTGCTTGAATTTGAGGGACAGGGTTGGATGACCTTCCTTTCAAAAGGCTTTAAAACCAAATTAAGGCCACATTCAGCAAGTTCAAAAAGCAGCTTCCTCTTCCACTGAGCCTGCTAAGTTGTTGCAGCATGTCCTGGTTCGGTGTCACCACTGGGTGTGAATACCTTCTTTATTGCAATGCTTTTGCCGTTGTGCCGAGGCTTAAGGCCTCCATCCCCTTTTACAAACAGTGCTGTATAAACTACAATACAGTTTCCAGTTATGGTTAATTACAATTGTCATGGTCCAGCTCATTCGAAGGAGTGCTATATTTGCTCTCTTGGAAAACATCCTGGGGAGTCCACACTCTCCGTGTAAAGGCTGGCTGAGTATCTGTCTGGAAGTGGTGGTGCCTCTTGATGAAGGCTGCCCGTGTCTGACAGCCAGAAAACAACACCACAGCACCATGTCCAAGTTCCAAGGTTTAGTTGGCCTGCAACAAACAGTCAACTTTTCAAAGCCATGTTGCTATGTGCAGCTGTTATGCAAGCAGACTGTCTTAATAGGACATCCCATTGATATACAACCAAGCATGTTACATGTTACAACATAAGAAAAAAAGAGACCGCAAAAAAAAAAAAAAAAAAAAGAAGAACAAAAAATAAAAACCTCAGAGCAGAGACCCTCCCTGAATCCTGGCACAGGTTGCACCTGATTTCCTCACACGATCTACTGCTGCCCCCTCTCTCTCTCACCTGATTCCCTCTTTTCTTTCAGTGCATCTCTATCATCCTCCATGCTAATGTTCGCTCCCTCCTCTCTCTCCCTCCTTCCCCTGCCTTTCGTTTTTTACTCTCTCCTCCATTTGTTTGTCTCCCTCTTCCATCGTCCTGTTCTAGCCCCTTGATCCTCTTACTCCTTCTACAGTTTGTCACCCCCTCCATCCACCCCTCCCTCTAATGGCTACACCCATCCCTCTCTTCCCTCAGCTCACAGTAGGGTCAAGTGCACAGGCTTTTGTCTCAAAACATGTGGAGGGAATTAATTGGCTCCAGCGTTTGGCTCTTTCCACCCGACTGCTTCTGTGTGGCTGTCACCTGGCTCTCGCTCCTGCTTTTCTCTCTCTCTCTCTCTCTCACCCCTCCTTCCTCTCTCTCCCCATCTCTCCTTTTCACTCATTCTCACTCCTCTTTATGTTCCCTTTTCCTTCTCCTTCTACTGTTTTTTCTCTTTTCTCCCTCTCTGCTCTCTGTGTGTCATGGCCCCCTTGTAAGATCAAGCCCTCTGCTGCAGCTGAAGGACTCTCACGTTGTGTCTAATGAGGGAGGATAATGCGTGCTGTTGTAGTTGATGGATATATAAGAGGAGACAGAGGAGAGAAAGAGAAGGGCAGAGAAGGAAAGAAGAGAATGCAAAAAGACAAATGTAGAAATATAATCCATACATACCATCATTCATACATTTTGTCAAGTTTAATTTCCCATGTATTTCTCATATTCACGCACACCGTAGCAAAGATGTACATTGTCTCTCATTTTTTCTCCCTGTCCTCTTAGAAAACTGACTTAGTGTGTCCTTCCACCATCCACCCACCCATCCTTACATTGTCACAACTGTCACACTTCCAAAATGAAAGGGGGGAAAAGTGTTTTGCAGGGAGCTAAAGATTGAATTAAAATCATTCCATTCCCTGTTCCTTATCCTCTTTCATCCCTCTCCATCAGTCCATCTATCCACCCAACCATCCTCACACCCTAAAATTCAGATGCATTTAAAAAAACTGCTAATTTCATTTCCCTTATCCCTCCATTTTTTTCATACCCCAATTACCACCCCCCCTTTCTCCCATCTACCCCTCCCTGCACCCCCTCCTAAGAAAGAGGGATAAATCAGGCTGCATATTAATTGTATTCAAAGGGGGGACCATGTGCTTGGCGTACTGCTTGTTTCCATGACAACCGGCTCAGGATCCATAAAGATTTAAGGGGCAAATGGGGCTGGGAGAGTGGGGGTCACCCCAAAAGAGGATAAGCATAATTACAGTGAGATAGACAGGCAGTCAGGGAATGGTGAGGTCTGTAAGCAAGTGTCCCAGCCAGACAGATACTGAAAACAGTCTGTCTGGAATTTAGTGCTGAAACATCTTTTATACTCCTGCAAAAACTATTTTTGCTATATAGCTTTTTATGGTCTATATTTGTTTTCTGTATACCATGATACATTTTTTCAAAAATTGCTGTATTGTCTTGCGTGTATTCATGTGATCTATCTCCTTATTGGTGGGGTCTGTTCAGAAGAGAACCACACAAAGGAGCTAGAAAGTCTCTTCATCTTGACTTGGCGTGCATTCAATGTGATGAAACAGATTTTCACCTGATTAAGCACAGCATATGGCCTGCTGTGAGCATTCACCCGAGGTAGAATATATGTTCAAGTATTTTTAAAACTATATCCATATTAATCAATGACAACTGATTTGTAGACACGTTTCTGCTGAAAGAAGCATCTTGTGTGTGTCCCATCTGTCTGAATTGGAATCTGTTTGCAGTAGAAAATGCCTCTTTTACACTGACAAAGTACACAGCATATGCACGTAAGCAGTCTATATGAACAAGACAGAACATTTTCCTAACTTCGTTTATGTGAAAAGTGAATGAAATAATTTAATCTAATGTCAAACTATTACTCTCTGCTTATAAATCTATCCAACCTGAATACTCAAAATAATCACTCTTAAATGCACACTTGTCTGCTTTGGATCTACCTAATCTCTGCCTGTATCTGTGCATAGATAGGAAATGTAAGTCTGCATACAAATTGCCTAAACACATAAAAAATATTGATTTCTGTGACTGTTACAGCTGCTCCATCCTCCCTCCACTACTTCTAGCTCACCAGGGGCCTCATATATAAAAGACTTTGCAGCTTTCGTACTGAAAGATTCATACTCACAAAATTTGAGAAGTACGTATGCACAGAAATCCCCACATGTATAAAAATGGGTGCATGCCAGGTTCTCCGCACCTTTACTTTACACATCCCAATCAACTTGATATTGAGCGGACATGCACGAGCCACTTATCCCGCCTTGCCTCGCCTTGCTTATATTTGACAAATGACTGCACGGTAAATAAGCCCCTCCTGTAACCTGCTGTCCAAATGTCCAATCCTGCTGCAAACACACAATAAAGTGTGAGACTGAGGTGCTGATTACTGAGGTGGAAGCCCAAAGAAATGTATTACTTGATGGTTTGTCCTCCAGAATCAGCAACAAATGCAAATAGTGTGTCACAATGGCTGAAAAAAAAATGGTCTGATGTAAAAGATTGGAAGTCAAATTATATATTACACATTAATTAATTACACATCATCCAAGAGATCATATACGCATCACATGTGACTTATTCTGAGTGCATCTGCCCACTCGACACTGCATTTTCTTCCCAGGGGAGATGGATGTGTGCGCCTCGCCTCATGTGCGTCACGGATGTCTGTGCGCCTCGACAATTGTACAGTCCCTGATGTGCATTAACATCTTCATGTCACATGAACAGAGAAAACTGTCCAGTTTACTGGTGATCTTGGTTTTGGCACAGGGAGTAAGGCATGTCATCTGTGGGAAATTAGGTTCAATATGTTTTCTTTGCGCTCAATAAGCCAGACCTACTTGAAGCGAGGGTGCACAAACCATTACAGTGGTATGGAGGATTTAGAGAGAGGGGCCTGAATCTATTTCCTAAGTGGCTTTTTTCATTCATTCGACACCCTCATATTTAGGATAAGTTATGGAGGGTGTGAAAAACAACATTTTCCTCCAGTGCTGGGAGAAGTATAAATTGGAAATGACAATGCCAGTTGAGTTTTCTCATGTCAAACATCATCGACATACATGATCAGGCTCTTAGGGCATAATAAGCTATGGTTTTTCATGCACTACCTCATAGACATGGTACAGTTACAGCTACTCTAACTTTATTTTGAAACTTTTGGCAAGTAGTTTCAGTACTTCGTAGTCTGGTGTCACCAACTGACAAGAGCAAGGCAAGAGTTTCCGGCACAGTCGGCAAATTCTCATGCCACTTTCCATTTTTATACAACCCATGTGAGTGAAAATCAGCATATGTAACCTTTCAGTACGTGTGCACTGTTCATACATGAGGACCCTGAACAACTGATGACGACATCTTTTTGTCTGAGCACCTGCCATTCTGCACCTGTCCTCCAGTTGTCACTGTAGAGTTCTCAATCCTAACTCATCTCCTGACCCACTCACTCATACAGTCAGTACCTAGCATTGTCATTAGGTGGATTTCCACACATCTGTTCCTACGCACATTTTCAATTTGAATTTTCTGAATTTTTCTGAATAGCAGATGACTAGAATTTAGACAAATGTATGAAGCGAAATGGATGAACTGATGTTATTTCTACAGTAAATATTTTCATGGTAGAACGCTTCTATGTCCATTTTACTTTAAATGGAAACCTTAGAGATTAAGGTTGCAGGCTGCAGGATATCACTTCCTGTTTTTTTTTTTTTTCGTTTTTTTTTAACATTGTTAACAAAATAAAATGCCTCTATACTTTGGCACAACATACTCAGAGAGTGCTAAGTCTTGAATGACATAGACTATATATATATATACTGTATGCTGTTCAGGACAGGCTTGCAAATGATTTATCTAACAGGTCAATAACACACTTGGAGGAGGGGGCCACACCCCTATTTGTCCCAAGGATATAAAACTACAGGCAGCCAGACATTCTCACACACACACACACACACACACACACACACACACACACACACACACACACACACACACAGACCAGTGCAGAGTCTTTATGTATTATGCATGAATTTGGTTTAATTGCGTGGATCCTATTTGCATAACCTCTCCTGGTTTGATCAAATATGCTCATCTATATTGCAGTCCTCTGACCTTGGCTTTGGGCAGGTTAGTTCTTGTGCATGCGTGTATGTGTGTGTGATGTGTGTGCAGGAGTATACAAGATGTTCAGGTGTACATTTGCTTTATTGTACACCTATTATTTACACACTGATTGTGTGCATATTGCAGTGCGCCAAATTTATCAGTTTTTGTGTGTGTGTGTGTGTGTGTGTGTGTGTGTGTGTATGTGTGTGTAAGTGGGCCATTGCTGAACCTGTCTGATTCTTAATAGCCCCTGTCATCGGTGTTAATGCTGGTCTCTCTGTGAATGGTGTAGGCACCTCAGGCATAGTTAATCTCAGCATAAACGTAGTCTTTCATGCCACAAACGGAACTGGGGAGGTCCCACTCAAAATATAACTGGTTACAAACAGACTATTACATTCAAAAACTCTAATCAACAACTCACGTAACCATCAAACTTACTGCTGGTGTCTATGCTGAGTGAGTGCAACAATTCTCTTTGCTATTAAACAAATCTGCTTTTCCAGCTCAGTATTGACTCTTATTTCAGAATGCGTATTAGCATATTAGCAATGTCCCAAACATGCAATCTTACTTCTGCAAACAGTAAACACACACACACACACATACACACACACATATATAAATAGTAGAAAAAAATGAAGCTGAGGTGTGTGAGCATTATTTTTACTCACTAGCCAGTAAGAATATGAGTAAATAAAACGGTGTGGAATTGGCTGTTTAGTTGACACTGACACTGACTTTTTTTATGTCAGTGGTTATTGATATTAATTGAAGAGATACATTGTGTGTTGGCAGTCGATACATCAGGTCTCAGATCCCTGCTTAATGATGCTTGGTCCCTTATTTGTCGGTGTTGGGGCTGAGCCACCGTTCACTTGGAGGTGCTCCCTATCTTAACAGGAATCTCCAATAAATCAAGCAAAAGGAAAATGTTCCACACATCTGCTACTACTTTTGTGTTGGTTGGCAGTTTGGAGGTTTTGGTTTGGTGCTGTTACACAAGCAAGGATATGCCCCGAGGCTTCAGTGGACAGAAATCAAAAATCAATTGAAAGTTTTATTCCCAAATAAATTTAAAAATTCAAGCATACGAAAGTGTGGAGATCTACGGTCTCCTTCTCTTGTTTTCCCTTTTGTGCTCCTGTGCTTTGCCCTCCTTTTTGTCTCCTGTCTCTCTCTCCTCCTGTTTGCCTTGTCTGTGTCAAGGCAGGGCGTGATCGACAGGTTGGGCTTACCTCTCTCCTCCTGAGCGCAGCAATCGAGCAATCGGACCCATCCGCCTATACAGTATATGAGCATCCAGGTTCCAACCAGTATTCATCGAATCGTCCACCTGCATGGTAACAACCACAACTACCTACCTTCCTGACTTTTTTTCATCTGTCTGACCTCATTCGAAGACACTGGACTTGTCGCTTCCTGGACTCAGTACTCTGGGTACCTCAACCCTTCTGGATTCACCTGTTACACTTTCTCAAACTGTCAAATTAAAACTGTTATCCTTCCTTTGACTCCTGTCTCGTCTGTCTGAGCTCGGTACCTTGGGTCCTAGAAACAAAAAGAAGAAAAGTATTCAAGAATAGATGCCACCCAATAAATTCAAAATGTGACCCTAGATAAAATGATCAGATGATGTAGAGGGGCCTATAAAACAGAATGTGATGAAATCATATTAAAGTGTTCAGTGGAGATGAATGGGGGATAAAATGATGATCTATTCCACCGTGGTCTCTTGTCAAAAGTGGGCTAACCCAAATTTCCTAGTCAGTATTTGAGAGGACACTGCCCTCACACAGACTGTGGTCTGACATGGATGGGCTTTTACAGATTTTCTTTCTTTCTCTTATTTTTTTATTTTTTTTTTTGGAGGTAATGTCAACAGCTCTCTGTCACCACAGATGGTTACTTAAACAGTGTGAATGTGTTTGAGTGTATCACTCTCCTTTTGACTTGTCTTGAGTTCTCAAGTGATTTGGCTTTGATGCCATGTCTTCTTGAGTTGAAAATGATTCACATTGAGCAAAAACATTGCGGTGATCTAAAGTTGAGTAGAGAGACAGAAGCAGAAACACAGATTCGAGCAAAATCACACAAGTTCAGTCTCAGCTGCTACCAGTGCTTATTACATCAAATATCCATACTGTCACTAAGATATCTCCTCCACTGACTGTCTGAGGCCAAAAGACACAGATTGCAAAATGACTTCAGCAAAACAAGCCAAAAAATTACTTCACACTGTATCTGAATGCAGCTTGCTCAGTAAGAAAAAAAGCAACTCCACAGAAGTTAACTTACACTCTGCACTGCTTGTATATAATATTTGATACACAATTGATAAGATTTACCAATTTATATAAATATATATAAAGGCGGCAATGTAACCATAACCCTGAAGTCATGTTGGCCAATCAGAAGCCCGAAAACTGCCCATAGGCTACCTGTAGCTAGAGGTCCTACTGTGTCTTGTCCAAAACTGTCAATGCTTTCAGTGGGGTCTGTGTCGTAGGAGTGTTGGATTATGTAGCAGTGACCTCCATAGTGCATTCTGATGCCTCTGTTGCTCAATATAGTGGAAGAGTAACTTGAAATGTATGTGCAAACATGTTAAAAGTCTATATATCAAAATAGTAAGTAACTTATTTTGCCCACATCCATCACTGCACAGAATCACCTCATCAGCACAGTTTTTGCCTATCTTTTTAAACTTTGCTGGCTGTAACAACGTAATTTCCCCAATGTAGGATTAATAAAATTTCATTATATCTAACCACATGCCTACATTCTAACATCATAAGCCAAAAACTCTGCTTTCCCTGTCCACAACACTGCCAATGGAGTTTCCGAATATATTATATAATAACATTCATAAATCTGTGTGTGGACAAAAGACCAAAACACATAGAAAAGTACATATTTTCAGAAATGCCCATGTAGGCAGACCCTTTCTCATCTAAACCATCTAATGCCAACAGTGTGGAATTCACAAGGGAAACCAAAGCAATCAAACTTGATTTCACAGGACTAAAGGTGTTTATTACAACAATTAAAACATGAGAGTACAAATGTAAATCGCCAATAATGATCATTAACATCTCCAGAATAATTGGAATAACGCCCCATATCATCCTGGCCTCGAGACTGGAGATGCTGAGCTTTCAGACCCTAAATCTACACCAAGTTTGATGGATGGATGAGCAGACAGATGGATGGGGGGGATCGATGGACCGATAAACGAATTGGCAGACAGATGGACGGATGAACAAATGGATGGTTGGATAAGTGGATGGGTGAATGGATGGATGGATAGGCATTTTTACACATGGCTGTCTGTCTGCATTCCTGTCATGTCCAAGGCTGTTTTTCACCCAGTTCGTGTGTGTGTGTGTGTGTGTGTGTGTGTGTGTGTGTGTGTGTGTGTGTGTGTGTGTGTGTATGTGTGTATGAGTGTGTGCATGCATATGTGGGCAACTTTTGTTTTTATGTGTGTGCGTGTGTGTGTATGTGTGTCAAGCAGCTGTGTTCAGCAGACAGGTTATCTTGGAGGAATGCGCCTCAGACGGCAAGATGATATTTATTCAAAGGGGCAGATTTGATTTCTGCTTGGACCATTTCCTACTGTAGGCTCCATGTTGTTCAATCCCATGAGATTCCACAATATGTGAGACAGCACTGGCTTTTGGCCCAGGCCTGATGCACATACTTCAAGCATAGCAGGTGTATTATGGAGAAAAATAGAAAATGTGAAAGCTTGTGTTGAAGATAGATAAAGGGAAATTTTGTATCAGCACTTTACATTTGCAGTGGTATACATGAATACTGGATTTATACATATGCCAACCAGTCTGTGGGTTTGTATTGTAAGTAAAGTGTACCTTGACTTCACACACTATATGTTTGTAAAATTGAAACAAATTCCTAATGCATTTAGAGCCACAGTTATGTGCATGTGTTAATGTGTTTAAATGTATGAATACAAAGCAAGACAGACATACTGTAGCTACCATAATGGCTACATGTCAATAGCAATCTAAGCTGTCCCTTGAGCCCTAAAACCATATAAACCACAGATGGTATAATTCAATTTGTTTGGATACATCATTTTATAAAATGCTAATTCATTTGTATGGAATTAATGTTGTTTTCATCACATCGAGCTATTCATTACATGCAAATGATACATGACATAGAACAGTACTAACTGCTATAACAATCTATACTATATGTTACTTGTTCTATCATCCACATTTTAACATCACTACGTATCATTTATGTGTTTAAAAGTTCTGAATTCCTTTTTGAATGTTTTATTGATCATGTAAATCTGCTTAGTTAAGTACATTTGTCTTTGCTCCTTTTCCACCTTTGAGGTTTAAGCTGTAAATAGCAATAACCTCACTGGAGGAAGAACAGAGAATGAGTCATTAATTATAGGACAATGGTTTGGCGAGTGGCCACTGAGTGCAATCTATGAATTAGAAGCTGGCCAGCAGTGCCATTTGCATGATGCTGGGGCACTAAATTGCGATTACAGCTATCTATTGAGAAACAGTTGTGGGCCGAAGCTCATGTATCTAAGTCAAAGGAAGCTAGGCACACATTCATAATAAATTATCCCTCATCTATGCAATCACTTTAAGAAATGATTGCTCTCTTCATCCTCATTAGCAATTCCTCTCTATTTCTGCCCTGTGTCATTCTCTTTCTCCTCTTTTCCTTCCTTCTTTACTTCATTCTCTCTCCTTATTCAAGTCTGCATGTGACTCAAAGGCACATACCATTATCCAAGTGCACTCCATTGTTTAGTTCCACCTTCCCTGTGCCTGACTGCTCCTCACTGCCATTTACTGCAGGTGAATCTCTGTCCCTTTGCATTTAGTAAGGTGATGACAGGTGATGCATGGTAATGACATCAATTACTGAAAGCTTTTTTCTTCGAACATCCCACTGAAGTAAAAGCACAGATAATGTTTCTATGAATGAGGGGTTTTCAGGAGCATGAATGCAAGGTGTTGTATTAATGCAGCTGAAGGTGAAATCACATTGAGGAATAAAAAAAAAAAAAAAAAATGTGTCTCATGATTAATTCGAGCTTTAAGATTCCCCATCTAGAATATGATTTTTGCAACATGTTCACGTAAAAAACAGAATAGATTTGATTGCAAGTGACTCCCAAAACAACATACATGACCATTACCAAACCAACATATCTGACTATTGGGGAGTGGCAGCGATAGGCGTACCGGAGCTTTGTCACCACGTGGTTAACACTGTGAACTTGTCGAAGTTCACTCAGGTTTAGTTCGACCCGGATTTTCATCGTGCTGAACGTCCATCGTCACGTGATTAACATAACAAAACTAGTTAGGTTTAGGCAAAGGTCATGGTTTGGGGAAAGCTGCATAAGTTAAAATAAGTCAATGTAGACTTTCAGTTTCTTGTGGGACACAAACAGCACTCTCCTGGGTGAAAGTCATGTGCGTGTTTGAACCATCCATCCACCCAACTTTCCTCCATATACCGCCAAACATTAAACACAAATATGGCTCGTGATACCGTACTTGCACAGATGACATACGTACTGCATTTGGTCGTTTCTTCTGGTGAGGACAGGCTGGATTTTAAACCCTTATTTCATCAGGTGAAGCAGTAGTAGATAAGTGAAAACTGATTTGGAAAAGAACATAATAATCACTAAAACCTACAAGTAGTTAGATGGATACCAGGTGTGAGCCATAAGGGGTTTTACAAAAAAAAAAAAAAATCTTATAATCACTGTGAGGTTGTGAATGTCATATAACTCTCCCAGAGAGTTCAGGGGCTAAAGACAGTGGGAGTGGAAGAGAGAGAAAAGGACAGACACAAACAGAAAAAGGTTCATAGAGGATGTATACTATCCTGTGTCTTTAATCTCTCTTCAGTTGGACCGTCTGCAACCCTGTCAATGTAGCTATAATTAAAGGTTACGATAGCCGAGGCCACCCGGCAGGGGGTCCGCCTGCCTCGACCCACGATGCACGTCAAACGCACCCCCTTCACCCTCCACTGTCCTTCTGCATTGCCCCTAATCTGGTTTGACATTCGCTGGGAAACAATGCAGAAAAGGGGCTTTCCTTGGGAAACTATGTGCCAACAGTGCTCTAATCCAATGACTAACACTGAAAAATGTGGCAAGTGGTAGAATTTGAGGTTGAAACATCTAGAACTGGACAGTTTGTTAGACAATGATACTGGATTATTTTATTCCATTTTTCTTTCTTACACTGAAAATAAATAGAAGATTTCCTTGTGATAGAGGCTCAACAAATTGCATACTTTGCTGTTTTTGCAGTGCTGGCCTCCTGTGATGTGTCTCATCTGTCCACTCTGAATGAAGGTTTGACAATGGAAAGTCTTGGACATGCCTGGTTGCTGACATGTAATTGTAAGTGAAAAGGGACTTGTGTGTCTCTCATTGGGCAATGTATATATGCTGGTCTTCATGGATAGAGGCTCTACAGCAAAGGCTGAGAAGATCTAGAGGAGGCTGGACATCTATTTATTCTGACTTAGTGGTCCTGCATACAAAACTATCTCTTCAACACACAAACACACAAATCACTCCACACTGCATGCACGCACATGTTGGACACACACACACACACACACACACACACACACACACACTACTGTATGTAACATTTATTAGTTATCTGGGCTCACACTAGCAGGAAAAAATATTGCCTCCCTGCTGAGCTGCCAAAACACTGAAAGCACTGTTTGCAATATGTCTATCTACTGTATCCTTCCATCTCCCTTTTTTATGTGAGTATGCTCAGTTTTGGAGGCTGTAGTTTCTGGTGCTTTACACTAAACGGTATGTTTAATTTTGTCTAAACTCATATGTTAATGTAGATGAACTATATGTGTGTGTGTGTGTGTGTGTGTGTGTGTGTATATATATATATATATATATTAAAAACCAAATATGGTAAGCTTCATAAATATTAATAATGTTGTTGAATTCCATTGCATTTAGTGAGATGTACCTAATAAAGTAGCAGCTTTACATATTTGTTGTTGAACAAAAAGCCTCTTTCAGAACAAAAATGGTCCTGTTAGATACACTGTGTTGTGTTATCACCACTCCCTCCCTGCCCATTCCTTGCCTTTTATGCCCTGTGTGGTTGGTGGTGGAAGAGTGAATAGTGAAAAAGTGAGAGTGAAGAACAAACAAAACAGAAAAGAAGAAAAAGTCAGAGAATAGATGGCTGTGCTGCGGCAATGAATGCAGTGGAGTTATGTTGTTTTACTGTATGCTGTGGATGACGAGTGGAGCGGCGTCTGTGCCAGATTCTCTTATTAGAGCGGCAACAAGGGCAGGTATTAGTACTCCACTTGGACCACGTCCAGCCATGCACACATCACACCTACACACACACACTGACAGAGTGTCTGCCCTTGCAGGTGTTTGGCTTGCTAACAAGCGTTCTCTCATTATTCTTTGAGAGAGCTGATTAACTACTGCAATCGTAACAATCATCATCACTAATCAGCTGATGAATACCACCACATCATAATTCAGGAACTTGTAAGCTGTTTGTCTTGGTGGCATTTTATTAGTAAACCTTTAATCGTTTGTGTATTACCTGCTTTAGGCCATGAAGCTTGTTTATGTCTCCAGCTTATATTTGCTCATTCTGGACACACTGTTTTCTAACTTTGCCCTGATAACTTCCTGAAAAGTTTAACAGAATGCATGAACGCATAAAGCTGAACGATGATGTCGTGAGTGTTATGACTGCCAGGGCAATGTTTCAAAGTTACCTAGTGTAACATGGATTTTACATCACAGTATAAAAATAAGACCAAAACACTGCATTAGTGGATTGCAGGCTCCTGTCCGTGCAGGAACTGCGTGGTACCCTGGGATTTACCCTTGGCTTATTGCTGTGAACTAAGTAGGCGAGAGGAAATCAATATCTGGTGACAGCTAGTCAATCTTAGACTCAATGCTGAAACTCCAGTCCGCTTAAAAGGATGGATCTTCCCCACACACATTCAATCTCAACAAGGAAGCTGCGTAGCTCAAGACGGAGAAAGCTCCATGTAAATTGGACCAAGTAGGAATAAATCGGCTGACAGCATCACTAAATAACTTTAAGTCCAGCTGTCCCTGACTGGAAATGGGTTTACGTCAACTTGTACTGAGAGCATTTACATCTGGGTGAGCCGGTGGTGGTTTTACATGCCTGGACTCCAAATGAATAGAAATCCTGACACATTGGAAAACTGGTTGAAGCTCCTAGGTCTTAAAAGAAGCCCCTCAGCATGGAGCAGCAGTGTTGTCACACAGGAAAAAAGCAATTTCAGTCTTTCACGGTGGTTGGATAAATCAGATGATGCATTTCTGTGTGCATGCAGGAGTTGATTTATCAGGCAATATCAATGGTGTTGCAAAAAAAAAATCCCTTATTAAGCTTATAGGTGTTTGTTATCCTTTGGTTTACTGCCTTGAAAAAGTAGTTTTTTTTCAGCTGTTTCAAATAACAAGCACATTTTTGCTAGTTTGATAAAACAATATATTATTAGAAAATGATTTATTATGTTCTTCCCTGTAGACTAAAGACTAAACTAGTGTTTGTTTCTCAAACTGGGTGGATTCTAACCTTAATGTCTATACATTTATTTTTTCATATGGGTTATCCAGTTCTGATGCTAAGGGCTGTCCAGCGGCATCAAATTCAGGACGTATTTGTTGTGTTGTGCTTCTATTAGTCTCTTACTTTATATGTAATGTCTAATGTGATTGTTAATAACACTTAATAACTGCATATTTGTCATTACTTTTACCTAACTTTTCACCTACTAACAGCTATTTAAGGTATTTCAGTGCTTACCAGTCAACAAAGGTGTATCACCATTATCATTAAGGATTCCCCACCCCTCATGAAAAGAGTGGAATACACTCCGGGTAAGGTGAGGCACTGGGACAGTTTAGAAAGAGGCGGGGAACAGGCAAACCACAGTCAGGGGCGGGGCTTGTGGACAGGCAAGCCAGGCAGTTGCTTGGAGCCCAAAAAAACAAATTTTTGCGGCGTGCACGGGTGGGGGCCCTAGGGATTTCTTGCTTGGAGCCCCAAGAGACCCTTGCAACGCCACTGACCACGGTAAGATGGTTGGGGAATTGGAAGCAGAGTGAAGTTAGCTGCAAATGGGCATTTACTGATACTTCTCTTTTCGTTTCTTTGCTTTACTGTTCAGTGTACAGGAAATTAGTTTGCGTGTGTGTGTGTGTGCTGTAACAACAAAGGAACCACATATACATAATCCAGCACTTAACCTGCAGTTAATCACATCTCATTCATAAATTACCTCAATAATTAATTCATTGGTCAAACACCACAATACATCACTAACTACCACGGCAACATTAACAGAAATTCATTTACCAATAATAAATCAATATAATGCAAACTAAATATTTACATGTTTACATTTTAACTACCTCCGGTTACCGGCGTAGAGCCCACGTTATCGCTGCTTGTAACACAAACAATACTCGCGGTAGTGACGCACTCGTGGCTACTTCAAACCATATGCAGATGTCGGATATACAGCCCATCATCAAAGGCAGGAGGAAAGGGAAACCACACTTGTGTTTCAAAGAGGCACACAGGATTATTTCTCAGGCCAGGAGATAGGAGAAGTGAGTGTGTTTGGGGCAGGATAGTGAAAGCGGTGTGATAGCGTGGGCTGGTTAACCAAGAAGTGAGTAAAGATTTTGTACCCCTCATATAAAACATGTAACGATGCAGCTTCTTTTAAAATCTTTTAAAAGCTATTTTAAGGCATTTTGATGGACAGAAAATAGAGTGAGACAGAGAAATGTGACTTTGTTAATGCATCTTAGATCACTGGGCCACAGTGTGGTCAACATCCAAGGGAAATGCCAACAAGCTTGAGTGCACGTAGCTTGTGTTGAATAGTGTTGAATATGGTGAGTGGTCCTCTAGAATTCAATTCAGAGAGTTCCTGCATTATTTTCCATTCTGACTATTTTAAAACACATTTTATTAGGCTGGGATTTTAAACTAACATTTAATATTTGTTGTTTAGTCTCACCAGTGTAGCAGCACTGGACACAACTTTGAATGTTCTTCCTAAAGGGCCCAAAATGGTGATTAACTTTATTGTAACCACTGACACAGTAACTGAATTTTACTCGTAGTGGGTGGAAATATTGCTGTTCTTTGTTTTGTTGGGATGAAAACATGCAACTCTTGGGCATCCCTGGCACAGTGTTGTATCTCCTGCAAAACATTATTGCATTCACTCCAAGCCACAGTGCCATGCTGTATCTAGCTTTTGCCCATACTGTTAAAAATTCATTATACACATCACATATTGTATGTGCAGTCAGTCGAGTCTTTTCCCTGTAGGAAGTCTAGGTGAAAAATCTGTGACCTTGAGAGAAACAGTCTTGAGAACATTCAGCTTCATTCCATGCCTCCTACTGCTGTTTTGACAAGTGCAGCCCAATCAGACATGTTGGTTCAGGCTCCATTTTCTCACTCTCCAGTGACTGTGGGGGGTCATAGGGTGTGTGTGTGTGAAAGAGAGATACAGAGACTGAAATAGAGAGAGAGAGAGAGAATTGTGTGGGGGGAACTATGCATCATCCTGTTCGGGTATTATGCTTATGGGGGACATTCATTTTCAATTATGTGTATACATGTGTGTGGGTTTGTTTGGGGGCAATTTGTGGTCTGTCTCAGAGTCTGAATGAGTATCCGTGTGTTGGGGGCATCCATTCACAACTGGTGATAGTGGCATGATGAGAGACAGCCAGGGGCCTCAGGACCCAAGATACAAAGACTCCTGACACATCTGACTCCAGATGTGTGTTTCAGGGAGAGACGCTAACATTTATATGTGTCTAGCATCCCTATGCGGAGTGAGTGTGTGTGTGTGTGTGTGTGTGTGTGTCTGTGTGTGTGTGTGTGTGTGTGTGTGTGTGTGTGTGTGTGGGCACGTGCACATGGTGTAGTGTCAACAGGCTGCAATAATAACCAGCACCAGAGGGAGACATTGGGCACCTTTTTGTGTCAGAGACTGTCCTAGCTGTCTTCACCTATACTTTTATATTGAAAGAAAGAAAGAAAGTCAGAATGAAAGAAAGCAAGAATGAACATATTCAAATAGATAGAGAGAGAAATAAGGAGAGGCTAGCTGAGTTGACAGATCACAGGAGCCTTTGAGCAGGGCCCAGTTGTCCTCTGTGTATGGTTGGCTGGGGGGTAGGTGATGTCAACCCCTGACAGGTAATTTGGTCTGAGTTGGGCTCCCTGGGGCCAACAACACACATACACTAACCCAACAGACACTCACACACACACACACACACGCACGCATAGACACACACACGCACACGCACACACACACGCACACACACACACACACACACACACACACACACACACACACACACACAAACACACACAAGCCCTCGTGCACATGCAGTGTCTCAAAACTGGCCCAAATCACTGGCTACTCTATATTTGGACGTGCTCCTCAGAAGAACATTAAGAAACACATGCAATGGTGTCAAGTGTCAGATGTGGGGGAAAAAAAACACACACAAAAAAAGAAAGCTTCAATTGAGCACATCTCTCTTGATGCAGATAACTCAGTCATATATTTACTAACTGAATTACAATGACTAACTTGCATTGTTTCTAGTTTTTGACCACTGCTTACTCTCTATTTAAAAGTTCTGGGGATTTTTTGCTGTGAGGGATGTCCAGTGTGTCTGTGAAGTCTAATGCAGGAGATGCAGTGTTGTAGATGCAAGACAAGGGACTTCCTCAACTGTTACAGTACCCCCGTCAGAACTGTGTTGGGCAGCTTATGCAGTCTGTGTCTGTCTGTCGGCCAATTACTGTACCTCTCTGTGCACCGAGAACTGAGGTTCTCACCTTGTCTGCCCCAGCTGTCCTCATAGATCCTTGGTGTTTTGCGGATGTGAAGGCATGGTGAGGACATGTCATCTGGCTGGCTGGCTTGGTCAGTTTCTGCTATTTTGGCAGCCATGCTGCACCCTGGCTTTAGGCCAGCCAATCTAAATAAGGAGATTTTTGATGAATTTCATTAATCCTCTATAGTGTGAATAAACATGGTTGACTTCTTTTTAATAAGTAATGTTGCACTTTTAAATATATTTTCCCTCTTGTGCTAAAAGGAGCAAAATTTGGTTTGGTGCTCTGGACATTAAAAACATATTTGCTGTCCTGGCGATAATTCAATTTAATTGTGTTGAACATTCCAATTTTATAGGGTTTCCTTAAGCTATTCATAAATGAAGCTGCACTTATTTCCATGACAACACTGTCTTCTGGCCAGTGTTTGACTGTTGAAAATTGCCTCACAATTTTGTTGAAATGTATTTTCTTCCAAGTTGTTTTCCTCAGTCTGGAAGCCGACATCATATTCAACATGGTGAACATATTGTGTACTTTAAACCAAGCAACCTGTTGTGATTTCACATACAAAAGTATACTTTTTTAAATCTATTTGTTCCATTGAAAGCTTCCTTTTTGGACATGTTTGTCGAAAACTAATGAGTGAAAGGTCACTGATAGAAAGGCCAGTCCCCCCCAGAGCAGTATCACATCTGTATCTCACAGCAGACCCCATTTATCCCCTGGTGTGTTCTGGGTGTGAAAACATGTCAACATACTGGTTGGCCCGGTCAGTGCTGCTCTGGCCTCCCTGGACTCACTAACTGCCTAGTTTATGTCTGTCTGTCT
This sequence comes from Chaetodon trifasciatus, assembly GCA_037975065.1. Taxonomy (NCBI): domain Eukaryota; kingdom Metazoa; phylum Chordata; class Actinopteri; order Chaetodontiformes; family Chaetodontidae; genus Chaetodon; species Chaetodon trifasciatus. The sequence continues at coordinate 4,743,769 of JBBMOE010000005.1, read as the reverse complement.
GCTACTTGGATAAATTTGGCCTGGCTTGACTACGGCCTGCCTGTCTGCTACCCAATTATTTTCCCCAAGCCAGGACCCCTGAACTCTCCTCTTCTAGGACAGACGTGTAGATCCCGTGTGTGCTGTAGTTGTGTCACTGAAGGTTGGCCCAGCCAGTACTGCTTCAGTGAGGCAGGGGACATCTGGCTGCTTGTGGCTGGGTTGGGCTGTTCAAAACATTTATATGAAGAGCCATCTACAAAAGAAATGTATGCAGTTAAGACTATAGTTGACTTGTTCTGCATGATGCGAGCTATTTTAGCCCACCAGGAAGGAAAAAAAAAGAAATACAATGTTTCATATTTCTTTATACAATTTTGATCATCTGCACTGAGAATTGATTTAATCCATGGCTTCCCGTTTTTAGTGTTGGGCTTGCTGTGAGTTTGTGATATGGTCCCTGTGAGGCCTGGCAAACTACCTTGGCATTTCTGTCGTTACCTGTCCATGCTATGGCTCCCAATTATCTTCCCCAGGCCAAGACCCCCAGATCCTCTTGAGAAGAGAGATGGTCTTGGGCTGGGGAAATGGTCTTTGCAAGATACAGTAGCAATAGCAAAATAAGTAGAGGAAAAAAAACCCACACGTCTCTCAAATATCGTTCCATCACTCAGCTGAGTTATGTCTGCTTGTGGAATGCCCATAGAGATTAGAGATCACACACACACTCTCTCTCACACTCACACACACACACACACACACACACACACACACACGCAAATGCATGCATTCACATGCATACACAAATACTGGCATACTGCACAGGCATTTTGAACCTAATGACTTCACAAGGGGTTCATCGTCAAACCTCTGGGGGCTGGAGAGTGTCAGGGGAGTTAAGCAGAGGTGAAGTGGTGGGTATGAGCGTCTGTGCATACTTGCATACATTTGTGCATGGTATGTGCATTGGTTCCAGCAGTCCTTTTATTGTATAAGCACTAGCTCTCTGACAGCTTTGGGTTTGATGTAACATATCGGCCCTTGAATCTCTCAAAAGACAGGCGCTTGAGAGGAACCGAGCACTTAGAGGATCTGCTTTGTCAGTGAGTAAGGCAACTTGTCAAGAATAAAGACAACAGAAACAAATCACAAGACAAGGCAATGGATCACGAAGACTTCCTGCGTGGAAAGGAACCCTCAAATTGAATACAGTAGAAATACTAACACAGGGCAGTTTAGTGGATGCATTATGTCAACCTCTTGCTCATTTTATAAATTGAGCAATAGCACAGGCTAATTATAATTAGACCAGAGGGCCAAAGGGCCCGTGACAGGATCATTTGTGACTCAACTAAAAGTCTAAGTTGGGCCTACAGAGAACCACGCCATGGGGTGTTTTTCTCATGGAACACACATAAAAACTGTTGATTTGATTATCACCAGTGCAGAAATCTCATATCCTCAAAAGAGTGCAGCTGATGGAAGATCAGGAAGAAAGAGCCTTAGTCTCTCATCTTTGCATTTAGAGGAGGATATGTGTTTGTCATCATCTCCGTATCACAATGAGAGTGTGGGAGGCAATGTAATCTTTCATTTGACTAGAAAATAAATAAATTGAAAAGTCTTAGATACCTTATGGAACTGTATACAGTATTGTGTGTATAGCATAAACAGGGTGGGGAGAGATGTAATTATGCAAAAGTTGAAAGTAATGAGTACACAGTAGGTTCATGGGAAGCCTTTAAATTATTTTGATACATGTTTTCAGGACTGCATCTATAAGAGACAGAATAAAAATCTAGATAAAAATAAATAGATGTATGGCTGCATATACACTAGACGTTATCCTGTATTTATATATGAATTTCCTTATGGTTGACAAAATTTCTCCTGATATTTTTACATGTGGAGAATTTGCACATTTTACCTTTTGTGAGGAGATGTTTCAGTAGTGTCATCACAAAGAGAAGACAGGCATTATTACATTACCTCATTATTCAACCCACCCATGACTCTTCCTCTCTCTCTTTCTTTTCATCTCATTTTCTCTCTGTCTGTTACCCTCCCTCCACTGCTCCACACACATCTTCTATCCTCCAATTCCCTTGGTGGCAGCCAAGGCTCTAACTGACAAGCTTCAACCGAGACAGAGAGGAAAGAGATGGCAAGAGAGAAAGAGGAAGGGATAGAGAGAGGCAGTGATATATGCAAAAAAAAAAAAAAAGAAAAAAGAAAGAAAAAAGATCCTGGCACCAGAGTACATTGTTTTCGCTCTTTGCCATGTTTCCTATTTTCGCTTTCTTTACCCCCCCACCCCACACGCACACACACACTTCCTCGCTGCTCCCTCCGTCTGCCTTGCATTTTAGTCTGCGGCGCTCCAGGCAGATCAAAATTCAACTCACTGATGTGTGACTAACGTTAGGACACACAATACGCAGCCACAAACTCTTTGATCATAATTCCATTTAACAGTGAAAATGTATGCTGCAAATAAAGAATGAGAAAGAAAGAGGAAGGGGGAAGAGAGGGAGGGAAAAAAATAGGGAAATTATTGTGCTTGTTACTGTCTTCATGCCCCATCAAGCTTGAGACGGTCGGCTAAATGTCAAGAATATGAAAGACATGTACTGTACACAATTAAGGATTAACTATTAAAAGTATGCCCATAGCAATGACAGATGTTTTATTCTTGATTGTTTATTTTTGCTACATGTAGATCAAGGGCGACATTTCTTCAGCAATTGCCGAAAATAATATGGCATTATTACACTGGCTTGAATTAAATGCATGCTTACCCCCTGAATGTTGCCATTTGTTGGTTGTAATGCTAATAAAACCACGTCTTTCTCGTAAGATGACTGCAACAAACAGATCAGCAGTGACTATGTACAACTGTTAGGTTATGGTACTTGTTCTGAAAAGGGATGAACAGCATACAGTTGGTCAAGTTTTAATTGACCATAATGTGCTGCTGTGGGATGCTGACTTCAGCCTAGCTTTGACAAATTTGAAATGGTTAGTCTCAGAGGAAAAAGTTCTCATATCCACAAAAAATCTGTCATGACCCGGCTCGTGAGCCATGACAAAACAATGGAGACACGTGGTTAAACTGAAAAGATTAACATTTATTAAATAAGCAAAAACCCATAACACGGCCGAAGCCAACTAAACAAAACGTGGCGCGGAGGGACACTGGCTGGATAGGGAAAGAGCCCGCAGGAGGGTGCACGGGAGGTTTTTAAAGGGTACCACAGGAGACTGGCCAGGTGCTCCTGATTCCCGTTAAGGTTAAGGCTGCTTCCCGGGTCAACTGGAAGTCACCATTTCCCGCAGTGGAGGATACTCTTGCGCATGGAGCAGAAGTTGCAGATCACGCTGATGCTGTTAATCCTTCAAGCCCCCAAACATTTCCATGTCTTTGGTCTTGCTCATTGGTCTGATGTCATTACTTCTGACATCCATCTGTGGATTGAAATTAACCAGCCCCTCTTCTGAAAACCAAGCAGCGCTAGGACACAACATCAGCCTTGGATGCCATTTCACCCTTGCTTCTGTGGATGCTGGTGACTTGGAGATTGTGTGGACAGTCAACCGTTCAGATGGTCAAGAGCAAGAAGAACATCTCGTCTGTTACATTGAGGGCACAATACACCACTTTACTGGTTTTGAAGGCCGAGCCCACTTTTCCTCACCACATCCCCAAGATGGAGACGCTTCACTAACCATTAAACGTGTTAAGATCACGGACAAAGGTACTTACCAATGTGCTGTAATAAAGCTTCGAGAAGTCCAAAACAGGAAGATTAAGCTGATGGTAATGGAGGAGGTGTCTGTGCCAGTTCATGGTTCCGATGGTGGCACTGAGTCCGATGTGGACTTAAAGCTGAGGAACAGGTCTTCACTAGTCACCACCTTCCCTACAAACTACAGATTGTCGACATCCACCAAAACTTCTGCAAGCACTCAAGATGACTTGTCTTCAAAAGACAATGCAAAAACCACCACAGAAACTATCACAGCAACCACCTCTGTAATCACCACAGCATCAATCGCTGTGGCTGCTCCCATTACTTTCATTATCATCATTTCGGCAGGCATCATTTTCCACTGCAACTGCAAACAAAAAAGACAGCAGAAGTCTGATGAAGAAAATGTTTCAGTTGATGAAGCGAGGCTTGTCCATACACAGTCAGAAAAGGCCATGGTTGTAGACAATATAGAGAACACCTGGAATTTGTGGGAGAAGATAGGCATGGAACTTGAAGACATAACCAAAACCCATTTGGACATTATGGAGATGTCCATGGAGAAGGATGTGTCATGTTTAACATCTGCAACCCAGATGGGAAGGGTCATAAAACAGATGAGGAGGTGTGTTCCTCACAGAAAGAAAAGTCTGGATCCATGGAACTTGGTGTGAAAGCGAGGGATCAGCCAAAACAGAGGACCCACACAACAGGCCCTGCTCAGGCAGGAGGCCGTCACATCTAAAACACACATACTCTTGCCACACCTTAGGTTACCTGAACACTGTTTGCTCTAATGACATAATACGTTGTCAGAGCTTCATGTGTGAGAGCACTTTCACAGTCCTTTTCCCAAGAACATCATAATTTAGCCGAGAAGAGCGAGCCTCATGAGGCAGTCCTGTTGCAATGGATGATTACTGGTTGCAGTGGTGATGTCGTTCATCTTCTCACATTGTCTGCACACAAAGTTACTCTCTGTTGCACTCAGGAAAGCACACGACTGCACAGAGTGAGTACTCATGGGCAATGCTAGGAATTTAACTGAGGTGAAAATACGCTCATGGCGTCAAAATTTGCATTTTCTCAACCTGGTCAGTGTCAGGGTCTCAAGCTTATGGTAGTAAGAGTCAGTTAAATCATGTACGTTCACAAGTGTGAGATTTTCTACTACGAAAGAGGCATTGCTGTCTACAAGAGACGGACCACTGGCCATTGTGGATTTACATACAATCCAAAGATGACGGCAGCCTGGATAAAGTATCCCTTCAAGACGTAGCTGATGACCTGCGTGATAAATTTCACTCCCTGTCAAGAGGATTCCCTCTAGAGAGAAGATTACCCTCTGTGTGCAATGTTCTCAATACGTGCATTGTGTGCGACAAAAGGAGATGATGACTGCTCCATCGTCACATGCTGTGCGCCAGTCAAAAAGCTTGTGTAGCTGCATTGCCTCCTTGAGGGTTGATATATGTAATAACTGTTGTTCTGCCAATATTCTCAGCATTTGATTCTGGAAAAACAGAAGAAGAAAGTCACTGAAAGCTATAACAGGATGGTTAAGGACCTAACTGCCGTACCAGCAGTGCATGGAAGTTGCTTTCAATGACTCTGATCTCAGGCGTGACAGAGGCGGATTAGCTGTGGTACAGATCAATGCCCTGTTCGGAACTACTGTCTCTCCAAGTACAAGATGCAGCAAGATCAATGTTCCATTTGGAACTATTGAGAGTCTCTTGAAATGTTTGGCAAGCCAAACATTCAACTGTCAGGCAGAGATCCAGGAAGTGCAGGGCAAAACACTTAGTCAGATTCTGAAGGAAGAGGTGTTTACCGGAGCACAGAAGATCAGGTGAAGGTAGGTAAGGCAGGTCTGGTAACAAGAGATCAGTCCGATAAAGAATGCTGGAGAGTCTTGCATAATACAAAGAACAATCTGGCAATGAGTGAGTGTGAGAGAGCCGCTTAAATACTGGACTGATTGGGAATGAATCTCAGGTGAGTGATCAGGTGAGCGGGCAGGTGGGTGGGCAGGTGGGTGTGGCAACAGGGGAGTGTGAGTGGAAAAGTACAGGTTGAGCAGGTGAACAGATGAAAGAAAATGGCAGCAGGTAAGAGACTGAATACACTGTGACAGAAAGTTACCCTCAGAACTCAGTGCTTGAAGTCAAAGGCTGCATTGTTGACCTTCGGTAGCTTGGCACGATCAACATACGGAGGGTAATTGGAAGTGTCCATTCAGCTTCACCAGCAGGGAGGACAGCAGGGGCAGCTTGACTTTTAGACGTCTTAGAGGCTTGCTGGGTTAAGTTAACTTGCTACAATGTCATTTTAAGCCTTGATTGATAACTGTGGCACAAGCTAGTGCAGTAAACCACTGACTAACCTTATTCAGAATAAAAGACTTCAGACATCCACCCTGACATGCTAATGTGCTTTTCAGCAACATGAATGGACTCCACGCTTTCTGAGCTTATGTTCAGTGACTTCCAGAGTTGAACTTCCAGTAAATGCTCTCCTGAATGTGGCTTTTTTTTTTTTTTTTTTTGACAGCGAGTTACAAATTTAGCCTCCTTCTATGGAAGTGCTGTTACACATTGTCATATCCAGACAACGTTTTAAATGTATTTAATCAAAGACTATTTTGAAAGTCTACCAAATACCCCTGAGAACAGGGAGGACGGAAATAAACATCTGAAGCAGAATGAAGCAGTTTGAGTTACTCTAAATGTCCTGGATTTTGTTTTCTGTTGAAAGAGAAGGGAAAACAGGAGGTGGCAGTAACCCTCTCTGTCCTGCATAAACATTTATATAAAATACTTTTCCTTGACAAGGAGGGGTAGAGGTTGCATCACAGGCATTCTAAGATGTGCGTGTGTGTGTGAAGCTGTCGGCAGCAGCTCTCTCGGCAGGTGGTCTCTAGCACATGTGAATACCCAAAAAGCTGGCACTATCTGTCAGTGATCACAACCAGCAAGGTGAGAGAAGGGAAAAAAATAAATTAAAAATTAAAAAACACATGACACCTTCACCACAACATTGTTCAAAGACTGATTCGAAATGTGGCACTGCAGCAGGAGTTAACAAATAGTTTGGGAGGCTCTGGGTTTAAGTAAATAATGAATGTATTATTGAGGTGATATGCACTCACTAATAAACATACAGTGCAGTTGGCCCTCCTGCTGGGAGAAGATTTATGACTGTATATGCTAAGGCAGGATCTTCTGCTGGTGCATATGGCGTGTTTCTGAAGTGTGTTTATGAGAGAGAGAGATAGAAGAGGAGGAGGAGGAGATGAATGTAAAGAGAGATGGAGGGCGATGCATATATTGTTTTTTTTTTTACATGTCAGAGAATGGCTCATGGTATAAACAACAGTGTGAACATCATGGAAAACATACCCCATACTTGTTCTTTTTTTTCATTTTGTGATACATTTTGTGACCCTGCACTGATTTTTTCTGTTTTAGTAACCCTTTCAACACGCCTGTAAGAGTCACTTGCTATAAGTTATTCTCCATCAGTTTCATCTTCTATTAAATACACTGCACATGATATGTTCATGTCTACATGACATTGTTTGTTTGTTACAAACCTTGCCCCTTACACACTAGTTTGGAGAAGCCATACTGAGCTCTGTCAGACGGGCTGCCTTGAATTGGTAATGTTATGTTTCGTGGATCGTCAATGTAGTTCAACCAGAGATTTGCAATGCTGAGCATTTCCAACAGTCTACATTCTCTGTGGTGGGCTCTCATACCTTAGTGCAAGGTTAGAGGGCTTTACCATGTTCCACCCACATGGTGTTGAGCAGCAATGACAGGTTAAGTAGCCACAGAGGATTAAATTATATGAAGCTCATCCCCGGTGGATAGATGTCTGTCTTTGTATTACCCAATCTGGAGACTAAGGGATGAAGACAATTCATCATGTCTCTGCTGGTACCTGGATAAGTGACAGACTACTGTGTGTGTGTGTGTGTGAGAGAGAGAGAGAGAGAGAGAGAGAGAGAGAGAGAGAGAGAGAGAGAGAGNGAGAGAGAGAGAGAGAGAGAGAGAGAGAGAGAGAGAGAGAGAGAGAGAGAGAGGTTGTATCTGTAATGGAGAGACAGGAAATTATTCCACTGTTGAAAGAGCTTTACTGTATATGAAATTTGTAATGAGGCAAGGTAATTTCAATTGGACATGTTCGCCATGATCAGACTGCTCTGAAACAAAGGGTGGCTCATTGCATATTGTCTGTATTTCAACTGCAACTGCAAACATGACGAAAGAAGAGTTCAACCAAATATGTCAACAACACACTAGTTAGTACTGGGATATATCTCCCACTCCAAAACAGCAGATTTCAAATCCTCAGCCATGTTGAGTCCGGTGTGTGACTGGAAAAGAGGACAAAACTTTTCATTTCGCATTCGCTGGTCATAACATGAGCTGTGACTGTAATATAGCTCTGAGGAGCTTGTGAGGTCCACACATCTGTGGTTATTCAAATGCACTCTGCTTCGTTGAGGGCTCTGTGTCACTTTAGCTTTTGTCTCTAGGTACAGAGCTGCTATCACTGTGCGACTAAAGTGTGGCCTTGGTGGAATTGTATACTTTGGCTCCAGCATGTTGTTGTCGACAGAAAATGGCCTTAAGTCTTTGGCTATAGATTCACGGATGCATCTTGTCATTTCTTCAGCTCGCAAACTATTATGCGGAAGCGGGGCTCCAAATCCATCTTTCAACCTCCTTTGAAGCTTTGTTGTTGTTGTGATTTGAGCTTTTCTTGGAGGCGATGTGCCAAATGGCTTCTATATTCCATTCTCATGATGTTTTTCCCTTAACCGAAACCGGCAGTATTTGCAAGATGTCTTGCGTTTGTCGGTTTCCTTCTCACCATTGCCAGTTCTTGAAATGGGAAAACCGAAATGTTGCCACACATCAACTCTAAAAGTCGATGAAGCATCCTCAATCTCTTTTTCATTATTGGCACAGCCATCCTCGTCATTTTGAGTTGCGCTTGGCTGGCACAGAAAGGACAATGGAAGTCTCTCTTCTTGCCTACTATGACTCTGCCGTTCAAAACAGTCCAATTTTCAATTAAGAAATAACCAAGTAAGGTCACAGCAGATAGAGTCACAGTCCCACAGCGGCATCGAGCCACATTTCTATCGCGATATCACGAGATTTGATATATCGTTACGTCCCTAGCATCTAGCGCATGTGAAGTCAGGTGTCTATAGGCTTTAGAAATGTGGCTGTGTGAGCTGTGGACATCACATCACTAAAACAAGATTGCAGCAGTGTAAAATTCTTTCAGCTTTAGTATTCAATTAACTGTTCTGTTTATATAGGAAAAAAGCAGCTAAAGTTTGAGATTATTTGTCACTCCAGTGATGTCACATATAATTTAAAACACATACTTCATACAATAGAACATACCATCATATATGCAGCCATGTATCTGGTTTAATGAAAACTTGAAGCTGATGTGTATCAAAAGTTATGTCTGCAATTGTATTTAATATTATATCATCTGCAGACATGCGAAAAGGATAAAATACAATCCTTTGTTATCAATCTCCAGTAAGGACAGGCCAGATTCCAGGTGCACTGCGCCTTCAGCCACACACATAAAATGGTTTTGAACCAACCATAGTTAATGTTTCTGTATGGCACAGTGTCTCAGTAAGGCCTTAAATATGCTTATCTATGGCCATTAACACTGCCAGTGCCCAAATTCCCTAAACACCACGTAAGTGGTCTAAATACCAAAGTCTACACACAGTAAGATATCAGCAATTTGGTGCACAGTGGAACAAGGCACCATGTTGCAAAGGATTAATTAATGTCCTCTGAGGACAGAGACAAATTCGGTTTGTTTCAATGGCTTGAAAGGATTCCACATCTTCATCCATTATCACACAATTGGCTTGAAGTAGTGTGAAAGGACAGGGAATTTATGCAAATGCTGCTGACCCTGCATGGACCAAAACTTCCACAAGATAATTCGAGCTTTTCAGCTGCCAGTGTTTTGAAAAATAGTGATCTGTCTACCCACTACTAGCAGGTGTAGTCATGAAGTGGCTACTTAATCTATGTCCAGCCTTCACTTACTCCATTTGCTATTTTAAGACTTAAAAAATAGGATTACTTTTCTTTAGAAGAATGGTAGCACATAATGCTTCTACTTCATGCTCGCATGATATCATTTTATAGTAATTGGCTGTTGTGTGCTGTGTAGCTCACCTATATTTGGCTTTTCCATAATGACCTCTAATAGGTCATTAATAAAAATGGCTAATCATTGCACACATTTTTAGCATCTAAGAATTCTGAAAGCTTATTTAGAACCTAAGCATGGCTAGGTTATATGGCCTGGGGAATATGTTACTTATTGGAGCACAAATTAGTGACACGGAGAGGCAAATTAAATCTGAAATGACCATGCATATTCACATTAGGGCTGCATTTAGGCATTCATGTACACATACAAGCATGCAAACACACATTCAGAGAGTGGTTCATTGGGAAGTATTGCTGGGGGATGTTTAATATGAATTCTTAATTTAGTGTTTTAACTTCAGGGTATGAGGTAGCCCACTAGAAAATTATTATGTTAAAATGACAGTGTAGGGAGCGAAGGTCCACATTTCAGTATTACAGTATAATAATTTGCCCAGCCATGTGCATTTGTCTGACATTAAATACTATAATGTGCATATGAAAGAGATAAAATAACACAGTAATGGGTGAAAGAATATACAATATGGTATTCATGTAAAATAAATATGGATTTATGACTTTAATAATCTGTTAAATGAAGCTAAACACGTCTTTCAAAGCAGGATTAGAATAATCCTTTGATAATGAAATAGCCCTATGCTTATGATTATGAAACAGATCATGAACAGATGACAGATAGCTGCTGAAGTGTTGCAGCACTGATCAGCAGCACTGATAATTCATAATGGCCGTGCATTTTATGTATGGTATGGTATCAAAAAAAATACATACAGTACAATACAGTTTCTTTTAGAGGTATCTTCTCGTGTTGGGGGCGTGACCATAATGTAGATAGGTAGAATTATGTAGTAATTCTTAACAATTAGTCAAAGTCAAAGGCCCCATTTGCAGCCATCATTTCAACTGCCTCAGACAAAATTCAGATGAGATTCAATGTGCTTTCTTTTGCAGCTAGTCACACATATGCATGTTTGTCGGACACATTATTAATCTGATTGCAATCTGTCTTGGCTTTCCCGGACTGCATGCAAATCAGTAGTAAGTAGACACCAGTCCAGAGGGTGGTGAGCTGTTTGGCACTGGCTAAAAATCACCACAAGAATAACATTTGGGAATGTAAGCTGTTCAGTAACAGCAATAACATTTTAACAGCTACTTAATTGAGCAGAAACTAACCCGAACACACAGATAACTCCCATTGGTGGAGTACAAGCAAGAGAAAGGTCTTGCTCACCTTCACAGTGCTCACACACCAGTGGTTGTAGTGGTCGGGGCTCACAAGTACTACTACAGCAGTACTGTATGTCTTCTATATGGCTTTTATATGAAATCATTGCTGCGACTTTTTTCCTTTTACTAGATAGAGAGCAAGTGTAATTTTCACAGGGGCTACAGTGCTTCTATAGACTGCTTACAGACACATTACATTCAGGAGCACAGATTGTGTGTCTTAGAGAGACTGATGCATTTACACCTTTTGAATGCATCCCAGCCACCCTCCTCAGGTAGTTTCACCATCATATTTCAGTAAGTCTCTTGTGCTTCTTAGATGCATTTACGCCTGATTTTCTGAGAGCAGATCACTCATGATGCATCAAGTTGCTAACCTAAATCAGGTAAAGGATGTGAGAAAAATCCTGAGACAGAAAGTGACTCTGAAGTAACTCTGCTGTAAAAGATGCAGTTTGCTGAATGTGTCGTGTTCTTCCAGCATACATTAAACTACACAACCCCAAAAATGTAAGGCTCTGTTGCTATGGAGACGAGATGAAGCCTTTCCGCTAATAGAGAGTGAATGCTCTGGTTACTGTCAAAACATTTCACTGCATGGCATCCCACATGGTGTCCTTGCATTAGACACATGTATGCATGTAAAGTGTTTAATGCTACTGGTGGAGCTGAAAGATGACAAACGTACACTACTCCCACAATTCCTTGATAAATAATTCTCTCTCCAACACCTAGAAATTAAGGAATATGATGTTGCAGGTACACACATTACCATCATCTTTATAGCTTGCATTAAGCAGAAACTTTTACTATTATGTTTTTGGGTTTTTTCAGAGAAGTCAATGACAGAAAATGGAAAAAAAGACTACATGTGATACAAAACGCTGAATTTAATTGTGTGAAGCATAATAATGGCAAGATGAAGGCTTGCTTACAGTCACTATGGATATTGGAGCCTGTAAGTATGCAGGGTTTTATTGGACTGGGCATTAAGATGAACATACATTAGTGCTTTGGTATTGCATAAAAAACGTGTTAAATACTGACTGCAGTGTTTGCTACAATCTGAGTATATCTTATTATTGTTAATGCATATCGTTAAAATACTGCATTATAAGGTCCATTGAGAATACATACTGTATCACACTGCTGTCTGACTGCATTGCTTCTTGTCCTATTAAACATATTTTGCTGAAACAAGCCTCATCCAGCTACTTCTAATGAGTTGACAAATTCTCTAAAGGAAATACACATGCACAGTTTCAGTATCATCTATTCTACTACACACAAAGCAAAGAATGCAAGTACACATTTATGTGAGCTATCACACCACCAACAAACCATGATAAGTCTGTAACTAAGGACCTATCACTGTATTAGCTCTTTCTTAATAAGCTTTACATAACAAACATGCAATGCCTCTCCACATGTCACTGCAGAATGACTTCATTGCAATGTAGACAATTTCATAATTAGTGTATTTTTTCTGATGGGGCCATTAAATGACATTTTCCATATGTAAACCTGTCTCACAAATAGTCAGAAACCACTAAAGAAAGTACCCTATGATGGCACAAGACAGTAAAGTCCAACTTCCTGTAGAAGGAGACAGAGACAGTATTTGGGCTGAGTAAAGAGTAAACATGCAGTTTACATTTGCAAACGTTTGCCACTATCAGAACATTTGGCTCCTTGGGGAGTTTTTAAGTTTTACCTGTTTAATGTAAAGGAGTTACAGAAAATGTATGATGCTCAAAACATGATTGATGACAATAAACGCTGAAGGGAAAATAGGCTGGGGGTGAAAAGACTTCGGGTAGAGTACTGGCTGCAGACAGGGGACGCTGGGCCCAAGGCTTCCTGAAATCAGTTGCTGATAGCTGAAGATGATCCAAATTATCTGCAAGGCACCAGAGGCTACCCAGCAAATGGCACTGGGCGTCTTGCAACATTGTCTCGTTTACATGGGTCTGCTTCAGGAGCACAGCATCCATAAAAATACAAGTCAGGTGAAGTGAAGGCTGTGAATTGCCTACAGGTGTGAATTTCCATGAATGTGTTTCCCAGCTCAGCTCGGTGTATTTCAACATGGCCAACAGCCTCTCAATGACCCTGAATAGGAATAAGTGAATACAGAAAAAAATATATGAATGAATGAATGAATAATAGAATGACTGGATAAAACATATGTGGGTATTTAAAAAATCAAATACATATTCTGAAGCTCCATAAAAATCTGATTCCAGGCTTTGGTTTTGGCGAGTATTAAATTTTTACATATTTCCTCTCTCTTAGACTAAAGGAATACCAGATGGATCCAGAAACTGTCTTCCACTTCGCTTATAGTCATCTGCTGTGCTTTGAACATGAAACAAAATCAGTGGTGGATGCAGCATTAGGTACTTTTTAATGAATAACATAACTAGAAGCGAATTAATGAAATAAATACAGGATCTCTGGTTTATATACACACTTGTAAACTGTAATTTAAGATTACAGTTCAAACTGTCTCTATCATTTGTGTTCTTTTTTAGCTCAGGAAGTGGGACAAGTCTAAATAAATGTATTGTGTCTGTGTGTGTATGTGAATGTGTGCCTTTAGGTTCAACATCAGGATGTTGCCCTAAGCGTTTCCTGACATCTCACGGCACCCTATCTTGCCTGTCTTCTTCTCTGCATTTCCTGTCTTCCTCTCTTCTTTTTGCAGCCGTTTGCCCCAATCCTTGTCAGTCTCCCTGTAAGCCCCAAACTGTTTTCTTCGTTCTCGTTAAAGGATGGACCCATTTGTTGCCTTGTAGTCACATAAACATGCACACTTTGAAAAAAAAACACGCAGTACATGTTGGTTTACCCAAACATGTTTTTTTTTTGTTGCTGTTTTTGTTATATATTTGGGGAACACACTAGTTTAAGAGCAACTCCAAGTCTCTCTGATGGATTAGGCACCCTAGAAATTTCAGAGAAAACAAAAGAAGGCATCTCAAACTACGCTTCTTTCTCTTTGGGCCCCATGTTGCTTTAATTTCACTCTTTCCTCCCCCCTCTCTCCCTTTCAGTCCCCTCTCCCCCTTTCTCCTACTTCTCCCTCCATCTATCCTCACGTTCACTCTCTTTCTCTCTGTCTTTCGTTCAGTGCCAGGTCCTGGTGGTTGGTGGTTCCCTCTCTCCAGATGGCCCACTCTGATCATTTATTGATGACAGGAGAACAGAGGAAGGCCTTCCCAGCTGCTGCTGCCTGGCACCCCGCTCAGTGTGCCCACACACAAACACAAACACACACACACAAACTCATCGATAAAGACAGACACACATATTCACACACAGACTCGCATGCATGCAGTTATTGGAATCGACTCGCACCCTGTCACACATGCAGACTCACGCAGACAAAATTTTTCCCTTCGTCCCCTTTTTGCATTGTCACACGTTTCTGCATTGCTCTCTTCTACTGTCAGGCGTGATTCTGTGCTGCACTTTTGCACCCTCTCCCCCCCCCCACCTCTCTCTTCCTGCCTCCAGCTCTCCCTCTTTCACCTCCTGCTGTGGTGTTACTGACTCTGTCACACAGGAACAGACAGAAGGAGAGACAGAGGGTGGGAGGGGGGAGAGAATGTGAGAGCTTGAGAGTGGTGTGTAAGATTTTAGAGTTTGCAAATGCTGTAACAATGAATGTGCTGCAGCTTATGTAAAAAGATCTTTTTAAAGCAACGAGAGCTCTCCCTGTCATAAGTAATATCAAAGAAAATGATTGAAATAAAAACACTCACAGTGATACAGAAGTTGCTCCCAGCATAAAACATCCCCTAAGCCCATTCAACTCATCCAAAACACTGCAGCCAGTTTGTTTTCCTCCCACTGACTGCCTGCAGGAGCTTGTTACAAATTCACACTCATCTCCTAGAAATTATGTTTATATACCCCTAATTTGTTTTGCCTGATACATTCTGAAGGAAACATAATTGCTGCCTGAATTATGTTCACTGGCTTTTTTTTTCCAGTCAATAAAGTGCTACATTCTTGTAATGCATGTCGTAGGGAGGTGGTCTGGGTGGACGGCCAGTGTGCAATTAGATTTTTACACCAGGGACCAGACTTCTGAGGCATCCTGAGTCCTGCATGTGGTTAGGTTTACAGTGCTAAAGCACTTTGGTTGACCACGTACTTTGAGTTTCGTCTTAAAGAATCTAATGGTTTTGTTCTTTGTGCTTAAGATTCAGAAGCAGAATTGTTTTGGTAAGAGTGTATTGTCAGAAATGCGCAAAACAAATGAAAAGTGTATTTAATTTCATGTCACCTCTGTATGTTCTGTAAGTCTGTTCATTAACAACATTTCTATTGATTAAAAAACATAATTTGAGTGGCATCACATTTCTCATATGCTCTTAAAAAACAGAAAGCTAAGAGTAAACTGTTACTGAAGTACTGCACATCACTCTCTTGCCACTGAATAACTTTTTTTTTTTCCACACTTACTCGGCTCTGACATTAAACATGCCCCGTAGAGTTTTCTTGTAAACCAACAAAAGTTATGTTTACATTCATTGTTTCTCATAAACCATATTGAGTGGGTCCTTGAGGTCTAACAAATGTGCTAAATGCATTTCTTTCTTCATAAGACTTTTGCAATGCTGACTTTTTTTCTCCAAGCATTTTTACTTACAAGCTTCTTCTTCCCAACATTTATTGGCATGTTGCTATAATGATACCACCAACAACTTGCAAACAAGTGGACTTGCGTAAAACAGGCTGGGTGTGTCCAGTGTCGTGCATGGACATATCAGTTTGTAACTCATCAATGTGAACTTGAGTGAGATGAGCTGGATGGTGAAGGCAAACCTCACCCCCTCTAACCCTGATATTGTTACACTAACCCTACCATTCTCACTCTTAATGCCTTAACTTGACCAACCCAACCAACGAAGGCAATGGGTCATGACTTGGCCATCCTACAAAATGAAAAAAAAAAAAAAAAAAAACTACTACTGGCATGGTTAGTGCAACTGACAATTCAGACACAGATGCGAATGTTCTATGAACAAATAAGTACAGATTCTGAAGGAAAAAAACTCTCACATTTCTACACTAATTGTGCCCACAGGGTCTGGAAAAATAAGTCCAAACATCAATCACATGGGCAACGGATTTGAGAGACAGACTTGGAACTGGCTAGACTACGTTGTAGGAGATCTGCAGCTCTTGCCGCTCATTTACAAAAAAAACAGATAAAATGACCGTAAACTAGTGCATTTTGTGGGACTGTGAACTTATCAAAATTCAAAATTGTGAACTATGACTGTGAATCAGTTCATTTTAATATGTGTGAACTGAACTTTGAGCTAGCAGTTGTGAAGTGTGGAGTCTCACGCTGCTCACATGCTCGCATATTTGCATGTACCTCCTTGCGCATGTGCACAATTCAAACAACACATGGAGCCACTTGTAAATTTAAAAAAAAGCCCCATAGTCCTATTAGGAGTCAAAAACTCTACAGGGTACCTTTACTGTTAGTCGATGTAAGGACTAGGTCTGAGCCGAGCAAATAACACTACTGTTCTTTTACCCAAACCTGTGAGCCATAACTCAATTCTCATGATGAACTGGTCTGGATATCATGAAAAAAAAAAAAGAAAAAAAGACACTGTAGCACGAAGAATGTAAACAAAACACAAAATGAAGCAGTAGTCTGCAGCTCTTGTCAGCCAATGGGGAAATGTTCCTGTGTTCTTGGGGAAATGTCTGCAGAGATGCAGAATACTTTGCTTTACATTAATTTGCAGAGTCCCTCAGTTCTTTTGTTCCTCCATATGTTTTTTATCCAGTTTCCTTTGTCCTCTCTTTTGTTCATCCCATCCTCTCCCAAGTCATGACAGTCCAAAAGTTTTTCAGGCAGAACTGATAACAAAGTCAGAACACAATGAAGAGAGTAAAATCCTCTATGGCAAGCCAGTTTTCAAAGCATGGTTATTTCAGTTTTAAGCTGTGTGAAGGACACATGGCATGCATGTATGCCTCTGCTGTCCAGGGCCGGAAAGATTTCTGCTCAGTCCTCTTAGATCCAAGAATCACTGACAAAACTTACTGACATGATATCCTTGAAAGAAGAACATAGAGACAGTAGGAAGGTGAGGAGTATTTTTATATATGTCCAGGTTTTGTTACACAAAGCCCAGCATAAACACATGTGTCCTTCCTGTGACTGTGTCATAAATAGCCTGAACCGAGCATGCTGCGACTTTGAAGTTACACATGGGAGACTGCTGTGATATACAGCTGGTTTCAGCTGGGGTACCCCAAGAGATGCATGAAAACACACACACACACACACACACACACACACACACACACACACACACACACACACACACACACACACACACACACACACACACACAGT
>JBBMOE010000005.1:4707819-4725827 GCA_037975065.1 Chaetodon trifasciatus | reverse complement strand
AGAGAGAAAGAGAGAGAGAGAGATGACTCACTAACTAGAATTAAAAGGTAAATTAAGACTGACAACAGCCATCTAATTTGTTAACTCAGTATGTGGTATGTATTTGCTGCACGACAGAAATCATTTACCAGCTGCTCCATAATTGCTGCAGTTTCACTTTTAATATAGATTTAATTCATTAGAGTTTTGAACATAAATTTGGATTTTCAGCGTAACATTCAAATAAATATCCATCCGCCTGTTTTATGGTTTTCCCCAGCAAGATTTACCATCCAGTGACAGCATTTTATCAAGAACTTGTAATGCATAATAATGCTTCTGTATATGCAAATATGCCATGATGTACAGAGTGATCAAAGCCTGTTTATTGTATCTTTATATGTATGGTAGTAAACTTGGTGTAATCTGTGCAGGCTCATTCATCAAGAGCATGCAAATGCACCTCTAGGTGGCACCGTCATCATGTGTGAAGCTGAGTGGGTCCTGATGGCTGCTATGCAGTTACAACAGAATTTGCAGTAATAATCCTTCAAACATGTAAAAGTACTTTGTGCAGACAGCAAGTGTGTTTAACTTAAAGAAAATTCAAAGTAGGAATTTGTTTTCTCGTAGTCACAAAATAAGGAGTTTACAGAGAAAAGTCCCTACTCAGTGACACAGACTGATGCCAGACAATAAATTAAATAGATAGTTCTTCCTTTAATAACATGATGAGTGTCATATACTTTAAAGACATAAAGATGAGTTGTTCACATAGCCAACAATATACATATACACACATATATATATATACACACACACACACACACACACACACACACACACATATATACATATATGTATATATGTATAGCAGTCTGGGGTTAATTCAAGTATATATATATATATATATATATATTTTATTTTTTTTTATTTTTTTTTTTTGGTACATTGTAGTAGTGAACATGACAGTACAATTCTGACGACAAGGTTCATTTCTTGCTTCAGTTCCCATAGACTTTGGTCTCAGGAAACATCTGCAAGCCTGTGGAAGAGGTTACAGAGGTGGAGGACAGGATGACAACCTGTGCGTGTGTGTGTGTCTGTGAAACCACACATGTGCACATTAGCACTGAGGACAGGCACAGACAGCCATAGAACCCTGCTGTGGTTTAATCCCTTCACAGGTCACTGAGGGTCATATGCAGGGGCACATGTGTATGCTTGTGCATCTACATGAAAAAGAGGGACTGTCTGCGTTTGTATGCATGCAAGTAATCACACACATGCACGAACAGTTCATACACAAGCATAGACATGGGTATTTCCATCTACTCACTGCAGGGTTGGAGAAAGTTGAGCAGCACAGAGGCCCCACTGTATGTCCGAAGCCAACTGTACATTCCTTTCTGTCCCACTGGACCTTCTACTGCACACAGCACCACATCTGGATAACTGAAACACCCCCAAACGTACCTGTATCTGCATGTGTGAGAAAGTGTGCGAGAGGAATGAGACTTCAGGTCATGCACATCGACATGTGGTTTACAGTTAGTTTTTCATATTTAAGTTTTCGTTGAAATTTCAGAAGCCTGGTGAGGAAACTTTGGCCCACTTCTGCATTTTTTGCACATCTTTTCTTTCTAACATCACTTGTTTTCTTTCCTTCTCAATCACCCTTATTTTTAACTACAAGCATTCACACGTTATTTAGGGTTCACACGTTATTAGGGTTCTCTAACAAAATCGATTGCAATTTGAGTTATTTCATTTCGGCCCTTTTTACTAAGCTTTTGCACATCTTAAAAACATTCAACTGTTTAAAGTCAGTATGAAAATCATCATTCATAAAACATGTTTACACAAAATCTGCAGTAATACCACTTGGGCTCCTTTATGTGTAGTTTTGAAATTTGTGACTGACACTTAAAAGCTATATATCTTTTATAATAGATAAGGGATTCAGTTTGAAATACAATATAGCTAAAATGAGTAGCATATAATGAAAAGGGCCTAGTTGTCTTTATCCTGAGATAAAAAGGGAGCGAATAAGAGAAAGAAAAGAGTGAGTCTGAGCTGCAGACATACAGAAAGATGTGAACGAGTTCTAACAGGCTGCTGATGGTTTCTGACCCTGCTGTGTCTTGCTGAGAACTGCAGGCTTAGAGCTGAATCATAAAGTGTTCTGCTGCAGCCCTTAAGACTTAAGACATGAGGTTATGAAACACTGCAGTGGACTGACTGAGATCTGCATGTCGGAACTGTTTGATTCTGCTCTAAGACAACAGAAGTACATTTCAGTCTGGGGTTAATTCAAGTCTTTTCAGCCAGGAGAGCAACTTGAGTGACTTAGCTACACATAGGTTTTAGAAATGTGTTTGAACGCTGTGAGCAAAGCCAACGATCAGGCCCTCTGTCCAGCCGACCCTGATCATACCTCCACTGTTGTGGCCCGCACAATTTTGAATTGCCTCCCTCTTAGCCGCTGTTGTGCCCCTATTGACAAAATCCATTTCTACCCCCTTGCTTTAAGCTCTGCAGAACCACCTTTTATATCCAATTGTGTGTTTGCTGAGGAACACTGTATTTTACACATTTGATTTTCAAACCCTCTGTGAATTGTGTTTTTTAAATACAGTGACATGATTTCAGAGATACTCTACTGAATCTCCTGCACAAGCACAGTGAAAACTTTAAACTTTAAAAAGCTACGTGCTTCAGTTTAAAACTGTCAGCTGTGAGCATTTACATGTAGGCTCAGTAAAGCAGCAGGGGCCTAATGAGTCAGTATGGGAAGATGAGAAATATGAGAAAAAGTGGCCTTACCTTTGTAGCGAAGGTGTTTCATTAGGTGCATGTTTTCCATGGAAACAAGTGTGTTATTTCAAAAAGAGTCTCAGTGTAATGGACACACACTATGACCAAGTAAAAAAAACTGGAACAGTAAGTCCCTACTAATGATTGCAGCATTAAAGTGTTAAAAATCTGAGCTAACTCACTGATATCTGCAGTCCAAGTAGCTAAAAGGATTTTATAAGACTCATCTGTGAGTATTTAACATTAACAAAGCAGCAGGTCTAATGAGACAGTAAAACAGATGGAGCTCTCAAACACATGGTGGATTTCAGTGCCTACCACTTGTCTGGGAGGTCTTTGTTAAGGAGCCATCTTAAAGATCATAATGTGTAATGGTGATATAATAGAGGCTTGCCAGGTTATATTACAGTCGAAAGATATTTGAAGAATATTACTGTAATTTGCCATGTACAGTTGTGTTGCAGCGTAGTGACATAAATCACAAGCTGTGCCACTAATCTGTTCTGTCTTCTTAAACTTCCCAGTTATTCTCCTCTGCACACTGTATGAAAAAGGGAAAACTGTCATTAGAATGATATTTTAAGGAAAAGATCAAATCTACTCAAAGATATATCAGCTCATTATATTCCGGCAATCTTGTGAAATCATTTTCACCCTCTGGGGCTCGCCGACTTTAAACACTGTGGCAGAAAATCTGACATCAACGCCTGCCAGAGCATGTCATGATGTCATGCTCTGACTTTATGTTACAACTTCAAAGTTCATGTTTCATAATCTCAATGGAAAATCATCAGAAGCACATGGGTCGTTACGTTTTATGGCAGCTTTAATTCATCTTATTGTGTCACTGCCAGACACATCTCGGAGGCAAAAAGGAATAAAGACTGAAAAAACAATCAGCGCACTTGTACTTCATCGACCAATCCAGGGCGGTTTTAAAAATAGAGTTTGGATCACTCTGTTATAATCATGTTATATTGGAAAGCAAATAAATAAGGGTAAGGCTGGGTATTGCAGAGAAATACTGTATTTATGTAATCCACAGTGAAGGTAGGATCTGGTAATCCCTCATCAATTATACATTACATTTTACAAAATCTAAAAAGCCTCTACTTCTCTGTTCAACAATCCGGCAACAAAATCTGACAATATGCAGTTTAGGGAATGGTTAAACCTTACACACTAATCTGTTCTTGAGTTGATCCATTGGCAGGTCTGAAAAACATCATTAAACCTTCTCAAAATGCAGAAAATGTATTATGTGCCATTAGAGACGAAGACCCAGTTTGATGCAGTAATGGGCACATTACTGTATATCACAGTTGTGTAAGGTGTTCAAAGGAGGTGTCCCCAGGGAGTGGGTGAACTATCCTCAGATGACTTTAGACAGCACAAATCATAGCATCTGATTTTGGTGTTTTTTTCAAACAAAGAAAAGCATGAATAGTCACTGAGGTAATTGTCTATGCCAAGAAATAGTCAGACTCACAAAGAACCACATTTTTAGCTCCTGGTAAATGCAGCTGTGGTTGTTTTCCATAGGTGAAACACTTTTAACATGCAGCTTCCAGGCCTTTTTTAATACATTTACAACTGAGCTTAAATGTTCCCACACTGGAGAAAGTGTTACTTTTCCTTCTGACAGCACAAGAATTTACAAGCCAAACTGCAAATACAGCCAGGTCGTCTTTATCACACTTTAAAACTGTATTACTATACATGACTGTGGCTTTCCTACACACACTGTATGTCCAACAGTAAAGCACTCACCAGCTATACAGTCATCAGTCAACAGGTGGAGCTGTTCCTCATGAGTTGGCCCATAGACAGTTAACCAAGCATGACCCACTGTGAGGTCTTAACTGCAGTCTACTAACGTGAGTCAAAGTCTGGGATCACTTGCAAAACAGGTGGCCGCAATGACGGCTTATGTGTCACATTCAACGCTCAGTTACTGCCGAGTTTTCCATACGTTTGTTTACGGTTGCAGATTAGAATAGCACTGAGGGTTTAGTACAAGCTTTGAGAGATGCATTCACAGCAGTTTTCCAGTGCACACACAACCTGGTGGAGTCAGTTGTTTTTGAGGACCAGGACTTGAGTGACAACTGTGTGGCTAAGATAAGCTTTGGATATGAATTATGCCCATGTCAGATGGAAAGGTAGTTGTTGTTCTAACAAAGGGTATGTAGTGCAGTGAAGACATGTGAGAAAAGAGACATGGTTCAACCAAACCCCAGTTTATCAGTCTAATCTTTTAGCTTTAAAGTAGCTCTTCAAATATCAGGATGTCTGTCAGGAACAGTAAACACTGTGTATGGTCCTTTGTACAAAGCCGAAACTGTCTGAAGATGCATTAGTGACAAGGCGCCAACAGTTTAACAGACATATTTCACTCTGATCCTAACTTCCTATTAGAGTCCAACATTAAAAAACTTTTCCTTTAACCTTTGAGAACTTATTTTGCACCTTCAAATGTTTTTTCTTTTCACACTTTTAATTATTTTCACAGATACTGTTTGAGCTTGAACTCATCCCAAATCTCCATGAACAAAGCTGCACGGAAAGGTCGTGCGTGTGTGTATGTGTGTAACCAACAGAGGGAGGACATTCTGGCCATTTGTCACAACTTCAAAGGGCTGTTTGAGGGATCAGATTTGGTTTTAAGGGTTAGGTTTGACTTAGGTTTAGGTTAGGGTTTGGGTAAGCCTAAGGATTTAGTTGCTATGGAATGCATTATGTCAATAAGTGTCCTCACAAGTACAGAAGTAACAGAGCGTGTGCATGTGTGTGCGAGTGTGTGTGTCCCTACGAGAAGCTACAACATGTGAGAATCAGCTCACCATATCTCATGTTTATGCATAATTTTCTCTCTCTTCTCTGTCTGTAAACACTTTTTCATCAAAATTCTTTGTGCAACAAATTCTTTGAAGGACATTGCCTTTAGGTACATCTGCCTTCAAAGCGCTGCCTCTCTTTTTCTCTCCTTCTGTCTGCCTCTGTCGATCTCTTTAATGCTAAGCCTACACATGTGTAGCAGGAGAACAAAACTCCTAATTTCACATCACCATTGTTCAAAGCCCTGAGCGCAGGGAGACGCAGAGCTGTTTGTGTGTCTTCCTGTGTGTGTGTGTATGTGTATCTGAGTCTTTAAGTTGCCGTTTTGGCTACAACGGGGCTGAGTTTAAACCAAAATCCTACAAAGAAGTTTGAAATCTGGCTTGGCTCCTCTGTTCAGCTGTGGTGGGTGCTATCACACACACACACTCACTCCCAATTGTGGTGGGAACGCTATCAAAGAGAGAGATGCCTGCAAGGCACAGCAGCCTCAAGCCCAACATTGATTTGCTGAGCGAGAGAGAGAAAGAGAAGTAGAGGAGGGGAAAAAAGGAAACAAGTTAGATTTAGGTGCAGGAAACACAGAGAGAGAGAGATACTGAGTCAACACAATAGATTTTAGGATAAATAGTAGCTAGTATGCCCTGCTAAAAATTAAAATAATATGGCCCTTGTTAAATCATATTTTTCCTTCTTGAGGCTTTGAAAGATTTAAGGATTAACGAGCATTGCTGCTCTATCCCCACTGACGCTTCAGTTGTGTTGATCTCAACCTTGAATTCCAAAACTTAATTTCACAGCTAAGCTTTGCTCATTACGACGTTATCAACTCGTATCTTTATTGATTTGTAGTAAGTCAATTTAAGAAAACAGCAAAGAGATCCAAATTATCACTGAACGCAAAAGTTAACAAGTTGCAAGTTTAACTTTATTTCTGTGTGCTGTTGGACTATAGATCTGGACCTGGAGGGGGCTTTGCAGGTAAAAGCACTGATGTGCTCATGTGCTTGAGCCTCCAAGTGAGACAAATACCTTAAACTTGAGTTTCAGGATGAGAGAACACATTTCTTCCTTGAGTCAGTGTAGAGTAAAGTGCTCAGAATGAAGTGACTCGGGTGTCTGGGCCTGATGTAGGGCTTACACATTGCTGCACAGTACCTCAGTGTGTGAACACACCATCACACATAGGCCTATGTAAAGGTTTACTCAGTGGATTGTCTGGGTAAAATCAAGTAACTGATTGATGAACTTGCAACTTATCATCAGTGACAAATGTAGGTAGAGTGGCAGAGCAGGTGCTATTCTGTAGGAAGATGACATTTGATCAAGATTATTTCTCATACTGTACTAACCCTACTTAAACTGTATGCAACTCTCTGTCTGCTTGGTCTGTGCAGGGGTCGCTGTCCTGTTCCCCAAACAACTGCATAACTAGGTGAAAAGTGTAAAAGTAGTGAAGTGTCAAGTGTGTGAAGCCAGAGATGGCAGACTTGATCTGAACATGGAGGGGTGGCAGAGGTGTAACACTTGTTCAATGGAGGAAGAAGGTGTCTGTATATTTTTTTAACATCTGAGGTGGTGAGCACTAAGATCAGCAGGGCCATTGACATGTACAGCCTCACTTTTATCACTCCAGCCAGGAAGTGCACTCTAACAGGCTGCAACATTGCTTTTGTCTGGAGCATGACATTAGCAGATAGTTGAATGCTAACGATAGCATCACAAAAAGTAGATGTGGTAAAAGCTGACTGTAATGACCACAGCAGGACGGGCAGTACCTGAAGTGGCAGTTGGCTGTGCTGCTGTTTGTGGAGCATTGATAAGCAGGGGTGCCGCTGCCTCTGAGGAGCGACCTCAGTAGTTCTCATTGTGTTGTTGAATGGCTTAAGTTAATGTGTGTGTATGTGGTTGTGGCCATGTATTACTCACAGTGTGTGTGTGTGTGTATGTATGGCAAAGATAGTGTACAATGGTACTTCTCTCGATTTAGTGGGAACAGCAAGCAGCTTAAAAGATATGTATTTTGTCAAACCTGTCAATTCATAAAATATATTGCCTAAAATATGAGGCAATATTGGCCAAAACCTTAGAGCACAAAGTTATANGCAAAGATTCAGATGCCATTTCTACACACATACTTGTATATACACACAAACTCACACACTCTCACACACACACACACACACACACACACACACACACACACACACACACACACACACACACACACACACACACACACACACAATTCTCAGAACAGATTTTGGGAAGAAGTTTTTCATAGCACAAGGGTCAACTTTGAAAAACAAGGACTGGAGTTGAAAGGTTACCATGGGCTAGTAGTCTATAGCTACTCAGATGCTAGTGTGTGTGTTTGTGTGTGTGTGTGTGTGTGTGTGTGTGTGTGTGTGTGTGTGTGTGTGTGTGTGAGAGTGAGTGAGTTTGTGTGTATATACAAGTATGTGTGTAGAAATGGCATCTGAATCTTTGCCCTGGCCATTGTTGAGAGGGTCTCCATAGGCTGCAGTGAAAAATGCATCATTCTAATGCTGCCTTCTTTCTTTCTTTCTTTTTCTTCTTCCCAACAACTTGCCTGATGAACAGCAAGTTTTGTGTGTGTGTGTGTGTGTGTGTGTGTGTGTGTGTGTGTGTGTGTGTGTGTGTGTGTGTGCCTAGTTTGCTGATTCTGTTGTTTTCCTAGTAGAGGTCATACCAAGATTTCATCCTCTGTGGGCTGAGACCACATGCTGTGGAGAGTCATCCGTGTGAGTTTACGTGTGTGAGCCTCCCCTTTACTGTGTCACTGGTTTTATGTACAGTATGTTGCATTGGGCAGTGAAGTTTTGTTTGTTGTGGAGATAAATGAACGTGTCACTCTCAAATGAATGTTGCCAGTACTGTACTGTGTCAGAAGAATTGGATCACTTGAGCTGTGTTTTTGTCTGTTCTTATTTCCCTGGATATGACTGGTGCAGGATGGAATTATTGTGCGAAGGAGGTGATCTGACCTGAACAAAAGGGACATTGCCTCCCTTTTAATAAAATGTCTGATGTTCCTTAAAACGGCAAAATGGTGGACTTTGGTAAAACCACAGCCCAGGTGTGTAATTTTGAAATAGCTTGTTGAAAGATGTAAAGAGGAGGCAAAAGTGTGACAAAGACTAACCAGGGATAGACCAAACTGAACCCCAGCCAGGTCACCTGCAGTCCTCTCTATTCTTTCTATACGCTCTTTACTTTACTAGTCAATGCTTTAAAGGTAAGTGGCCATGATTTGGAAGCTGTTTGATTTTGCATAAAAGCTGTGTGCAACAGTTCTGAAAATACAAAAGAGTGTGTGTGTGTGTGTGTGTGTGTGTGTGTGTGTGTGTGTGTGGTAAGAAAGAGTCCATGATTACTGTAACCGCACATAAACCAATATTTGTTTTTCAATTTCTCACTATATTCATTTTAGGCAAACAATTCTCACCAAAATTTAGAATACTAAACAACCAATATCCAAAATAATTTATGATTTCATTAGAAGGGTCTTTTCGATGCTTTTTAAGCCTTTCATTCCACATTCTGTGTAGTGCTCTTGAAAACACAATCTGGGTTTAAAGTACCACTGAAGCAGCTTGATGTGGCAAGCTAATGACATCAAAATGCAGATTGGGAGCTTTGGCTTTGGCACAAAAACACCTCTCACTTCTCTGACAACTGTATGCTGTATCCTCCCAAACGCCACACACACACACACACACACACACACACACACACACACACACACACACACACACACACACACACACACAGTTTGTACTCACACAGTTTGCACAGTTAAATCAAACTGATTTGCTACCATTGTGAGAGGAAATTAGCATAACAAGGATGGGATCAAATGAGGTAGTTACAGCTTGAATCATAAATTGCAGACTGAGTGAACGTGTGGCTGCAAATGGATTGTAGTTCACATCAGTATTCATGAAAAGAGAAACGTAAGCTTCAGAATAGGTGGTGTTTTTTTTTTTTTCTTCATTGTCAGTTTTATGTAAAAACCTTGTATCTCAATTTCTGTCATGTTCTCTAAATGACCACTGACATTTCCTCCAACATTTAGTTTAACTAAGTTTCAAGACGCAAAGACCAAGTAAAATCTTCACACAGCGTTATAAAATATTAAGAGTTTGGATGTTAGTTGCTGAATGACCCATTTTCCCCCAATTTGTGTAACAGTTGATTATTTTGACGATACAAGGTTTCACAAACCACTGATACATTCACTTCATTTCCAATCCATATTGCACCGGTGGCAATATTACCATAAAGACACATACATTCATAAGATCAGCATCACCCACATCCATACAAATGTCCTTTTAGTGGAAGATGAAATGCTTGGAGGGTTACAGTATGCAAAGTATTAAGGCTGTGATCACCTACCACAATGACATTCTTCTCATGGCACAATCACCAGTCACTCTGCCCTCAATGAAGTCAGTAATCGTATGGTATATTATACTAATAGTAACCATATTGGTATTATCTAGTCAAATAGACTGCGCTTACAGTCATATATGCACAAACACATTAGGCCTCTCTATAAAACATGGAGTCCAGGATGAAATTCATTTCTGATACTTCCATCTTATGATTAAGCCAAACAGTTTAATATACACCACTTACATACTTATTTGGCATTCTCCTTGTATTCATAAGATATGGACTGCTGCCAGAACAACAATACCTCTCCAGAATTACAAGAATGATATTTATTTATTTATTAATTTATTAAATGTGACTGCAGGACAATTATTTATTCATCCCAATAGTGCGTTAATTATCCATAGTCACTTTTGGAATTTTAAGAACTGCTGGAGTTTACATAATGATAATTAAACTCATTTCTCTCTGTCTCTTTCTCTGGGTCTGTTTCTCATTCAACATTTGAACTGTCATGATTCCCATCCTGTCTCTTTAAATCTCTCCCATTTTTAAATTCTTCTTATTCATCCGCTTAATCATTTTTCTCTCCATAGCACCTTGAATGTCTCTATGCACTAGACCAGCTGCTGGCATCATCCTATCTAACAGAGGATCTATGTACGTGATTCTGTATTCCATCCACATTGTACTTGCCACATCTGTAATCTAATGCAGATTTTACTGAGAAACATATGGCACCACTGGTGCAAAGGTAATGAATGACAGAATTAGATAATGGTGAATGTAAATTCTGTGTGAGTTCAGGACTGTGGGCGTGTGTGTAAACGTTTACTTCACTGTCCAAAAGTTTAGCCAAAAGAAATGGTTTATGGGACTGCTATTCTCCAAAGATAGAAACTCAATTAGAACACATAAAACGCAAATGTTTATTCTAAGAACACACTTGCCTGAATCTCTCAGTGGTTCAGCAAGAGAGCACAGTATTCTCTGCATGCAACAGAGTTACGATGGATGCGCTGCGCATGACACAATGAAATTCTTGCCTTGATTTCAACTGTGATCACTGACAGTAAATCCTATTAGTGACAAATTGAAGGTTAAAAAAAACTCCACTGAAAAACTGCCACCTGAAGGCTTGAAAGGTTGCTCTGAAAAAGAGTCTCTGAAAAGCCTCTAGCTTACTTCTTTGTAAAGGACAAAAGCTGTGGTTAGCGTGGATTCATAGCAGTCACAATGGATTCCACTGGTAAGCCAGAGTCATAGCAAGAGAAAAGATTTTAAAAGTCCATAAAAACTTCTCAATCAACTACAAAAGCATAATCCAATACTCTGCAGTCTGTCGGTTTTGTTTCTTATATGCTTGCCCTCTAGGATCTGTCTCTTATGAGTTTATTCCCGCACGTGAAGATTTCCAGTGACTGATGGTGTTATATACTATACATTAGGACCTGAGAGAGAAGATGAACCTTCAGGTGCAGCAAAAAAATCTTCACAACTGTGCATACGCACAGAACTATACAACAGCAACACCTCTTAGAGGAGTATGTCTATACTCATAGAATCTGGAGTTGCGGTATGGTAACTAACATTAGGTTTCAGGTTCTAAATACCCCAATATGTTCATGTAAGTTATTTAAACCTGGATTAATTATTGGATACAATATTTTTACATGAACATGGATCAAACAACTCTTGCATGGAGTGACTGACCGACAGAGAAAATTACTAGGATCTTTTAACAGGATCTTGAAGGCATCAACCCCTTTAAACACCAGAACTTAGGAAAAATGTTGAAAGAGACACCTCATAAGAGCACTTGTGTAGGGTATCGTATGATCTCACTCACTTTAAATTTCATTGAGAGACTTGCAGGTTAACACAGGTATGGTGACTCTCTATGTCAATAATATTAATTAACCAGTATTTACTGTGTGCAATAAATGACACCATAAACACAAGGCTTCAGTTCAAGGTGCATATTGAACAGCCTCAAAAATTCACGAGCCCACAAGTTGGAAAAGTAATGAATGGAAAAAAAAAATAGGATGTTTAAATTAGTTTGTGTCTGTTGATGAGACTTTTTTTGTGCACTGTAGTCTGTTTTAATTTGTCCTTTAAGTAAGCTTGCATTTAAGTTCCGTTTGCGCGCTTCACGATGAAGCTCATGAAGAAACTGAAGCGTTACCTCAAAATGGCGAATGAAGAGCAGCAGCGTCTGAAGAAAACGGAACAGCAATATTTCCAAGTGTAGGGAAAAGAATGGCGGCAGCTCCGAATGAAGGACCGACCCTCCTCAGCAGCGACCAGCGTCGACTACCGACGTTCTTCTCCCGCGTGCAAGTGAAGCAAGGTGGCCAACGTCTCCTCCCGACGATGACCCCGCGCGGCTAACCCCGGCCTCAGCTAACCCGGCCTCGTCTAGCCTCCTCAGCTGAACTCGCGTCACGTCGGAGGAAACACATCTCGACGACAGTTAACAGTCCCAACCTCACAAACTTATCAGCGCTTTGGTCCGCAAACAGCCCATGTACAAAAATACACAATTAACACAACATTGTCTGCGCCAACTCTTACACATACTGTTCCCAGCTTCACGCCATTTCTTCTCTCTTTCTCCTACCGCGAAAAAAACGTGACAACACAGAGGTCAACAGGAAATCAACCCCTTCCAGGTCATTGATACTCAAACGTAAACACATTTATACACAATTATAACTTATCTCTTTTTACTCTTTGTGAACCGTGAAATCTCTTAGAAACTGTATCTTAACAAAAAATGACAGTTTAACCGTCACAAAATCTGTATATTTATAACTACAGCCAAATGTTATTCAATGAACTGTAAATGAGTCAAAGCCATATTTAGATGAAATCCAAAATGCAAAATAAGTGATGTAAATCAGATATTGCACTCGACTCTGCAGTTTCCCTCAGCTCTATGGGACGTTTCAATGCTTTTAAGCTAATTGTTGTGGTTTTATGGCCCGTAACTTTACTGTTGGTTCACTCCACTCTCACCTCTCTTGTTAACCTCCTTTCCAACTGCAGCAGGCAACTGTTGATAAAAACCTCTGATGAACTCACTGACAGGTGATTGTAGTGGAGCACTTAGCGGCTAAAGAGCCATGTATTTCCCTCATGAGTCTGTGGAGACCAAACAAAGCTACAAAGAGAGTGATATTGGACTTACATTCATCAGGTGGTCAGAAATATAACTCCAAATGAAAAACGGTCAGCTGAATGTGCAAATTGGCAACTATTTGCTGTGTCAATGTTGTGCGTACAGCTTGTCGTGGCAGACTGAAGTGGCCAAAAAATCAAAACCTTCCCATAAAATGAAGATGTGTTAGAGAAGCTGTGAGTAAGAATGCATTGACATCAAGAGCTTGATGTGGTGATGTAGTGCGAAGTTATTCAATTCTGTATCATTCACTGAAAATGTTACTGCCTGCCATAGTGCCATAGCATGGAAATGACAGATGTTTGCTCATAATCCCCAGAAGCATCTTTTAATTGTGAACAGGAAGTTGTGTGGGATTGATTCTCTCACCTACATTTGATGGCTGCTTCCCTGTCTCTTGCCACACAAAACCCTGTTTTATAATAAGATTACACTGGATTGCTCAAATAGCTGAAAGTGCTGGCAACTTGTATCTTGTAGAATTAAACAGACCTACGCATGTGCTGCCTGTAACAGCTGCATGACAGCTACATGACATATAATCAAGAAGACTGGTGCATACTTTATGTCAGCCTTCATACAGTATTTATGAAATGCCATTTTGTTTGGGACTGGAGCTTCAATTTATTAAGTAAATGTTACCAAGCTAAGTGAAGTGGAACCATGTTAGAATTGTTTTTCTGCGTGTGTTTGCATGTGTTGAGTAAAAGATGCAACTGACGAGGAGGCATGCTGACCCTCCTCACCAAAATGCAAACACATGCACACACACACACACACACACACACACACACACACACACACACACACACACACACACATACACACACACACACACACACACACACACACACATACACATACAGAGGCTCCAGTTGGACAGAAAAAGTTGATGTTGATAACTTGCATAATGAGTGCTTCAATATGAAAAGGTTAATGCCATATTCCTATGTGACATTTTGCTTGCTAAATATTCACCGTCCTGGATTTGGAGAGCTTAACCTTCCATATGAATATGAAGTTATTGAAAAATACATTCCACCTTCCAGCCATGACTGATATCACAGAGAATCCACATATTAGCTAATAAAAAAATAGAACCCAAAACAGAAACTTTGGTCTTAATCAAAGAAGCCTTCGTTACTTATTCTGCTCCATGGCTGACGTTTCCCTGAATGTAATTAAGCTTGAGCCTGTAAGGATAAAAAGTAAGCTTGTTAATATGTTCTGGGAGAAATGAAAAAATAAAAAATAAATAAAGACAAAGAATAAAATACACACAAGTACTGTCTTCCATTTATTGCTTTAGAAATGATATTGGATCTAATAACCCAGAGCTGTGAGACCACATAGCAGACTATCATTACGCCCAAAAAACACCTGGCAACTGAAGGATGGAGGAAGAGAAAAGGAAGAAGTGGGAGGGAGGAATAGAGAAGGATTAAGAGGTGGAGAATAGGTTGAGGGAAAAGGGGTGAATAGAAGAGAAGAGTCTAAATGTGAAGAGGAAGCAAAAATTCTAAGAGATTAGCACAGACTGTAGAAAGAACACAAATGAAAATGTAATCAATAATCCACAAGACACCGTCTGTCTTTGGATTTCACTCCAACTAAGAAATCTCAATTAAACCAATAAGAGCAAATTGCACCAAGCTGAGAATGATTAATGAGCTGTAACAAACTACAATGTGTTTATTAACCTGGACTCAATTGTTTAGGTCAAATGCATTGTCTTCTGAAAGTTAAGTGGTGTTTGAGAGCTTAGTGGCATTGCTATACTGTGCAAAGCAGATGCTGAAGAGGCATTAGTGGCAAGAATATGTTACACTATTTATAAGGCAAGGCAACTTCATTTGTACAGCACATTTCATAGATCATAGTAGTTCAATGTGCTTTGCAGGGTAATAAAGATACAGCAAAGGAGAGAGATTCACAATTCAAAAAGTGCAAAAATATAGGCAAGCGATACAAGAGACACAAAATTTAAAAGGGAGCTAGTGCAGTTTAAATCAAGTCAGAATAAAAGAAAAAGAAGACAGCAAATACTCCCATATTTAGATGTACAATTCATTTGAATTAAATAAATAAAAATAAAATGAAGGCTATTTCAAAGCTAAAATAATAAAATGTGTGTTTTAGTCATTAGGCTTACTGGGTGGAGTAGGCAGTTTACAATAGGAAAGGTTCTAGCTTTGACTTAGCTTGTCTAATTTCAAGTGGGAGGTTATT
Organism: Chaetodon trifasciatus; assembly: GCA_037975065.1. Classification (NCBI taxonomy): domain Eukaryota; kingdom Metazoa; phylum Chordata; class Actinopteri; order Chaetodontiformes; family Chaetodontidae; genus Chaetodon; species Chaetodon trifasciatus. The sequence goes on along the minus strand of JBBMOE010000005.1, from coordinate 4,710,358 downwards.
CCAGGTCTGTATGCTGGTTCACCACTTTTGTTCTAAGTCTCAGGACAACCAATGTACTAGTCCCAGTTGTCCTAAGGGTTCTAGGAGGTTCATATGGCACAAACATATTAGACATGTTTTTGGACTATTTGGACTGATTTGTGGACAAGCAGCAGGATTTTGAAGTCAGTTCTCTGGGTGACTGGTAGCCAGTGCAAGAACCAGTCTAATGGGGTCATATTTGCTAGTTTTTGTCAGGACCCTGAATCAGTTGGAGTTGTTGAAGAGCTCTTTTCTTTTTTTGAAAGCCACGTTAACAGATTATTAGAGTAATACAATCTACTGGAAATAAATGTGTGGGTAAGCTTCTCTAGGTCTTGTTTGGACATCACTCCTCTGGTTCTTGCAATGTTTCCTCAGGTGGTAGTAAGCAGACAAAGTGACCAATTTGATGTCATGATGTCAAATTGGTCACTTTCTGGCTTGACTCCTTGTTATAACAGACAAGGAGCTGAGGTGAGAGCAATTTCTAATCTTTGCCATATATACATATATACACATATATACATATATAATGGTATCACCCACAGTGTCAGGTGGCACTAACATCTAACAATAGTAAAACAGAGAATTTGCCATTGCCGAGTCATTGTTCAGGCACATGTCATTTTGCAACGTTATCAGTGCAGCCTCGTTGTTACAATAAAGCAAAAATCCTGACTGACCGTTATCAATTGTTCAGCATTAAAAAAAAAATTACTAAGTTGTTGGTGAACAACTTTTTCAACATGACTTATTGACTACACTTTTAACTAATGTAACACTATCATCAGTCCTCAGCAATGTGCTCCACGGTGATGTGACGTGTTTTCTATTAAAATGTTTGCTTTCCCCTGCATATTGAAATAACCTCTTTTTCATCTGTATTATAACATTCCATTACAACTAATTTCATAGCAATATTTTAATAAGAAAATCCACGACTTCTTGATGGATATTTTTTCATCTCCATTTGTATGGATTTAGACCACCCACTTGATGTTTTACTTTGCAGTGAGCACAGAAAACCAAGGCAATTATTCAATCTACTAGTTCATGACCTCCGTTTCTCAAACTGCCACGCTTTAACTCTGGGTTCACGCAGTTCATTCAAATGATAATCCTCACTTCAAACAAACAAGCCAAGGCTTACTGCAGACGGCACTTGAAAACATTCCATCACCAGCCTCTTGCTCCTCCTCATCATCTTCACTTCACTCTCATCACTTATATGCATGCATTCAGACATTCACATGTACAAAATCCCTGCAACCAGAAACTTAAGTTCATGCACACAGATGCAACTCCATATACGAGTGCTGCACAATGGCAGATCTGAGCAAGCATACAGTACTGATACACACACACACACACACACACACACACACACACACACACACACACACACTTACTTGCGCCTCTTAACAAACAGCCACAGTGCCAAACATGAGCACACGCTCTGACACATGCGCACAGCACAGACACTCCTCTTTTGAAACTACATACGTTTCTTTGCAAGAAGAAAGGAGAAAAGCAAAAGCAGGGGGGGCAGGGGAACAATCTCCTCAGCAGCCCAGAGTCTTTACAGTGAGTCACGGTGAAGTCGGCTGGAGAGAGATGGAATATCCTACCGAGGATGGATCGTGGTAATTGCCTCTGTGTCTGTGTATGGGATAGAAAGAAAGAAAAAGAAAAATTATGTCTGTGTGTGTCTGTGTGTCTGTGTGTGTTGCCAACACCACCTCCAGGCTGAACTGATGAGCTCATTATTTTTGCTCCCAGAACCCCCTCCAGTTGTACACACAGCGGAGCTCCCTTGGAGAGTGTGTGTGTGTGTGTGTGTGTGTGTGTGTGTGTGTGTGTGTGTGTGTGTGTGTGTGTGTGTGTGTGTGCAGGACTATGGCCTTTCCCTTCGAGTTCTGCCTCTGAACTATTTATTGCAAAAGCGATGTGGATAAAGAGAGGTGAGAGATGTAGAGAAGAAGAGAACAAGGAAAGTGAAAAAGAGACAAGCAGGGAGAAAGAGGAAACAGAGACAGTGAGTGAGAGGTGAAAGATCGTCATCTGTGTGCATGTGTGAGTATGATTTAGAAAAATAATAAATCTCAGAAACCAATCAACATGTTTCAGACACCTACATTTTAGGTGTGGCAAAGAGGCTCATAAGCTTTTAAGATTAAAATAAAGCTATTGTGTCATATCTTTATCTGAATCCTGCGATGAAGTCCTTGCGCTGCTTTGCTTTTGCTCAAATAAATAATGAAAATAAAAAAGATAAACATCCTCTGATCTGACATGATAATCACAACAAAGAAAAACTCTCCTCACCCAGATGATTGAAAAAGAATTATCATTTTTAAATGAATTGATATGATCCACTTTGTATTGTCAGTGGAAAATAAGTTAATATTGTTTTCTCGGTCAACACACATCACAAGACTGACGTTTGAGTGGACTTCTACATCAAGAGAAAAGTGGAATTTGTCAGTGGTGACATAAAAAGAAAGTTTTTTTGTTGTTA
>JBBMOE010000005.1:4680564-4707777 GCA_037975065.1 Chaetodon trifasciatus | reverse complement strand
AAATTTTGATTTGATTTGTTTTGATTTTTGCCCCCTTTTTATACCCCCCCCCCCCCCCCCCCAAAACTGTGACGTGGTGCCTTCTGATGTTTTATTGTGTGCAATGATTTGGAAAAAAAAAAATATTGTACCTACATGTGGGAAATCACAATTGTCACTCATTCATGTGGAAACCCAAAAGCACATCTGAGCAAGAAATGCTGAAAAAAATTGTGATTAGATAGACAGTGATTAGATAAGATCCATCTTGGGTGATGTATAGATCCTCAAGTCATGACAGCTAGAAGTGCCCTACCAGAGAATCTCACACTGCAAGCAGGCTGATATATGAAGTTAATCCCCAAATGACTGCAGAGTCACTGTATAATTAGCATTTCAACCTTCTTACCAAGCAAGATTAGGGAGGTGCATATGCAGGCACACGCACACACACAAACACACACGAGGGATCAGATCCCTATCATTTTGATAATTAATGCCAATATAATAAAAGGCAGGACTTCTAAATTTAAGACTTCGGGCAAGACAGACACCATATGGCAAAATTAAGCTGCATGATACAAAACAGACACACACACCCAGCTGTGCTTTCATGTGGTTTGAGTTTGGAAAAGGGGCTGTTTGTGTATTTGTGTGTGTGTGTTCATTTAGTCCAATTTAGTAAAACTGAAATTTACAGTTTTACATGTTTTTTTTTTTTTCATTTTTGTTTATTTATGCATGCTGTAGCTTGCTTTTATCTTAATTCATGTCATACATTAATTTTCTTTCATTTACAGTGGTTTTCTTTCTTCACCTTGATAAGCTCAGTTCCGGTCAGGTTTCATTAGTTTCTTTTTCAGATGTCAGTGTGTGTGACTTCTCAGACAGCATATTTATAATTAACAGCATGATAAACCCCACTGTGTTAAAATGCAATTAACACCGCCAGTTGTCTCTCATATCAGAAAATCACAGAAAGGCGTGAGCAGGGTGGACGTGTGCTTCATCATATCAACTGAATATTCTCTGTAATCATATTTAGAAAGAACCTATTTGCATCCGAGCATCTGTCCTCTCATTCAAAAGCCCATCTATCACTCTCCATCTTGCTGCTTTTTTTCCTTTTTCTCTGCATCCTTCTCTGCTTGTCTTTATGAGAAAAGACAAATTCATGTCTTCGTTTTCCACCCGACACAGGGAGGTCAGAGGTCAGCTGCAGAACAGAGGCTGTGGTACATGTACTGGTAGTCTGTAAAGCCTCCCATCCTCCATTCTGGACTCTTTAGTGAGTATAAAAGCCAATTTTTACAAACTGTTTTGGGTTAAAACAACTCATTTCACTTATATTTAGATGTTGATGTCTGAACCTTCCTGAACCAGGTACGGCTCGCAGGTTAATGTGTTGAGGTGTTCTGTTACAGGGCTTGTTTATTATTGAGGGGAAAGTGCTAACGTCAGATGTTCATTTTATGAATGCTATCATTCATCGTCTGAAGTCTGGTTCACATAGTCCCTCTGTGGGCCTTGTGATTACATCAAACGGATCTGTTATAGCCTGGCCCTGAGAGAAGCAGGGCGGGAGGAGACAGTGGTTTTGTGAAGGACATACATGGTTGGAATGGATAGACATGGAATTCCTGCTGAACTACATGAACATTCCTGAAGTCATTTGGCTGATCACCTCATCATGTCTAAGAGTTTGACAATGTTATGAAATATGGGCATCTTTGCTGTGTAATGAATGGCAGTTTAACATTACTTTGGTGCTACAGAGAGTTTATTACAAGTAAAGGAAACACTGTCCATGTTGTACAGCAGCTGCAAGACATTGCAATGGACCATCAGGAAAACTCACTGTCACATGCTGGCAACAAGCTAATCTTCATTTTGAAGAAAAAATGGTAAAACCTGACATAGTGTAGTCTTCCATGACATCAACTGCTAATCTTTTTCTAGTTGTTAGCACATGCAACTTGGATATCACGATATACAGTAATCTAGTAGAATCATCTATTGTTTCAAATTTGGTAAAACATACATATATCATAGTCTTAGATCTGCACTTTAATCATGCTGTGGCAACAATGTCCAGTCCTTGTTTTCCTGGGGCTCCAACACCAGACCTCTCTGTACGTGTCTGGCCCTGTCAGCAGCTGGAGCTGCAAGCCTCATTTACCAGATTCAAATCAGGTATGTTGTGCCACAATTTAACTGCTGAAAAGTACAGGAAAATAAAGACAGATAGCATCTGAACTAAAAACAAACCCATAAAAATGTCCTCTAGTCGTGGCTATTACTGTGTTGTATAAGGCTTTGAAACAAAGCCAACAGGATTCAGAATTAAGTACCATTGCCAGGCCAAAAGTTGCTTACAAGGCACTTTTTGCTTAGATAAGAGCTGCTTTTTCATTAGCTCTCACGTAAATAAAGAATAGGTAGCAAGGAGGTAATGTAGATGGAGATAAGGAAAGTTAAGTCAAAGATACATCAGCAATGCTTCTAGAAATGACGCTGGATGTGAAATAGGAAATAGGCAAAAAATAAACTAAATGCAACAGTAAATTCTGAATGGAAAGGAGTTGTGTTTTGCAGAGTCCCATCTGTATTACAATACATTACGCAACAGGAATTGAACCAAGGTCCTCCCACTGGAGGCCAGGGCAGAGAGGACAGGAGAGACGATAGAGTTCCCAGATCTGCTGCAGCTGTAGGCATGACAGCATGGGAAAACACCAGGAGGAGTGAGGAGGTGGAGAGATGCAAGAAACAAAGAAAGAGAGAAAGAAAGAAATCTGCATTGTGGGAAAGTGGAGCTGTGCTGGTTGTGTGTCCAGCCGTTGCTAAACTGACATGCATGGGGGCAGTAAATAAAGATTTGTTTCCCGTGACAGGGCAGGTTGGCTCTGCTTCACTGCAGCATCAGGCTGCTCAATGGCCTGTAAAGTCAGAGCCCTTGAATAAAATGGAGAATGCTCATTTTGTGGTATAAGAGTCACATGAAATTATTTTCATAGCTCCTTATAACGCTATAAGAAGAACATTTCAATAAATAAATTGTACATACAAGGACCAAAACAAGAGGAAAGAAATGCATTTAGAGGTTATTTCAGTGTGTATATTTGTTGCTTATCCTTATGCTTGAATTATTTAATGACAAGGTACTTTTGTTCAAGAGCAGATTATAAAAGTGTTTCAGTTTTCTCAGTGCATTACAGATACCTCTAAAATACTAGGCCGACATTTTGGGAAATTTGCTTATTTCCTCTCTTGCCAAGATAAAAGATAAATACCACTTTTCATGCATTTTTCATGGTTGTATGGCAAATATGAAACTACTCTCAGCAGCCAGTTAGCTTAGCTTAGCATGACCACTGGAAACTGGGGAAACAGTTACCAGCTGGCTCAGTACATATATATGAGTTTTCCATGGAGAAAATCCAACATGTTCTCATACATATATCACTGTTGAAGGGTACTAGCATTAAACATGGACATGGACTTTCATCTTACCGGACCTTCATCATCACATAGCTAATTTCGTTAAACAGTCACAGTTTTCTGAGGTTGAGGCAACAAAACTACTTGATCATGGTTTGGATTAAAAACATTAAAGAAGAAAGACATCCCTTTATTTGTCACCCCACATAGTACATGCACGCACACGCCATGCTTTATGAAATTCTTCTCCGCTTTTGACCCATCCTGGTAGTCCTTCCTCCGCAGCAGACCAGGAGCAGTGGGCTGCCAGTCGACTGGTGCCCAAGGACTCAGTTTCTTTTCCGTCACCATTGGGCAGGTGGTGAACTTCATGCATCTTTTTTAGAGGGTTTCATTTTATGGAGGATTCCCCAGGTGAACACAGGGAGAACATGCAAACTGCATGCAGAAAGGCCCTTTTCCTCATAAGGGGCAGGAGGCAGGCACCGAAGGCATGGTGGAGGACACGCCTCAGCACCCACAGCGCCCCAGGTGGGAATCGAACCCGGGACATTCTAGCTGTGAGGCGACAGTGTTGCCACTGTCCCACCGTGCTACCAAACTGTGGCACTGTTATGTGTGTGATCTAACGTAACTGACGTAAGTTAATATAAGTTGTCTTTCAGTTTCATCTAAGCCAGAAACAGCAGTCTCCTGAGTGAAGGTCATGTGTTTGTTTGACCCATTCATCCACCTCACCTTCCTCCACATGCAGGCTTTCTTGCTCTTTATACTATGTCACCTGACTTGCTTCTTTTCTCCCATCATAATTATTGTGGCCACTAGAGGTCACTGCCTAACAATAAATGTAAATATGACTAGTAATATCCTACTTGCACAGACAACCTATGCAGCTATTTTTCTGTTGAGGACGGGCTGGAAAACCTGTGGAGTTAATTCTTTTGTAAGTACGTGATCAACACAACCAATCCAGAGCAGATAGCTAGATTCAGCTACAGCAATTCTATGATGTAAGCTTGAATTTGAACAACAGTGACTGAAGGAACTGTTAATACTCTATGTTGGTGTGAACTGAAAAAAGGTGACGAGACTGTGAGAGTAGACAAAAGAGGGAGACAGTGAGCCAGCTCCGAGCAGCAGCGGTCATTTTTGTTAGTCAATAGAGAAAAGAGAGCGAACAACAAAAGATTACGGCTCAGAATTTAGTTTGGATTATGACATCAATGGATTGATCATCATGGAAATAGCGAAGCTTTTTATTAAGGAGAAAAGAAATTGAGAAATAAGGATCAGATGAGAGGAGAGGAGAGAACAGAGCGTGTCAAAAACAGATCGAGGGGAAAAGACAGTGCTTACATCAGAGAAAGCAAAATGACCCAGGATTTTTTTTTTTTTTTGCAAAAAACTGCATCTTCAGCTTAGAAGGTGGGGCTGAAAGAGAGAGTGAGTGTGTGGTCACATGATTGGCGCAGCCAATCAGAAGCAGGGATTCAGGTTCACTGCTAAGTTTACTGGGTCAAAACAGATGTGAGAGGAAGGAGGGTGCACATGAGACAGAGGAAGGCAAGATGAAAATGGGAGTGCTCTGAGTACCAGTCACAAATTTCCACCCGTCTCAGCTTTCTCACAGCTTATCCCTCTTTTTGCACAATATTTCTCTCAGTCTCAGTCAGTGCTCTCTCTCTCTGCTTTATCATCATCTGTCTGTGTTGTTCTAATTTCACATTCTGTCCCTTTTCCCCCTTTTTGCAATAAATGTTTTATTGAATTGCAATAAAATCCATTACCTCCTCACTGCATATACCATCATGTTCTAAATATATCTGCTTTCCCTTCTTGGAGTTCTTGGAGCTCATAACATGCATACAAACTATTTGGTTAAATAAACAGAAAAATTTATTCACCAGATTAGTTTTCCAAGCAGTCAATTGTTTCCACTGTGTGTGAGTTTACATCATAAAGGTAGACATAAAAATGTTCCTTCCAGCTAAAACTCTTCACTGTTTCTGAATTCAGGTCCCAGCTGGTTCAAAGTAAAACATGTTGGGAATCTCTGGCACTATGACTGTGGATTTGGAGGTTGTTTAGAATCTAAATGTACTATTTTGTGACAGCACAAGGTGTATCAAGTCATTTATATTTTGTCCATAATTTTACCTGTTTCCTCCTGCTTTCTATCTTCTTTTCCTTTCCTTTTCCTCTTTCTTCTCATTTTCCCTCTCTATTCTTGCATTTTTTCACTTCTGTCCCTTTCCAAGCTCTGCCCCTTCTTTCTTCCACTGTTCTGTTTGCTGTTATTTTAGTCATCCAGCAGCATATATGCACCTGTCACCAGACTGTCAGTGTGTGAGATGTCGGGGAGGAGCTATAAAAGATGCCACTAACGGTTGAAGGGTGAGTCATTTTGTAGAATTTTTGGAGTTGGGAGGAATGAATGTGCACATGAGTAATTTGAGGGGTGCATTAGCTGAGATCCTACTATTTTTTAGCCAGATTTTTATGCAAAACGGAATCAAAATATACTACATGGGTAGAAAAAGCAAGAGGCAAGAGAATGACACGAGATGAAACAGAGAGATACTATATGGGGAAGAAAAGAAATCACAGGGAGAGAGATCAAGAGTAAAATATAAAGAGAGTAGGAGACGGTGAGAAACACAAACAGGGGAAATAATAATAGGCTGAGGCAGCTGAGAGATAAGAATGAAATGTGAAATGGAGGCTTGATTGGGATGAAAATGAGATGACACAAATGAGACAGAGAGGAAGAAAATTGATATGCCCTTCACTGACAACACAAAAGACGCCACACACATTCCTTCATAAACAATTTAACCGTATTTCCAATATAACACACTCTTAAGTTATTCTGCACCATGTGCTTCTCCCATTTACTTATGGTTTCACATGCAAGCAGTGCTGTGGCTATAATTTAAGAATAATTTGTTCCTGCTGTTTCATATGTCTGTATCTTATTGCTACCCATATGGCCAAGCAGCGTGGCATTCAGTTTACATACAGTATGCCTCTATTTCCAACATCTCCATCAGATAACATTCAGCACAATCATACTTAATATTGGTCAGGCTATTCTTTCTCTCATAGCACAATGTTTTTCTGATTACCATCAGAGGCAATATGGGGCAGTGCAATTCACTTGCAAATGCTGCATGTATAAGACTGCATTATGCTTTTATTGGCAACTGAAAACATTTCTAATATAAGGACAGACACAGGGGGAGGAAAAAGAAGGCACTGTGCTGGGTGCAGCCTTTAATAAAACAATTTTGTGTTCAGCAGCAATAGAAGACTCCCTCCTGTGCTGCACATATACTGCACAGGCCTGTCAAACAGGCTTTTATTATGAGAGACGGAGAGGGAGAGCACATCTGAGACAGCAGGAGCAATTACAGTATTATTTGGGGTTTGGTTATTTCCTGGCACCCTGTGTGTGTTCATGGGAGGATGCAAGCTAGTGGGCATGGTGAGGTTTGTCCTGTGTCTTTTGCCACATATTCTTCCTGCTTCACTCAGATAACAAACAGGAAACGTGTGCACTTCCTGAGGCCGTGACACACCGGCGACATCTGGAATATTAGATGGACAATAGCGATAGTATTTTTTCATGACATTTTTTTTCTTTGTACATTTTCCCTTGATTTTACCAAAGAGTAATGCACTCAGCGCAGTCCTATTTATCTCCATCTTTTTTCTCTTGAAGTCAACATCAAATACTTTACATGGTATCATTCTCTTTAATGTATAGAAATGAAGGAAGAAAACAGCATTTAAGAATTAAGAATATTTGAGTGTAAATTCATGTAAAACTGAGTCGCTGATGATGATGACTGTATTGAGTGCATCACCAAGCACTTTATTACTAATTGTGGGGGCTTTATTTTAACAGTGTGTAGGCCTTTGTTTTTAAAGGCTTACTTCTACTTGGTCTCCCATAAAACAATGGTTTTGGAGTATAATATTGTGCTGCATGTGCTAATGCGGCATCGATGTGGCACATTTCAGTGAACATGGTTCATTAGGTTTGTTTATTTGTTGGTAATCCCCAATGTTTTGTCTGCAATCACCTGTTGTTTGTTGGGCCTGTTCTTTGAATAGAAATATGATCCTCAGTCCCTCAAGACTATAAACTTTATAGAGCTCCAGGAAACCTGACCTCGCCTTTTATTTGTGCCTGATTTAGTCTAATGAATTATAATGATCCCATGCTGAACTGATGCCCAGAATTTTTATAACAGCAGCAGCTGTATTCAAGTATATTTTTCAACTCCGATTTGGCCTTTAACTTAAATTAAGGAGGAAATTCTAGCCAGAGTGCCTGTTGGCTATGGATCAACCAGGTCCTTTCAGGTCCAGCTAGCCTGGTCAGTGGATAATTTTTATTGGCTGCCATCTGGGACGTGTTCCAAGAAGCAGGTTTACTGAGTGGTCTGGTACTTAGTAAATCCAGGAGCATCTATTCATGTTCCAGATTTGATGTCTAATTTTACTATGGGCAGTTTTGGAGATACGTCAGTAAAGCTGCTTCTGAGAACAGGCGACAACTTTTGGAACAACTGCTGAGCCGTGTCACATTCATTGTCTGTTGCTGGGAGGACTGTCAACAACTAGTTATGGAGTGCTTTTCAACTGTTGCAGTGACTGAAGGCTAGAAGGCAACATAGTCCACCTCTTGCGAAATGAAAGTAATATCTTTGATTAATATTAACAACAAGGACAATGGTCTTAACACATAGATCCTAGTGTGAGAGGAATTTAGTACGTGACCATGCCATAAAACCACCAGCATGCCAGTCTGCTCTTTGACCTTAAAAAAGATGTGTTAATGGATACACATGTTATGCAGTTGTAAACAAAATTAGCTTCCCTGATTTGGAAACGTCTGACAATATATCACTATGTTGACAAGGTATAAACAGGGTAGCCTCTGCATTGATGGCAGTGTTATTAGCAGTAGAGCTGCTGCCACAGAGCGGTGACATTGGCAACAGTCAGCAGTAGGGGACTGACAAGGTGGTGCTAATAAAAGACAATGAGCTGCTCCCTGAATATGAGCAATATGCTTTTGATATCACTGACCTTTTACAGCTAAACACGACACTTCTTTATATCAATAAAGTGGAGCATTATTGGCCGATTATGTGGGTGAATCACCATCAAACTAGACTGACATGTTGAAACAAAGTCGTTTGAATGGCATAAATGCAACACCCCTGTCAAAAGGCAGTGAACCACAAGTAATGCTTAAATTATGTATTGTCTATCTTTGAGTATGTGTGGAAATTGTCTCTCAGCATACAGTTTGATTTTAGGAATGTAACAAAACTGATGAGATGATTCATTTCCATGTATCACCACAACAAGCTCTTTCATACCATGTTTGGGTATCAGTACCTGAATGTCAGATATGCACTGTAATTTGTGTAATACAAGCGTTTAAACAAAGAAATATTCTATCTATTGTGAAGCTCTCTACAAACTCTGACTATCCACTGATCAACCAGGGTGAAATATCTGTCAAGTGCATGAATGGTACAGAAGAGTTCAATGCAGATATAAGTCAATGGAAAGTAATTTGCTGGTTTAGGTTGTGACAAACATTGTTTGATGTTTTGGCTCCTTGCTGTTATTACTTTACAGAATATGAGATGAGACAGTAATTATGAGGTAAAAGACTGGCAGCTTTAATTAGAGGTTATATTCAGCCATATGGAGTGAACAATTAAATAAGTGCTGTCATTTCACATCCAAGGTAATTAAAACATCAAGCAATGTGCCACTGTCCAAGTACTTAGAGTACACAGAATCTAAGAAAATAGGCCAAAGAACGAGTTCAAACAGCAAATGGCCTTTTTTCCTGTGAAATTCAGATTAGCACTGATATTCTGAGCTTCAGTGGTGAGAAGTTAGTGACATGTTGATTGGTCCTGTGATGTGTCACAGCGACACAGTGTTTAGGAAGCACAGTGAGCGTAGCGTTAGTATAGTTCTATTCTTTATGACATGCTTTTAAAACATATCCAGAAAAGACTTCACAGTCACAGCTTCATACGTGATATAATATGACATGGCCCTATATAATATGTCTTACTGTATCGTTCTCAGCTCTTATGAGTGTAATAGACCTTTTGAACACTTCAATTGATAATATCAAAAACAAATGTATTCATTTAGGTGAGCTAGTACAGGGTTCTGGTGTTGTACATGTTGACTCACTGTAATGGCTGATCGGGACATTCTGATGGAAATGTTACTGAAATTTGTTTCAACAGTGGTTTTCCCTCTACGGCAAGTCAAAAGGATTAAGTTAGTTAAAATGATTACAATATATTGTGTATAAACACATTTACAGGTTCTAAAATAATACAATATTTCATTGGGAAGATATATGATCTACAGTCTTGACTTCCAGCTTCTTCTCCTCACTTTCCAAGAGCTATCCTGTCATTACTCACTTTTCACTGATGTATTTATAACACCATGTTCTAGCTGATTGGAAGCACACATAGGAAGAGGGCCAAGCTGAGCTTGAGGAAGCCCAGAAGGAGGCCAGATCTGTGAATACCAAGCTCCTTAAAATGAAGAACTCCTATAAGGGGACTGTGGGTCAATTAGAGACCCTGAAGAGGGAAAACAAGAACCTGCAGTGTAGAGTACATCAAGCATGTTCTCCCTGTGGTTACTGTTCAACTGTCTGTTCAGTTTCAAGCAGCAGTCTCATAGCTGAGAAAATATGACACAATTTGATTCCCACTTGCCCTTCTCTAAATGAATAGATTGAATGTACGCCTAACTCTAAAGACTTTACATGACTCTCCCATAAGTTTTAGTTCATCCTGTTTACATCCTGTTTTGGTTATTACTGATATCATGAATCAGTAAAGACGACTGGGATTCCTCACCTTATGGGCAAAACAAATCATGTTTGAGCCTACAGCTTGTGGGCAGTAAATCCAGGGGAATCCAAATGGGAAACACTGGGTCCAATTATGTAAATATAAAAAATATGTCTTTCCAACACTCTAAGACTGGCTTAATTGTAATGTTTTGCTTCTAAAATGTCATATTATAGAAATTAATATCTGTCTAGATTTAAGATTAATACAGAGCATGAAAAATTATTACTCATCATCATCAGTAAACTGCAGACTAAATAGGTACTTTCTGTTATTTGGATAGGATCCATCCATGACAGAAAGATAAAAATAAAAATAAAACTAAAAAGCCTACTCTTGATAAATCAACTTTATAGTCTTTTAGGTGATGAAGAAGGCTAATCTTGAGCATCATTACAGCTACATATGTGCTAAACTGAAGAGGTGCGAGGACAAATGTGTCAAGGTAAAGCTGACATTGTTCAGCGGAATTTGAGTGCCCAACAAAGAGCTTTCACAAGGTTACATTCTGACAGAGACAGTGGTCTGCAGGCAAGTTTTGTGTTTAGCAAGCTAATAACTAAGAAGCAGATACCAAAGAATGAGAAGGAGAATTTGTTAAAAAGTGGCTTGTTGCTGAAGTTGAGCTGTTAGCACCAGGCAAACTAAAACGATTCTCAGTGTCTGTGTCTGGAATAATTCACAGGGGTGAAGGCAGGGGCGTCACTAGGTTTTAAGGACGGGGGGCTTAGCCCCCAGGAGATGCACAGGATGTGAGCGAACATAGCTCACGAGCACAAAACTTTACAAACAGCTAACAAAGACTGAGAAAATATTCATTATTATTATTATTATTACTATTATCATTATTTCAGTCTGTTTTTTTAATACAGTAAAACAACAAACATAGGTTTGCACTAAAATGGTTGTAATTTCAAGCCCTGAAAAATATTACTTAATTACTTGAATTAAAGTAATATCTGGGTCAGGCTAATTTGGCTTATATATATATCTTGGCTTTCTTCACTTTCTCATCATTACTCTCCTACTCACCTTTCCAGTAGAGATCTCTCCCCTCTCACTCACTGTGCTCCTCTGTCGTGACTTCTACAGGTCAGTAGGGGTGGTGGAGTGATTATTATTAGTGTATTATTATTATTATCCACTGATGATAATCATACGTGAATGAGCTCAGCTCCTGTACTCATCCATGCGTAAAGTGAGAAACACAGCTGATGCTCCAACAGGAAGTCACCCCAAAGATAGTATATGGTAAAAAGAGTGCACACTTAACTCTATAAACAACCAGGACCTCCACAATGCATTTCAGACTAACTAGCTAGCTAAGTAGCAGCGTTCTTTTAGAGCTGGAATGTAACTTTGACTGCAAAACAACAAAGGTAAGACGTGCGCAGAGACTGTCTATAGTGTGCAAGCCAGGTTTTTATTTGTCAAACACGGAGCATTTGGTTTATTAATTACATGGGACTTTCTGCTGTTAGCTGGGGACTGCAGCTAACTAATCGTTACTACCAGCAGTGATGAGTACTTACTTTCTTGAAAAACTTTCTTATGTCCATTCTTCATCCATCCATTCACGTTCTTCTTTTAACGCTGTTCTATTCAGCTCTGGGGCGGCACGGTGGCGCAGCAGGTAGTGCGCGTGTCTCACAGCAAGCAGGTCACCAGTTTGATCCCCAGGTCAGGCGGGGGCCTTTCTGTGCGAAGTTTGCATGTTCTTCCCGTGCTTGCGTGGGTTCTCTCCGGGCACTCCGGCTTCCTCCCACAGACCAAAAACATGCTCATTACGTTAATTGGTTACTCTAAGATTGCCCTTAGGTGTGAGCGTGAATGGTTGTATGTATGTTGCCCTGCGATCGACTGGCGACCGGTCCAGGGTGTACCCCGCCTCTCGCCCGTTGACAGCTGAGGTAGGGGTAGGCTCCAGCCCCCTGCAACCCCGAAAGGGATAAGGCAGGTATAGAAGATGAATGAATGAATATACGGCTCTGTGTGCGTCAAATGTACACACACGCTGCAGGTACCGACTGCAAGCAAGGTCAAAGGGAAAACGTGGACTGGATTTTCAGTGATGTGGGCGTTCTCTATATGAAGTGGAATTTCTATCTATTCTATTTTCGTCCCTGCCGCTGGCGGGGCGCAGGGTGCGCACCCCACGCAGTGGTACTTTCGTGCAGCGCAGGCAGGCGCGATTTGGTAAACCGAGGCGCACAGTGGTACGCCAGGATGGGCATTGCGGCGCAGGAGGGGGAGGTGTCGGCAGGATCAGCCGACGGATTTGGATTTTCGGTCCATTTCGGTCCATGCCGGTGGCGTAAAAGTGCGTGGAAAGCTCGCCACCCCAGACCTGGTCAAGTCTGTGCGCCAGCGGCGCGCCGCTGGGCAAGTGGATTTTCATGAACCGGTGGAGTCGTGTGCGCACGTCACCAATACCTCACAGGCAGGTTTCTACAATGTCTGGCATTTCACTGCGATCAATATTTAGCAACAGCCACGATTCAATGCAACTATCTGAGTCAGCACATACATTCAGACCTAAATTTATATATTTTGATCAGTATCTCATCTGATCACATCGTAAGCGCGTTCGGCACACGTAATGGTCAGTCAACCTGACCGAATGTACACGGGTGAAACAGGGATGCAAACTAACCAATTAACATTGATGTGCCAACCAGAAACAGCCGTGGCATCCTACAGAGCATATATACTGCATCTATCTCAGAGCACTCGAGAGACAGAGAGAGACAGACACACGGAAAAAACGTAAGTGTTGATCATTGTCCACTATTACCCACGTCATTTCATTCCAAATACAAATGTTATCACAGTAATGCTTAACGTTACCTACAAAGTTAGAGTACATCATTGCTTTGAGGAGGATGAGGAGGAGGAGGCCGAGGATTTACCATCTAAGGACCTCCTATTTAGACATAAGTGAGCAGGAGTGTAGGTGGGCCACAAGAATAACGCCTTCGACACTGTAGGCTATGCAATTTTCTTTAATCATCTACTCTTTTGCATGTGCATGTCACAGGAACAAATAACATCTGCCAAGGGAGGTCGTCGACGTGGTAGCACGCATCGTGGCCTCCGATGCGCACCCCGGCTGCGCTCTCCCGGTCACGGTCAGGGTGACAGCGGCTCTGACCTTCGCCACCGGGTCTTTTCAACATACCGTGGCCTCGGTGGTGGGGATCAGTCAGTCTGCTGTCTGCTCGGCTATGCATGCAGTTTCCTCCAGTCTAGTCCGACATGCAAATGAGCACATCATTTTCCCTGCAACACCTGAGAGCCAGCTGGAAACTAAGCGAGGGTTCTTGTTGAAATTTGGATTCCCCGGGGTCCTGGGAGCAATCGACTGCACTCGTGCAGTTGCGTGCCCCAGAGACCCAAGCCCACATTTATGTGAACCAAAGGGGGGTCCATTCCATCAATATCCAGGTGATGTGTGACTCAAATTGCCTGGTGACAAACGTGTATGCCAATTTCCCCGGGTCGGCACATGACTCCTGGCGAATTCTAGCATCCCTACAGTCTTTCAGGGGGACACCCCTCTGGATGGGTGGCTGCTAGGTGATAACAGCTATCCACTGAAAACATGGTTGATGACGCCATATATCACACATCCAACAAGACGGCAGCCTGGTTTTAACGGTGTTTTCAGCAGTGCTCGGTCAGTCATCGAACGCACATTTGGGGTTCTCAAAATGGAGCCGGACTGTCCCTGTCTTGTGCGTGGCCTCAGCGGCCACCTGGGCATGGTGGCGGTGGGGGCGGTGGATTGCTCTGTCGGCAGTAGTCTCTCTGCGGCATCCGCCAGCCTCCGCAGACTGGCTGCAACTGAAGCCAAGGGGAGCAGGCGGGCCTCAAACACCTCCTGAAGTGCAGTCAGTCAAGCCTCCACTGACTGGACCCGCTCTTCCACCCGGACACCAAGCGCCCCCAGCTCCCTCTCCAGCATGGAGAACCCTGCCTGTTGGGTTGTCAGGAAGGCCTGTTCGTCCTGCTGCACCTGGCCACGACGCTGTCACAGCGCCAGAACCGGCACCGGCGCCCTCTCCTCCTGTCGCACCGGAACTGGCACCGGCGCTCCTTCCTCCACCTCGTCGTTGACCTCCTCCTCCCCCTTATCCTCGTCTTCGTCCTCCTCTTCCACCTCCTCCTCATCCGCCACCTCCTCCTCCCGCTGTGGTGGCAGCATGCCTACAATGGACCACATTTTCTGTTTTTGGCATTTGTTTATTTACTTTTTGAGAGCTGTTCATTTTTTGTGAGTAGGCCTTGGTGTCCTCCACCATGCCTTCGGTGCCTGCTGCTCGAGGAAAGGGGCCTTTCTGTGTGGAGTTTGCATGTTCTCCCCGTGTTCACCTGGGGTATCCTCCATAAAACGATAAGACCTTTGTTGTACGGTTTCAGAAAGAAATTTACCCTTGTCTGCTTGTTTTGTCTATTGCTTGTCTACGCACAAGTCAAACTATCAGTGTCAATGCAATATTCGTAACACAGCCACATCAGAAGTGCTAGACCCAATGCATTGGTATAGTAATGTGCAGTGCAAACCAAATATTCAGGTAGTACCTGAGTGAGCACATGGCGTACAGACATTATGCACACAATGCACCAAGGCTAAAAGAGAAGTGTATACTGAGCTCCTAGAAGCCAAATAATACACTTTAGAAGATGCACTGCAAACAATCCAAAAATAACCTCATGCATTCTTTTTATTTAGAAAATGTAGCGAAATGCAGTAAAGCATAACATTTGAACTGCATGTATGGTATCACCTCCCACTTGCATTTCATCAGATTGATTTATTGAATTAGTCTGCAAAGTTTAAAGTCCCTTGATAAACCAAGGAAGCTTAAGCTGAACATGGAGGTCACCAGTGGTTGACAGGAAGTTGGCAGAGAAAGATGAGGAGATGGAACGAATCAAGAGGAATAACCAAAGGTTGATCGACTCCATGCACAGAATCCTGAACTCTGTGGTAAGAAGCAGGGATGATGCTGTGAGGATCAAGGGGAAGATAGAGGGAGCCATGAATGAGATGAAGATTCAACTCAGAAAAGCCAATCACCAGACTGTCAACTCCCAGAAACAGCTCAGATATGTCCAACAGCTCAAAGTAGGTTATGGACCATTGATTCAGTACAGCTGTAGCCAAAAGGCTGCAGCCAACTCTTCAAGATATGATGCACGGTAATGCTTTTTTTCAGTTAAAATGCATGATTTATGAATTATTTTCTTTTTAAAATATTGATTATTATTTTTTTTGTTTTGTTTTCCTTAGTGCATGGGGACATGAAAAATCATTATATTAGTGAGACAAATAGCTGCATGCATTTGTTAAAGTGACAAATGATATAACATGAGCAAAACGACTATTTCTGACTGACTGACTGACTGACTGACTGACTGACTGACTGACATGATCAGTTTCTTTGCTATTGAGAGGAGTCCGTATTCTTACAGGAGCAACATGTATGTGCAGTTTCATGCTGGTGCATAAGAAGAGAGCAGACATCACAGGCCAAAAGTTACATGATGGACAAGTAATACCTTTCACATAATGTGTTTTTTATAATGGAGTTTATGCTACAATTTGTCTTACTTTCAAAGTCTATATTCATAGAGCAATAGAGACTAGTAGGATGTCTTAAGTTTGCATAGCATGGCATTCATTTGGCAGGTGCTTTTGTCCAATTTGTACATTCGGAAAAATGGTTTCATCCTACTTTCAAGATATTTTTGCAGTATTGATCAGATGTAAATTATGTCCTAATGTTTAACCTTTTACTAGCACTGTATCTAAGACAGATTCTCATTTTTTCATTTCTGTTCCATAAGGAAGTAGAGCAGATGAATACTGTGAGACACCCAGATGGGCATTTCAACAGTGATGATAAAATTGCCATTTTATTCACTATTCTGGTTAGTGTGCACAGTGGACAAATCCATCTCCTGGAAACAGAGAGGTGATTCTGGTGCCAATCTTCTTGTCACACACTGGGTTACCAATGGGCCAAAATCCCCCAAAAGCAGTGCAATCATCTAATAGCAATGGAGCTTTTCACTTAGAAACAGTGAAAAAGGAGCCACAGCAGTGGCACTAAACTACACAGGCTGATTATGGGCTTGACTTTGAATTACATGACTTCAGCTGAGTGGGGTGATTTACAAGGTTTTAGCTCTCCAAGCCGAAAAATCAGTATTATGGCAAGAATGGGCAACAATAGATACCTGCAACAACACAGAGGTAGTGATGAAAATTGCCTTCAGGCTGCGCTGTAGGAGTGAACAACAGAGAAAGCATCTACTTCTTGAGTACATCAATGGTAGGTACACACACAGACACCCATACATGTACAGTACACAAAAATACCACCATTGATTTGTGCACATGCACCAAAACTCGGGCACACACACACGCACACACACAACTCAATAGGTGGTCTGACAGAAGTGGTTTATTGTGGATGAATGCTCCTCAAATTTCACTGTGTTGCATCAGCCAGCCAACTGTGTTTTTGCTAAATTAGTTTGCCCTTGTTTCCTAGAACAAATGAAACAGCAGAGTATGCAGTACAAATGACACTTAGATCTTGCATTTAAAGTATAACAAAATGTATATATTATGTTTTAGACAGTTTCATCCCTTGTCACACTCACTTTTTCTGTCTTGATAATTTCTATGATATATTTGTATAACATCAAAAAATTGGACATTTCTTGTGCAAAACAAGTGCCCTCTAGGTTTCCCTTCGAGTAGAGAAAACATGATTAAGTGCTGTATTTTTTTCCTTCTGGCGCCATAGTGTAATTTATTTTAGTTTTAGGTTCAGTTTTTGTAGTTTAGTTAGCAGCACATAACCACCATAATGCACTCTGCAACATTTCCACAAGTTCAAGGATTTACGTGAGTGCCTGCCATGGACAGACAAGCTCCTTTGTTTACACCAGAGAGCAACTTCTACCCCGTAGATCAGCTAAGGTACCCAGGGAGAAGCTGGAGATCCTGGGCCAAATCAGGATGAGGTACCGCAGTTGCAGAGTGGGGTTAAGTGGCGAGCCAAGAAGAGGAGATGCAAGCTTTATCTCCCTTCCATCATCATGGGGAACCTGAGATCTCTTGCTAATAAGGTGGACGAGTTAACAGTCCTGGTGAGGAGTCAGAGCCATTATCGGATATTCCGGACTCTAATGCCACCATCACTGCCTTGGAGACTGTACATTTAGACAGAAACCAGCAGGAGAGCAGTTAGAGGAAAACAGTGGGTGCCTTTCATTCTTATTGACAACAGATGGTGCAACACTGGATATAAGACTGTCAAGGTATGCGTACGTATCCCAGAGATTGAACTTTAAGTGGTGGGTCTTAATCCCCATTATCTGTCTAGAGAGGTTTCACATGCTATTGTTGTCACTGTTTACATTCCACCCTCCAACTTCACCCACTTGGCAACCTGGTTCATCTCCTGCCACAATATAAGCATCTTCTTCAGCAGCAACTTGTAACCACCATTACAGTTAGGAGATGATTGCCATGAGATGTTGAGGGGCTGTTTGGAGGACACAGGCTGGGAAGTGCTGACTGAGCAATATTGTGAGGGCATTGAGGGACTCACATACTGCATCACAGGATACATTAACTTCTGCATGGACAATGTTGTTTCAGCCCAGACTGTAACCTTTTCCCAGACAATCGGCGCTCACCAGGTCCCTCACCAGGGACATTAAGGCCATGCTGAATGTAAAACAGAGCTTTCAAAGCAGGGGACAGGGAAGAGCTCAAACTAAAGAGCTTAGGAGCAATACCAGGGCAAGCAGATCAGAGAAAGATGGAGGCCAGACTGCATCAGAGAGGTGTAGAAAGGCATCACTGGTCATCACCATCACCATCCAAATGGAAGCAACAGAAGGTAGCACTTGCTGGACTGAGGAAGCATATCATCATGCTGAACCAGAGACTGGAAAAGGTCCCCATTCTGTGGAAGACGTGACGCTTGATAGCGGTGCCCAAGAAGGGGCACATCAAGTCTTAAATGACTACAGACCCTTGAGAGACTACTCTTCCTTAGGTCCCTGGTCAGACCAGCACTAGACCCCCTGCAATTTGCCCACCGGGAGAGCATTGGTATGGACAATGCTGTCATTTCCCAGTCACACCAGGCTTGTACCAGGCTGTGAGCACAGTGAGCATCATGTTCTTTGATTTCTCCAGTGCTTTTCTCTGATGTTGGGATATAACTTACTCTACTTCCTGATGAGGTTCAGAGACTTCAACAAGATGCTGCAGATGTTCTACCAGTCTCTGGTGGCCAGCACTATCTTTTATGCCACCGTGTGCTGGGGGTGGAACGCCAGGGTGAGAGACGCTAACAAGCTCAACAAGTTAACCAGAAAAGCCAGCTAAGTGATTGGATGTGGAATTAAGCAGGACTCTCTGGAGGCAGTGGTGGCGACGACAATGCTGTCCAAGTTGGTTAGCATCCTGAATAATGTCTTTCACTGACTTCAAGACATGCTGGTTGAGAAGAGGAGCATTTTCAAACACAGTTATATCCCCGTGGTCTTTGACTGAGCAGCACAGGAGATTCCTGCAAAAAAGCTGTTTCATGATAAATATATATGTCCTTTTTATTTTTTCCGGCCCTGCCCCTCAGACAGCCTGACTCCACCACTGCAGTTGATTGAAACAGCTGTTTTATTATCAGAACAAACGGCTAAATTTTGCATTGATCAGTTTGCACCAAATATTGGGAATTTACCCACATTCATTTTGTCATTGATTATATTTTGAACTTAGTTAAATGTTGTCCTTCACTGTGGAACAGAAGTACCAGCAGCGTTCATATCATGTGATGCATGCAATTTATAGATCCTTGAAAACAATAGCTTCCATATATTCTTATTCAGTTAGTAATGATTTGTTCAGTATGTTTTCTAGCTCTTCTTGTTTATAACGTAAGCAAAATGAAATTGTGCTATGCCTGAAAATACACATTTAAATATGTATGGTTATGCAGTTAAATTTGTCAGAAAACACTTTCTGCACAGTTGTGATTATGCAAATATGGCGATGGGGCTTTCGAGCACTGTCAGTCTCTGACATGCGCTTGGTTTGTTTAACTAATTAAATGATTAATCATTCCATTACTTATTCATTTATTTGTTCGTATATTTACCCATTTCATCAGTCATTCACTGAATCACATAATATGATACAAAGACTTTAACAACACCATACATTAATTACATTTTTGGGCCATCATAAGTTAACAGTTCACAGTTATGACAAATTTTGTTATGTTATTATTCATCATATCTTTATGTGGATTTGGCTATTGGCAGTTTTTCAGTCTTGTGTCCATAGTTCAGAGGATGCAGTCTGTGTCTCTATTTTCTGTTGACAAAGAGTCAGATCTGCAGACAGAGAGAAACATACATGTGGCTGTGTTTTTAATGGTGCTGAAGCATAAACAGGGCTAATTATGTTTTGCAT
Organism: Chaetodon trifasciatus; assembly: GCA_037975065.1. Lineage (NCBI taxonomy): Eukaryota > Metazoa > Chordata > Actinopteri > Chaetodontiformes > Chaetodontidae > Chaetodon > Chaetodon trifasciatus. The sequence continues at coordinate 4,687,938 of JBBMOE010000005.1, read as the reverse complement.
AAGTAAACACAAGGGAGTGCCATGCACGCATTACATGCCTGTCATCTGTTATGTGCAAAAGCACAACAAATGCTGCAACAGTATAACAAAAGGTGTATACTTGTGTCACTAACATGTCAAGCAGACAAATCATGAGTGAGCAAGTCACCACCAGGAGAGCCAAGGCTGACAAGTAAATTACAATGTGGCAACTGCAATATTCAAGATGCATTTACTTTGTGGAGCAGTGTCAGTGGACTTCAGAAGCCTAACTTCATCTCTTCTGAGGCCTTGAAACATCTGGAAAAATCTATCAGGAGTTTAAACCAACACAAGTCAGTCATATCAAATAAAACGTGAACCCAAAATAGCAAGCAAGTTTTCTGCCTACTGAAGTTGTGTATTTTGCCTCAAAAACAAATGCTGTGTTGTATCTATGTATTTTTATCAAAAAGCCCTTGTTCTTGGGTGTAGGTGATAGCTGGCACTGTAAATGTTTCATCATTCATCCTGCCTCCTATCTCAATACATAAAAACATGTTTTCTTTTTCAATCTTCGAGAAAGCAAAAATTCAGCTGCTTGTGTGCATACCGAGATACACATATGCACACCATCCACACATGTGCGCACACTGCTGTCAGGCCTAGTTTCTTCAGTTACAGACTGTGTCTTTCATCATGGTAAAGAGAATGTGTGCAGGGCATAGTGACAGTTTCACATACACAGCCACTGAATTAGGCCCAACCCTGCTGGTATTTTTAGCTATTGAAAACATTTTTTTTTTTTTTTTTCAAACAGAATTTGTCTGATAGTTAGTTTGGGTGGTGCTGTTCTTGTATTGTCTTTAATCTCCTCTCACACTGTATGCTGTAGTCAACATTCTTTCTTCTGCGCAGTGCTGGGTTGTTTTGTTCTAGTCTGGTCTTGTCTGCAATGCTTTAGTCGAGATTGTTTATTTCTGTCATTTTCTAATTCTACTCTACATTATTCTGTTCTATAGCAGCACAAAGGAAAATGTGTACCAATACTGTTACAGTTACATTTCCAGTGGCAGAATTCAACCTCCACCCTTTCACAGATATGTTTAACTCTTTGACAATTTTTCCAGCAGAACTTGTCTTTGAGACAGACTGGTGAATTTTCTGCTTTCTTGCGTCACTTTTCTCTGTTCTGCTGTGCTGTGTTTGATTCCTTTGAATTGTATGTTCTATTTTAAGCTGTTCTCTTCCTTTTTTCCCCTTTCCTGTTCCATCCTGCTTTCTTATTGCATATTCGTAGTCTGTAGTCCGCCTGCTGTATCAAATTTGTAAATTCTGTTCTACTCTGTTCTATTCTGACCTTCCTGTTATTTGCTGCATTTTTAGTATCTCAGTATCAGGTGCAGTGAGTGACAGTTATTGGTCTGGTGTCAGTGGCTCAGGCGTTACCTCTCTTTCAGGCTGATCTCATTTCCTGCACACTTCCTCTGTGGGGTTAACGGCTGGCAGGCTCATACACATCCTGGCTGAGGTACATAGGAGGGAAAACAAAATAGGAGCCATTGCTGTCATAGGAACCAATAAGTGGAAGATAAGAAGTGTACAGTGATATTTCACAGCGTAATGTCCAATTTAGCTTAATTCAAATTAATTAAAGAGATAGGTAAAAGGTATCATGCACCACTGTGCAGCTGTGATGATAATCATTTTTCTTTAATTGTCTCACTTGTCTCACTCTCACTAATTGTCATTTCTAATTCTTATTTCCTCTGTCTATGTATGTGTCTGAGCTGTAGTTGAGCAAGAAAAAGTGTAGGGAATATAATTCTTGCATGTTAAAATCTGGGTTTTTATTTCACCTTACAAACAAGCCTTTTACAGATCTCAGGAGAGCCTGTGGTGCAGACACTTTGAAACTTGAAAAAAGTGCATTTTGAGTGCTGGTTATGTGTAGAGTGCTAGAATTGATGCCATTAATTGAATGACTTTCCTCCAAAAAGTTGAAAAGCAGGAACCAAAAAGCCTCATTTTGCTTGCACTGTCTAATGGCTTGAGAGGCCCCATCCTAACTTTTCAGCCTGTGTCAAATTAGCCTATTGTTATTGTGTTTAGCTAAAGCTAAAATGCAGGGGGAAAATGGACGGTGAGGAGCACAGGGGTGATGTTGAGGGTACGTACCAAAGAATGGAAGGTACACACTAGTGGTAGCAATGTTTTTCATAACCTCACCTAACCTCACACCTATTACAAGTTCAAAAGTAGAACTGGGTCTTACAGTGTGCATGTCCTTACATACAAGCTTCAGAAGACACAGAGTGCTTTTTCTTTTTCTACAGAACAAAAGTTATTCGAAACATATTGCGTGTTGAGACTATTCTCTAACTTATAGTTTGCCCTACTTTAAGTTTGAGTTTATCATTAGTACTGTATGTCAGGCACATGTTTACTACTTCAGTGGAGCTTAGTATTCTACCTCACACCAAATATCATTAATAAGTCAGAAACAGGGGGAGAAAAAGCTTCTTTATAACAAACTCTATGTTGACATTACAGCTTGCATGCTATTAAACATGTCTACTGATCCACAAGGGGCTGGCAGGAATAGGGCCAGATGTTGGACAGAGCTGAAGGCTGGTTGTGTGTTGTGCTTTGTTCCTCTGCTTTGTCAGTCTTTGGTAGAATGACTATGGAGCCAGGCAGACAGAAAGTGTGACAAAATGCTCCAGAAAATAATAAAATCTTTTACCTGACATTTAGATCCATACCATACAAAGTCAGCCAAATCAACTTAACCACAAATGAGTCATTTAATACTTCAGATGGTATAGCATTCACAGACATTCAAGTAAAAATCATCCTCCCTGCCATTCAATATGTATAAGATCATTCTGACTAACTTTCAATCCACTCGGTGTGTATTTCAAACATTTATGCTCACTTGTGAGGGCTGTTAAAAAACTCTGACCTCCATCCTGTTTTGTATTTACTTCTGAGACTTTAAGGCCATATATCATCAGCATGCTATACAGTGCAATATACTATTTGCGCTGTAATGGTATGTCCCAAAGTCTTTGATTTTCCTGTCTAGCAGACTGACTTGGGGCCCAGAGCAAAGGGAAAGGAAGTGTGATAAACTGTCCATGGAAAACATGGGGGGCCCATGTCTGACCACTGTAGCTGGGCTTAGTAACCACAGACAAAGATGGAGGGAAGCAGATAGGGAGGCCTCCAAACTGTTCCCTGCAGGGTGTAAAAGGGCTAACCCAGCTCTGGTCTTTTGGATTTTCTACATTTGCTGTAAATATGACTTCTTTTATGGCGAAAATGTATGTCAATGAATATGAGAGAATGAGGGAAATCTTTTTAGTAAATGTTCTGACAAATATTAGATTGATTTCCATATAATTCTGTACAAACAATTATAACCAAAGTAACGTTTTATCTTAAGTGCTAATAAGATAATATAATTAGCGACTTATGGAAAGGTATTTACAGTCAGTAACAAATAGTAATGTTTAATAAAAGAAAAGAAACAAATGATGTCTGTGTGGACTGTTACGTAAAAAAGACAAACCACATAATTGTAGATGACTTACTAGATGGTAAGCTAGGTACACCTATTATTACTGTTAAAAGGAGGTTTCTATCATTGCAGGTCAAGCTGGAGATAAAGGCTGCGAGTGAACCACAGACATATTGTAAAAGGAGGCTTAAGAAGTCATTTACTTTATAATTTAAAACACCATTGGTACCTATGACTCAGTGCTTTTTCAAGAGCCAAAGTCAGACATGGTGGGTAGAAATAAGTCACATTACATCTCCACCAAGTCACCACCATCATTACCACAGTAACCTGCAGCAAGCCACTCAACTCTAAGCTACTTACAGGGCTTTAGAGCACACATGTGGAAGAAAAAGTAATTCTCTCATTCTCTTGATATCACAGGAGGTACTTCATACAGTGCACCATTCCTACACTGCTGCAAGAGTCTCACATGACAAGTGTTTTCCCATGTTTTCACAAGTCTGTTGAGTAACCATTAAAATTCTTTATTCAACATTGCCTAGATTTTTCACAGAACAATACAATATTCATTTATAATCCATGTTGCGATGATAAAAGTGAAACGCTGTACATACAGTATGTTGTCACATGAGAGCAGTACAGTCTGGGAGTATTTCTCCACAGAGCTTTGCATATTGTATGAGTACATGTCCTTAATGTTGTCTCTGTTCCCCTGTGACCAAATTGGGATCGTTACTTCTTAACAGATACAGTGCACATACAAGAATATGTTATTATAACAGACACTAGGGCTGTCAAAGCCTTAAATGCATACATTACGCTGACCACTCTCAAATCTGCATACATGAAAAGCATTAGGCAAAAGCCATTTCCCATATAAAGAAGATCATGGATACTATTGTGGAACAAAACATGGACAGCAAATAAACAGCACTATCTTATGTATCGGTGAACATAACATAATGCTTTGAGAAATATGAGCAAACTCTCCAGCAAGAGTTGTTATGACACATAACACATAGAAAATGACGTGAATAATAAGGTTTTTCTACCTTCTTAAAAGTCAGTGGTACCCTGTGAAAAGTAACACTTGAGACTCCTTGGTGATTACACGTTCTAAAATTCTAATTAAGACTCCAAAGGCACCAGATGTTGCTCATGTGTGTAAAGTTAAACAAGTGAATTGCAGTTGAAGGAGTTACGATAACAAGGATGACAAACAATTTGATGTTACCTTGTGAAAAAAATACACAATTTAACTGTTATTCGTATTCATAAGAGGTGAACATTCTGTGTTGTGGTGATTTTTCTCCATCAAGCTCATCTTCATCTTCATTCTTCTCCATTTTGTAGATCTGCATTATACACAGACATATAGAGAGCACACATACACAGAGATGAACACATGTAAATATATACACATTACAATGTTTGACAAATACCAATAGAATAAAAGTAGTGAAGTCTTCACAAGTGAAAACTATTGTAATTTTCAGCATTTCACTGTTGATGGAGTATGTGGCGGCACTTGTGGTGATATACAATGTTGCATACAATCAGCTCCAGTGAGACAGCCATCAGTATTACATAAGATCACCACGGATGTATTTGTATAATAACTATATATTTACTTTTTCATTGTAAATTTCATTTCATCGTGTCTCACTTACATCTTTCATTTGCAGTCAGCGTTAGAATATGTAAGAACCAAGATGTCTTGACTGTCTCTAATATAATGTAATACATGTGAAACCTTTTGAAGCCTTAAAGACTCTAGTGGTCCCTATAGTTTGTGCTGCTCTTTACACCTCATGTAAACAAGCTGGTTGAACTAACCAAACAACCAAACTACGGACTGCCATCTTGATCCTCCTGCATTGTAGCTCAGGGAATGAAAGCCTTAACCAGAGGACCAAATTTGCCTGTAGGAGATCCTCACCTTAAGGTATCTATCTTGGGGTCATTCATGTTGCCTTCAATGTATAAATAACAATTAGTGCACATTTACTTGCTCTGCATTTGCACTGAACAGAAGACTTTGATCTATAGACCGGAGCTCTGAAAAAGATTATGACATCTGCTTTTCTGGGAAACTCGACATAAGATCCATTACTCAGCATGTTGGAGAGTGTAAGTGAAACCTTGGCTCTGAATCTGAGTGTGTATGTGAAATGAAAACATAATTCACTACTGTTTAATACTATATCATTAAACAGGAACTGACATATAAATCACTAGCAGTCTATATTATCCTCAGGGGGTAGGTGTGCTGTCAGGCTGTCTGTCTCCCAGCATGTCAGTCTGGCAGACTTCACATCTGGATCACTGTTATTATGACAGTCATAACAGTTAACAGGGTATGGTATTTTAGGCACTGTTATACAATATCCAAAACTGAAAGCCAGTGTCTTGTTAGAGAGGCTGTGTGTCAATATGTACAGTATGTTTTTCAACATGAGAATAAGCAGGGAGCAACTGACAACAGTGGGTTACAAATTTGTGTCTCACTTCCATGTAAAGCGTAAGGGGAGCTAAACATGAACTAGACACATTTGCTATTTGTTATAGTTTTATATGGGTTATATTTTAAATTACTTCTAATGGCTGGATTAACTGGTATAAGCGAACTCAATTAGACTGGAGAAGAAAATACAGCTATATAAAAACTATACAGCTTCAGCCTCGTCTGAAAAGGACCCGTGGCCAAATAAGCTCGTAAAAGAGGATGTATTGTGGAAGTCATCAAACCAAAATAGAGACAGATATTATGGATTTATGCTGAGAACAGCAATTACACAAAATTACCCTCCAGACTGTATCTCTCATATGTCAGACAGTCAGACAGTCAGACAGTCCAACTGTATCAGTGTGTGTGTCATCTAACAGCGAACATTCCAGTCATGACTCACCATGACAAATCTGAACACACACACACTGAAAACACACAGCCACAAAGGACGATTGTCTAATGTGCAAAAAATTTGTCAATAGCTTGTTTAATCTTGCACAGTTGTTAAAAATGAACATTTGTCGACAGTTCATAGTCCATCAAAAATGTAATCCTCAGCGTTTTTGAAGCTGTTGTTGTGATACAACAATGTGGCGGAGGATATTTTGTTGTCCAGAATATGCGTGCGTGGTCGTCTCAGTGCAGTCCTTGTCATCAACTCCTTGCTCACGCAACACCAACAATAGCCTTTGGTTTATATTGAAAACATGAACACATGGTTCCTTACTCACATGAGTCCAAACAAACAAAACCAAAAGCAGTTGTCAGTCAGCACAACAAGCAAGTCAGCTCATACATTGATGATGTTAAAGTGAAGAGGAGAAGGTGTATGAAGAAGAGAAGAAGCATTGTGTCAAGAGAAAGAAGAGAAATAAATAAATAGATCAAACTGGATCCCAATCCTGCCTCATTCTCTTCCAGTAACCTTCCACTCTTCACTCCTTTATCCTGTTCTTTCTTTTCCAACTCATTTTGCTACCTCACTTTCTCCTCACCTGTCTTCCCCTTCCTCCCTCTTCCATTCTTTCTGTCAGTCTCTGTCTCTCCCTCTATGAGCAGACAGGCAGAGACAGGGAGACTGTTGTTGTGCTTGCAGTCTGACACTATCAGCTCATAAATCCCTGTCAACAGCTTGTATGTCTCCTCTCCTCTCGTCCCTCCCTCCCTCCCTCCCTCCCCTGGTGAAGGAGTGGAGGAACCCACTGACCTGCCAGTAAGGGTTTGACTGGCACAACCACACAGACACACACAAACACATATTTAGAGAAACACGCAGAAGCATGCACACATAGATAGATAGATAGATAGATAGATAGATAGATAGATAGATAGATAGATAGATAGATAGATAGATAGATAGATAGATAGATAGATAGATAGA
>JBBMOE010000005.1:4641564-4680175 GCA_037975065.1 Chaetodon trifasciatus | reverse complement strand
CTCTCTCTCTCTCTCTCTCTCTCTCTCTCTCTCTCTCTCTCTCTCTCTCTGTCTCTTCCTCCCTCCCTGTCTTTCTTTCCCTCAGGCAATGTTTGCCAGCAGACAGTCGTCACTGACAAGCGCTTCCTGTGGTTGGGGGTAAACACCTGGGTAATGAGGCCACGCTGCACAACAACCCCCCCCCCCCAAAAAAAAAAAAAAAAACTTCACCAAGGTTCACAGCCTTCGCTCACTGCACTGCACATGAGGGTATATACTGTAGACACACAATCAGGTCATGCAGGCACATAGGGGTGCATACACACTCATGCATCCACACACATGCACATAAATCCTGCAGAAACTCGAGCACAGACATGCATACACATAAACACACAGCCGCTCGTGCACATGCTTGGCTCAGACTGCTAAACAAGCAGTGAGCCAACCCAGCCATGTCAGCCAAAAACTCAATACGCAGACTGACTGCAGCGTTAAAGGCATGCTGTAGTGAGCTTAGGTGAGGGGGAACGAACCGAAGTCAAGCTTCTTCTATTCCTTCAGCGTCACTAATAGTTTATTCTCCAAACTTAGAAACAAATCCCACTCCAAGTGTTGTCAGTGAGAAACTCAGTTGGAACAATTTGCAGTGTCCTGACTGACTGCAGTGCAAAGTTGTGCTGTAGTGAATTGTGAGAGTGACTGCAGTGAGGCTGGAGCTGTCGGTCTGACAGCAGTGTCAGTAACACTGGAAGAGTTTGTCTCTGTTGAACCGACGAACCTTTAAAAGGGGGATCGACTGACCAGCCTCTTAGCCTTATTAACATGTCACATGAAGAAAAATTATGGTCCTAATGGTTTAGTCAAACACTGCTGTCATATCCTAACTGCAGTCTGAAGAGGAGTTCATGAGCAAAGTTGTAATATATGCACATAACTGAACAAAACTGCTTGGCTAGGCATGCACTGACAGCATCAGATCATTCTCCAGACTCCAGATCTATTCACACTGAGCTCCATGTGTCCCCTGCATACATCTCATAGCTTGTAAATGTCATAACTTTTTAAAGTTTTTTCTTTTTTTCACATTTGAAAGAGCAAAGCTTACATTTCTCTTTGCTTGTCTTTGTTCTATGCAAGGCTAATGCATTCCAAATCTATATGTACTATATGTACTGGACACACTAAGATGAAGCTGATATCAGTCAGTGGAACTGTGGATTTGGTAGTATATACAGTTACTCTTCTTTTATCATTTGCTTTTGTCTTCTTTTTTCTTATTCCTCTTATTTGTAGAGAACATTTTCAAGATGTAGTCATTTTCAAAGCTTAGACTCTATGCCTAAGACAACTTAAGAGAATCATTTTGAGGTAAAATAGAAGGGCAATTTACCCCAAAACTATAACCGATAGAGTACATTTTCATGCCACTGTCGTTCTGCACAATGCAGTGTTTTCCAAATTGATTTTGTCACAACAGAATTACATCTTTCTGCTCCGCTGCCTCAAAATATTGTGTATATATCAAAGCTTCAAGAATGTTCCGTGTCAGAAGCACAAGAGTGCAAGTGATTCACTCAAGAATCATCTTATTGTGTTATCTCTGGACAATACGGCACAGCCTGCATCTCATGTGTCATAGGAACAACAGGGAAGCCTGTGGTGAATCATCAGTGCTGCCAGGGAGGCAAAGCTAGCAAAGCCTTTGAGTACTTTTAGTTTTGGACAAGGACGAGGAAGCAGGGCTTTTGTGTTAGTCAACTTTGGCCAAAACACTGTGTACATTGTATGTGCTTCCTCATACACACATATAACAATATCTGACTCTGCATGTGGCTGTATGCATGTGTGTAGGCTATGGATGTGTGTGCGTGTGTGTGCGTGTGTGTGTGTGTGCGCGCGCGCGTGGCCCACACGTGTCTTTATGCGCAAAGGAAGTGCCTGACAGTGAAAAATGTGACCAATTCTAATTTTAATTGCCAATGAAAAAAAGGACTTGATATTTATGGGCACTGTCCAGACGAACAGAGGAGAAAGGTTTTTAGCATGAAAGCATTTTCCTTATCACAATTAAAAAGTGCTTTAACATGACTGCAACCCTTTGAAGTTAGATTAGCAGTAATATTGGAGAGATCGGCTCTGGCTTCTAACAATGGAAACTGAATGGGGGGAAAGAAATTATTTAACAGAGCCAAAGGTAATGCTTCCCTTCCGTTGTCTCTTTTTTCCTTGAATTAGCCTCATGCTGTTTTTTGATAGATTTTCTTGTGTGGAACCACTAATTTTTTTCTTTCTTTTCAACATGAAATTACTTCACATTCACATGAAAAAAAATATGCTTGGAGTCCAACTTAGGGACTTGATTGAAGGGACCAGAGAAGAAAAGAAGAGAAAAACTAATTTGACAGCACAGTTTGTGATCCTTTTAAAAGCATTTTAAGCCTGGAGTGACAGAAAAAAAAATCCCAGTTGTACATAAGGTACAGCCGCTGACAAACTGCAATCATAATGAGTCTCAAGTCCACATTAGTTTCTTGATCGTAGTCTGTAAAATCTGAAACCATGTAGTAACTTTGTATCTACACATACTGTACAAATACACAGTGAAAGACACATATCCACATACTCACAAATAAACAGCTGTGGACTTGTGAATTCCCATCATTACAGAAAAAAATGCCATTCAGCCAGGCCTTACATGAGGACATTCAAACCCATGGGAAGACACAGGGCTGCAACTGAGAGCTGTGTAATTAGAGAAAAAGAGAGAATGTGAGGAGACAGAAAAAAAAAAAAGAGAGAGAGAGAGAGAGAGAGAGAGAGAGAGAGAGCTTAACCCCAGGCACAGAAACAGGAAGACAGAAAGGGAAGGAGAGGTGACAAGGTTGAGAAAAATCCTCCCATGTTAACCTGAAAGAGAAAAGAGAGAGGAACAAGGAGGGCAAAACAGCAAACAGCAAGCAGCTGCTGAGGATTTACATGCTGTAAATTATTCATGTAATCAGCTAGGAGCACAGAGACAGAGAGATGGAGACACAGATGATATGAGGAAAAAAAACATCAGGGCTGCAGAGAGAAGGAAAGAGATGGATATGTGCAAAGACAGACAGGTATTGTGTACAGTAATAGACAACAAAGAGAGAATGTAACACTTACACTGACAGCCCTGTCTAGACCGGGCGATCTTCCCCTCTGACTCTCACTCTGCCACACCTGAAAGAAACAATAAGTGTGTTTATTATTCTCTGGTTACATGCACAGCTTCAGATTTCTGCCAACAGGTTATGAACAAGAGCTAAACTTGCACCACAGGAAGAAGATTTATCTTCTTTGAACTGGTTGTCTGTTTAAGACATGTCAGGACTGCCAGGACTTTATTAGTCTTCTTAAAGGTGTCTTTATATGTCTGCTTGAAAAGCCCACGACTGTGATCCATAGAGTGTATCTGGCTTCTGACTGAAACAAGGTCACTGTGCCTTTAAAAATATTTTATGGTTTTGTTTATTTTTTTTAAATCCTAGGCAACAGTAATGTTCCCTTTCAGGTCAAACACACATTACATGTGTTAGTGCTTCCTACTGTACAGTAGGTAGTGTGCATGAGCAGACTGAGTGACAACATTGACCTTAAAAACTCCACCTGCTATCACCAAACTGCTGCGGTGTCACTGTATTGCAGTTTCGGACCAAACTGTGTCACACTTTGACCACACTCCAGTGAGAATGTCAGTGAGCTACTTCCCCCTATGGAGTTAAATGTGCACTAGCCCCCGGTTTGGACTTGTAGCACACTACCTGGAACATTGTGTATAGAAAACCGGAAAGAAAAAAAAGAGTGAGCAATGAAATGCAGTGTCTGTCTCCTCTAATAAGGTAATTTTATACTGTAGTTTCATATGCTGATTACAAATATCACCACAGGCAACATTCTGAGTATTATCACGGGAGCTGAACTGATACAGAGTGCAAAACCCAACAGCAAACATTATGTAAAACTACAGCTCACCCTGTGTGAGTATTTGAGATTTATATTTAGTATTTAGGTTGATTAAATACATGGCAAATGAAGAGCCATATTTACATACATTTTATCAGACTTTCTGCAGAAATAATCCGGCCTTATTAAAATGTATGACTCACTTCTCTGCTTAAAGTGATAGAAAAATGAAAGAAGACCAGCAAAACTTAAGTTGCATGAATATATGATCAGAAAAAAGCTGCATAAAGATTTAGACAGTGTCATTCCAAGGAGCAAAATGCAACACATTCTGTCTCTTAAATTATGTTACCATTTGTCTAGCACCCGCCCCCCCCCCCCCCCCCCCCCCGCGTCACCCTGCACTATAAACTATAGTATACACAATACATCAGAAATACCACAGAAAAATAAAATAAATAACGACCTCACTGCACTCATTGCACTCTTCCTTTGCTCTCTTATACACTCTGACGCCCAGGAGCTTTTTGAGAAGATGCTGATCCACAAATTCCCATGGGTTTCGTGGAGTGGACCAGAGCCAGTGGAAATTGCAAACAAACACTGGAGCTGCTGTGTGTGATGCGAGCACAAACGACCTCAAAGCCCTCATTCTCACACATCACATCTGCGTGTGCATGTGTTTGGAAGTACGTGAAGGAAAGTGAGAGAAAAGTGGGAGAAAGTGAGAAAGAGATTGTTTATGTGTGTGTGTGTGTGTGTGTGTGTGTGTGTGTGTGTGTGTGTGTGTGTGTGTGTGTGTGTGTGTGTGTGTGATTGCAAGGCCTAGAAGGCGTTTCAAAGGCATTACAGCATTAGATTTATGAGGGCATTCACAGTAACACTGGCAATTAAACAAAGATCCCAGCTCCTGTCAAAAGTTCATATTAGGTCTTATTGTGGTGAGAGAGTGTGGGAGGGAGAAAGAAAGTGTGTGTGTGTGTGTGTGTGTGTGAGAGAGTGAGGGATGAGGTAGGGTGGGTAAAGAAGGAGGTGAGATTCTGGGGTAAGAGAGAAACAGAGAGACATTCAGAAAAAGAGAGAGAGAGCAGAGGAAGCAAACAGAAAACAATTTTAAAATGGGGGTAGAGAAACCTCTCATGACAGGCCAAAGGCGAGAGAGGACACAACCAACAACTCAAAGAGCAACCGAGAGAAGCAGTTACCAGCTCCCCCCCACCCTCCCCTCCCCTCCCGTCTCTCCGCCCCATAGTTTTAGTGGCTAAGCCCACACCACATTATGAGTCCCTGGGTTTTTTGTAATGGCTGGGTGTGTTCTGATCCCGCACTAAAGTCATCGGCAGTTAAGTCCCATTCCTAATTAGTGGTGGGAACCAGAATGAAAAAGGGAACAAGAAGATTGGTTGAGGAACAATTAAACATCAGTCAGGGAAAACAATATTTTCAAACAATATTTCACATCATGGTTTGTGATGGTGCCACATAAGCAACATCACATGAACTCATGACGCTGCAGATTTCAACTAATTACTGAGAATATGTGTCACACTGCAGCTCTCTCCTCTCCCCCTCATGTTCTGTACCACTATACTAGCTACAGCTTCATAATATCTATTAAGATAAATCTCATTATCTGACTACATTTTAGTTTTTTTCTTATAGGGATTGTGAACGCAAGCAGGAATATTAATGGAAGGCATGAACTGAATCACAGCTCTGTAACAATTGGGAAGCTTGCTTTCTGTAAGGATGTCTTGAGAAAAGTCATAGGATACAAATGTTAGCAATAAAATATGTGTGCAGAAATGTCTATTTTTAGTACTGACATTTTGGTGGATTTTATTGCTTTGCTCGTTCATAGAGCAGAATGCTGCGGTGTGCGTGAGACCTCTTCAAACAGAACGTCCCATTTAAAACACATTGTTTGATAACTTAAGAAAGATATTCATCTGAATCACTGTAACACTTGGAGAATGAGAGTTTTTAGCAGATGTGTGTGGGGAGGAAAACTTTGAAGTCCTTAAATACAATGTGTTGAAAACATGATATATAAGAGAACAATTATATGCGAACATGCAGAGCAATACGTGCATTCCATGATGCCAAACGACATTCCTGATCACATTTAATTTCTTCTATGTCTCCTTTTCATTCCTGCCATTATTGCTTGCTGTCTGTAACACCCACATTTCCCTAGCAGGGCATTAATCATAATTAATAATCTCTGTTAAGGCTAAACGGCAGACGTAGAGAACCACATACACACTCAGGTGCCCCAGTGGCTGATTTTAAGAATCTTAAGAATGGCTGATGTGAAGGTGTCAAAAGTGAGGATTAAAGGTACAATTTCAATGGTATTGCTCAAGAAACAACACTTTTAATGAGTAATTCTGGCCAATAAAAGCAGCAGTAAGAAGACTGAAATAGGAACACACACATTCACAAAGAGATATAATTTTAATGATGCACGGTGATTAAATTCTGTTCTGGTCAAAGGACAGCCAGACATAAACAAATCATTCTGCTGGTTGCAGTTGACAGTTTGGCCTTCTAGACTTTCTTTTGACTAACATTACTTTCAGTATCTGTGTTGTATCTGTAAAACCACCCAATTGCTGAGAAGCTTCTCCTTCTTTATGATACAACCCAGACACGCATATTTCTTTGCCAGTTATTTCTTCATGAGCCACTCTCCGTTACTGAAAACTGCCTTTATACGTTGGAGTTTGAACTATTGACAAAAGAGACTTTAAAGCTCACTAAACTCACTTCAAGGGCTGCATATGTCAACAACGACTGCTGTTTCAAGTCGCAAATGTTATGCTTTTTAGATAAGCACAATGTTGTCTGCCAGTGCAGCCCCGTGCTTTACTATATAGCATACGTCTCTCAGGACACATACGTAAGAGTTCATTGCCAGAAGCAGAAAAGCTGCACATATTGTAAATCTCGCATGACACATATGATAACATTTGAGCTTGTGAAACTATTAGTTTGAAGACTCTAAGATGTGGCACAGTGATTCAGCCATCTATCATCAGTCTGCTGCATACAGGCTGCGAGAATGAGCTAATGTTTGTCTTTGTGTTAATTGATCTAAGCTGCAAGCATGCATTTGGCTTTCAAATGACTGTGAGGCAACAGAGTCAGGTTTTGATTATGGAGCACTCTGGGTCCTGAAATAAAATTCATCCCATTGCTTGAAAAATAAACAAGTTTCAATCTAGTTTCTGCTTTCTGCCATTCTTTCATTTCCCTCACTGCTTGTCCTGCTGCTCTCTCTGTCTCATAGTTTCCTCTCTATAAAGTGATTTTTCTTGTCAACACAGTTTTTCTCAGTGTTATGTTAGAAGTCAAATACGCTGACTTGCACCAAGGCCGTGATGTCAACACAGTGGAATGCACCTCCATCTCCAGAGGGGTGGAGGGGTGAGTTAATATTTGATTGACAGGTGGTGAGTCAGGCCACTGAGTGTGGACTGTGTGCTGAAAGTCAGAACAAAAAGAGAGATTATGACTGATTGACTGTACCTACTGAGCAATTAGAGTGAGATTAATTGCTTGGTTGTCATTTCATTGGACTGTTATTAGCCTAGGTGATCCTCTCTGGAAAGCATTTAAATGGAGTAATTGGCATAATTGTTCTGAAGACAGCAGAACTCCTGTGTTATAGCAGAACACATGTCGCTTTTCTTTTCCTCTGTGGTTTAACAATGAACTAAATGGCAATTGACAAAATGCGAGAGAGATGAAAGACAGCAGGAAGGGACAAAGGCAAGAGGAAGAAACAACATTGTGTGTGTGTGTGTGTGTGTGTGTGTGTTTATACAGTATGCGTGTGCATGTCCAAACAGCATGGAGTTGAGGTCATGGAAACTTAACTGCCTGTGTGTTTTGGCCTGTGGATTAGCCAGGACATGCCTTTACTCTGGCTGTAATGCTTCTTTATCTCTCTCTCTCTCTCTCTCTCTCTCACTCTCACTCACTCACTCACACACACACACACACACACACACACACGCACACACACGCACACACACACACACACACACACACACACACACACACACACACACACAAGGTCAGGTTTGGAAATTAGATCAGTGTTTGAATTGACCTTGTGAGGCCACATCTATAAAGCAGTTAAAAAGTATACAGGATTTATAAATGGTCCATCCAAAGCACTAACACGTATCACAGCATATTCTTGTAGCTCCAGCTCATTGTGAATTTATGATCTTACCAACTCATACACTTTAAATGTTGATACTGCTTTTAATATTTAAATGTGTGGTAAATATTTGATTATTTGTGTATAATTAATGTAATACTTACTGCATTATTGTAGAAAAAAAAACCTTGAGCATATATTTTTAAACCTGCTAGCCAGAACATTTACACTGTGCAACATGCATATCAGTGAAGAAGATCAGGAGGAGGCAGCCAAATAAGCTGTCATGGAGATTAACTGACATCAGTAGCATTCAAGATTTAGATTAGAGTTTATCATTCATTAAAAAGACATCAAATTATGTGACAAAGTCATAGCAAGCTATGTGTTTTTCAGAGATATAATATAAACCAATTAAGAAAAGTGTCTTTTCTCAGAAAATCTCCAAGATGATCAGCCTGACAAACAAGCACAAGAGCAGTATATGTATTCCCTTACATCTACTGCCGAGAGAGGAGTTTTTCTTTTGTAACTTCCAGTAAAGCAGCTTCTGTTTCCAGATTTTATTTAGATCCTGAGGATCTGAAGAAGCAGCTGGATGAGTGCGCATATTTCAAACATTTTATCAAGAAAAGTGCTAAAACAAGTGCAGAGGACAGACACAATACATTTACCAACAGGTGCTTTTCATACAAAAGTCCTCTTGATTATCCTTCTTGTGTTTCTGTTCAGCTTTGCATTCAGCCCCAACGCATACATATTTACAAGACATGGAGCTAACTAACACAATAAAAAAGCTTGAGTGAAGCATGCATATATGTTCTTTTAAGCTGAGTGTGATATGTCTATAATTGCATGACTCTAAATGTGCCACGTTAATATAGGTTTTCCAAATTAAATTATGTGCATACATACAGTACCATATACAGTACCCTGCTTCATCTTGGCCCATCTGGAAGCATTTGAAATTATTGCAGCGAGCAGAATAAGCATACGCAGATGTTTTCTTTTAAGAGCTGTAATATTTTATCATGTAAACTGTATACAGTCTGAATGTTTTAAAGAAATTAAAACAGTAAAAACAGGTTTAAGGGACTCTAAATTGCTGAACATGCTTCCTGTCCAGTCCTATATATCCCCTCAGAAGATAAACTCCACCCACCACCTGGAACGAATTACAGTAGGTTACAGTTGGGAATATCTTTCCCTCACTGAACAGGAAATGGCTTATTGCTCCTGAGTAGACCCTGCCCCAGCTAGGGAAGTGGCTAACCACATGAAGCTAGTGTGATCCAGTCTGTTTGCACACAGTAATTTGCACAGGTGAGAGAGGATGGGCTGCTGGGATGAATACAGCAGAGCCTTGTTGAGTCCCTGACCACTGGGGAAAGCAGGCCATTTGGAAAAGTCATGAATTCATTTCATTCATCAATCCCAGATGAAGATTTGTTCAGGATTTTAATCACGTGTTAAACAAATATTCTTAAACAGTTTTATAAATAGAGTCGAACAGAGTTGTTTCAAGGTCCGTGCGTTACTGTAACATCAGCAAAAGACAGCAATTAAACAGTGTGAAATCTTTAATTCACTCTAACTGACCTGAATACACACACTGTATGACCACATGATGCAGTACACAGCAGCTAAAACCAATGGGAGACACCACTGTCCTAGGAGGGAGATAATAGAGGTGTCATGGCATGGCAAAGCAGAACTGTCATGAGTGTGATCCTGACCAGTCAACTCAGGCATTTTTTTTTTTTTTTTTGAATTTGCTTATTTTTCACATGTTTGTGTAGCTTTTAACCAGGTGTTTCAGTTTCCTGCAGTTCAAAGGCATACCAGATGAATTGGACTGGAAACTTTCCTATAGTATGCAAGGCTCCAAATGTATCTCAACTGAACAAATCAGAGTCACATTTCAGTGAAAATAATCTGTTTTTGCAAAGATGCTTTGTCTGTTGGGTTATGCTTTTAAATGAGGGCTATTTCAGTCCGGTGTTAAACATCTTACATTTGCACTGGCCTGGTTTCTTTTCTTGGCTTTCCTGCGGACAAGCAGTCAAGTGTGTTCATAAGCTCTGCTGCAGAAACTGCAAGTCTTGTGATAATGTCACAGAGCTGTCGCTGGCAGGGCGAAGACACACAAAAGTGCCTGCCTGACCTCGTCACATGGGCCTTACAGCGACACAAAAAGACAGACCAACACAAGCGCACACAGACACACACTTGTAAAAACACACTGACATTCCAGCTCCACATTATTCCTGAATTTACTTTGAGAGGGCAACTCTTGATGAAAGATGTGATACAAAGAGTTTGATGGTTTCAATGTACAGTAGCCTTATTGAAAAGTTTCATCCTACCAACTGCGTAACAACATTTCTTTCTTCTATTGCATTTTTCAAAAGCTTGATCAACTTATATGCATCTTTTGAGTTAACAGCTCTTTACATCTTGTTGAAAACTCCATTATCACTTCTTTATTCCACCTCTGTGACCTCCATCTCTCATTCACTCCCTTAGCATCTGATGTTACCTTACTGCCTTATTCCGCTGTCAATCTTTCACTTTTCCTCCACTTTTCTATCCCTCCTCAAGGTTGCACAAGAAGGTTACTTTATTGACTTTCTTTTATCTTCTGCATAACAACCTTGCATCCATCCTTCCTCCTGTGGATTTGCCTCTGTTATGAGGTTATTCAGACTTGTTTACAGCTCTCCCTCCCTCACTTCTCCTCCAATCTTTCATTCATCCATCATCATCGCTGATCGTCCATCACTGATACAGCCATTCCACCATCTTTATCATCCGTCTTCAGCGGTTGTTTATGTCCGTCTGACTTTCTGCCATGCTGTTTACTGACCGTCCTTGCCTTGAACGAGTACCCTTATTCGACTCTTTAGCCTGTCCTTTTTAATTTAACTTCTTTCATCCCTTTCCATTTATGCATCTATCAATTCACAGCAGACATTTTGAAGCTTGATACCTTTAAAAAAAATCACCCCTTTCTCTTTCTCTCCATCCCTTCATCCAGCTCTCTCACTTTTGTGGAAAGTTAGGTCCCATAGTTGCCGCTAAATCTTTTATCATATCTCTCTTACTCCCCATCACTCTCTGAGAAATTACTTAAAGTTATTTGGGTTTGTTTATCTATGTTTGCATCTTATCCTCACTCAATCCCTACCCATCAACTTCTCTGTCTATTCCCCTTCTTTCCATCCCTGTCTTGATCATGTGGTATTAAAGTTGTTTCATTGGCCGACCCTTTGCAGCTCCCTCTTTCTAAGATCGCATACAGGCAAACATTGTGGTCGATGCTTATTTCTCTCTTCAGATGAAAGGCTGCAAAAAAATCATAAATATCTGACCACAACAAACTGGACCAGACGGTCAGCACCATCCCACATGATAAGACCGTATGAGTGTTGTGGGTGTGTGTGTGTGTGTGTGTATGGGTGGGGGGGCATGAAGCGTAACGTCTGAAGGGAGACTGAGAGGCAAGCATACACACACAAACACATATGTAGTCACACACGCACAAACCTTGTCAGACGTCCATCTCAAACTTCAGAATTTATTCTTTTCTGCTTGATTTATGCAGCAATCCCCTGTCAAATTCAACTTGCACGCCTTCTTCTGACTGACCGGCTGCCCTCAGCTTCTTTTCAAAGTGCAGAATTTCATAGACCTTGAGCAAAAATGGAAGAATGGGTGAGAGGGAGAGAGAAGAAACACAGCTGAGGTAATAACCTGATTTCGCCTCAGTTGGTTTTGATTTAAGAAAGGAAGAGTGTGTCAGAAAAACAGCAGGCGCTCTCCTGTCTCGATTCCATGCCAGATTTTTGAAGAGAGAAGCGAGAGAGGTACGGAGACACGGAATGAAAGGAGAGACAAACTGAACAAAGAGAGATAGAGACAGTGAATCACACCCCATGCCAATAAAATGAAGTCAACTGACACAAAGAGACAGAGATACCATTGAGAAAATGAGCGCACTGCGGAGGGAGACAGGGGAAGGGAGATGGAGAAGGACGAGTGGGAGGGTATTACCAACGAATGAATTTTTAATAGCACTGAGATCAGCCGTACCAGGAGCTCAAACAGAAATAAATACCTTGCCTAATTCAAACCTCTTTTTAGAGAAATGTAGCAACAGTGTGTTTATTTTCTCTCCCGGGATGATTCTTAATCAGTCAGCAAACATGACAGTGTACCTGACACCAGAGAGCAAGGGAGAGACCCTGACAACAAGACAGGCAGGGACAGAGAGGCTTATGGGTAAATTCAGCCTTGCACGCCACTCACACCACGCACACGCAGCCAGCTGATTACCCCAGGTGTCTGTATTCACACATGAGGAGCATTTGAATATTAAACTCCTCCAAAAACATGTGTCAGCCCTCACCCATCTGTCTGTCACCCTGCAACGCCCTGACAATACCACGAGCACAATTAATGTAAAGCTGGGAGGATGTGCCAATTTACCCCCAATTTCCTGCTTACTGCATCAGACTTTTATTTCTAATGTGTATTTTTTTAGCATAATATATGAGACGTGCCATTTTCCCTGCCAAAAGCACCTCCATATCGACCAGGATGTCCCAATTTGCTGATTTTGAGGCACATCCCAATTTGGTGCTTTAAAAAAATTACAGTTTTAACAGCTACATTCAAATGTACATCTCCACATGAAAAAGTGCTCTTTCGGTCCATTTTGCCGCTCGTATTACATTTTCTTGCAATTATGTTTTGTTTCAGCATGTATGAAAAAAATCTGAAAATAGTTCCAACTCCAGCAAAGACTGGCAGTGTCCAGGTTTATCATTTGAGCGAGGTAATGGCTAGTCAGCTGTCAAGCCGCAAAATTTTCAGTCTACAGCTTCATTCTTTTTGTTTCTTTCTACATTTTGTGTGAAGCTGAATCCATTTTGCTTTCTATCGAAGTTGCTGTCGCTGAGCTGTCCTCTACTTGAGGACGCAGAATGATGTGATTAAAAGATGTGTTATGTACAGTGGGTAGACAAGAGCTTGTTTACTATATTAAGCATTGTTAACATGAGAGCAAGGTCAGGAATACAATTACAATACCAATCCTTCATTAAAACAGGATATGTATTTTCTGATTACAGATGTCAATTGAGTGTCAAACCTAGCTTTATTTTTCCTATGTAAGGCATTTCTCCCTAGTGCAGACTGTCAGGCTTCATATGTGACACTCATCACTGCCTCACATATCTGTGTAGTAATATCTTATATGATAATAACACCAGCATGGTGTGACGTAGACAGTTTATTCAGAAAGACCAGAATAAAAAGCTGTAAGTAGCTCTTTCAATGAGCTGATGGTAGCTGCTTTCTGAGAGGCTGGTAGCTGTCAACAAAGAAACTAGAGGCATAATACCAGAAAAAGAGCATTATTTACTTAATCTTTTAACCTAAATTTTCATTCCTTATGTCTGTTTATGTTGGGCAATAATTGCAGTGGTTGAAGTCGCTATTCACAAGCATGCCTTTGGAAGCGGTAACATAGCAGTTGCCATGTTAGGTGGTATTCATGTGATGATAAATGTCAAATAAGCACACATTTTATTTACACTAATGCACATGTAGACTTAAAGATAAGGCATTATCAAGGAACCAAAGCATGCCTGGGCATGTTTTCATATATCTGGTTAATATCCATTTGTGTAAGCTTGAATTCAGCAGTGATTCTCAAAATGAGGTTGGAGTAGAGCCAAAAGCAGAATGATGCAGGTGTTGTCAGCACGGGAATTCTAATAATTCCCTACCTCTGCATAAGACATAGAAGGGTAAAATCGTCAGCGTTCACGTTACTGTCTCCTGTTTGAGACGTCCATTGAGTTTTCAATTTAAATTTTAAGGCAAGGGATTGATTAAAATTCCAACCAGCAGTTTCAGAAAGCTATTCCAGTTTTGAAGGGCAAGTTCAACAGTGTGGTTTTAATGAGTAAAATGGATCAACAACCACTGTGGTTTTAGGGTTTGGTTCTATTCTCTTTCCCAGGGAGATGAAATCATAATGCAGCACACTGACCTTGTGCAAAATATAATTAATCCAAGTTGATTTTACAAGTACATACAATTCTTCTTTTTTTCACTCCATCCTCATCCAGCTCCTCACATACTTTCTAACATAAAGAAGCAAACATAATCAGAGCAGCTGTCAGATTTCTGGTAGGATGCAGAAAGAGAAAAAAGAGCTTGTCATAGAGAAGAGTATGACTAAAAGAAAAATACAATGTTGTTCTGTAAGGCTGCCTTTGTTTACCCTTGTTTATACTTAAATCCATGGTTTTATTGTTGCTTTCAGAAATGGTAAACAGCTCTCCTTTCCACTCCCTCCCTGTATCCAGTCATCCATCCAGTCATCAAGCTTTCTTCACTCTGCTGCTTAAGTTCTTTGGGCCAATTTCACTGTGTTTTTCTGTCTGCCTGTTGGCTTCTTCTCTTCCCTTTTCTCTTTCTCATCCCATCTTGGCCCTGTTTAGGTAGCAGATATCAAATTATGTAGGATTTGTGTGCATGTGTATGCATGCATTTTACTACATATTGCCTGCATTACTGTCCTGACTTTATGGATTTGGTTTTAACTAAAAGTGTTCACTTTGATGAGAAGCAAATTAAAGTATGATTATGCTCGTAATGGGAAGTGACAGACAATTGGTTAAAATGCTGTAAGTAGCAAGTAAAAAAGCTTATTCAATAATAATTGAAGACTCTAAATGGTGACGGAATGAAGCTGCAAATATATTCATCAACAGGACTGTATAAATAATGGAAAAATTAAAGTGAATTTCCCAGTTATGTTTTGTTTTTGTTAATGTCGTGTTAAGTTAATGTTGCAAATATTTTGCCAATAAAGCTCTAACTGGTAAGAAATATAGTATAGTTATGCATATTAAGCATGTTCCTGTTAACAACAGCAATGGTAAATGTAACAAACATAGCAGTAGTAGCTGTAAAGAAGTAGTTAAAGGCTTTGGGAATCAATACCAAAAGCCAAACTGGGTATTTGAGAAGCTAGTCCGCCGTATGTGTTGCCAGCTGTTGTTTGTTTACATGCAAAGCAGAGAATGCACGCATTATTTGGAGGTACACTGCACATGATTTTAAGAAATGATTTTGCTTTGTTGTGTTTCAGCACAGCTCATAACACTGGCCAAAGGCACAGCGCAGCACAGTGAACTAGCTGCCAACAAGTATGGTTGATCAGTGACTTCACATGGTGACTGTTGATTGTCTATAAAAATGGATGATGAGTCTGAAGCCTAAATATCCTGAATACCAGCACTGCCATCTTGCCCAGGTGATGCCATTTGGAGCCTGACTGTGGTGTGGTGACTCTTTAAAACCAAACTTATCAGAAAAAAATAACTATTCAGCATGCATCAGTGCTACCTAAAATGACAGAAACCATCTTCAGGAAAATTTTATTTAATATATACTTTTCAGTTTGTCCCATCTGCAAACATGGAGGGGTGTGGTTTATGGCCAATGTATGCAGCCCGCCACCGGGCGGTGAACAAGAGGTTTTGGCTTCACTTTTGGTCCGCTGTCTTGTCATCTATGTATGTATACAGTCATGAAGGCAACATTCTCCAAGCCCTACAGTAGCAACAGTAATAAAAGTACTAAAAGTAATGGTAATAGGACTAGTTTTAATAGTAATAGTACATTTCATAGTCTTCTAAAGCTTCTGTATAAATAGGACCAACATACAATGTGTGTGCATCATTGCAGTATGTACAGTAAATGAAATTTACAGTGACGCATAATATCATGCAGAGGCAATGGTGTTCTTTCCTGCAACTATTCTTATTATAAAGGACACTTACAATGACTCAAATTAAAAGTCCCATTAATCCGACAATGTAATCCCTCCATTGCATGGAGTGGTCTATTCAGCCTGAGTGTGGATTAGAGAACACTGAGACCCTGTGTTG
The DNA here is from genome assembly GCA_037975065.1 of Chaetodon trifasciatus. Lineage (NCBI taxonomy): Eukaryota > Metazoa > Chordata > Actinopteri > Chaetodontiformes > Chaetodontidae > Chaetodon > Chaetodon trifasciatus. The sequence continues at coordinate 4,664,122 of JBBMOE010000005.1, read as the reverse complement.
GTGGTCACTGGTGTATAACACCTCATAAAGATAATATGCAGTGTGCTTGTGTGTGTGTGTGTGTGTGTGTGTGTGTGTGTGAGTGTGTGTGTTTCCTGTTGTGCTGGTGGTCAGCATCGGATAGCTCAGAAAACTGTGTGTGTGTGTGTGTGTGTGTGTGTGTGTGTGTGTGTGTGTGTGTGTGTGTTGGGGGTATGTTGTACATGTGGATAATGTGCTTCTTTTCTTCCTTTGTGGTTACCTGGTGAAGGGGAAAATCCCTGTGAGGTGGTCTTCTCGCAATGTGGACTACAGAGAAGGGGACCTGTAAGAGAGGAAACAGTGAATTAATTAAATAAGCCCCCTCAGTCGACACACTATTTCAAGTCAGAGGGCTCAGAAATGTGATGGATTGGAGGGTTTTAATGGACAAAGAAAAGGAAGGACCAAAGATAATACGCCAACATTTGCAAGTATTCTAACCCGAACCCATCCATCCAAAGGTTTGTAAGATTGATGCACGCTGACCATTATATCTTCTACTGAATTAAACAGCTCATTTCACTGATTTTGTGTATTTGTTCCACACATAGTCCCACACTCATTCACAGGCTTTATTTTGGGTCATATGATCTTATTCATTCTAAAAAAAAAACAAACAAAAAAACAACTCTGACTCACAATCGGCTTCCTTTCTTTCAAAGGAATTCAGTTGACAGGAGATTTTTTTTCTTTGTCAATCACCCTCTTTCCTCACCCTCTCTCCTGCAACTCATCATGTTAGTCACACTGTGTCCTTTATTTGTATGCACAGTATCTCAAGGTATCCGACCCTCACAGTGAAAAAGAGAGCAAATGCACCTCTTGACCCCACCAGATCTCATTGACTGATATCATTCGTTAAACGCAAATTGGAACTGGTGGGCAAAAAACGCAGATGGTGAACGGGAAACTGAAACAGTAATAATAATAAACATTTATATCCCTCTGCTGCTGAATGGGAAAATCCATACCGCACAGCCTTCATACAATCATGAAAAGATATCGGTCAGAGATGCACGGCTGCACAGCCCTCACTGGAGTTCAGAATGAATGTATTCATCAAGTACTGTTGTTGCATCCCAAATGGAGACAATCTTTAAAGGTGGTCCTAAACATAAAAGTGGTTTCATTTGAAATGATGATGCACGGTGGTTTGTGTAAGAGATGTACAGTGCATATAAATTCATGGATAACTTTCATAGCCATGAAAATGTGGCCCACTTGTCTACGGTGGCAAACAAGAAGATATTATACCATTTCATCACCACCATGAACTTATTGCACAGAAAAGCTGAATGTTGATCATTTATTACACCATCCAGCAAGTCAAGTATGTGTGCAACTGACACTGTGCACACTTATGAGTCTGTAGTGGTCTGGTAATGAGAGGCTCTTTGTCAGCAGATCAAAAATCTTGCTCAAGTCTTTGGTAAATGTTAAAATAAGAATATAAAAAAGTTTATTCTCAGACAGAGCGAATTCACTTCTTCATGTTGATTTCATTTTATTGGACTATCACCATTTTGTTACACTTTTCGTCCTGTCAGCAAGATTAACCTCGATAAGCAAAAAGTAATAATTAGCCGTTACTAAAGCCCTGCTTGCCTGCTCACTGTCGCTGCATCCGCGAGATGCATTGCTTGTGGAGCAGCGCCGATATCTTCTCATTAGGTCAGCACTTCTTGTGAACCCTGTGTCATTTTCTACTGCAGCCATTTATCCATTTGTGAAGGGCTGCTGGAATGTTTCTCCAGCCCACCAAAGCAAAGCATTTTCAGAAAATCTGGCTGTATTAATGCTGTATGGATGTGCCCTGGTCATGCTGTAAAAAGCACGGGTGGGCACGCACAAAGTGTCAGGTACAGTGCAGAACAAAAATTTCCTAATCCACTGACTCTTTGCTATTCATTATTTTTTCACAGGGCAGCCGTCCCAAATACATAAGGCCCCTACCCTACTCAGCCCAGTCTGCCAAGCTCCAACTCTGGGTTTGATGTTCCTCCAACATCCAACAGGCTATGATTATTTCATTCCTTTTTTAACATAACACATCAATTATTCAACCTTTGCTAGACCAGATTTGATTTTTTTTTTTGTGATTTAACAAAAATGACTCTGTGTGTGTGTGTGTGTGTGTGTGTGTGTGTGCGCTCGTGTGTGTGTGTGTGTCCACCCATCTAAGGGGAGACTGAATATAAAATGTTCCACAAAGATAATACTTCATGCCATAGATGATTGATGGGTGGTGAAGGGGTGGAGCAGAAGAAGAGAAAAAATGCAAGTGCTCTGGAATAAATGATAACCTCATTAGCATATGATGGCACAGGCTCCTCTCACTCTACGATGCATCTGCCTCCCATCCTCAAGGCAAACTGTCCAAACAACAAGTGTAACTGTGACAGTAGATGGTGTGTTATTATACACTGCTCAAAATATATCACTTCCAAGTTTTGCTGTGCAGTTAAGTAATTTCATATACCCATTGGGTAGCAATAGTAAACTTTTACTCTATAAATGTGAAGTCCTAAAAGTTATAACTTAGTCCCTAAAGCATTTCATTGTTAAATTAATTAGCTTGCAATGCACAAGCCTCTCATTAATTCCTACCTTTACAAAAATGATTCCTTTATCCTTTGGCCTCATTTCCTCTCTCACTCCCCCTTTCTCACTCTCTCTCTCCCTGTCTGTCTGTCCCCTGCCATTCGTCTCCTCTCCTTACATCCTCATCTCTGCTAATGAGCCCACTTAAATCTATGCCAAAACACAAACAGCAAGAGCAGAAGAAATAAGTGCAGAGCTTACTGGAAGCTCTGTTTGTTAAAGGATTCATCATGTGAGCTGTTTTCAATAAATAATAAATGCAAACGCTGACTTTTGTCTGCAGACGAGACTTCGGGACATGAATAATGTATTGTTATTCCTGGATAGGGCAATACAGGGACAGGGTGGCAGTGTGTGTTGTGTGTGTATGAGTGTGTGTACATGAGGTAGATCCTTGGCACACACTGTGAATGCCATCTCTGAGGCTTACAATCAAGGCGCTTATGTGGACACAACTCACTGTGATTACAACTGTTAAGACATTGTTTTGTGTGCGAATACATACACAGTTCAAACCTTAAGCTCCTGGTGGTTAAGGTCCTGGTTTGACTTTGTGTTCAAAATTCACTTGAAAGGATTCCAAACTGCACCATTCAGCTGTTATTAATAGTTTATCTGATGTTAATCGAGTCCGTTGATTGATCAGGACACATGAGTGTGTGTTTTCACTCATTTGTCCTGTGTGTGGGAGGTGTGTGAGGTGGCCCTTACAACACATTTGTGTTTACAGTATTTTTCCATTTGATCTCTACTCTCTCCCTTCTCTACTCTGTTTTCCTGTTGTTTCCTACCCTGTAATCATTACAACAACAAAGGAAGCTGCGTTCCCGCTAGACAGCAGTAAGGTTCCACTAGCAATGCTAAAATGTATGTGTGTGTGTGTGTGTGTGTGTGTGTGTGTGTGTGCGTGTGCGTGTGTGTGTGTGTGTGTGTGTTTTTCTGCTTCTCGTCTGTTGTCAACGGGGAACATGAGTGAAAAACTTGATTGAAAATCAGGAAAAAAGGGAATAATTACAAAGAGGAAAAAGGCACCCATCCACCCGCGACAGCAATCATCAGTGATCTCTGCTGTCATTTCACTCCGCAGTAAATAATTCATCAAAAGAAACAAAGGGGAAACAAATATGCAAATAAACCCTGAAAAGGCCAGTAACATCGGCCTACCGCCACATGGGAAGAATAGTAGTGGATTATTATCATGGCAGGTTACGACTGTGATGAATCTGAATTCCTCTTGTTTCATCTACCTTGACAGTGCTGAAGTCACAGAGAGAGAGAGAGGGAAAAAAAACCTGGAGGGATTTGAGGGTTTGATTGAGGAGGGAGGGATGGATTAAGGACAAGGGGAATGGAAGGATTGAGGGAGGGGGAAGGAGGGGCAGGGAAGAGGGGTAGTCGACATTGGAGGGAAGAAGAAAGAGATTTGGGAGGGGAAGGGAGGAAAGGAGGGAGGGAAGCTTTTGAGGGTGTATTCGACAGTGCTGTGAAAGGTAGCCATCAAGGGCTTTGATGAAAAGTGCAGGCCTTCTAAAGCTTAGGAGTGACAGCATATGATTTGGTCAAAGCATGGAGCTTTTCAAAGGTAGACATCCTCACTCCCAGTCATCTCTCTCGGGTTGAATATAACTTTTGGGCTGAGCTGCGGCAAAATTCGGAATTGGTTTGACAGATTGACTGCATGTGGTATTGTCGCTGCGACTTACGGACAGTAGGCTGGCTGGAAATGTAGACATCCTGAAATGAAGGGGAATTACTTGTAATGTTTCAACAACCTGTTCCAGATCAGCAGCTGTACAGAAAGCTGCATTTTTTTAATCGAGGAAGTGACATAAGATGTGCAATTCCGTATGCCTAAAAGAAACCTCATTATTATTGCCCTTGGTTCTTTAATGGTAGACATACAAAAATGCTTAATAAAAGTTAAAGCAGCATGAAATCATTTCGTGTGCTTGATCGTTCAAAAACACGTCTGTTAAAACTTTCAGCTGCCCTGACTTCTTCCAAACACCAACCTTAAATTCTATTTTAAGCCAGAAAACACATTACACATTATGAATTCAGCTTTTTCCATCCTTCATGCTACAAACACAACCCTTATGCATGTTATACTGTATGAGTTTCCAACAATGGGTAACACCTTAACACATGGCCACTGCTATGCCAATGGCCACATAGTTTTCTTGGAGTGGTGCTTGAGGCCTATTAGCAGTTTGGCTTGGTAACAGCAATATGGACAGGCTTTCTGAGCCAACAGTCGTTAAAGCTGATGGTTGAGGTTTACGATCCCAGGTCAGTGGTAACAGGCAACTAGCCTGTCAGATGATACCAGTGTGTCACACGCAGAGACACACACACAAATACATTATCTTGGAAATAGCATGCAATTTAACCACCAACGCACATAAACATGATACTGCTCTTTACATGTAAAAGCATGTATGTGCACAAAATTGAACATGCATGCCTGTGAGGCTCTTGTCTGATAATGGCGCCTAGTTCGCTCTCAGTTCGCACAGTTATACACACACGCACAGATAATAGTGTCTAATTTAGGCCCTCATATCTGTAGAGTTCTCCAGAGGACTAGACCTCATCAGGAATATACTGGTGACCTACATACTACAGTAGGAACACAAAGACAGACAGACAGACACAAACACACACACACACACACACTCCAGCATAACTGCTCATACTTCTATACTGGAGACACAGACATCTACAGTAGTTACAGGCACGTAAGCAGACACAGACACAGACACAGAAACATGCCTGTACAGCCTGGGTGTAGCTAAGCCCACACAATCAGACACACACAGAGACACAGACATGCAGGCATATAAACATGTCTGAAGTATATGCTGTATATGTGTCCACCCACTCCAAAAAACATACACTGTATGCAAATCAGATGCACTCCCACATCTTTGAAAGGTCAAAAATGTCCTCCCAAAGCCTTCATGAAAAATAAACTGAAAAGAAGACTTATCCACAATTTATACTGAAAATCATGTAATGATGGATGGAAAAGTTAAACAGATAATATTAAAGTGGTGAAGTAGGAGTCAAAAGCGGATTATAGCTTGGTGCTTTATGCAAGATTTGTCTTAGGTGTAAAACTAAAAAGTCTACAAGTCAACAAGATTAATTCAGAAATTTACCATAAAATGAGATATCAGCCTTATCATTAGAGACTAAATAACACAAAATGCCAACAGATCAACTATTATCCAAAGCTGATCTGTTTTCATTTTACAGCTTATTCGAGGGCTCAACAACCAGCCCCTTCTAAAGCTGCTTCATTTAAGATTCGAGGTACAGACAACATACCTGAATGCAGTTTTGAGAGGATCTCCACTTTAAGCCATTGCACTTTTCTGCTGGGGGCAGATTTGCCAGTGAGATGATACAGTGACTGTAGCATGTGTCTGGTTGCAGGACAGGAATCATTGTATCTATGCTGTATTATGCATTCTGTTGGCACCAGACAGATCTCCAGTCATCATTCATCATTCATGGGCATCGTCTGTCAGCTTCACAGTCTGCTGAATGGCCGAGAGGACCTGACAGAGAGTGAGAAAGAGAAAGAGACAAAATCTCAACTAAACATACCAGAAGGCCTGACTCATACAATTAGGCTGACTCATAAATTCATTTATCACCACTGCAAACACCTAAATGGAGAGTAAATCAGAGACACTGACGATTGAGACGTGTTATGGCAGAAAAGAGAGAGAATGAAAAGATAAAATCATGATCATTACTTTTATCAGATGGGTTTTAATATCTTTTTATGATGCCGTGTCATGATTAGAGACAAACTGTATTCAGTGGCAGGCAGAAAAGGCATTTCCCAAAGGGTGGAGACATCCACACACATTTATGGGAGACTGTCTGCTCAGTTTGTAAATGGCTAAAAGGACCTGACTCACACACAGTAGTGGTGGCTACGGATAAAGGAGAGGGAACAGAGGCTGAACCTCAAGTGGTACAGAAATAGGCATTTGAACCAGCATGGAAAGACATTAAGTATTTTAATGTTTATGGGTGGTGACAGGAACTCGGCTCAATGGCGAAGAGGACCTGACTCACACATAGTGGCGACTTTACTTAGCACCACAGCTAAAATGTAATGGCAGCTTCTGGAGCTTGTGTTGGACCACAACTGATGGAGAACTCCTTCAATGAAAATACAGTTACAAGTAGACGCACTTCCCCACCCATACTGTCTTCACAATGAGTGACACTGGATTGTCTGGCTTCATGTTTGTCAATTGAGACCAACTAAGGATAAAGTGGGATTCGCACTGAGACAAAGAAATTATCTGTGTTTATGAACTGATATGAAGCCCTCTATCTGACTTATCACACAAGTAAAGTTTCACCAAACTTCTGTTTTTGTGAACTGCAGCTGGAGACAAACGTAGAGGGCAGCACCAGCCGCTGATTGTTTAATTATCTGCTGCCTTAGTAAATCAAACTCTAATTACAGACAGATGCATCCACAAACTGAATGAAATCTGTGCTTTCATGTAAAGAAATCTGGCCCATTTGACAGAAGAGTTAAAAGTTTCAACTCAGTAAGTTGATCAAGATGTTTATCAAATGTCTGAATGTTAAGCAGACTATGGGAGACAGCTGCCGTCAAGCAGACAAAGTTAATCTACTTTAATATTTTTGAAAGGTCATGTGGTAAAAGCAGTGCCAGGCCTCACCTCATACATATAGTCTGCAGAAGCAACAGCACAAGATTAGGAGTAGAAAAGTTGACACAGCAGTCTGCAAGTTCTACTTATGCCACAATATCACAGGACGGAGAAAGAAAACACATATACAGTATTTCCTATGCACATTGCAAAAACAATAAGAATAAAATATGACCAAAGTTGTGAAAAAGTTACTCCAGGCTTCACAACCTTGCCAGAAAATGAAAAGCTTCCTTTTCTGTTGGGGAAACACAGAAGTATGGCAGGGCAGAAACTTGGTTTGTCTCCTGCTGCCTCTAGGCAAGACAGAAAGAAGACAAATCATCTGTGAACCTGCACTTACTGCAGCTGCCTTACTGAGACTATGGATTTATAGTACCAGCTGGTATAGAGAATAGAGAGTGGAAACTAGAAAATCTTATTAGGGCAATAGAGTATAATGTGCATAAGACATTTTTATTATCTCTGCCACAGAGGTTATGTTTTTGGACCTATGCTATGTGAAATATCTAAAAACAAAAGAGATTCATGTAGCCGATGTTTGTTGTGGTCTTCGCTTTGTGATCAAATAGCTGCAAAGGTGATGACATTCCCACCAAACCTCAGCTCTACTGTGTGTTTATTTGCCATTTAGAAAGTGTTTGCAAGGTAACACCCTGAATTAAGATTGTAAACGTGGTAAACATTTCATCTACTAAACATCATCATGCTAACTGTCACTGTGAGCATGTTTACCTGCTGATGTATATATTTTTATGAGGGTAAAGATTGTGCAGCCTTGGTGGAATCATGCACTCAGTGAGTGCTTTCCTGGTACTCTGCATTTTGTTGCATGTATGCAGTCAATTCTTTTCTTACCATCATCATATTTTGTTATGCCCACTGTCTTTCTTTTCCTCTATCTACTATTTCCTTCTGTGAATGCGTCAGCAACACAAATGTTACTTGTCATGTCAATGAGGCAAATGGAAATTGAAAAAAAATTAGTGTGGGGGGGATGCACTGTGATGGTCATACATCTCGATTGCATCATGTTGCTTTCATAAAATGAGATAGAAAGCAAAAGCAGAAGCAAATTTAAATGGACAGACGACGTATGAGAGACTGACAGACAGACACAGAGTAAAAGTGAGTGGAGTAGACAGGATTTTGTAGTCATACATTCAGTGTGTGATACCAAAGACCTGAGCCACTGTTATGTAAACCAGAATGAAACATTCATGAGCAAACCATCATCTCACTCTCAACCCATTGGGACAGTGCAGGAATGACCCATATGGTGGGTTGGCTACTATCTGAAACTCATCTATAGCAAGCGGGAACACTTGGAAAGCTTCAGTGCGGTAGGCTGTTATCGAACCCAGAGAGACAGATGTGGTGGGGGGGCAGGAAAAGGGACAACCTTTATTGGCATGAAAGGAAAGGATCATATGTTGCCAGAGCGACTAAGGTTAGAATGAAATGTTAAGGAAAAAGATGGAGAGGGGTGCTGGGGGTGAAAGGGGAAGATGAAGGAGAGAAGGGGGTGGGGGGTGCTGCATAAGGAGGAAGGGAGGAACGAGGAGAGAGACAGGGATTAGGCAATAAAAAGACGAGATCAAGAGACAGCTCTGACACGCTCAGGCAGCGCATGCTTTCTGTGAGCCTGGGAGCAGCTGAGCTAACCACACACACATACAGACACACACAGACACACACACAGACAAAAACACACGCACACATATGCACGAACGTTGTGATGTGGTTAGCTGCGACTTTGCCTCTGACTGGGTGTATATATGAGATGTTTAGAAAGGGGCTGTACTGTAGGAAGTTGTGCCAGATCCCCAACACCACACCCCACCATCATAAGGAGAAGGGGACTTAGTGGGCTTCAGGCTTCTGTTGTGGTTTCTTTAATTCTCTCCCTCTCTTTTTTCTGTCTCAGACTCTCACTCTATCTCTGTCCTTGCAGTCTGTCTGTTTCTCAGCCCAACGCTCCGCTTCCCTTCGGCTGTTTCTCTGCATTTTTTTCTCTCTATATCTATCAATTTTTCTCCCATCCTTAACCCATCCATTTCTCACTTTCTCAACGGTAATACGCGACCATGAATAACATTTACAGTGATCTAACGGTGTGGTATCTGCATGTAACCACAGTGTAAATGTCTCTAGTCCAGCAATCCAAACTCAGACAGGCAAACAGGGATATGAGAAGGGCTTTGAGGGCCTTGTGACGGTATGCACACTGGGACACTACGGAAGGATAGGTTTTAAGAAAAAGTCAGATCTGTGCCACAAATGGTTAAAGAACATGATCTTTTAGGCATGTGGAGGCCTAAGTGCTGTAACATGAACACAGGAGGAGTTTAGATCATGACTGTAATAAGTATAGGAGCCTCCTGCCAGATAGACCGCACCACTCTGTGATCATAAGGTGGTGGGCTTCGTTGAGGTTTGGGCCTTCTGTTGTGGTCGCTTTGTACTTCGGTGCTATTCTCTTTTCTTTTTTCAGGGATTATCATGACATTCACTCAGTATTTCTCTATCACTCAACTCTGTCTCTCTTTCACCCCAATCCCCTTTTTTTCCTTTCTCCTACAGAATGTGATTTCAATATCCTTTAATGACTTGAATATGATATGTACAATAACCAGAGCAACATTTTGTCCTTTGATTTTCTCAGACATACAGCTGCTCTTATAGTCCCCCACCCCCATCTGTTCTAATATAAAACTTGCTTTGTATGTGAAAAAAAAAAAATAGCTATACCTCATTTGAACTTTAAAGATTTTTTAACCTGCCTTCTTTGTCACTATCCACGTAGGCTGGATCAAGACTGCAGAGGTTTGAGTAATCCCATACTCACGTGTATAAACACCCACAGGTTCTACACAGACACACACAAGCACGCGTTTGCCACCACACACACAAATACAAACCGAGTCCTGGGTGCACTTAATACTCACATGGACCTGACAATCACATTTTCTGTCTATATAAACACACACACACACACACACACACACACACACACACACACACACACACACACACACACTCTGTCTCTTACCATCCACCCCCATGGCCCTTCTTCCCTTTTTCCAAAACCTCAAACACCCACACACCGCCTCTTGATTCAATTAAACCACAGTCAAGTCTGGATTGTGACATATACCCCATGGAGGGAAGTGGGAGATGTGTATGTGTGTGTGTGTGTGTGTGTGTGTGTGTGTGTGTGTGTGTGTGTGTGTGTGTGTGTGTGTGTGCATCTGTGTTTTGTGTGTGAATCAGAAAACTTCATGACCTCCTTGGCCATGGCCCTTCCTGTTCATTGTGGTAATGGAATGTATTAGGATGGACCCCCTGATACATTCTGCCTGCCTTTCACCGCTGTTCCCTGTCTTTCGTTCTCTCCATCTTCTGTTTTTTGTTCTTTCTCTCCCCCCGTCTATCTGTCTCTCTGTCTCACTCTCAATCTCTCTTCCCTAATGAGACAGGGACTGTCCTCCCTGTGGGGAAAGAGGTCAGTGCCCCTGACACACACACACACACACATAGAGATAAACATACAGACATAGACTGCACACATGCATACACATGCAGATAGGACACATGCAGACATCCATGCAGATACAATGACAAACCCCCACCACTACTGCCACACACACACACACACACACCTCATACACATACTGACCCAGAAATCCCATCTCTATTATGCAGAACATCAGTTAGCTGATGGTGGAGCTGATTATGCAGCTACCCTCCGCTAGCCCACAACTCCCTGTTGGATATCTGCCTTTAAAACCCCAATCCCAAATGTCTTTTTAGCATATCAATAGAGAATTATATATTCCTAAACAGTAGGACTTGCATACATATAGCTTTTCACAACTTTTTCATCTCATCGCGCCACGTATGAGCCTATTTAAAGAAAAAGGCAAATTTAGGAAAATATTTCACACTAAAGGCATCCAAAAGTAACACATGGCTGTGATACTGATGTGAAGATTGTCTCTGCCATGATTTGTCTCTATCAGCATATATTCTATAAATATTGTATAAGCAAGTGCAAGTTTGTTACTTTCAGAATGATAATGAGTAATAATAATAGTAAGACATTTCACTGTTGGACAACTCACTCATTAAATGATTAAAACAGGCCGTTAATAATCCACAGATAACAGCTCTAGAGCTGTATGAACATACACTGTGTTCAGTGGCAGTAGGTGATTTTGTAGAACTTGAAAAAAACGTAAATGGTGAGTAATGTTAATGTTACAGGAGTGAGGATTTGACTCAATTGAGAAGATTTTGTTCGTGAAAAAGTACATAAAACTTGTCTTTGAATGAAAAAGTGTTAAGTGCTATATAAATGCTAGGTGAAGCCAGAAGTTAAGCTTTGCAGAACATGTTGGAGACCCAGAATCAGTTTAGTTTAGGACTTTCGATACCTTTTTAATCAATTCAGCTACTTTGGTGGAGTGTGTTGTTCCTGATTGCAGTGACAAACAGATTTTGAGCCTCTGATTGGAAGTGTATGCAGTGCTACTAAACATTACCAACTTAAGGAAAAACATTTATTACCAATTACATCTGATATGATATGATATGATATGATATGATATGATATGATATGATATGATATGATATGATATGATATGATATGATATTGTGACAATATCCAGCAGACAACTCTCAACTCTCGACAAAATGTGACTTTAAAAAAGAATTTTTCAGTGAGGACAGAATACTTCTCGTCATTCATTTCCACTTTTCACGTGTAAATTTTAACTTCTACAGGGTCAAGTTTCTTACTTTGGATATTCCTAATGGCCTGTCTCACTTAACACAGCAAATGCTGAAGACTTATGGTGGAAAATTGGCAACAAAAAATGATGCCACATGGATGAGCTGATAGCTTCAGACTGAAAAACCTGACAGCCTGTCTTCTTTTGCTACATACTGCATTCACCTTAAATCTGAAATCTGGGGTACAAAGTGAACCAGTCAGCAGCAGCACAGGAACCAACTTCAGATCACTCTGCAAATACCTTGGCTTGACTGGGTCCCAGAGGGCTCGCTTTATAGATTGGTGCAGTGCAGGGGTGAGGAGTGGTGACCCCAACAAAGATTGCTTGCTAAGCAAATAAGCAAACTAATCTGGCTGTGTGTGTGTGTGTGTCCATACGTGCGAGCAACTGTGTGGACATACACGATATGCTTGTTCATTTGTCCGCATGTGTGTTTGCCTGTGTGTGTGTGTGTGTGTGTGTGTGTGTGTGTGTGTGTGTGTGTGTGTGTGTGTGTGCCTGCTTGCTCACGAGGAGCTGAGAATGTGGTCCCTCTTGCATGTCCATTGATAATGCCATGCATTGCCATTCTGCATGTTTTAGCTTGGTAATTGAAAGGCCATCTGTGGTCCACTGGGGAGGTTTAGTAAAGGGTAAACTATGAGGCTCATTATTTTAGGGGAAGGAAGCCCTCGGAGGCCAAACTATATTAGTTTGTGTCCAGTTTAACCTTCAGAAAACTGAATTACAGTAGGTAAGGTGTTTGCATGTGCAGTATTCATGCATGTTCTTCAGGAGTTTGTGCAGACTTGCATACATGTTCTCAAACAACAGGAATAAAACAAAGTCGAGCTGACCTGTAGCTCTGGGTAGACAAAACCAGCTACTAATCTGACAAACAGACAATGGTGTTTTAGCCAAAACTTTGTCCAGCAGCACTCAAAACAAAGTAAATTGATTACACATAGTGAGTGTGTATGCGCCTGTGTGCCTTTGCATGTCTACTGGGTCCATAAACATGGAAACAGACATGACCTGCATGTCTCAGCAGTTTCCTGTGTAAGCCGAGCTCTGTCTGTGTGTGTGTGTCCCCATGGTTCTCCTGTCACTCCTCAGGCCTGCAGAGCAACGCTATCCACTCTATTAGTGTGTCTCAGAGTCTGTGCACCAGCGCATGTGCGTCTGTCTTTACATGCATGTGTGTTTCCATCTGCCTCATGTCACCAGCAGTCCACTCTGCACCATTAGGACCTGTTAGGATCAAGGGTCATTTCTGTAAAGGTCAAAGTTCACCCTTCAAAAGGTGAAAAGTCACCAGGGTTAGGTCTGGTGTGAGGCGACATTGAACAAGCACACAGCTGAAGGCTTGACAGCTAACACCTTTCGAACTCAGAGAACATCCCACATGGGCAGCCTACAGTATAGTCAATATAAAGACATACCACAGTTCTCTTTTATAGGTAAAGTGACATGGAAAGCTGCCCAGAGGGATAAGTGGTGACAGAACAAAAAATATATAAAAACTAATGAATGACTTACAGTTGCCAATTTGAGATTAAATCCCTTTATGGGTAGTATTGTAATGTTTCTGACCTTGGCCACTCTGTCTCTGTCAAAAAAGACACTGGCAGACAGCAATACCTGCCCAACACTTTCCACTCATAGATTCAACTCACTGACTGACATAACAGGAATAAAACTAATACATAAACATAAAAATTTTATTTTTTTCAACACACCAATATTTCCTTTCACGTGCCGGCTTTAATTACCTGCCAAATAAATGTTGAAATATAGCGTAGCTGTTAAATAGGCTGTATGCTAAAGAGGAAAATTATAAGAGCAATAAACATCTAAGTAAGGAAGAAAGAGGGAGAACTGCCTGAGCTATGACTCATGTAGAAGCGTCTTGTGTCAGTCTGTGTTGAAAAGAAGACTTGAAAGGGGAGGAAGTCCAAGTTCACCCTGGAATTAAGGATAGGGGCTGTTTGGCTTACACACGCAGACATCCGTTAACATCAACATACAAACACACTCGCAGTAAGATGCGTGCGCACACACACCCACACAAGGCCCAAACAAATGTCTCAACCAAGCACCAAGTCAACCCATTCACCCAGGCCCAGCAGTTAAAAAGTTTTGCCCTCCAGCTAAATTCAAGCCTGACCATAATTGAGTCTGTGCTTTCAAGTGACTTTATTGAATTCCACTTTACGGCTGTACTTTTATTGTTTTTATTTTGTTTTCTATACTGCTGCTGTCTGTTTTCTTGTGTGTGTTTTAGTGTTTGATACCTTGGGAAGACTGGTGAAGTAAATGTCATTACGTGCCGATATTCTTTTCTTTGTGTTTTGTTTGGAGGGATTTTGTGATGATACTTACTTTTATCACTGCTGGGATATTTGCACTGATTAGACATGGTCATAGCAATGCAACCGCAAGGCTTAGAACTAGTGTAATTACTACAATGAAATCTGGTCAAAGCAAAGCCATGATGTTAACCAGGTTAACCATTATTATACACGCATCCATCCATAACCACAAAATGGGAAGGCATCATACAGTCTGTACCACAGCTAAAATTCTGTGTGCATTGTTGCCTCATCATCAGTGGCGATAACTGCACAGCCATGGGTCATGGGGTTTGTGACCACACTGGAAAGAATACCACTAAAAGATGAGATAAGAAGTAATGGACAAACATAAATGTGCCATAAAAAAAAGACAATTATGTCTTCTCTTGCACATAAATATATTTTACATACCAGAAATGGACATGTAGTATATGGAAATGCAATGTGACAAATTAGAAACACCATATGAATACCACTGCTGCTGCACACACACATACACAAAGCTTAGACAGGCATAATAAGGCTCTGGCTAGATGTTATCACAAAAGAACAAAGTAATGTTATCCAGCAGGGAAACAGTCCAGAGCTACTCCTGCTGCTCTTTCTTCTCCTTTATTTTATTGGCAGGAAAGGAACCTCTGTTGCCAAGGTGATACTTAGTATAATTTGGGGTCACTTTATTGAATGAACAAAGGCCCGGTGCATGCAGTAATCAATGACTGGTAATCTTACTGGCAGTAATCATCAAAAACCTTTCAATAACAGTTGACTTCATTCTTGAGTTTCCAAATTGTCTATGGATCACTCCCTCCTTTCTGCCTCTGTGTGACTCTTCAGGGTATATCTTTTCTTTTTGCCTCTTTTAGCAAATGGTATAAAATGCATACAGACAAGTGTACAGGGGATGACTCTTAAAATATGCTGTATTAAAGCAGAATGCTGGCTGTCTCTACCTAACATGTGTTATAACAGTATCTTTGAGACATGTTTGATCAATTTGGCGAACATTCCTTGATAGTCCAGTCATGTTTTTCTACCCTGAACTACTCATGTTAGTGAAATCACTAAACCTCTGAATTTACTCCCAGCCCACACAAACACAAACCCCTTAAACCCCAGGGTGTGTGTATGTGCATGTGTGTGTGGGGGCGTGTGTGTGTGTGCATATGTATGAATGTGTGTCCATCTTCTCTCTAGTTGAACAGGATGTGGGAGGTCAAAGGGGAAGGTCAAAGGTCAAAGCCTGACTAAATAATTACCAGATACTCTTTGCTACGACAGACACACACAAACACACACACACACACACACACACACACACACACACACAATCAAAGACACAGCTTCCCGACTATATGGGTTGTTATTTTTGAAATGTCTGGACAGTGTCTTCCTCTGTGACCCCCTTAAGCTTGTGCACATACCTTCATCTACACACAAACACACACTTGAACGTGCTCTCTTTCCCTCCCTGTCTCAGTGGCATTCACACACCCACTCGCCCTCACACCCACAAATATAATGTCCTAGCCTGAGAGCTTGTCCCACTGACAGGCTATCAGTCAGGAAACAGAGGGGAGAAAAGGAGACGAGAGCAGGAGAGAGAGAGGCAGTGTGGCTAGACTTAGCCCGTCAGTCACTAAAGGTCAAGGGTCACACTGAAAACCCACTGACATGCATGCACACACACATGCACGTATGCATGTGTACATTCACACACATACAACGGTGCTCATCAAAACAAGGTCAAAGTGGAGGGCAGACAGCTGGCTAGGTTTACGGAGAGAAAGAGAGAGAGCAGACAGCTGGGCACTTTTACTAGCGTCTGCCCTTTAAATAGAGACTGGAAGAAAGTTTAAAGAGGGCACAAGTGAATGTTTACAGCAGAGCAAAGAGGTGCAAGCACTTATTTCAATTGTTCTGACTTAATATCAATAGCCTTCAAGAATTCATGAGCACACTGAAAGGAAATAATTTGATCAGGGATGCCATAATGTAATTGGATCACATTAAATAAAAACTTTTTGTCTTGATATGTTGCCACAGGCGTCGCACGGCTTAGCCCTCTTTTTTTGGCATCCTTTGTAAACTGTTAAAACAGAGGAAGGAAGCAGGTAAAACAAAAACACTCCCTGTGCCAAATCCTCTGTTTTTCACTCTATGTCACTGTGGCACACCTTCTAATCATCCAGATCAGTCTAGACCGAGACACGCCAATTCACCTCCTGTCTCTGGACTAAAAATCTCATGTCCTTTTCAAGTCCACACCCGGGTAATTAGTGCCATAATGAGAAGACACGGGCAAAGAGACCTGGCAGAAAATAAACACACACACACACACACACACACACACACACACACACACACATACACATACACACTCACACAGACACTAATGGGTATATCTGCACACTTAATCACACAACCTGCACATGCTCACAAACACAAACAATGTCATGCAGTCAGACAGGTAAGGTTATACACACAGACATTCATTTCGCCGAGACTCTCACTAACCATATGGCCTGCTGGTCAGGTATTTGTGCTCACAAGCTCTGGCCAAGACAAATTAGACCTTTATTGTCTCTGACTACTGGAGAATGTGGCTATGAGGGCAGAGACGAAAGAGCTGAGATCAGGTGGAGAGAGAGGATGGAGGACTTTGTGGTAGTTTCTGATGGTAATGAAGGTGCCAGTAGTTAATTCTCAGAATATCTTCTGAAATCATCAGCATCAAAATATGTTAACTCTTAGTTAACCCTAAATGTTTAATGTTTAGGACTCCTTTGAGACTGTAGTGGTGTTGCACTGCTCTTTGTCAGTCAGTGTGCACTGTCCAGCACGGTCAACATTCTTTCCTTTTATTTTCATTTCGTATCATTTGAGTCTCTGTTGGTGGTTCTTATTGCATTATCTGCTCAGTGAAGGTGGATACTCAGGGTCACACTGTGGTCCCTAGATATTTATCTACTCATACAGCGATTCCACAAAAGACCTACTTGAAACCAGATGATTTGGTTGAATCACTATTGTGGAACATACATTTTCAATTGAGAATAACAAAATGTATTTGTATGAAAATGTCCCATGTGCCACTTTGCATTTGTTTTGATCTCTTTTCATAGAGCAGAACTTTCACCTGCAGGAACCCTACATGGGGGATGGAAAAGTCTGAATAATGCGACCATTCAGTTCTACAGAAGAAGCCAGGCCAGACAAAACAACATGGGTGGTCAAGGTAGAGCAGCCAGGTGGGGTAAAAAGGAGGACAGGGGGAAAGGAGAATGGAGTGGACCATGTGATCAACACAGCGGGAAACCCAGTGGTCATTTCACCCATGGACACACATATACACACACCAATTGATAGACTTACTGATAAAATGAAAGATGCACGGTTAGCCAAACATGGAGACAAACAGCGAGACAGGCCAGAAGCCAGATGAACAGATAGGGATGCATTCAAGGCTACACACACACACACACACACACACACACACACACACACACACACACGCACACACGCACACACACACACACAAACAGACAAACTGGACGAGTTTGCATTGCCTGTGGGGATGATCTCGGGTAAGATGGGATATACAGTGATTTCTCTTATTAATGTTGCTCTCTCTAGGTTATAAAATCTACCTCTTCCTCACAACTCATGTAAGAGTAATGCTTTCCTTATGAATTTATATTATCATCTCATCTCCCAATACACCATTGATCATTTGTGTGTCCACGAAAGGTGAATAATAAGTGAAGGTTTGTGTGTTTAAAAATTCAACACAACATTATACTCTATTGAAGTCCAAGTTTGATGCAATATAGGTATAGTATAGGGATGCAGTGAATATGGAAGCGATGCTAGGGTTAATATATCATTTGCAAGATCACTTATATCTTTTATAAGGCTGTGTCAAGTATGCTACAAACACCATCCATCTAACAAGTAATTTCATCTCACAGTCAGCCTTCTAGACTGTGTGGGACTGTTTTCAATGCTGCACCTGCCCGCAACACCGTTTCTAATAAAACTGAGCCCCATCCCACAGGACAAATAAGACACACGCTGCCCTTATGGATGTTTTTAATCTAAAGAAATGCAAAAACAGTGTCTCAGCTGTTTACTAAGCAACCTTAAGAGGACTTATTCAATGCCTTTAAAGTTAAAGTTGTACCACTCTCCTGGTCCTTATTATGAATTTATACAAATGGCATTGAAATTGAACACTTAATAGTCTCCTCACAGAATTCTCTTTTATCGGACCATCATTTAATAACTTTTGAATTCCTATTACAAGACTACCCACTATTAGGCAAAATTCCTACGCCAGATTCCTATCTGATAGCGCTGTAGATAAATTTAAGGATATGATCCCATGAGCATTTAATTCAATGCCCGGTCTCAATACTCCTATGCTAACTTCAGTCCCTCCCAAACTGACTATCTGATTGATAGTGCTACAGGTTCATTGCGTATAACATTTGACTCTCATATAAAAAACAGAAGAGGTTAGCTGCATGGTAAACTCCAAATTAAAGCACACTTCACAATAAGTTGAGAGGGAATGGCATTCCACCAACTTGGAAGAATTTCGTTGCGACTAGCAAAACAGTCTTAAAACATAGAGGAAAGCTCTCTGCAGAGCTAAAGCAGCCTATTACTCTTCACTAATAGAGGAAAATTAGAACAATCCCAGGTTTCTCTTCAGCACTGTAGCCAGGATGGCAGAGAGCCATAATTTCGTTGAATTATGTATTCCTTTAGCCCTCAATAGTAAGGCCTTCATGAGCTTCTTTAATGATAAAATTCTTACTATCAGAGACAGAATTCCTCACCTCCTGTCCTCAACAGGTACTGATTTATTTTCAAACACAGAAATCATAGAAACAACAATGGTATCCTATTGCAGAGACGTGAACACTTCATTGGCTTTGAGGGAACTACACTAAGGTGGTTTAAATCCTACTTATCAGATCGATCTCAATTTGTTCATGTTGATGATGACGCTAAAACCAGTCACTGCGTTCAGCAGGGTTCTGTACTTGGACCAACTCTGTTCACCCTATATATGCCTCCTTGAGGGAGCATTATCAGGAAACAATCCATAAATTTTCATTCCTATGCAGATGATACCTAGCTATATTTATCAATGAAGAAAGAATAAACCAATCAGTTAACTAGACTCAAAGTGTGTCTTAAGGACATAAAGACCTGGATGATCAGGATATGTCCTTTAACTCCCATGTAAAACAAATGTCAAGCACTGCCTTTTGCACCTATTCAGGCACATCCTCTCTCAAAATGATGCAGAAAAACTAGTCCATGCATTTGTTACTTTCAGGTTAGATTACTGCAGTTCCTCACTATCAGGCTGCCCAAATCTGTTGCTAAATATTCTCTAGTTGATCCAGACTGTTGCAGCACATGTTCAGACAAAAACGAAGGAAAGAGATCATATATCTCCGATATTAGCCAGTCTGCACTGGCTCACTGTAAAATTCTGAGTAGAATTTAAAATCTGTCTCCTTCAAAGCCATAAATGGTCAGGCATTATCTTATCTTATAGAGCTCACAGCACCTTATTACCCCATTAGAATACATTCCAAAAATGCAGGTTTACTTATGGTTCCTAAAGTCTCCAAAAGCAGAATGGGAGCCAGATCCTTTAGCTATCAAGCTCCTCTCCTGTGGAACCATCTTCCAGTCTTTGTCTGGGAGGCAGACACCATCTCTACATTTAAGAGTAGGCTTAAAACTTTCCATTTTCATAAAGCTTATAGTTAGGGCTGGCTCAGGCTTGTCTTGGACCAGCCCTTAGTTATGCCGCTATAGGGTTTGATTGTCAGGGGACTTCCAATGATACACCGAGCTCCCCTGTTCTTCAGTACCTTTCCACCTGCACACTTTCATGTTGTACCAAGGCATGTTACTAACTTAACTTCTTCCCTGGAGTGCTTTCTGTACTTTGTCGTCTCGCAGGTTCCCATGGATAGTGGTTGAACCTGGATTGTGGATTACAGCTATGTCTCCTGCCATAGCCCTGCCTGACATCCACCGCAACTGCTACTACTATTAGTCATACTTCCATTATTTTTACATCCATAGTGCTGTATAACGTACATATACTGTATTAAGTATTGTATCTGTTTTCAACATGTACATACAGTATATCACATACATAAATATATCATATATGCATATACTATGTTATATATAGTATATATAGTTAAGTGTCTATTATTAGAGCTGTCACTGTTGCTGTGATTGTGTGTCTCTCTGTCTCTCTTTTTCTATCTCTAACCAAACCAAGGTTGAGGCCTTGGATGGCCTCCCACCCAGAGCCTGGTTCTGCCTGAGGTTTCTGCCTGTTAAAAGGAAGTTTTTCCTCACCACTGTTGCCAAGTGCTTGCTCATGAGGGAACTAACATGAAGGTTATTAACAGTAATATAACTGTAAAAAATGTAATTCATGTTCGGTGCATATGTTACCAGCTAGCATGTAGCTAATGTCTGTGTGCAGTTAGTACATTGGCTGTTTGGGGCAAATAAATACAGACTGTCCAGTGTGTAAATAGTTTGCTTTACAATCTGTCTGAACGCATCAACTAATTTTAATCCATATTTACTGCAGGCTCATTTTGTGATCTGTCATGTGTGTTTAAAAACACTTAAATTGGCCATGGTTATGTGTGTGAGTTAATTTATCCACTGTGCATGTATGTATGGCTCCATGTCTACAATACAGCCATTATCAAATACTGCTTTTTTACTGCTTTCTGTCTTGTATGTGTATTAAGTGTCTACTGCTCATACTTTTCAGTAAAATATCCTCCATTTCTGTTGATTTCATTTGGCTGGATAAGTGTGAAAAACTTGAGTTGTGCTTCACTAATGGGGCTCCTTTCATAGCAGCTTTTATTTTCTAAACGAGGGGGAATATTGTATTTAAGACTGAAATGAAATGTAATGTAATGAAATGAAATCTACCCAGTGTGCTTGTAATGGTTTATCCATCTCCAAAGTCTTTCTCATTCTGCATGTCTGCTTTAGTCTGATTCATTCCAGTTATGAGGTGTTTCCCACATTTCACATACTTTCTGCACAGCTGCTCCAACTAAAAAGAAATGCTTTGAAAGGGAAGTACAGCATCAGTGCAAGATAGATGCAAGAAATGGAGAATTGTACAGTGACTACTAGAGCACTGTTATCTGCGTATTCATGTTCATCTGAGTCAGACTATAACGGTGCATTATTACGATGTGGTGAGACAATCCAATCTGATCGCAGTAAAAAACTCCACCCAACCACACTGGGAGTGGAAAGATTTCATGCAAACGCCTTCTTTCTTGCTAAATCAGGCGAGGGGAAACGACGTGTTGCACAATGGCTCTGTTGTATTATTAGCCCCTCAGAGGAAGCTACAATTGTCGGATCAAAAAAAAAAAAAGAGTAAAGTAAGTCTGGGAAAATATCAGCTTCCTGCCCAGGACTTCAGGGTTTAGCCTGAGTAAGTGCCTGTCTTTCTCACTGCTTCACACACTTTCTGACCCTGTTTCTCTCTCTCCCTCCCTCTCACTCCACAGTTATTTGGCTGGCTCCTTGTTTACTCAGATCAAACTTGTCAGGGAAAGCCAAGTGAGTTTAAAAAAACACATGCGCACACAGACATGCACACAGAGACACACAACGATCAGAATTAGCTGGCATTGAGGCACCACAAAACATTGCTGCTAAAACACCAACTGCAGCAGTATCTGATTCTCATACAGCACACCAGAGATTATAGCTGTAATTTATGCTGACATAAATAAATCATTCAAATCTGAATGTGTATGAGTATGTGCGCTTGTGTGTGTGCGCATGGGAGATGAGATGGAGAGGAAGGGAGGGAGGCTGAGAAGGAGTGAAATGAGTGAAAGATAGCATTTCATTTATTATTTTCATTATTACTTGCTTTAATGGTCAGATTTGGTTTCCCAGGAGCTTTTCTCAGCCTCCAATGCTCAGTGGGAGCAACAAGCTCTTGCACATGAGAGAGAGAGAGAGAGAGGGAGAGAGAGAGAGAGAGAGAGAGAGAGAGAGAGAGAGAGAG
>JBBMOE010000005.1:4639692-4641164 GCA_037975065.1 Chaetodon trifasciatus | reverse complement strand
GTGCAGGAGATATGAGCTCCTTTTATATGTTCCTGACGAAGAGGCAAAAGCAAAGTCACCCCACTAAATTGCTCTAAAAGAAATGTGGTAAAACTGATACAACTCAAAGGGGTAACTGAGCCAATATTCATAAAGCACTAAAGTACACATTCTCCATATGTTGAAAAGCTTGAATTATGCACCACATAAAACAAAACTCTGTGAAATGCTTGATTGAGAGTACCTCAGGGGATTCATCATTAAAATGATGTGCATGGTCACTGATACGCTGGTCACTGAAACATGATCGCATCAAGAAATTTTAGACATTTTGGGGAAATATGCTTATTTGCTTTAGAGTTAAATGAGAAGATTGATACCACTCACATATATGTATGCTAATTATGATGCTACAGCCAGCAGCCTATTAGCTTAGCTTAGCTTAGCTTAGCATAAAGTGTGGAAACAAAGGGAAACACATGTCTGCCTCTGTCTAAAGGTAATAAAATCCACTTACAAGCACCTCCAAAGCTCTAATGTGTTTCATCTATACCGTTTCCCCCTGTTTCTGCTGGTTGTAGCTTCATATGCAGCATAGAGATATGAGAGTGGTATCGATCTTCTCACCCAGCTGTCATCAAGTGCATTTCTGTTACTGAACTTATTTGTGAATATCCAATCCTCCAATCACCACAAGCTGTGTAGCTTTGGCAACAGATTATTCCTAATAAAGCCAATAACCATATTTGAAGTTAAAAAACTTGAATTTGAGAGAGACAGAGAGCCACGGGGGTGGGAAGGCAATGGGAGAGAAATGCATGATGAAATTAGACAGGAGGGTTGTAGAAAGAGTTGAGATCCACATTCAGGGAATGAAAAGAGGAAGGATGGAGTGATGGAGGGGCAGAGAGACAGGGAGAAAGGAAGAGGAGAAAGAGAAAGAAAAGGCAGGGGAAGACAGGAGTGGGTGTTCATATTGAGGAAGACATAGTAAGGGAAATGATGGAGTTGGCACCAGGGAGCAAAGGTAGAGAAGGGGAGAGATGAGTTTGGAGGAAGAGTTCAGCAAAGGCCTTGGATCCAATCAAACGACTGTTTTTGATTCTGTTTTTCATTTCACCTAAAATAATGTTTCAGTAGTCACTTGCTTATAGCTAAACACTGACCTTGGTCTTTGAATGGGTACTCGCTTTGAGCAAAACACTTCTCTGTGCCCCTAGATGAACTGTGCGAGCTCACTGCAGCTGTAGATTGGGGAACCAAGCATTGCGGGATTAGCAAACCTTGTTTCACTCTGGCAGCCTATGAAGAAAAGTCAGACTTTTGGAGATGTGGTTTACAGCTAGACACCTGATTGATTAACATTGCTTGAGATATTTCACCCCCAAGGGTGACTGAATGGAACCAGTTTTGGTTGCGAGAATATTTAGTACCCTACATCAGTGAACCACGCTGTTTATGAACTGACTGATCAGAGTTCTTGTTTATATTGG
>JBBMOE010000005.1:4589692-4634692 GCA_037975065.1 Chaetodon trifasciatus | reverse complement strand
TTCACATCCCCATGTGAGAGCTGGAGCACCAGACATGCAGTCAGATCCTTTTACCATATAGGGACTCATTAATTTACTGACTAATTACACAACCCTACGACTATATGATCCTACAGAGTGAGTGTTTTCAGATCTTTATGGACCTTGGGCACATGGTTTGTATAACCCTAATGATTCAGCTGGCAGACTCCTTTCCTCATTGATTCAAACACAATACACCATGTTTCCTCTATAAACAACAGCATGACTCACGTGAGTCAGAGACCAAGCTTCATTGTGCCCAAGGACACATCTAAAGAGAATATGGTATACAGAGAACTTGAGGCTACAGATTTTCATTATTCAGACAGTGATGCCATCACCCCTCAGAGGACTGAGTCAACCTCCCAGCATGTGGGAATCTACCTATATGTGAATGCCAAACTGCTCTCATTACTATAGCTCTGTGAGAGAGTAATGTCTCTGTGAGTGATTCATTTTATATCAGTGATTCAGATTTGTAATGCCTGCAGGCCCCTGTATGGGGTTAGGAATATCCAGAGGACCCAACAATGAAAAGAGTTACTCATCCTTCTTCCTGTTCATATGAGAACCCGGCAGATGACCCTGCTGAACAAAACTAAGTCCTGCGCCACATGGCATGCTTGTGAAATGTAGATTCAAATGAATTAGATGATAAATGTAGCCACCAAATAAAACACATGCCTGATAGAGAGGCACTACATGCAGACAGAGGATGTAGATGGCTGTTTGCAACTGTCATCATCATTATCAGCAGACCTGATCATTACCAGATCAAGAAGCAAGAATTTTCCCAAACATATGAACCCATAAAGCCAACATGCATCATCCACATTTTGAATGTAATCAGCATTTTGAGTGCTGGTCCAGAGCCAAAGTTATAGCTGCATAAATAACATAATTACAATTTCTGAGACACCTTGTCAGTCAAGCTTCCAATCATACCTCTGCTTAAGCGCTAATATATTTTCTAGTACTCTAATATTTCCAAGGCAAACATTAGAACATTAAAATCCGCTATCGAGACTGTAATGTCTTTTGTTAAACATTGATTTGATTTTGTATATCAAGACAGAAGCAGGAATGAGCATCTAGTGGCCATTAGAGGAACTGCAGTTATGAGTCTAATGCAGTGTGTGTTTGCAAGTGGTTTAAAATGACACTCACACATGTTCAGTATACTGCATATACTGTGTGTATGACTCAGATGGCAGGCATTTTCTCATTAAAACTACTTAAAACTACCAATAAAAGTGACAAGCATGGAGAGTCATTGTGGCAGCGCTATGCATGTGCACACTCACGAAAACCACACATTAACTGATGCATATTGCAAAGTTAAGTAAGATGACATCACCTAGCTGGCAGCTCTCTATGAAAACACACCCCTTTGCTATACTGTAGCTGTGCGTGTGTGCATGAATGAGTGTGTCTCTGGCATTTTGGGCATTTGGCATTTTTTTCTGTGGCACATCATCCACCCACCACACAAACATGTTCTCTCTCTCTCTCTCTCTCTCTCTCTCTCTCTCTCTCTCTCTCTCTCTCTCGTTAGGAAACCGCTAACAGCTAACAAACAGACACCTTTCTGGCGCTGTGGTCATCATTTCCCACCATGCTGTCACTTTCAGGGTGCTAATCCACCCGAGCAGTTCTACACACAACTATTTAAATCAGTTAGCATTACCCCGACCAGTGGAATTTAATCCATTTTGCCTGTAGCACTTTTGGTTTTAGTTTAACACAGCTGAATGATTCCCTCAAGCGCTCATGGCAGATGAATGCCTGCTTCCAAGTTTTGCTAATTTACTTCCAAGAATCAAAACCATTTGGAGGGTGGAGGAGGAACAGTACTCTGCGTTAAGATCCAAACATGATGGGTTTTAGGTTTTTAACCTTGAGCTCTCCAATGTAGTTATGATTTTTCAAATGCCTTCAACCCTCTCATTTCCCCATTTTTAAATCAGTTTCAAGTTTTGCACTACGCTCCCAATGTGTAGGAATTATGTCATTTAGCCAGGGGGCAAACTGAAGTCACACTCCAGAGGGTTATTAACCGATTTTAGACATTACAGTGTAGATACAGATGGAACAACGCACAGAGATGTGTGACAGCATTTCATGAGGAAGGTTTGAACCCTTACAGTCACAGTTCATGGACCGTGTCTCTGGCAAGTCTGCTGCTCTGCTGAAACCCTTCAATCCCCTCCATTTATTTCCAGAACGCCAAACAGCTGACGATTCCCGCAGCAGGGCCAACGATTTCCATTGTTGTCATATATTTCCCCTCTTCCAGACATATGTCAATTTTATGTCAGAGGATTAGGGATGCCAGTTATTGTTCTACAGCATGAGAATGATGTCAACTTTCCTACAGGGCCTTTTCTGTGAGATGTAGACAGCAAAGCAGCTGACAATTCTGCAAAGATGCCAACACATCACATCATTTACAAAACTACTTCCCTGCTCCTCAGCTCTGTCAGTCGTACCCTGGAGAGTTATAAAGGGGGAAAAGAAGAATGATGTCATCTTTCCAGCAGGGATTTAAATCTCAGAGTTAATATGCTAGTGCTGAGCTCTGGAAGATCATGATGATGGTGGTGGCGGTGGTTTAGAGCAGTGGTGATGATGATGGTGCTGGTCAGTGCAGTGGTCATGGTGGTGATGATGACAATGATGATGTAATCTTCCCTTAAGCCTTTTCCCTTTTTGTTTAACAGCAGGAGTAGATTGCTACTTCTCTCTTGGTAGTGCTGCTGAGGAAGAACCAGCACTCTTTACCTCTTTTAATCAAAAAGCCCTTGTTGAGTGGAGGAGGCACTAGCACTCCTAATGTCCTCAGTGATGCCTCTATTAATATTAATATCATTAACACGCCATAAAGTGGTGGTTGGAATTAAGTTCACTCTGAATTACAACATAATGTTTTAAGCCTTACAATGATCACCACAAAATCATGTCCCATTATCAAATTTGTGACATTTTTAAACACACTCAGATTGTAGTAAAATCTGAATGTTGATAATGCAATTAGGTCTCACATGACCTATTGACATATTATAACAATATTGGGCTTTTTTTTTTTTTTTTTTTTTTGCTCTGGGTGATGCTTATATTATCAGCTAATGCTGTAATAGGAATACAAATGTATCATCTCCTCTCATGCCATTACATCATTAGATTACACACACGGTAGACTCACATTAGACCCATATCAGGGATATTAATCATCCTCGATTTTGAGTTGATATGTTGAAAGAAAGTTGTGCAACTGAAATCATTAGGCTGATCTAGTGTCATTACTAACAGATTTTCATTTTTATTTTTTTTAAAGAGAGAACACATCTTTCTGAGAAGTCTTAACTGTAGGCTCTAGTGCTGAAGAGGCTGTCCATCCTCTATTGCCCTACTCAGCGCTGATGAGATACTGTGCTCACTGTTTATACTCTCGTCAAAAGCAATTACTTCAACATGCTCAAGTTTCAAATGTGAGTGAAGAGCTGTGTATCATCATCAATCCCTGCTTCAGACAAACTGCAGCCATCATTGTTTCCATTGCTTTCAATCTTTCTTAATTTCCGCTTATTTCCAAAGATTCCCTGCTATTTTCCAGTTCCACCCCAGTGTGTTAGTTCTAAACTATAAATTATGTCACTCCACCACTGGGCTTCTTGCTCATTATGGCTAAACTGATAACACATGCAGAGAAGCTTTAACTGTTAAAACATGTCAGCACTAAACAGCTGACTATGCCAGAGCTTTTAAATGGCTAGCACATTCAAAAATCAATTTGAAGCTAGAAAATCAATTTCTTTAGCCACGCCATAGTAAAACCCATCAATACAGGCCAGAATGTCAACATTACTTTCATGCTGCTGTTGTAAGCCTGAACATACAGTCTGATTCAGAGATTGGAGCTGTCACCCCTAATTTGATCTAGAACAGGTCAAACCGCCAGATGAAGTGTAGGTTTGCACCTTTGCAAATGGTGTGCAGAGAAGCCAAAACTCAAGCTAAAGGAGTCAAGCTTTAACAGCTAGCGGGCATCTTTATCTTTGTTTCCACTGGTTTCAGTTGTTTTCAACAATCTCTCCCATTTCCTACATTTTCCCAGTTACACCCTTGTGTGTTAAACTATATCTAGTTTTACACAGGGCATGATGTCATTGTGCCTGCGGGGCTTTCCCACATTCATGGCTCAGCTGATAACACATGTGGTTGAGAACTGTTAAAACACATGGGTGTGTAGCAGTTTTAAACTCCTAACCCATATCAACCTATCCCTGAGAAACAGACTGAGGAGGGGGTTTGGCAAAGAAAACAGGTTCCATTTTCCCCACCAGCAACCATAAGCTTTAAAGCTCATCTAGACTGTGATTACCTTGGCTGAATACAGGAACCCAGCCCATGTTGTTGCAGGCAGGCTACAGCTGTGCCTCACTCCATAAAACCTCCAAAAAATCATTTCATATCACTCCTTCTACCTTGCTGATTTACAGAACTACAAGCTCCACTTGAATAAATCTGCAGGGCCTTTTAGATGGTCAAGCTGTTGAATACCGCATACTTTGGTGCCTGAGAGTTGTTTGACATCTGTGTGTGTTGTGGTTGCACACTTGGTCCACATTGCTGTACAAACCAAACACTGCACTACCCAGTGAAAAATCAGATGCTTTCACTCAGTTAATCTGCGCTGTGAGTCAGGGCAACTGAAGTAGACTCTGCATACATACAGGGATGATTGTGGGATAACATCTGACTCACCAAACTGGTCTTTTGTGGCTCTGCAGCACACTAGTAGTCTATTCTTATTGTGTGTCAAACACTGTAGAAGTAAACAAAGTCTGGTGCAAAGTAAGCAGTAAATATAGCTTCATGCAGCTGTGCAAAATGAATAAAAAACTAATGCAGAGTTGAACTGTATGTTGGGTGAGGGAAGGACACTCTAAAATGAGCACAAGTCCCACTGGGGCCCTCACAGGATAAGCTCAGCTGATATGGACCCTTGAGAGGAAGTTGGACTTGTTTATGAAGGAAATGACATCATTGGGCTTGGATCAGACAGTGATCTCATGCTGACTAGATAATGGCTGAGAGTGAGAGAGAGAAGGGAGAGAGAGCTGTTTAGTTTAGCTGCAGGAGTCACATGCAGGGATGAAAGGTGAATGAGTTCACTTTAAAACTCAAAGACTCCAGTGACAGCTAAGCAACATTGGCTCATTTTAATACAATTGTGTCAAATTACTGGTCTGTCTCTGAATTTGCTGGTCTTAGAAAAACATTTAATGTAAAATGTAGGGCAAATTTTCTCACACAAGACAAATGTGCAGTTGAATTGGCTGTACCAGGACAAACAACGAGCTGTTTCCTCAACAAACATTCTACCTTACAAGCATCACTGCGACAGGCGGTAAGAGATTAATTAGCAGAGTGGGATGCTGTAAAATCTTTGAGTCAAAACCTCAGCTCTCTGATTTTACCTGTGAATTGAATCGAGATAATGAGCTCAAGCAATGGGAAGATCAAAATATATTCTATTCAAATTTGGAAGCATGAATAAGATCTGGTGAAGAATTTCAATGAATCTTTGTGCAGAGCATTTAATTTTCTTGGACAACCTCAACTCCTGAGGGACTTGGATAAACAAGATTTTCCGGTAAGTAAAAATTATTAAATGATAAGCAACCTATTTCTGGTTTAGCACAAGTCTTTTTTTTTTTTTTAACGTTGCTTTCCAAGCCTATTGACTCACACTAGGGACCAATACAACTTTCCAAAACAACATTCTGTTGCTCTGCACTTTCTATAAACTGCTCTGTGACGACCTCTAATTGTCCTGGGGATTGGGACAGCGTGATTGAAAATAAAAATCCTTCACGCCAAAAAAATTACTGGAGGGGGTTTGGAGGAACTGTTGGACCTCCCAAGAGCAGAGCTGGACTAAAGCCCAAAAACAAAGCTTGCTGCTGGGTTAAGGATCTCAGAATATGCCCTGGATTATGGAGTCAGAGAGCCAGTACATGCCCGGGGACAGTGGTGGAAAACTAATACTGATTTTGGCTAAAGAAGGATCCTGGGTTGTGTGAGAGACAGTTTGTTCGGTGTTGTTAGGATAATGACAGTATTCAGGGGATAAAAATAATGGATTTGAACAGGGGTAGTTTGCTGTTATCCAACAGTTAGTTTATAGTGCAGACAACTGTTTTTCCTGCACTTATCCATGAGTGGTAGGCTAACATAATTAGAAATGAGGCCCACTGTTATAAGGAAAAAAAAGTGTATTTTCTGCTAGAATAGCCCCAGTGTTTTGTTAATCAGAAATTCACATTTGTGGCACAGTAACTGGCATCGTGATCAAAAGTTCAAATAAAGCATGGCTGCTGTGAAAAAAGCATCATGTTTTTGTGTCAGATTTATGGGGAATGAAAGCAGGCATGTAATAAATGTGATTCATACCAGCACAAAGAAGGTTTCAGTTTGAAAAATACAGCTGAAGTGAAATATGAGGATATAAATTCAAATAATCATCAAAAATCTGAATTCTCTTCAAAAGGGCCAAAGGATTAAACATAACTACACTGTGCGATCACCACAACTAAGCAGATCACCATGGACTTTACAGCTCCTTCATTAATTATAGTCAGACTGTATACACAGACTGCATCTCAGTCACAACATTTAAACTATGAGGTAGTTGAACAAATCATACTCACAACCCAACTGGTCTGTTGGCAGGTAGTAAAAGAGTTTACCTATAAGTCAATGGAAAGCACAAGAAAACACTGAGTACTTAAGGCTTTCAGGCTCAGGTTGAAAGTTGTGTGTGTGTGTGCAACCCTGTCTCCAGGAAATAATGTTACATACAACTAATCTGCAACAGCCAATACATTTTGGAGGGAACGTAATGAACCAAATTTCTGATCAACACAATGAGGAAATGTTAAGTAAGGACCTTTATCTGTATTATCAAATCTTTTACTGATAATCTATAAAGACTAAAGCGTGGTCAAACTTGTTTTACAGTTATGCTTTGGCACTTTGGTTGGGATGGGAAAGATTTGGCTTAATAGAGACAACGTTTGCAGTGACTTGAAACCAAAGACACAATGTGTTTACTTCAGTGGGATTCAACCAAAAGCACAAAATTTGACTAGTCAAAGTGCATTTGTTGCATACACTCAACCACAAGCATGACTCAGGAAGTGAACCCCTATCTCCTGATCTTTGTATGTCTGCTGTCCACCTCAACCACCATCCTATGATGAATATTGATGGTGAAAGAAAACACATGTGTATAAATGCAATTTCTAGGGCACAGATTGGTGTGACATGATTATATTTAAGCAAAGTCGACAACAGCAAGGGCATGTGAGGATTTCATGACAGCAATGGCCACAATGGGGACCAGCAGTAAACACTATGATCTTATGGCCATACACATGCAACTAACAGGAAGGTTAAAGCAGGTTCAGGGTAGTAAAAAAGGCTAAATTGCAGAACTCTATTATATAATAACTCCTGGATGCACTGCAGATCACACACTCATGCCCATAGTATGAGGGTATCTGTGGGTGGGTTTTAATTCAAGTTGCATACCTCAACACGAATGTTTCAGCCAATATATTTCACACAAATATAATTTATCTCTCATGAAAACAATCTCAAAGGCCTGTCAAGAACAATCTTTCCGGGTCTTATGACAAAGAAGTAGACTGAGTTGATTTGCACAAACAGAATGGTCCCATCTGGCCTGATTAACATACTACATTGCTAATGCTAACTTTTAATGGTGTGATCATCTCACATGCTCATTTTCACTGAATTCTTAATGAAAAATTAGCATACTAGAACAACATATTGTCTCTCACTAGCACAGGGACCCAATGCAAGGTGGTGTCAGATTCCATTTTTGTCTTAAGCTGCAGTCTAAACAGTGAACAGTAGTGTTCATTTACACACATGGGGAAAAAAAGAAGATCATGTAAAAGCTTGTGTCCCTGGTCAACAATGGAATTTGATTCTAACAGAAGTGTCAAAGTCAATCAAACCACTGATGCGTTGCAGAGGTGTTTTTATCTGTCATTAATCTGTATCCAGGTGAGTTCATTTAATTCCCTCTCTGTTCTGTTCAACGTGGCCAAAAGATTCAAATGCATTTTGAGTAAATTGAAATTGCATCAATTTTGCTCTCCCAAGCAATTCTTAAATCAGCAGAACAATTTTCTCTGTCACAAGCAGATAGCTTTCCAGCAAAAGCATGATGTGAGATTTGAAATCTAATCATTGAAATGCATGCAGCACAGACTGCAGCCTCACTGCTCCGCCCCCTACACACCCACCCACCCCTCCACATGCAAGCACACCAAAACACTGTCCTCTGCAGAATCTGTCGCACTAATAAGTCACAGCGTCTCTTCATGCAAGGAAGAGGAAACATAAAATAAAAATGCAAACGCCGGCAACAGCCTTTTAATGTTGCTATAAATCAAGGAGGTCCATCAAAGGTAGCTGGTAGCTGTAGTGGAATAACTCCCTCTGTTAGCACAGACACACAATCTCTCACACACACAGGTGAATAGATAGATAGATAGATAGATAGATAGATAGATAGATAGATAGATAGATAGATAGATAGATACCATTGCTCCTCAAAAGTGATACTGTGGATGGTATGGATAAGAGCTTTGATGAGTGTTTGTGACCCTCAGTCACCCAGACACACAGGCCTCGGACCACCACTTGGAGCCGATAATAACTCTGGCATCAAGGCAGAGACAGGCTTTCTTTTCAGCCCAGAGAAAGAGCTAGAAAGGGAGAAAGAGATAGGGGAGCACAAGACAGGTGGGGAGAGGGAGGGAGGAGGGAGGGAGCCAGCATATTTCACCTCCATTCACCTGCTGACATGGCCTCTCAAAGAAACCTTTCATTAGACCTTCAGAACAGTCAGCTTAGTCTGCCCAATGTCGTCAATTTAGCTGTCATATTACACTGGCTCACTTTCTGCTCTTTCATCCAGGGGACTTTTCATCTCATGATTTTCATACGGGAGGATTGGCAAAAGAGGTGCATGTATGGAAAGCCTCAGAAGTCGAACCATCTAATACATCAGTTAAGTGATTTAAGGTCTGCATGGTTAACCTGCGCACACCTGAATCCACCCTAGCAGAAAAAGTGCTTAAGGAAGTAACGCCTTGAAAGAAGAGCCTTTATGCATAAAAAGGTGTTTTTACTTAAGCTTTTATCATTCAGGCACATTTGATCTAATATAATCTGATACTCTTAGCACAACAGCTTTAAACACCTCTGCAGATTTGTGTTCCAGGGCTTAAAATAGGCCATGACCCATATTTTATTCACATATTCTTGGCAGTTTTTTGTTTTTTTTTTAGGATTGGATTGACAAAGAGCTAAACATCCATGGCTCATTACAGTTTTGAACAGACTTTTTTGGATTGGGGTGGGCCTAGGCTAAATCTTTCTTGGCTGAGTTGAGCTCTGCTGCAGATATGTGTGGTTCACATATGGGACCTCAATGGGTCCTTTCAGAAGGTGATAATTTAGTCTGCCAACACCTCTTCTAAATCATTAACTTTAGGGAAAGTTAGCCAAGCCAGCTTCTTTTTTCACATAGTTGTGCACTGAGAGAACTGCTCAAAGCATTCACAGACAGAGTAAGAGAGGGAGATACAGAGAGGGAGAGAGACTCTCAAAAGCTTTCACCTTAAAATAGAGCACATCAATAACATTCTGATGTTGATGTAAGACTTGAGAGGATTGGCTGGTTTCACTTTCCACAGAACAAGCTCAAACTACCCTCACATCTCTCGCAAGTGTTTTAGGCCACCCACAGATCATATAGAGGCTCTCTATACACTAAACAGCCAAAGAGTGGTGTCAGCAATTTCTCATACCATCCTGCTGCATCTGTCTTTCTCTCTTCTTCCCACTTTCACTCTGTCTGGTTGAGCTGCCCTTCACAGCTCGAACTAATTCTATTCATGTTAAGATTATATAACAAACCATCCATGCACATAACAACTCTGCAACACACACTTATTAAAAACATTCATATTAAATGTCTTTTTTTAATCTTAACCTTTTAGGCAGTTTTGTAAGAGCTGCCCGCCTGTGACCAATTTCAACCCAGAATTCCTGAACAAAGTGGGCATAACCTACAAAGGAAATGGGGGGGAAAGAGTGATGGGGACAGCACACCCACCATTTGCACACACACCAGAGAGCCTCTCATAGTGGAGATGCTAGTGGAGCTCTACATCAAAGCTGCACCAGACTCTGTGTCTTTCCAGCAGCGAAACAGAGCTCTGCAGTGGCTGCTCAGCAGCGGCGGTCACTCTCCCCAGAGTCCCCTGACCCCCCACACCACTTAGCATTTTTAAAATATGCTGAGAGAGAGGGTTACCCTCAGCTCACTTTTCAAGTTACAGCAACTGAAAACGGTTTCCTCACAAACATGAGGTCATGTTGTTGCCCAGGTGGCGTGTAGACAACCCCCAGCCCCAGCAGATTTCACCTAAAGGCAACAAGTTTGCAGCTATGACTGCTTCTTTTCAAACAATCCAGAGACACCATAAAACTGCGCAGCCCCACTGCTTTATGCTGAGCTCTGGTTTGCACAAATATCAAAGCTTCTTACTCCAGCTGCTGAACAGCTTTGCGCACAGTAGCCCCACTGAAAGTGGGAAGCATAGTGACTGTGATCCAATGGTAAATGCACTGTCACTTCAACAGACTTAATGTATGTGTTGCAAAACTGCAAGCAAAGGCTAATTATTGCTGATTACAGTAATTTAATAGTCTGACCAAAAGGATGGCAGCTAAAAGACACAAAATCAACTTTTAAAAAGTCGACCAAGTTCCTAAAAATTGAACTATAGGTTGTCTTGCATGTCAGAAACTCAAGAGTGCATCAGTGACACTACAAGTCTTCTAGTGTCTGGTTGGAGTCAACTTTATTAAATATTATTTAATCATGAGCTTGAATAAATAACACTACACTTGGGCTAAGAGCACGAGAGCAAAATCAAAACTCAATCCCAATTATTTATTAGCTGTACAGAGATAATGTTGTTGTGCAGCAAAACGCAGTGAAGGGTTATATTATTATTCCCTGCTGCGGCAGTGCTGTTCTGTAGCTAAGCATGACCCCTGACCTCAATAAAAACAGAATATGACTATAGGGATCAATAAAGCATCACATTATTACTGTTACAACACTTTCAAACATGAGGCTTCTTTGAAAGGAACCTTATAGACTTATGATCTCCATGTCTTTGTCACATTTACAGGACGTGAATTTGTATCAGCGGTATATTTTTCTGCCAAAGACACCTATGCTACCCAAACATGGTCAAATTCTACAGTCCTATAAGATGAAATAAACACAATCTGGGCCATGAAAGGTCACAGTGTGGCCAGAAAACTACAGACACTTCCAGACATTCAACCACAGAGAGGCAGATAGACAAACAAAAACTGAGCACACACATGCAGACAGACACGCACAAACACACACAGTTTGGCCACCCAGGATGAGAGAGAGAGAGAGAGAGAGAGAGAGAGAGAGAGAGAGAGACAGAGAGAGAGAGAGAGAGAGAGAGAGAGAGAGAGAGAGATGGAAACTTTAACTGTGTTTATAACTTAACTCTGGATTATAGGGTAGACCGAGAGAAGAGGGAGGGGGAGAGGGAGAGAGAGAGAGAGAGAGGTTTCAGTTGCTCAGCTGTAAATAATTAAAATGCAGCCTTCCCCTACTTGCTCTCTTCCTTTCTCTCTTTCTCCCACACACACACACACACACACCACACGATAACCTCCATTATCTTTATTATAACTTCCCTTCCTGATATTAGTTGTCTATTTTACAGAGAACAAGCACAGCAGGCCTATCTTGTTAAAATACAAGGTGTGTGTGTGTGTGTGTGTGTGTGTGTGTGTGTGTGTGTGTGCTTGCGCATGTAAGTCTATGTGATTACTAAGCTATGGCGGGTAGAAAGGAATGTCTCCCATGGCATGTTCCACCACTGCTGATAAACACACACAAGCACTCACACATGTATCTTCCTCTCTAACAATAAGCCATACTGTTTGCAAACACTTTGAATTTACGGTCGACTCACCAAGCTCTGCAACTAAAGACATGTCTTGACGTGGTAATTTAAGGCTCAGCTTTAGGAAAGTAAAGAAAATCCATGTGACGATTATATTATTTGAATAGCTTTTTGATATGCCCAACAAAATAAGTTCTCTTGCTGTTGCCTTTACAGTAAAAAGCCTCTGTCTGCTCCTGGTCCAAGAAATGGTTCCTTTAATTGCTTTAAAGAAATTTCCAAAAGTTACATGCAGTGTCGTTTTATAAAGCAGACATGGGTTAGGGTGACTGACACACACGCCCGGACTGTAGGTCAGTAACCTTAGCCCACAAAATCAGTTTTGGCTGCAACAAAAACATTTTGAAAAGTTTGAAAGCCACTGTGCGGAAAAGTCAGCTGCAAACCATTTACTGTGGAGGCTGCAGACTAGCTGCCAAGTCTTAAACGGCATGTCTTATTGGCAGAGCTGACACACAGCTGAAAGCCTTATAGATGAAAGACTTATACTGTACAAGGCCTGAGGCTCGTGAAAGCATTTATAGTGCGAACAAGGCTAGGCTGGGAAGATAACTTACAGAATGTAATCTATTACATATCACATATTATCTGCTTTAAAAAAAATGCTAGCCCCAAACAGCACCCACTCAAATGATTATCCACATGGCGAATACTGACATGTTTTAATGAGCCTGAGGGCCAGGATGAGGGGGACGGAAACAATGCAGATGTCGTTCAGTGATTGCACTTGAAGAGAAACAGCGCAAATATTGCATTTATCAGAACTGTCATTCTAAGATATTTTATAATAGCTTTCAATGGCATGCACTGCACAGATGCATCAGTTTAGATGCACAAAAGACAAGAGTTCCAAGGGAGTATGTCCTCCATGCACTGTGCAAATTAAGAAACAAGTTGCGGAATAGTTTTCATGTTGACGTATGTTTTATTATTTTAAATGTGGCCTTGCTTGGCTGCTTGTTTTGGAAGATTTGTCTATTTTGTTAAAGGCAAAAATCCAATTCCAACCAAACCAACATAAACTACACACACCTCTCCCACACACCTAGCAATTATACACACACATACACAAACCATTGCTGTTTCCTGAGTAGCCTGCCAAGCAATGCAGGTCCTGAGCCAAGGATCTGCACTGCTAGGGGTTAAGGGTTCAGTGCATGTCAGATGTGCAGTTGACTAGAAACATTAAAAAACACACACGCTAACACTCACACACACAAATACATTGAATCACACAGCGGATGTCCTTTTGACTCCAAAGAGGTCAAGGTGTCATGAACTCTCAAAACTTTAAAGACTTGAGCACTGTGGACTCTGACCTCAGAAACAAGTATCATTTATATCCATCTCTTACATCTGACACAACAGCTAACTTTAGTCTCTTTTTTCATTTCCTCTCCTCTGTGTTTTAACATTCTTCTTCTTCTCCTCCTCCTCCTCCTCTGTGTTTTCCCTGTCAGGATTCAGGATTAAACAACTTCCACTGTTTTCTTCTGACTCATTTCTTTCTCTTTTTTTTCCCTCATCTGTTGTTGACCTGATGTCTCCTTCATTTTTCCTCTTTTCCCACTTTCTGTCCATATTCTTTCCTCATATTCCTTTAATTACCCCCTTTTCTCTTTTCTCCCCTCTCATATTGACTTCTATGTAATTCTGTGTATTAGCACATAATCCCCATGTAGTCTTTCACAGGTGAGGACACAGCAAAGGTGAGGATAAAGGGATAGAGGGATATACATTGTTGTAGAAGCTACATATTGACAAGAAAAAAAGCAGTACACAATGGAAACCAGAGTCTCTATGTTGCCAGTTGTCACTTCGAAAGGTTTGCATGTAGCTCACCTCTGGGCAGCAGCACTACAAGATTACAAACATGGAGACGGCCTCTTTCAGTGCTTTCACTCAGGCGTTTGTACTCTCTTTATGACCAAGTCCACAGGTCTGTGGGTACATTCACACTCCAAAGATATCCTAACAACTGTAAACACAGAAGACACAGCAGCAGACACATTGCTGCAACACAGGTGACGCTGTTAACATCAATAATGGGTCTATTCCATTTAGGCACACCTCAAGCAGCAATTATTAATGGTATAAGGTTCACTTGCATTTGAATCAAAATGTCTGCTGTGAGAAAGGCAGCAGAAAACTTTCCTATTAAAAAAAATCCAGCAGATAAATTAGAAGACTCCCAAATCATCCAAATGTACCATCAGACAACAAGAAGAATGAAATCGATATCTTTAAACAGCTGAGCTAAAGTGCAGAATCCATACGGCGCAGCTCCTGGTGGAATTGCTGGAACTCTCTCCGCTAAACATCTTCAGAGCAGCTACTTCAAGACGTGGATATATGGATTACTTACTTCAAAGCCCTATTTGCACCACCTGTGAAGAATGACACAGAGACCAGAGAAAACAAGCACAAACTAAAGGAGCCTCAAAACATACACATTACCAGACCCCTAAAGACTCCCCCAGCACACACCAAGAGCTGAGAACTGTAAATATTTTGAAGTATTTTTTGGAAATAATATTAAAAAAAAACTCTCGAAGAATGCAAGTAAACATCACTAAATCACCTCATAGAGGCTCTTCGTCAGCAGGAGAAGAGTAGCAAGAAGGCTTCTCTCAATCAGTTTGGGGTCTTGTTGTAACGAAATGCAAATAACAGAAATATTCCCATCACAGTTGTTGGAATCAAGTGATAAATTCTCTTTAAACAGGCAGTACAACATGGCAGAATACCCAGACATTGTGACTGACCATAAACTAAGAAAATCTTGATCCAGACTGTTGGCGGAAATGGGTCGACCCAGACAGAGAGACCTCTTCCCCAGAGAGGACACACTGCGTTCAGAGCTAAATCACCCTCTACACTGCACACATTGCAAAGATAATGAAGCATCTATAGTCCAATGTGATCACAAACATAAAACTCCACCTTCCTCCAATACGTACTTCTAACTTGAGGTGAGGATGGCAAGTTTGTGGTTATGTAACACTGTGGGTCACTTATTTTTCCAAATAAGTCTTAAACTTGTGCTGCACTTGTTCTTCAGGGTCATGTTATTTGATTTAATGCACTTGCAAATGTATCACGGATGTATTTCCAAATCATTTATTCTTGTTCTCTTTAACCACAGCGAAGAGGCAAACATGCAGTCAGAAGCGAGGAGGGAAAGATGACAGAAGACAGGGAGGTGTGAGAGAAGAGAGGAGTGAGGCATCTTGCCAGAGCTTTGTCTTGAGAGAGAGAGAGAGAGAGAGAGAAAGAGAGCCAGAGAGAGAGAGAGAGAGAGCCAGAGAGCGAGAGCATGAACCAGCGGTCAAGGTTGGCACGGGGCAGCCAACTGTGTCAAATGGACGACCTTCCTGAGACCTCTCAAATCAACCTGGCCAGGATTGTCCTGCTGCCAGCCAGCTCAGTACCTCTCTCAACCTCCAGCTCTCTCTTACCCCCCTTCTGTTTTCCTTTTCCATCTCTCTATCATCTCCTCCCCCTCCACCTTCATTCATCCCATCCATCTATCTGTACCTATACCCCCCTTCCTTTCCCTCCTTCACTCTTGCCATAAGTCTAACCTTTGCAATGTCAAGTCCTTACTTTTTCATTAAGCTTACACAATAGACCCCGTACCCATTTTACTCTTTGTCAGCCACAACAGTAATGATTACAATCTCAATCTTCTAAATGTCCTCATGCAGGAAATACTCAATTTCATTTATAACCTTTAATTTCACTCTCAGTCGCCATAACCTTTCATTTTATCCACAACAAAAGGACTGTTATGTTCATAGTGGCCTGACAAGGATTTATAATAGGTCTTATCAACACAAATAATGGAAATGCTTCATTTTGCCCTTTTACTGCAGTTCATGCCAAGTGATAATAATTATGATTAAAAACACTTTTGATAACCAGGTAATGTTAAAAGAAAATACTTGAAGTAGACAGCTGGTAGATTTAAGTTTAGTTCGGGGCGATGAAGGGTCAGGGTCAACTTTCCTTCAGTCCACCTTGAAACAATACCTAACTGTACATAATTATTCACAACCACTGTATTCTCAACCTATTTCTAAACATGGGAACTTTTAATGACAAAAGAATTTTTATTTTTTGTATTAAATGAACATTTATTCAAAGCAAATTGGCCTCACTCTGCTTCCTTGACCCCTGATGCATCTTGTTTTTTGTTTTCTTTAGTGAAATGAAAAGAAATCCACAGTAAAAAGGAATTTACCTGATGCTGGACTGCTTTGAATTTGCAGTGATGCAGGATGCTGTTGTCATGATAAATGTAAACTAGTCCGATAACCAAAAGATCACAGGTTTGATACCTCCTATTTGTGTGTTTCTCAAGAAGAGAGCGTCTGCTCAAAGCATCATTGAAAAAGCCTCTGAATCTTATCTTGTCATCTAACTCACTAAGCTGTGACTCGAAGTTATTAACATGACTTCTAGAAAGAAAATTATATAAAAGAAGGCATCGGTGACAATGGATTTGTTTGAAGTTTTATGTGATCAAATTAGAGGCTTAGTTCTCCTTTTTTTGTATTTTGGACAACTGCTCTCAGTCAAAATTGCTGACTCTGGTACAGACTCATTGTGATAGCATGTGAAGTGTGTTTCAGGGTGTACTTTCTCAGTAAGAGGTGTTTAAAGTGTGCCCGAATGAATCATTATAACTGTCTGCGACACCTCTCACCACGTCTGGCCAAAACAAAGCCTCTTTCTGAGCGGCCCTTATCTCTGCTATAGCTACCCTTATCTCACAAATGGGCCCCATACAGATACACAATCATCGTATACATCAATGGCAACAAGGTGGACAAACACACACAATGCACACATATCACACACGTTAATAGTACTGGACTTGATCTTTTTCCATTTGTGGTGAAAGACACAACACATTTTATAAAAAGGGGGAGAGAGAGAGCCTTTTTCACCGATGAAATGAAAGGCTGGCGTTGCAGCGATCTGTCAAAGCAAGCAAAGGTTCAACGGTGGGTCAGACTACCGGGGGATTTTTTCACTGTGTTCCCTCTCAAATTACATGGTAGAGGAGAGGAATATAAGGAGACGAAAGGGGGTGATACTAGACAGCTGAGGCAAAGAGAGAAAGATGGATATACTGAGAGAGAGAGACAGGGAGACACAAAGAGAGCACGGCTTCACAAAGTTCCATATTCATGACACTCTGTGTGCACTTTTTGCTGCATAAGATGTCGACTTTTGCAAAATCTTAAAACAATTAGGCAACACTACTAAATGGAGCACGGCATTGCAAAAGACTAATTGGTTCTGGTAATTCTAATACAGAGTTCATGGAAAGAGGAGTTCAGCAAGACTGAGGCAGAAAACAGGAAGTGAGGAAGAAAGAGAGAGTAGGTAGATGGAAGGTCAGTAGGGCAGTATCAACATCAAGGCAATATCTGGCTGTACAATTCTCCCTCTCTTTCTCCATCGAATCTTTCTCACTCTCCACGGCTCTCTCGCTCCCCTCCCTCATCCTGTTACTCTCTATTACCTTGTCCTCTTCACTGGATCTTGCTCTCTTTCCCACTACTCCTGTTTCAAACACACACACAAGCAACCGAGTCAGTTCAATCACCAACTGAAAATGACCGCAGGCACTGAGAGAGAAGAGAAAGGCATTGTGCGAGTGTGTGTGCGTGTGTGTGCGTGCGTGTGTGTGTGTGTGTGTGTGTGTGTGTGTGTGGGTGTGTGTGTGTGTGTGTGTGTGTGTGTGTGTGTGTTTGGGGGGGTAATGAGACAGAGAAAGACAAGTGGGGAGGGGGGTGGTGTGTATGTGACAGACACAGGGGAGAGCCAATGAGAAAAGGAGACAGACAGAGAGGGGGGCTCTTCCATCCAATGAAAGTTGGGGTTAAAAAGTCGAAGGCATCATAAGCATCAAAGGCAGACCATGGAGGCCATTCTTTCTGCTGTCTATTCTGTCTTCTCTTTTCAAATACAGGGCTATAGTGTGAGACTGAAATTATCTCCTTCCTGTACAGTAAAGATGCTTCCCTTGCATGCATTGAGCAACGGAGAACATCTGTAATGCCTCGAAAGGAAATCAGAATTTGAAAAAGCTTTTCTATTTTCATCCATGCAATTATGGGGCTTCAAATTGAAAATTCATGTACTGCAACCTCCTGGAGAACTACGCACCCCACAATGGAACCGTTCAGGAACAGCAAACAGCTTGTTGTGTGTACTTTGACTGACTGATGCAGGTTTAGAGACGTACAAACTCACGGATACAACCACATTAGCCATGATTTCAAAACCAACATGCCATCCCAAAAGTTACCACTCACGTGTTGCTTAGCAACCACCACCTGTTTAGCTACCATTCAAGGACATTGCTAAGAGGAAAAATAACATTTAAATCTTTAGTATTAAAAAGAATATGTCTCGCACGCTTTTGGTCGTTGTTATTGCACCAATGTATTACCAGAATTTCACCCGAGCAATGAGCCATGCAAGGTGGTGCTTCACATTTTTTAGAGTGGCTAAGAGCTTTTGTTATGGTCCAATAACCAATAAAATATGTATCATTCAATTTACTATGCAGAAAAAAGTGACTGATTTTGTTGGACTATGAAATCTAAGAACACTTCACGCATGGCAGTACAACTCAAAATAGGAGAAAACAGTAAAAGATATGTAACCACAGCTTTAAAACATTACCACAGGGAAAAGACAGAGGAAAGAGTTTCCCATTTTACCTATCACTTCTCACCATATAACATCTGACAAAGCTGAACTGCTGTAAAAAAAAGAATCTAGAGGGAAATAAAAGATAAGTGTGCCGGAGCACCATGAAAATGAATACATCTCTCTCTGCACTGCTACTCTGGGAAAGTGAGTCAGGGAAGGGAAGTGGCACATTTAGGAGTTATAAACAACTCACATAGAGATCACAGAGACTATGCAGAGAAAACCAGAACAGCAGAGGGAAGAAATCACAGAGCACAACTAGTAAAAAGAGGAGAAGGAGAGAAAAACAGCAAGATCCAGCTCTGAAAGAGACAAGTGGATAGAAGCAGAATATGACTACGAGCCAGGACGAGAGGATGACTGACACTGAGAGAAT
Organism: Chaetodon trifasciatus; assembly: GCA_037975065.1. Lineage (NCBI taxonomy): Eukaryota > Metazoa > Chordata > Actinopteri > Chaetodontiformes > Chaetodontidae > Chaetodon > Chaetodon trifasciatus. The sequence continues at coordinate 4,615,435 of JBBMOE010000005.1, read as the reverse complement.
AGATGCAACAGAGACACAGAGAGGAGCATCAAAGTGAACTTTTGGACTGTGTGCGAACAGAAAAAATGAAAGTCCCATCAAGTCCTGTTCATTACATTATTTCAATCAGTTTACGAATCACAATTCTTTTAGTCAGATTCAGACACAACATTTTACTGTGCTGTCACACATGAGCATGTTGATTTTTTCTTTATGCTATGATGTCGCTACTTTGAGCAAAAAGCACATCAGCTGCACTTGGCTGCTTGGCTGTTGCTACATCATCCTCTGACTCAGGATCTGCTGGTATCACGGGCTCAGAATACACAGCGCAGTGGATTTAACATCAACGGAGATCTACAACCATCATTGCTCAAAGTAACTACCCCATCCTTGTTTTAAGTCATTGCTACTGCTGTAAATATAGAGCATTGTTTCCTGTGAATATTTGGTCTGAGAGGGTCCTGTGCTCACATGTATAGGGCCAGAAAATCAAGCCTAAAAAGTCTGAGTAGGAGCAAAACTAATACGATTTCTGCAGACTATGCCAACACAGATTAAAACTGTACCTTCCACTTGTGAGCAAATTCTACGACTACATTCAGTCCACAGATTTTTAAATGTGAAGGTTTCAAGAAACACAAGGACACAGTCATACTGTAACACTGTCACACATCCCAACACACAAACACGGTCATTTCTGTTAATTAAAAAAAAGCACTTTCATCGTCACCCACAATGAGCGCCTCCCTTTGGAAAAAAAAAAAAAAGTAAAAATCAGAAATGAAGAGAGGTGAGAGAGAATCTCCCTTGTGAGATTTGCAGACTGTTATTTTCACTGAGATTTGTTCTGTTGTGTTTCTCCAATAGGCTGTTGAGTGCTGTAGCAGGGGGATAGTCACGCTAGAGCTGCTTTGTATGAATAACATTTCATGTGCAATAATCTGTGTCTTTCTTGTCACAAAATTACACACACACACACACACACACACCCACACGCACACATACATACATACACACAGGCACACAGATGAGGAATGGCCTCAACCATGGCCACAATCACATTCTGTCTTTGTATGTATATCTCTCTCTCTCTCTCTCTCTCTCTCTCTCTCTCTCTCTCAGACACACACACACACAACCTGAAGTTGGATAGAGACTAGCGAGAGAGAAACAAATTAAAGAACATGTGGGTTCACCATAGGAGCTGGTTGACCAAACCAAAACACATGCACAAAGTAATAATCTGTGGCACTTCCTATAAATAAATGTCTGTTTTCCAACTCTGTATTTGCATTTATTACTTCCTTCGTCTTCTTTTGTGCACATGAGAGTTTTGTTCTGTCAGAAATTGTATCAAAGTGACATCCTCTGACACTCTAATTGAAATAAATTTGAGTTTTATGACTCTTGTCAGTTGATATTCCTCTTTCTGCCTCCCCGCACTCTTCTGTCCCTCTGTTTCTGTCATTCTGTCTGTGCTGTGAAATGAGTAGATGAACACTCATCCTTGAGTCTGTCAAAAAATCTATATTAAAGTAAGAGTCTGTGACAGTTTGATATAAATAAATCTCAGTTTAGCAACTTTGCAATGCTGAATGATTACAGGTGATAATCTATCCACGTGTATGTTTACTTATTGGATGCTTTTCAAATTTGAGAGCTTCTTAAACTGAGACAGGTATATGATGAGAGAAGGAAAGCATCGCAAAGAGAGCACGAGATGGAAGTGAACTAAAGCAGAAAAAGAGAGACAGTAGGAAACAGAGTCAGAGAATACGACAGCTCAACATACAGAGAGAGGAGAGAGAGACTGCAGTGAGCTGGGAGGTGGAGTGGCAACGAGGCAGACAGTTGATGTGTTGGCAGAGTTGACAGAAAGCCATTTTTATTCAGCGTGCTTTACTGAAGTCATATGGCCAAACCAAAGGGTCTCACAGCAATTCTGTGTCAATGCAAAGTCCTTAATTATACTTTAAGACTCTATCACTCTTTCCAAGCTGTAAAAAGTTATTGTCATATCAGATTTTAGTGTTTTTGGTCCAGTGACAAATGTTGACAAGCTGCTTTCCACTTACAAAATAATAAAAGATGTAAAAATGAAAATGAATTACCATTTCCTACAACCCATTAAAAAACTTCCTTGCAGTTATTTTGCATTACCGCCTGTGCCTCTGCATGAACAATGAGATTTCTCACTTGCTCTTTAATGTATTTGCACATTTCGTCAACAACAGAACAAACAGGCTGTCAAAGTGTCACTTCCCTTTCTCGGGGCCTCATAATATGCACAAAGGATCAGTTTTAGTGAGTAATAAATGAAGAATCATAACAGATGAATACAAATAAAAGTCAGTGTAAAGCTTAAACTTAATTAAGAACGCTTAAGAGTTCCAATCTCTGCAAGAGACAGTTCAACTGTGTGTGTGTGTGTGTGTGTGTGTGTGTGTGTGCGTGTGTGTGTGCAGCAGTGATTTTCCTGTACTCCAATTAACCATCATAGCTGGAAAAAGGTAATTACAAAGCTAAGTGGGAGACTTGAAGTCATGCTGAGACGCATAACTTAGACACACACGTGTGCTAACACCCATCCACTGCCTCGAACTCAAAATGATACATGAACACAAGGCCTTGTCAACCCATCAACCTATATGAAGGAGGATTGGAATATACACACGCTGGGACGCTGTTTCTTGAATTATGCAAATAAATTCTGTATGGACAAGTACTGTGGGGTAGTCAGTTAATAGAGTTATACGATAATCATCACTGGTTGGCGTGATTAATAAAAAGAGAACAGAGGCCCTGAAAAGAATGAAAAAAAGCAACACAAACTGCCTGAGAGTGCAGAGGTGAAAGCAGTTAAAGACTGCTTCAACACACGCTAATCCATTGTAATCTCTGCATATGGGTAAAGGTATTCTCTAATTGGAACATTACATGGATTGTGAAACACAGTCCAGTGATTGTTACTTTCTAACCAAAGACTAGACATGCACATCCTGTTGGTCTGTCAATACAGATCATTGTCATAACATCAGCTGAGACATGCCTAGACCGCAAACAGGGAAGACACACACGTGCAGTGATACCATCGCTGTTTGGAAAATGTTTCACACGTTGTCAGGCTCTACCTGATGAGCAGGTTGTTCGACCTCACAATCATGTCAGGCCGTACAGATGTGTTGTGACAAACTGGTGATACCATTTTTTTTAAATGTTAACACAAAATCCCAGTCAAGTATTTCCAGATGCACAGGTATTCGTGTGTGTGTGTGTGTGTGTGTGTGTGTGTGTGTGTGTGTGTGTGTGTGTGTGTGTGTGTGTGTGCAGGCGTGAACTGAATACTGGAACAAGATCAAGTGACAAGACAAACTGCGTAACCTTAAAGCATGTCTACATGTTCAGACTTGCCTGGAATGATGCAAGAATGGATGAAAGTGCTCAGGAGCAGAATTAAAGGTAGGAGGGAAACAGTTTAGAAGTTCACTGTCTTAACTTTATTTCAGTATAACATTAGAATTCTCTGTAAAAAAAGAACAAAAAGAAAAACCACTTCCTTCTTTCCTTCCTTCCCTCCCTCTCTTAGAAGTGATGTCAGGATTTGTAACTGTGGTACTGATGACCAATGAGGTGATGAGGCTGTCCAGAATGGTTCCCATGGGCCACATAAAGCCTTTCACCCACACATATGGAGCTATTTACATGGAACAGGTGGTGGGGCAGCGAAGACTGAAGAGTCTGACACGCACACTCACACACACGTGCACACTGTCTCGTTATCTCTGCTCTCAGTTAATTTACGGTCTCAGATCAAACATTAGAAAATGATACGCCTGACACTCAACCACATATCATGGAAGGAAAGAACGAAATGGATGAAGACTGACTAACAGCTGTCTTGTAATTTACAGTCCTGTCATCACTGCAGATTACACAAAACAATAAGGCACAAGGACCTGTCTGACGACCAGATACTGCACGGTGTTACCACACAGCGCAGGTGCAGTCGTGAAAGAAGCCGGAAGACAGAGTTTCTCACAGCTGTTGGTTTATGACTTATAATTATTGTTATAACCATAACTGTCATTCAACACCACATAGCCTCATTGGTGTGCATGTGCTCACCACACTGTCAGAGAGCTCCTCTGTTCTCTATTTGTTTTATTGACTTGATTTGTTCATTTCCTGGCTCTCATTTGGTGAGTCATGATCTTTGTCCTGACACCCCTGAAAAGAAATGAGGAGGCAAAAAAAGGGTTTATGGATGGATGGATTGATGCATGGACAGATAAATGCATGGATGGGCATGTTCATCTTTGTCAGTTTTATCACATTTAAAGCACATGTATTCAAGCCTTTTTATTTTCTTCCTCTTTCTTTCTTTCTTTCTTTCTTTCTTGCCCTCTTTCTGCCCCTCTGTCTCTGTTTCATTTTAACACCTTTAAAATCAATACAAATCTAACCAAATGTAAAAACAACCATGCCATGAATGCATATTTCAGCAATGTCATTTCCCTCTTATTTACGCCACTCCGAAGCTGCTGCCGCCACAGGAATGACAACCCTTGTTGGGATTCTGTCGCATCAAGCCAGTAGATTTGAATGCTAAACCCATTAGCCAAGCATCACTCACAGTCAGAGCTGGCGATGATAAATAACCCAACCAGAGAAATCTGATTAGGAGAAATGGAGGCAGGGGATCTGAGGGAATGAGTAACAGCAATGTCGCCGTTATCTGGCCTCAGTCAGATTGGAAATCACACACCGAGAAAACATGAAATGTTCATCTGCAATGGGTTGTGTCGGCTGTTTTCCTAAATCATGGGTTGGGACCCAAAATTGGGTCTTTGGTGGGTTGCAATTAAATGAAAGCTGAACTTTGCATGCATGTTGCTAAGTTCTGACACGCCAAAGTCACTGATCTGCACAACAAACGGCTGGTTAATAGGTATATTTTAACCTGCAGGAAACTGGGAGATCTTGGGTGGTGCTGTTGCCTTCAGGGTGAGGCCTTGCTTGAGTGAATCAGCCACATTCACCTGGCAGTCAACCATGTATAAGCTGATACTCAAATGCACTGTTTGTGCACTGCCTTTAACTCCGGGTCTGTTTTCTGTTTTCATCTTGTTCTGGGTGCTAATCAATAAAACTGGAGGAAGGTGGTTGATTATTCATTACCTTTTGTTGATAGCTGCTTCATGGCAAAACCTGGGCTAAGCTTTGGGGGTAAGGGGGGCACAGGTATGTATTTTTGAGGGTTTAAAGCAGATTTCATAAGTTATTCCTTCATCACAGATAGTCAGCATGTCAAGACAAAATTTGGTGAACACAAACTGTCCAGTGACAAAATGTACTGCAACACACATTTAAGAATTTCCTTAACCTTTAAACTGTCTACTCATTCAGGTGTGAATAAAGCTGCAAGCTGCACTTCTGATTGATGCTTATATGACACAATTAGTTATTGTGTAACTACCTGTGCTTTTTGTTGTACTTCCTCTGCTTTTATAGCAGACAGTCCTGCTTCACTGGATATACAAGGACTGACAGGAGGTGTGCTGTGACTCCCAAACTGAACTGACAAACTGTCACCTGAGGTAACAGGTTACCAAAAAAAAAAACAAGCAAAAAAAAAAAAAAAGCTTTTGGGTTTTTTTTCACCTTTATGCATATCATATATATCTTAATACAGTACTCATATGCAGGTAAATACCACTATCATGTCTGTGCATTACGTATAGCGCCAGCAGGTGATTAATTAAGCATTTAGGGGGAAACAGCTAGCCAGACTTTGTCTAAGAGTAAAAAATAAACCTACCTACCCTACTAGCTACTCTACACCCCACTCATCTGATGTGATTATATTAATTTTTCTATGCAGAAAGATAAGTAAAAAGGATAATTTTGTGATTTCACAGGGAATACTGTATGTGCTGCAACTACTGTGTTTCTTTCATGTTGCTTCTTTACCTTTTTGAACCTGACAACCTCACGGTGACAACAACACTGTTGTTGTCACCACAACATTAAGTACTTATATCTAAAGCAAGTGCTATCAATTTGTCTTTGGTCTGTTTTCAGTGCATTTCCAAGCACTGTCACACGGAAAAGGTCAATGTGGACTCAGCATGTAACATCTCAATGAGGCAATCAATTCAAAGCTCCTAACCTGGTCACTCAGGTCAGATATATACGTTTAATTAATTAATTAATAACCCTTAAGGTCAAACTGAATTCAGTTACATAATTTATCACTACATAGCAATTAAATGGTCAAGGTGATTCTGTGTGCATGAAGTGCTAATCTTTTTAATATCACATCTGAATTTCAGGTATAGATCTACATAATGAATGGCCACTGGCTCTAAATGCTGTTTTGTTTTTTCATTTAAAATCGAATGGCTGAGCAGGGGTATTTTAATCTAGCAGTGACTACACAGCAAAGAGCAAGGCTACACACCCTGAAACACAATATATTTGATTGTATATCATCATTAGCAAGACTTTTCCCCACCAGGCCAGGACACACAAGCACACCACAACATCAAACCATCAGTCCTGGTTAATTATTAAGAGCAAATTCAATTTACCCTCACCAGTTCACTGACAAGCCCATATACCTTCTACAGCCAGCCACATATGGGTTGCATAAGCATTCCCTGTGACAAACAATTATACAAACACACACCCACATGCACACTTCACATCGATTGACCTTTCCTGCTGAGTGTTATTAATACATGCAGGTCGCATTAGGAAAGGTTAACGAGCAGTAAGGCCAGCACCACTCACGTGGAATACAAACAAGAAAAGTAGGAGCCTGACCCTACACAGGTGAGAGAGAGGGTCATGTGACTTTTAGTGCCTTTGAAAATATTTCTATTCATGCAACTGCAATCGCTGCACAGTACACGCACTGAAACGATTGACTCTGATGGCATTAATTAGCAACAACAAACGGGGTTAATGGTTTAGAGAAGACATGACCAGCATTTGTTGTAAGTTCAAACATTAGCATGGGAAGGGGGGGTTGGCGGGTACTGTTTGCACACAATGCTGTTTATTATAAGCATTATGCGCACATTAGCTGTCCCACATGCACATATCAAGGACAGCCCTCTATACTGAAAATACTTTTCTGTGCACATGATTAAAACACACAAGACCCTTTTTCCTTCCACATCTCATGATGCTCATCCAGCAAATGGAGCTGGACCTGGAGCTGTTTGACCTCATCAGCTTCATTGAGTTTTGTAAATATCTGCTTATTCTGAGTTCGATGCAGCAACACGTTTCAAACATGTTGGAACAGGAGCAACAGACTGGGAAAGTTTGACACATTCCACAGGTAAACAGGTTCATTGTTAACAGGTGATAGTATCATGATTGGGTATGAAAGGGGCATCCTGGAAAGGATGGAGAGACATGTTGTACATGAGTTTATTCTGTTTTTATTCACACAGCATCATAACTTTTTTTAGTCACAGAGTTAAACTTTGCATGCTAACATCTATGTTTACGTTTCTATAACAAGTGCCTCCTTCTGGCCATGCCAATAATGGCTGTCTCTCAGTAATGACTCTCAGAAGCATATGTGGAAGTAGCATGATGTTGTTGAAGAGTAACTTAACACCAGGCTCTCTCTGGCTGAACGTTTCAAGCCTGTTTCCTCCCTGACCACACCCAGCATCACTGATGGCTGTGGTTGGGTGTGGTCATATATGTCATATATCATGGTGGCATGGAGTGAAACAAGTCAGGAAAAACAAGATTTTCAGGGGGGCTTAAATTACTCTTTTAAACCCTTTGGCATGGATGGCTCAGTATACAGACTTTTGTCCAACTTTTGTTTCTTTACATGAACTTAACCAAGTGCAGTTTTAGTTGCCTAGGCTTAACCGAAACTTAACCATAGAGGTGAAAAGCTCATGAATTGGTTGTTTGTGTTGTTTTAAAAATTATTTTGTCATTTAGGTATGGGGACGTAAAGCCAAAGTCTGACACTGTAGGCCCCCCTTAGAAATAAGATAAGATGATAAAAATCACAATAATCTTGGAAACCCAACAGGTGCTTTAATGTTAAAGAGATGTCCAGCACAGAACTTGCACGCATATCTAACAGCTATAGTCTGCGTCATCGAGGAAAGTACAGCACAGGGAAAAACCATGTGTGGTTGCACAGAAAATACACAACATACATCACAAGTGATCTGAGGCCGCTCTCTTTCTTTATTGCATGTCCAGAAAAATGTCCAAACACTAACTACATGTACATCCCAAATGACCTGAAACATTTCTCCTCTTCCTTCCCACACCATAGAGCTTCCACGCACGGCTCAAAGCTTTTAATAGTGTTGGAACTACTTAAAAACATGTGGTCACAAAAATAAATGTAAGTCACAAATGACTTGGAACATCTCCCCCCCTTTTCTAACTGGGTCAGTGTGATGATGGTGTCAGTGTCTGGACTCAGTAGCAGCATGTTTGCATCAGTCATCCCAACTAGACCGTGAAGAGAAGGATTTCCCTGCTCAGCTGTGCCAGTGAGTCAGTGAAATATACCCTCATAAAACCCTGGACTGAAAAGAGGCCTGGGGAAAACTTGGATCCATTTAATGGGCTGAACTTCAGGCTCTTTGCTTTTGGCAATGCAGATACATTGTAAGTGGAAAGCAGCATCCCAGAGGATGAATACTCCACATAATGATGCTTCCTATAAGACATCATTCTTATGGTACTTTGTAGATGTGTTTTTTGAGAGATGGATGTGGATGTTAAGCCTCTGCTGTGGTTAAAGATCACAGCGGTCGTATAGCCAAATCTTTTAAAAATCTTAAAACACTTGCAGCCTCATCACATTACTGCACTCCTGCTTCTTAATTAAAGAAAAACATTAAACACAGACCACATACAAGGTTTCTCCCTAACATTTGCAGTTTTTGCTTTCATTTATTTTTTGGCTCAGAATCATAAGAGCAAGGTTGCTCTCCTCAAATGCATTATAAAATGTTCACAGCATGAAATGAAGAGTGGTAGGAACAGCATTGAGCGCTGTGAGCTGCATCAACACTTGTGATGGTATGCACTTAATTCTGCTGAGACACCGAGGCAGCCCTCTGGTGTGCTTTAAGGTTGGAGAAAACTCAGCGGTGCAGCCAAAGCCATGCAACCAAATTCAACCTCTAATTAGGCCTGCTCATCCAAATTTAGAAAGCGGTGGTAAAAAAAAAAAAAAAATCCATGATATAAGCAGCCTCGGGACATCCTTGAAAATTTGGCTGCGATGGCAAATTTGGAGCTTAATTAATTGAACGGTCAGGTTTTTTTCAGGTCATATCAAAGTAGCTTGGGATTGTATTCCAAAATTGGGATGAGGCTGAAAGGCTGTTCATTAAAGTCACAGTGAGACCTGAGCATAAGTGGTGTGCTGCATATCCAGTTACAGGCAGCCATCTTGGCTCCTTGTCTCAAATCTCTTGATTGTAAAGTCATGCTGAAGAAAACATGTGTGTTCCTTCTTGTAGTTTGCTTGATGGAAAAATTTGACAAAACATAGTGTAATTCTGGAAAGTGTACAGTAGGACAAGGACTGACAAGAAAAGAAAACATGAGATAAGGGATGGGTGCAAACATTAAGGCAGAGATAAAAGTCACTCTGACTCATCACCTCACTGACACTCCCTTCCCATCCCCTTCTCTCTCTCTGTCTATCTGAAGTCTTTGATTATAACTTCCCCAAGTTTGAAATTGATGTGTTTTCTATCTTTTTTTCCTTAGACTTGGGTCAGCTGAGAGCCAGCCAACTGGGCCTTGATCCTAAGCTCACTCTCAGGTAAACTTTCAACTAGAAAAGACCCCTATTGCTGCTTTCAACTCCATCTCCCTGCTCTCCTCTCCTCCTCCTCCTCCTCCTCACTGCTGCTAAGTGCTTTGTTGATAAACCTACTTTAGAGTTCACTGGTCTGTCAGAAGATTTCGCTCACCTCCTCACGCTATTTGAGTAATGGGGACAAGTGTTGTGGTGCGATGAATTTGTGTGTTTGTGTGTGTATATATACAAAGATGTCCATGTACCTCTGTACCTGGCAGATGAGTTTAAATGGTAAACTGATATCAGATCTCAATGCAAACTCTCTCTACAGCTGTTCTGGTGTGGACATGAAGTGGTTGTGATCAGCAGGGTGCAACACACCCACACTAAGATGCATGAGCAAGCACACAGAGAGTAGCGATAGCACACGAATGCAAGAATGCCACACCTATTCTGTTATTATCAGAGCAGGCAGTCACTTGAATCCTCAGATTCAACTTGGTCCTCAGAACAAATTGAGAAACACACAGTGGGAACCGCAGTGGTCTCACTCACTCACACACACACAGATGCAGACGCAGACACACAAACACATTTGATCAGTGGTACCACTCACTGTGCAAAAAGAACAGTTCTTCTGCCAAGGCAACATGCTGTTGGCGAACGCTGTGAGAGGCTGCCGTGGAGTCTTCTGCTCACTTAGCACTTCACACACAGTCTGTCATACTCTGTGTTACTCACTCAGCAAAAGCATGAAGTGTGCGCAAGTGTTTGGTGTGATGGTCCAAAAAACACAGTCCTGGATAACCTGGAAACAAAGTAAAAGAAATAGAAGAATTGATTTGAAGTTTTGAGGCTTAGTTGGTTTTTGAATGAGTTCAGAGTGAAGTCAGCAGGATAGAGGATCACCTCAATAACTGGTGAATGACCCCCTACAGGTAACACAACATTTAAGCTGGATCTATTTCATTCTAGTTTGCCAATTGGATGAAATGTTGTATACTGTTAACCACAAGGGGGCCACTAATACAGTGTGAACGCCCACACTTAACATATCTGTAGCACACAGTTAGCATAGTGTTTAAATTACAAAAAAAAAAACCTATGTGCAAATGGAAAAAACACACAGGCTGCAAATGCACACTCACATATGCTCAGACATCCTTCACTTGCTTTCCCCCCTGCTTCCATGTTGATTGTGCTGACACAAATACACCCCCCACCCACCGTTACCCTCACATATGCACACACATCAAACATCACTTCTCTTGGCATGCACACAAAGAGACCCAAATACACCCCTCTCTCTCTCTCTCTTTCTGTCAGCCACCTTCCATATGAGAGAAACACCTGATGTTGGCTAACTAGAGCCAACTACTGAGAGGTGTTAGTTTGGTGCCCGCAGTACAAGTGACATCATGCACTGTGTGTGTGTGCATGCGTACGTGCGTGCGTGTGTGTGTGTACATGAAAGTCACAGAATCTGAGTGAAAGAGTTAGCGTATTTTTGTGCAATATGGGTTGCACTTACTAAGGCTAATCTTTAACTTTGGTCCAATTATCTAGCCTCTCTCTCTCTCTCTCTCCAACACACACACACACACACACACACACACACACACACACACACACACACACACACACACACAGCGTGACATGGGCTTCACTGCAGGCATTGTGATAGCACCTCACACTGTTAAGCACTGCACTGCCAAAGCCTCTCTCAGGTGTCTCTCTCTGGCTTAAGGTGGGTGGTGACAGCATGTGTCTGTATGTGCAGTCACTATTAAGATGGTGTTAATGCTTTTACACCATTCATTTCTTTAATCAGATCATAATTCACAAACAAGCACCCTGTCCATGAATGAACACAGTGAGGATTAAAGGACATTATAATGTAGATATCCAAGCCTTTGTTTTACATCTGTTAAAATTATAATGATGTAAATATAGATAAGCACTGGCGAAGGTCAGACTGTGTTGTCATTCGTTTCATTTATTATGCACATAACAGCTATTATAGTAATTTGAAATATGACTGGAATGCTGCTCTCAATTGTTGCTGTTTATATATGTTGCACATCTAAAACAATTTTCAACAAATACAATAAAAGTGACAGAAAACACAAATCCCCCGACGGCAGCTTAGTCTGGAGATTAAGTGCTTATGAGCTTTCATGGAAATTTGTGTGCTGAAAAGTCCAAATATTTCACCAAAATAGTGGCTGTTGTAAGTATCAGGCATGACTTGAAGCAATTCAGACTGAGTCCTACCACCCTCTGCCCCCAGCACAGTGGCAGTCAGGGTTACACACACACAAACAAACAAACAAACAAACAATATACTGTGACAAAAAGAAGCAATGATCTACATCATGATTATCACATCAGCAACTTACAGCAATGTTTCTGATCCATCAGTTTTAATTACTCTGGTGGTGACAGACATCGTTTCTCCACATGCCATGTTGTGTTTAAGTCTGTGTTTGCTTATGCTTGCAGTGCATGCTCCTTTTCATTCTCCTACATAGAATTAGCCTCAGTTGTGTCAATGTGTTGATCGCTTCTGAATGGTCTGAAATAGCCAGGGATGCATGAAAAAGGGTTGCAAGGTGCTGCTTTGTCTCTGAAGCTCTACTGCCTTAGAAAATAGAGATGGAAGAAGAACAGTGGAAAAAAGGGTAGCAATAGTTGTTTAATTACAGCTACACAAATGCAATGTCATAGAAAATACTCATGGTAGGTGTGTTCATACATATATACTATTCTCTTAATTACAATAGTTGCCAAATCAAATGAAATAATTAAAAGACAGCTTTAGGACCATACGTTACCCTCAAGTCAAAGTTGAATAAAGGGCACACACATATGGAAACACATATATAAAAAGCTGCTAGCTTCCCAGATGTGATTAATGAAGTGAGAGTCTCAGTCGACCTCTCTGACCTGCACCAAGGCCGTATAGGACTGGAGCTAGAGCCCCGAGGCAGTGTGCATGTTTGTGTGTGTTAATGGGTGAATGAGAGAAAGAGGTGTGTTTGTGCATGTGTGTTACCGAGTCTGTTTTTATGTGTGTTTATACATATGCATACGTTCATACTGTGTGTGTGTGTGTGCAAATGTGTTCTTGCAAGTGTGTCTGCGTGTGCACTCGAAGCAACATGCCCTGAGGCTGTGACAGACGGACTCTAAACCACGTTACCCACACACCCCACTGCCTCGCTTAATAGTGCATGAGATAAGAACATTTGGACTTCAAAATGCCCCCACCACCATCGCCACCAACCCCTCCTCCATGGGAAATTGAGTTTTATGGCTCCCCAGTTTGAGACAATAGCTCCAATGGTTTGGATTGCTGAAAGGAAATTCCATGTCAACAACTAGAGATGTCCTAGATGGGTTGACTAGGAAACCTAATATAAACAAAGACACACTAAGTAGTTCAACAGTACAGTATGGGTGAAACTGCACACTTTGCACATACACACACACAGGCGAGCACATACTGCATGTGTACACACATGCTGCAAACACAGACGTAAATAAACAGACATACACTGACACAGATGCACAGGCAGACACACTGCACACATGGGCATGAACACATGTACACCAAGGGACACAAACAGGCTGGCATACACACACAGGGAAAGTGAAAAACACACTACATCACAATTCATCCATCAACATTTACTGTGTACAAAATATTAGGTCCACCTGCTCCTTCCATCATATCAGCTGTCTGAGAAGAGCCCCGTCTCCTACAAATGACATTTATATACAACTAATTAGCAAAAACCTTTTAAAGGAAACTTAATGTAGACGGCATTGTGTTTTGTATGAACATAGTGACCAAAATCAAAAATGTTGAGACTAAATGTGTTTACTGACAGCATATTTCGTTTGTTTTACACCATAATCTTCCAATGCATTATCCACTGATAGTGACTACAGCCTTATTCAGCTTTTTATGGTTATAATAGGCAGTGACAGCACTTGGTTGATGTTAGGGAAAGATCATGGTCTGTTTTAATACAGAAAAAGTTAACAGTAGTCACAATCTTATCCTAACATTAGCCAAACTGCTTTTATTGACTAACCCTGACCACATGCTGTACGTGAAAACTGAATTCTGGTGTCACAGTCCTGTACTTTGGACGTCTGCCATCCAACCCATCCACCTACCTGGGACTCCAGCACATTACATAAATGCAGTGTTTCATGTACTCAAACAAACTTTGGCTCTAAATGTAATCAAGTCAGCAATTACATAATTAATAATGCAAATGAGTTGTATATAAATGGCATTTTGTAGGAGACAGGGTTGCTGAAATCATGAAAAAGGAGTTCAGTCAACAGTCAAAAAGTTGACCAGAAACAGACAGTATACTGTTCTCTAAACTGCGTTGCTATAACAACTGGATAATTTCTTGTGCGCAGAGCCAGGTTAAAGTCAGGAAGCTGCGACTTTGCAAGTTCTGTGTTTAAAATCACAATACCACAGACTACACAACAATTATGCTTAAACCCTTCCCAACTCTGGAATCTCGGTTTAATCTTCCTATGGCTTTACTGGTGTGGTATGGCAACCAAAGGAATGAGTAACGTAATCCAAAACTCACTCAAAAAGTAATAAATCATGATCCTTCCAATGCAAGTGAGAGGTAATCTGAGGAGTGAAACCTACTGAAACAGCAAACTCTCACAGAGATCCGATGAACACATGTGACTCTGCAAGACAGTGACTCAGTCAGGGAGAGACGAAAGCAGCGCACACCTGCAAAAAGGGCTGACCAACAAACCATTGTAGAGTTGGAAAACTAAGGCCTCTAGCTAAAGGAAACAGAAAGAGGGAAAGAGGCAGGCATTTTAAAAACATAAAATCCATCACTGTTAAGAGGACACTTGAGCATATTTATGCTCAAATGCTGTAATGCAGACGGAGAGAGACGGAGAGTGGGAGGAAGAGGCAGAGAGAGACACAGCCAGAAACGTACAGAGAGAGAGAGAGTAATAGAAACAGACATGCAGCCAGCCAGAGAGGCAGCCAGAGATCAAGAGAAATAGTGAGGAAGAGAGAAAAAGACAGATAGGCATCCCAACTGTGACAGTCGGACCGCATTGGCGCAAGGATACTTAATGTGCAAATACTGAAAGACAGCAACGCAGACCAGCATGAAACAGAGACAGAGAGAGGAAGAGGAACAGGGAGAGGCAGCAGGGAAGAAAGTCAAAGTGTAACTAGAGGGGAGAGAAAAAGAGAAAAAGCGACAGAAGAGGAGTATATGAGTGAGAGCTTGAGATGATGAGAGAGACACACACATAGAGAGTGCATTACTCAGCAGGGGTTCTTACATGCTTGTCTCAGGGCACAGTCCGACAGAAATACTCCACATGACAAGGACAACTTGTCTTTCCCCACCACACTCTCTTTAGCCCGTGTTCTATGACTGTGAAACAGGCTGTAAACCAGCCAACCAGATTAGCAGCCATCCACACTATAAAAGATGACTGTAGAAAACTTTGTTGGATTAATGAAGTTTTTACAAGGACATGACAAAGGGACTGCTCTAACTTCCACTGAGACAGTATGTCCCAGAGTGCGCTCTTTTAAAAAACAATAATAACGATGCCACTTAGTGTAGTATTTATACCAAATGAGAAGTTTCTTTGCTTTCACAAGGTCTGACAATATCTTTAGAGCCTTTGGAAGCCTCTGGGACAGATGAGTCAGCACAAAATGACAGCATATTATTAGTCGACCAGACTAAGGTACTGAGTTCCTCTGAGACTAGAATAATACAGACCCTTGTCTGAAAGTCTGGAGTTACCCTTTCAAGTGAATGCAAATTGGTACCTGAAGTTTTGAGGAGTAATGTTAACATTTGTGGCTGGCATGGTTGCTGTCACTGTCGAATTTGCATTTCTGTCTAGCATCATTTCTGTCAGTGTGGAGCCGAGTGAACTGGCGGTGAACTGAAGAGGAGTCTGGCTCAGTGCTCTCACTGTCTATTGTGGCACGGCAGCATCTCACTGTGCATGTGTGTGAGAGAGAAAATCAGACAGAGAAATTAAGTCAGAGAAAGAGATAAAGAGGCAGAGAGGAGGGGAGGGCGAGGGGGAACGAAAGATGGAATAAATTAGAGGGGGGCAAACAGATAGCAAGTCAGGGAGTGAAATGGAGGGAGAGAGTGTTGGAGAGAAAGTGTAAACATCCATTTGCCAGCGTCCTTGTGTCTGCATGCTTTCATACTGAATATCTGTGTGTCTGAGTGGCCACAGTTCACTGTGTCAGCATTAACACACACAGCTGAGGACATCAGAGAGCTCACTAAGTACCTGGTAAAGCAGCCTCTTTCTACCTGCATGCAAACAACAGCAGCACAGAGACCAACACACACACACACACACACACACACACACACACACACACACACACACACACACACACACACACACACAGTAGGAAAAGGAGAGGCTCACAAATGAACACAGAATCAATGATGCACACTCACATATATGCATACTGGTGAGGCTGAAAGTGGATTATCTACCCAACCCAACTGAAAGGTAGCCTGACTGGTGCACAGGGATTAACTTTGCATGTGCAGGAATATTCAAATTAATCTGAATTTAATTTTAGCCAGAACGAGGCCAGTCAGGTTCCTCGAGGTCGCCTGAGGTGGCCATGTGAAGGCAGGTAATTTGGAATAAAAGTAAATGAGTCATATTAATGGACAATTAGGTTGCATGTGAACATTCTTAATTCCCTCTAGGCCAATTAAGGTGTTTGCATGGAGCCACTTTAATTTGGGAAGAAAGCAAATTAGGGCTGTGAACTAGTTATTAGCCAGAACGTAACATAGTGCTAGTAAAGCAGTTCCACTAGTTACACGAGGAGTGTCCAAGTAAATTAGTTGGAGTTGTTATGATTAAGACAACAGTACACATTTATGTAATGAGGAATATTTCATTTTTGGTTGGTTAACTGACCATTTTCTGGTTCCAAACTAAGAATAATGTGCCGACAGATCACAGAGTCACTTGTCAGTCTGGCCACTGACAGCTATCTGAAAGTTTACACTGCCTGTCTGTCAGAGTGTGCAAGCTAATGTGCAGGCTAATGCATAATTGAAAGCATGATTCATGCTTACTCAGCTCGTTTCTCAGCTGAAAAGGAAGCTTTGACCTTGTCTGAAAAGAAATGTGTGTCCACTGTGATTCAGCACTGGATGGTTAATAAGAACAGTGTCTTAATGTTGAGGTGTTGTGAACATTGCCACAGGCTGTGCCAAACACTGTGTGTGGGCTTGGTGTGCGTGAGTGTCATGCTTTCAGAGGCTCAGATTGTCACACACACATACAGTACACACGGTCTGAGTCAGAATCTAATTTTATTCAGCAAGGACATTTACAAGTACCATGAATTTGACCTTATGAACTGGCGCTGGCAACACAGCATAGTACAGAATGGCTAAAGGCTGACGCATAGTAATTAGATGCATAATAATAAGAACAGGGCATGACTTAGCCTTATTCAGCCACATTCCCACCAGAGATTACACATTGACCTCATATGAAAAGACCTGAAAAGAAATATGTCAGCCTTTATTCTCCACTGGATCTTTTATATTGTCTATAAAAGCCTTAGCTTTAAACCACAATCTGGATTTTTTTGACCCAGGACAAACTCTCATTAATGGGGGATTACTGCAGGTGAAAATAATGATTTAGATAGCTTGCCACATGCTAAGATACATATATCTATTTCAATAAGTATGCGAATTATTTCAAAGTGCTTTCAAATTAAATTCAAACTACTTCTTAACTGTTGTGTGCTGTGCAATGTTTTATGGGAAATTGGGATTGTATCCAGCAGTGTTCAGCATACAGGCTGTATTCAGCATGGAACTACTACATTATTGAGAGCGGGGCATTTACTTGGGCTTATTCAGCCCATTTCCAGGCACTCAGATTATGCCTCGCACTGGACTGGAAAATCGTGTCAATGCAGATACTGTTACGGGAAGGCTTTCATAGTCTGAGGCATAATCTGCCTCCAGGAAAGCCAACTTTTTACATTAACCATCCCATGGCACGCTCATGCACAAGGTTCCCGGACATGACTGATCTCTGATGCAGAATATTAAAAAACAAAAGTTAGGCAATCACTGATAAATTTTGAGTCATCTTACAGTAAGACATTACACCATCGTACAGCATCAGAATTAATATTGTATCAGCAAAATGTGCATCTGAGAGGAGAAAGATTTGGATGGATAAATGAGAGAAAAACAAGAATAGACATGTTTGTGGACATATCCAAACAACGTTTACTTAATTAAGCCTCAGTTGATTTTTTCCTATTTGATTAACCTCTTTAAGACTTGTCTTGAAGCCACTTTTATTTAACTTTCCAGATTTATGATAAACACATGGACATGTAAAAATATTTTACCACATACAGCATAAACATTTCTAAACAGCAGCTGCCAGATACAGTCTGTATCAAGAGCCCAGAAAATTAACTTGAAGAGAAAACGCGCGCGCGCGCGCACACACACACACACACACACACACACACACACACACACACACAAAAAAAAAAAACCCTACAAAACTAGAGTTACAAGCTGGGGTCTTAAAGCAGTACAGTTGTCCACATGTGATCTATTATCTGTCCAAGAGACAGACACAGTTATGAGCCAGAGGATCCAGAGATCTTCATCCCACACTGTAATCTTGGTATAAAAAATCTCATATTCTGAATGCAGTGTTATTTGTATGTATACACAAACGAATAAAGGGGTGTGTAATACCCACAATGGCAGAGATGGAGAGAGTTTAAAGTCTGATATCTCAGCTAGTGTTACAGGACATAATCTGACTTATCACACCATATCCAGCTAAGCTCAGATATCTCCATCACAACAGATCTGATTCAGCACTAGTCAACCATAGTATACAGTCCTGACAAGGGGTTACAAAGCAAAAAAAAAAAAAAAAAAAGATATGATACTAGATAATATTTTGGATTAGCCTGCTCGCCTATCACTGCCCCAACTGTGGCAAGCATAGAGCATCACATAAATATATACAAAGATATTATTTTAGGTTTTCCAGTTAAAATGCTTCCTGTTTAATGCTGATAGTCAACTCACTGTAATCTGACAGCTATATCTGAACAAGATTACAGCTCATAACTCCATGAAAATACCTTGAAGCTCTCAAATAGCCACATTACTGTGGATTAGCGTTATACCAGTAGGACGGTGCAATATCAGCTTTAAACACCTGTTTTATATTTAGTTTTCTTTGTGAAGTTTCCAAGTAGAGCACATGCTGGAAGAGGGAAATACAAATCCACTATGCTTTATATCATTAAATAAGTAAGGACAAAAATATGGGATTGTATCGTATTATCTAAAAAAAGGAGGGAAAGATGGAAACAAATTGTCACAAAGTGACACTTCCAGGGCAGCTGGATTGGAGTTGTGCTCATTTACTCCCTCATGGTTTTACATCACTGTAGATTCTCAGTCATTCTGCAGCGCCTTCATCCCTTTATGAAATATTTGCTATTTCGCTGTGATATTTTTTGTTATGCAAAGCAAATATTTTTAAATAATTACTGTCAAAATATCACACATTCTCAGGAAATCAGAGGATGCCAGTTTCAAACAGAACTGGAGGCTTTCATTTTCCTTTCAGCTTACAGACTACGGCTGGCACACGCTTTAGTCTGTGCTTAACTGGGTTGTGACTGACAGTTGAGGCAGGTTACCATCTAATGTGGAGAAACACTGCTTTCTGATTTTCTGATTTTGTAGAAGGAAATGTGGGAAGGTGACACAACAGAGATTTGTTTACAAGTAGAAAGGAAGGAAGCAGCCCCTCTGCTGTCTTGTCTCATCTCAGCTCTTAGTTTCCCAAAATTATACATAACCTGGAAAAAAAGAACAGCACTGTGAACTTCAGCTGCCGGCTGACCGCTGACTGAGGTCGGGGACAGTTCTATGTGCTATGCCCTCAGTGAATAGCAAAGGAGATATAACCTCCGTATGAATATTGGTCAGGGTGTCACAGCTATTAGCAACAACAACAACAGTACAAAGGGTACCACTTGTGTACATGTTGGGCATCACACCACAGCATGGATTTCAGCCAGACAGATCCTATGTGGCACTAAAGTAAGATGAGAGTTGAATGCACAATACATAACATTTCGATATCAAAATGTCTAAAAATGACTAGATGATATATATTTTGTTAAGTTGTGTACTTACATTACCAATGTGGGAAACACCGGATGATACGCCAGAGTGAAGAGAGAAGTCGCGGACATGACTAAACGTAACGTGAATGAAATGAAAGAACATTATGTCCTCCTGAACATTTCTGCTTGAGTCGCACCCATCTGGTGGTTGTTTGACAATGAAGACCACAGCTCCCATTATCCAACAAAGTCTGTCTTTTGTTATTGTTTTGACTAAGAGACCCCTAGAGGCAGAAGCTACATACTGTGCATTTAAGGTGCCGTCATCTGCCACACCACCTCCCACACGCATGCATCCTGTCCTGCTCCAGTGGAGAAGAAAGGACAGGAGCCACAAGTTTTGGTGTGGCGCAGACACAACAAAACAAGAGCCATGGGCAGCTATCCTAATCCTCCCACTCTGGGAGGTTCAACATATGTTGGCTCAAACATTTTGTTCTTGGTACAAAGGAGTCAGAGGGATAACTGTGCATGGAGAAAAGCAGTGACATAGCCAGGTCAGGTACTCGCATGTAAGACCGAGCACACAGCGTCGACGACAGTCCAAGCATTCACTAAACATGGGCATTACGCTCCAAGTTGATGGTCAAGTCATGTGTCCATCACTGGCAACGTTGCTCTCTATAATGTAGGGTCCTTGCAGTTTAACTGTTCTGTGATTTGGTTTTAACATCCAAGCTGGCTCAACTGATTTTCAAATGAATGCCTTTAGAGCTTCTGTAACTCATAAAAAGTTTAGGATATGTAGTCTGGCACTGCAAGGCCAGCAAAAGGCTGACAGGGGCTGCATTGGTGCAGGCATGGCTATAATCTCAGTTGATGTTATGGATCGTTTGCCAATGTGATGGCTGCAACTGCTGCCACACAGCTTGCATGAACATCAGTAACCCTCCTACACTCAACTCAGTTTTCTTTACATTTGGTTATTCATTTAGCTGACCTCATGAGATCCACATTACACATGCAGACAGCAAACGCAAAGGATGACACATAGCTTTTGCTTTCATACAACATACACATATTTATTTTGCATAAGTCTACGGTTCACTCGTTTGTACTTGCAGCGCACACATTTAGTTATTATCTGTACAGTCACACTGCAGTTTGTCTGTTTAGTTTGCCTTAAGTTCTAATAGTTTGTCTTTTGAGTTAGGGTCCGGCTGCTGCTGGAGGGACATCAGGCCAGGCCTGAGCAAAGGATGTGGCTGTTTGAACAGAGTGGCTAAATACAGGAAGTGGCCACACATGGACCAAATTGCTGTTTGGCAACAGAAATCTTTTATAGAGGCCGTTTCAGCAATCGCTGATGGAAAGTAATGGTAACTGGTGGTGGGGTGTGTGGCAGAAAGTTTAGAGCAGTGGTTCTGGCATAAAAAGAAACAGGAGCAGTTCAATGCTTACACTTCTATTAAGACAGTACAAGAAATAATTTAATAAGTAGCATGAACAAAGTACCACTTTTATGATCTAGAAATTGTTAAACAGGATAAGATACCACAAATACTGAACTAGCTGTGAATAAAGATGTATTCAAAATGTGATGTAAAAACAGAAATGAGTGCACAATAAAAGCTGTCACCAAAATGCATCTATACTGAGTCTTTATCATAGCTTTAAACCACAGTAAATCACAGTATTAAAGCTCACTGATACCGATATCACTTAACTGCACTGTGCCTTCAGTATGCAAGCCAGTGTTATCCTCTAATGACACATGGGTGTGTGTGTTTGTGTCTATAAAATCACTGCTTCTTAATCTCCTAACTACCAGACAATAACAGATTTGTCTGTGATAAAATCCTAGTCTTTACACATGTGTCTGTCTGTCTGTCTGTCTACTAGGCAAATCTATCTTCATATGTGTTTGTGTGTAGTTGCTCTGTGTGATTATTCCCATGTGGGTATTACTGATGTAAGCGTGTCCTTTGTGTGTGTGTGTGTGTGTGTGTGTGTGTGTGTGTGTGTGTGTGTGTGTGTGTGTGTGTGTGTGTGTGTGTGTGTGTGTGTGGAGCAGATTTAGCTTTGATAAAACCCCAGTCTTTGGAAGGATTATCAGTCCATCCACAGACAGCAACATGCTGTGCATTTATGGAGGTAATAAGTTGACCCGCAATAGACAGACGGACAACTGGCTAAAGCTGTTATTGGAAATTGTGTCCCTATGTATAGCTATAACTGGGCTGGGATGAAGGAGGAGCAGAAAGCAATATCTTCAGGGGCAGTTAGACCTGCTGCGCAGCACACCATGTGAGCTCTCATCCAGTGAATTTTGATTTGGCGCTTACCTTTATGTGTTTTCCGACTGATTTGTCAAGCTATTGTCTGCAGTTCGGTTTTGATTTCTCTGAAATCCCACAGGGCAAATCTGCGGTAGCCAGAAAAGTATAAGCACACAGTGTGGCATTAAACAAGACATTAACATTTAAACCCAAACATAAAATCACTAAATAGCATTCTACATCACAAAGCCTTGTCCTCACTTTCCCTCAGAGATGTGAACCATTGCTTTAGACACAATAACAATGTTTTTAGCTTGATTTCAGTAGTTGCACCATTATTTAACATTATCCGCCAGCTATTTTTCATTGCGTGATTTGGGTTTTTCAAACTAGGACAAAATCTCTCAAAAGGTCATTGGATGGTGGATGCAGGCTGAATGGTTTTCAGGTCAAAGCAGTTAAACAAATCTGTTCGGCTATTATTTGCCAAAGCAAACCTTGTGTTGTTAGTGAGCTCATAGCTCATTCAAATGTTACCTATCTGAGAAAAGCCTTTCACTTAGCAGTCTTATTGGCTGTAAAGAACAGGAAGCTCTGGAGGACTATGTTTTCTGTAAACTCGGTCACACTCAGAAATAAAATGACTACCCCACTCTGTCATGGGGAGAGAATTACTACAAAGGGAAGAGAGGCAAATATAGAGAGCACTATAAAGCTTACTATCTGTCATATTCTTGGCCTTTTCATCTCTCTTTCTTGCTTTCCCCCCTTTCCTCTCATTCTGTCTCACTTCTCCTCTCTTGCTTTCTCTCTCTCCTCTCTTTCCAGCCCATCATTTACCCCCATGTCTCTTTTCCTTGCTTCATCTCCCTATGTTCCCTCTCTATCTCTTCCTCCCCTCCCTCAAACACTCTGCCTTGTGCGCAGTCGTAAAGAAATAATTTATTCCTGTCCCCCAGTGCGGGTATGTATTAGCATGCCAGCAGAGCACGTTAACTTATCTCGCGGCTACAGGCTCTGAGTGGTAAAACTAAGCTCTGATAGTTTGCAACAGGATGACCACAGAATGCCTGTAGCTTGGAGAATTAGGACTGTCGTCACGATTAGTAATGGTGGGCCTAATGTTTTACTGCACTGTAATTTACTGTACTGTACCCACAGTGTAGTGTCCTGTATGACTGAATGATATGCACAGAGGGAACATCAACCAAAATTAAGCTGTTAGGAAAAATTAAACAACATTTTTATTACAGCCGCTTTTGAGTACTTGCTCCTCTTCACCAATTTAGTCTCTTTTTTTGTCAAGGCACATAGTGCATAACACATAGAAAATCTGTTTGAGCGGCTGTTCCACTTTGAGGATCCAGCTCAAAATTTATTTGTCCATCTGTCAGTGCTTGTATCAGAGCATCAAGCATTACATTTCAGAGTGCAAAAATAGTATGAATTCAATAAAGCGCAGCATAAACATGCACAGTGGTGGGTCAACAGTGTTTCATGTGTAAGTAACAAATGCTGCAAAAACAGATTGGACCTTAACTGGTATTTGTTGCTGATTTTGTTGTTTGATGAACCAGAAAATATACCTAGTGTATGCACAAATGTATTATACTGATTTCTGGGACTACAGGTTGTAATGCCCACAAGCTACATGCAATGGATGGTTAAACTAAACCTGATAGCTTTCCTGAGGCTGACCACAAGATGTCTCAGAGAATTAGGCTTAGAATAGTGATTAGTTATTCTAGGCCTAATGTTGTATTCTAGTCTAATACACTTTGCATAGCATCAGAGCAGCTCAAAGACACGCCGAGCATAACAGAACTCTAACTTAAGAAGAATAACGCAGACTAAAATATGTTGATGTGTGTAGGATTGGCATCAATGCACTTCTCTGCTCCAACACAGCACTACGCTTTATGGTCCTAATCAGGCCTCACCAGAAACAGAATGAAGCACTTTATATTAGTGTAATAGCAAATGCAGATGGACGAGAGATTATGGTGACACAGATTTAGTTGTGCATATGCTGCAGAGAAAGAGATGGTGTGAAACCATTGCCCATTTTAATGAGCATTCCAGCTTAGAGGGATATTGAGACTTCAGAGCTGGAAGATGCCACAGATTGCTGTGCTAATGTTGTCCCATGTAACTCAGTGGATTAGGTTGAGAAGCTCAACTCCCACTGGGACATCTATGCAAAAAATAAAGTATTCTCTCATAATGCATCCACCAAATGGCAAATGTTATGAAAACTGCACTGTACTTGATAATAGCATTACAGATAAGCAATGTAATTAAGCTACACACAGTGGAGCATACTGTATTGTAGCAGAAACCATGCCTGTGCAATGCCTATTAAGAGCTCAGCGCTGGGTCTGTCACAATGATTAGTTATGCTAAACCTGATGTTTCTGTTTTACTCACAAGTTCATTAACTGGGTACTGGATTGAATCTGCCCACTTATAATCCACAGTATCATAGGTAAATGGTAGAGCTTACACAATTACATGTACAACGATGGAGCAAAAGGGGTGAAATTCAAGGGTTGCTCAAGCAGGAAAGCAGGTAAAGATTACTGCTTGTCTGGTGGATGGTCAACATGAGATGCACTGTATACTCTGTCTCTCTCTGCACCTCAATACCCAAACAGCCCTCTAATCTTACTCTCTCTCACATCCTCTGTCTGTCCTTAATGTAGACTTCATGACTCATCAGCACCCATACTCTACCACTGACCTATATCTGTCCCACCTGTGTGTCACAGTGTTGACTGACCCACATTCCCACTGATCCAGTCACTTACAGGCTGTGACCTGAGCCTGAGCCACAAAAGCTGCAGGAGGCGTCTTGAAGCTCAACTAGTAAGTGCACATAACTTGATCTGAAGCTGGCATAGATGTGGTCAGGTAGCCATACATTTTTTTCCCTACAAATCTGATGTTTTGATCTTAATTGAGGTTATCATTAAGGGAATCTTAGTCGTTTATTTTCTCTCATAAAAAGCATGAATCAATTAACGGCCACATGAAAAAGGAGAGCATTATCAGTTGGCTGAGCGTACAATTTTGATCATTTGTCTTCATTCTCATTTAAATCCATTTTTTCAAGGGCTAAACAAAGAAAATGTCATCTCTTCTCGCTCATGTTGTTCCTCGCATACAGTGTGCTTACAAGCTAATACTGAGCGGACATGGTAGATTAACATCAGCGCACACAGCCAAGAGCAACATCCCTGTATTTGTGCCTCTCTCTGCTGCAGAGTAACGCATGGTGAAAATGTGATGCTGCAGGACCATGTGGGCTGCCATGCACAGAGGCTGGGGGTGGAGCTTGGATGCTGACAAGTACTACTGCATGCTCTCATTGGCTCTCAATGACATCATTGATAAGGAGTAAGTCTCTCTCTCTCTCTCTCTCTCTCTCTCTCTCTCTCTCTCTCTCTCTCTCTCTC
>JBBMOE010000005.1:4575626-4589605 GCA_037975065.1 Chaetodon trifasciatus | reverse complement strand
CTCTCTCTCTCTCTCTCTCTCTCTCTCTCTCTCTCTCTCTCTCTCTCTCCAGTAGAAGCACAGGTTAAAAGGGCTGCATGCATTTCTCATCACTTGTTTTCCAAGATTTAACAAGCTTGCCTAAATTAATTGCTGTACAAAATCAGGCACAATACACAACGGCCCTCTTCATTTTAAAGCTCTCCCTCTTCCATTCTGTCCCGTCAGTCAACTAAACGATCTGAGGAAACATTTCTCTAACTGCCATCCACTAAAGCAACAACTCAGGTGGCATGTCATACAACTGTGGTACATTTATATATCAAACATTGGCATGAGATACATTCAAAAGGCAAATGTGACTCAAAAGGCCTGATTATGAAGAAATGACTTAGGCCAAATGGACTGTGTGGATAAGTCAAGTCTGCTTAGACAGAAAGTTTGCATTTGACACAGTAGAGTTGCAGACAATAAACTGATCAGTCAGGAAAATGAATGCAACTTTGCTATTAATTAAAAGATAATGGTTTACAAGGTAGAGGTGCGCACGTGCACACCACTGTTAAAGATATCATTAATTGAAAGACATTTCAGTGCATACACTGCATAGTGGTCATGCAGTGGCAAAAACTTGGTTCCAGGCACTTTATGGGCCTCTGTGCGTGTGCATGTGTGTGTGTCGATTCCACTGAAAAGTCAACCATGAAAGTCATGGTGTCCGTTTAGAAAACCCCCAGCTTCAAACCCTAGTTTCTGTATCAATAAACATTTGTAAAATCCCCAATTGTCAGCCAGACTGCTTATATTGACATGACATGATAAACTGGTGAATGACATAATCACATTATGATTGTCTCCAAGCTATCACGGATCAGAGGAAAAATTATTTGCGAACGGCCCATAGCACTGATTTGTTTTACAGATGAGCCTTCAAACATAATTTTATCAAATTTGTTTTGATTTTTGCTCGCTTGTTGTCCCCTATAAGGATGGGAAGTGGACCATAAACAGCCACACTGAAATGGGGCAACACAGCCTCTGCCATAATTCAACTGATATTGGAAATAAATGGAGGGTGTTTGGTGTGTGTGTGTGTGTGTGTGTGTGTGTGTGTGTGTGTGTGTGTGTGTGTGTGTGTGTTGAGGGATGAGGTGTTCTAATGGACAAGGGGTCGGACAAGTGACACATCCCAATACAAAGTAACATTACCTACCCATGCGGAGGGCCGAGGAGGATCTCAAATGCAATATCCTGCTATCCCAGTGACTTTGGGCCGGGGAGTGTCTTGTGGAGAGACACACTACACATTTTTATAATCCTCCAAGTGTCTCCATGCGTTTTAGATTTCCAAGTGTGCCTAAGACGCATCCCGCCTGGCACTGCTGTTGCTGCTGAAGTTTAAATCCTTATGAGATGAATCTTCACCTTCTCCACAAGAAAACTGCACAGTCTCTTAATCCTCCTCTGCGTCTCAAAAGCCGCTTGATAAGTGACTGTGCATCTTCCATGTGATTTCCACATATTTTTATTTCCTTAACCTTCCACGGGAGAAAACGCTTTGCTGGTTAATCTGGTGTTAAAATCCACCTAAGGACAGGAATCAAGAAAAAGACAGATTGAAATCAGTTCAGTTAAAATGTTATGTCAATGCAACATGCTCATATGCTCATTGCTTTAAGCTGGTAAAATAAAGGATAAAGAAGAAAAAAATGATACGTTACATTATAAATCATATCTAAACTCTAGATGTCAATCTGCTAGGTTGTGGAAAAGTTGGAGTGAGTTTGAAATTAGCTGAAAAAGGTGGAAAAACAAATGCATTCAAAACCAAATATTTCCCAGAAAGCAAAACTCATTTTGTTTCGTATAACAAATCAATCTTGTAACTGTAAATTCTCTTCTGTGTTGCCTATTAAAAAGTTTAAGGGTAGGGCTACTGTACAATGGAATGCAGCAAATTCAAACAAGTTGTTTGGCCACACCTTCACATGATGAAGAAAGTTTTTAGCCTAAAAATCCTGTAAACTACATTTCTTATATTTGAGACACTTATTAAAAATCAAGGAGAAACTCTCTCATAAACCTAAAGTTACTGAATATTTATCAAGACATGATCCGGCGGGTTTTATATGTTTAAAAGAAAAAAACGGAAGAAAAGCTTATTCAACACTTTGAATATTAAACAGCTAAATTCAAAATATTTTTTTAGTCCATGGAAATCATTTTAAGCGCTCCAAAAAGTTGTTTCCCTGTAGATTTGCGCTCCTTTCTGCTGGTTTTCTTTGTATGGACTGAGAACAAAGGAGCCTTTACTGTAACAAAGAAGCTGCAGCGACTTATACCTGTTGCTCTGTCTCCAATAAACTATAACAAGTTTCTTAGTGATTTCGAGACCAACCTATTTTGTGTAGATCTTCATGCCTCCAAACACCATTCCTTATTCGCGCAACAAGTTTAATTTTGTGTCACTGTTTTGTGTCTTAGAGACTTTACACCTGATTGCATTGTTCTGAATTCCCACAGTGCACTGGCAACTTCTTAAGACCACGAACACCACTATCGTGAAACTGCTGCATGAGGAAGAAAACTATTTACAAACAATTCATGAACTAATACTTGTCACTTTGTCTGTTTTCCAGCGTGCGTAAAAGGTCCTTTTCTCCGCAAACTTCTGACAGGCAGTTGCTTTGTCTTGTGCGTCGCAACATCCCCAAGAGACAAAAAATCGGCAGCACTACAAACTCCATCTCACCTCCACTAAAGCTCACTGACAATGAATTCTCAGGATCATATGCTGAGTATTATTGAGCGTTATGAAGATGCGTGCCTGAGCATCCCCTCAAGTTCTCTCCTCAAAGCGCCCCGCATCAGACAAAGGAAAAGGGGACCGCTCCTCTCGCTCTCTCTCTCCCCGCTGCCTCTGTTTGTCTATGTCTCTCTCCCTCTCTCTCCTGCTTTGTGCTCAAGTTTGAGCGCTGACGCACCAACTACAGCAGCAACTTTTCACTGGAAATAAATTCGAAAATCGCTCCAGGGGTGCAAGCGAAGGCAGTAGACAACTCACCTGTGGGTGGTTTGCTCTGTGCGGGTCGCCGTGCGTCGTAGAAAAAGTTTGAGAGGGCATATCCAGCTTTGTGTTGTGGAGTCCCCCTTTGTCTACACGTGTGATAGATGGATGGGGCTCTTCTTGGCCGCGCCTAGTTCATTTCGCTATCCAAAGAGTCCCGCCCTCTCAAAGTCAAACAACTATGCACACAGCAGTATAGACGAACGGTAGATGTGTGTGATCACTATCAGGGAGCGCGGTGGGTATTTATTTGCTTTAAGGTCGGATTTATTTATTTATATGAGCTCACTAACTTCACTTAGTCAGTTTATTTGGGTTGCCCCCAATTAATTAATTAATTAATTAATATGTCCTGAAATATTCATTTATCTCATTTTTATTCATTTTATCTAATTAATTATATTAACATTTTCTTCATTTGCCATCCACTTGTCCACCCACTCAGGCCTCTTTGTTTGCACCTTACAGGTTTTCCTCCTTTGAGGACTGTCATCTCTCTCTTTCTCTTACTCTCTTATTCTAATGGCCAAGAAAGTAATGCTTAAATCTGTCACACTGAACACTCTTTGCTTCATCATTTCTTCCTTTCCCCTTTCTTTTTTCATCTTTTATCCTCACTGTTTGTGTACACATTGTAGCACGGGCTGGCTGACAAACAAAAACTTTCCCGGATGCACCGCCTGGAGACTACCATTGTGTCTGGACAGCAGCAGCAGCAGGGGAACAAAGGAAGAGACAAAAGGAAAAAAAGGTCTCATTGTTTTGTAATGCACAGTGTGGCAGTAAATATAAATAATGACAAGCAGCACTGCCGCTGCAAGGTGAAACCTCTTAAACTGAGGTGCCTGGGAGGTTTAGGAAAAAATCATCCTGCTGATTCTCAGCCTGTACCTTTTTTGGTTTTTACATGTACCAAGAACATTTTCATAATAAACACTATTATTATTGAATTGCTTAACTGCACTCCCACAGAGTGATTATATATAACTAGATTCAGTGTTTGAATCCATGCACATTTGGTAATTTTAGAAACAAGACTTGCATTATTAATCAGTTTGAATTGTCAGTCCAGTCTATTGTTAACTACTGGTGCAAACTACACACATAAAACTGATCACATCCTAAAATTTGGTTAAATTGAGGGCAATAGGTACGGTCAGGTGTCAAACTACTGTTATATGCATCAGTCTTTTTTAAGACAAAGCACTGTGCATTTTCTTTTGGCAAGACCATTTCCAGCTATATAGTAACACAAGATGCACACAAGAAAGGAAAGTAAGACAAGATGCTGTTGGTGTTGGAGTCAGTGGTGGCAGCAGTGGTAAAATTTTGCACGTATGTGTCAGGAAGGAGGGAGGAAGGGCGAGGGAGGAATTTAAGTAGAGTAGACAAGAGAGACAAGCAGATGCAGAGCAGAAGTCATAACTGTGTCTCCCCTCTGCCAGTTGTTCATCTGCATCTTTGTCCTGATTGTGATATTTTATTTCCCCAAAGAAATAAATTAACCAGACAAACAACACACATGCATATGCAAAAACATGCAGTGCCAGTTATTAGGTAACGCACTCGTTTGGAGGCAGATAAAAATGTAGTCTGTGTGGCCCGGCCTGTTACACTGCACCCACTTCCAACAGACAGACAGGCAGGTAGTTCCTCTATATCTTGGCAGACAGACACGCTGGAAGTACCGCCCTCACCCCCATCTACCTGGGTCCTGAAAACAGACCAGTCACACAAACAGGAACTTGTCTGTGTGTTCCAGTGTGTGTGATGTTTCTGTTTGTGTCAGTGCGAGCCTACGGGAACATCTCAGATGCACAGACAGAGCTGGTCAGGTTGAGACGAGAAAACTAAAGATAACAGGCGCCATCACCGCTGCTTCCTCATATGCCAGGCAGAGAGAAATAAATAATGAAAAAGGAATGCACTGCTCGCAGGGAAACCGGCGTCAATTGAAGACAACAGAAACAGATGGTGTTCGTACAAAGAAAGACATGGAAAAGAAGTTTTTAAAAATGCATACAACAGAGAGGGCGAAGAAATAGTCATATCTACACCAGCACAACCACTGCACCAACCACCCCCGTCTGGGCTAAGCATAGAACAGCTACACATACAGACAGGCAGACATGGAGATACAGTCATGCCTCTCTCACCCCCCTCTGGCAGAGCTCTTATCCTCCCTGCTGTGGTTTTACTGGGCCACTGACTCCAGCAGTCAGCCTGTTCTGCTCCGCTCTGCTCTGCCCTGGCTGCTGCCTGCATATCTCCCACTGAGGAGTCAGCTGAGCCAGGCATGAGACTGCACACTGAACAGGCTACATACAGCTTAGAGGAGCTTAACACACACAGAGAAGTGCTGGAGCTGTTGGGAAATTTGCAAGATTATACCACACACTGAAGATATTATCTCCTCGCAGGGCTCATATTTATCATCACGGTGTTAAGAAATAGAGTAATATACACTGTTGGTGTTACAAAATGCATATGATTGCGAGCTGAAAAAAAGACAGTGTTTACATTCCATGTGAAGTCAGCAGTTAGCTCTGTCCACCAATTAAGCTCTGAAAAAATGTATATATCTGCATATTGGTGTAATGCTGCAAGCGCTTAGTTATAGCAGTTTCATAAAATCAGTTATGGATTATTGCACAAGTGCACAGGCACTGTTTTCCTTCTACAGCTGCGAACATATAGTGCAGCTTTTTGCATGTGACAAATGAATGTTGAATGTACTGCATGCAACACAATTACATGTTCTGTCTGTTTTGTGTCTTGCACTCATCTTTATCCCCTCCCCGTCATACTATTACTGTGAAACTCATGACACCAATGGTGAATAAAGTTAACCTAATTTTGACGTTACAGTTTTATGAAATACATACTAAACATTTTGCTTCTTACCTACTCATTACACACAGGCAATTAAACTAATGTGACGTGCACAGGACTGCTCATTTCAATTGATACTGGAGATGCAATTGGCTACATACTGTACACAAAATAAAGAACTGGCTGAAATGACTTGCTACAAATGAATTAAACATTAAAAACATGCATATCACTGTGACCTGAAACAACCACTGGTGTTTAATGGCTCCACATAGTCATAATAATTTCATACAGCTAATTAAGCTATTATGCAATAGAATAGAATAGTCCTAAAGTATTGCTGCAAGGTTCAAACTGCATGCTGCAGATCCTTGAAAGTATCAAACTGAAGGATGTGATATGTTTTAAGGATGTTGCCCTGTTTAATTGTTCTTTTATATCATGGAGCCTGACAGAAGACAAGGAACACTGATTTTTTTAAAAGAGACATATTTGTTGATGTGTGAGACCGACATACAAGGCCTGGTCTTACTGCAGGGATACCCCTGTCATGTGATTTTAATTTTATGCATAGTACTTCAACCACATCCACACACACACATGCACACACAGACACGCACATGCCGTAGACAGACAGACATGCTTGTCAGCTATGCTGGAGGGCCCTTGGCTGACTGCTGCTAAACCAGCCCTTCCCCCTCAATAAGGGTCTGTCTGGGAGAGGGGGAAGGGAAATCATGACTGTCTGAACACCAGACAGCCAGCATACAGCATACACAACAGGCTGGAATAGAATAGAATAGAATAGAATAGAATAGAATAGAATAGAATAGAATAGACTGAAACAGAACATCAGTTTGCCGAGCCAGAAGATTTAGCTTTTGAACTAATAATTTTGTATTCTCCAAGAAACAGCCTTTATTATAGCTATCCCCTTATCATTCAGCCAATTAAGGTGACCCTAGTAGCAGTGCAGCTTTTATTAATGATATAAATGAGCAACATTTTAGTCTTCAGCAGGAATAAATTTTAGGCAATTAGACAAACCTAAGCAGGCAACATAATTGGCAACTCAAGAAGCACATTAGCAACGATGCTGTTAGTCATGGGATGATGGTAAAACTGCTTAGCTCCATCACTTCAGAGTCTGTGTAATAAGAGTTCTAGGCAAATACATACACCACCTGTGCAATGTATAGACATATTCATAGCAGCCCCATGCTGTGAAGCTTCATCTGGTCAGCATAGCTTTTCATGTTCTTGGCTTCAGTCTATGTCTATGAGCATTATCCAGGGGGTGATGTTACAAAGGATGCAGGCAGTACATATTTATTTCATCTGCAGATGTTCCCCACTGTATCATCTTTTAACAGTGATTGTGTTGTGAAACAGCAAGGAGGAAACATGTGTCCACAATATTCATTATGATGTTTGATGGCTGTAAAGATTCATGTGAACTTACAAACTAATAATTTGGTCATTTGTTGGGGTTTCTGAAGACAGCTCCAAGTCAAAAGATGCTCTGAGGTTGATTCATGTTTTTCAGTAGGTTGGATTATAGTTTGTGCATTCTGTTGACTCCAAGTGTCTTCATACAGTAACAAAAAAGTTGTACTTAACACATAATGCATTTGATTTTTAACCCTGAAGCCACGAATCAATGTTGCATGGTTATTTAAACAGATAAATATATGTAGATTGATTGACCATATAACCATCAGTGTGGGATAACCAGGTCTCAGACACTCCCCTACTAGGATACCTTTTGAATGCATGATGTAGACTAGAGCCTTATGGAGGCTTAACATGAAAACATATCAGATATGTGCCACGATAGGGTTAAAATAATCTTATTGATTTTCTCTGTCTATCTTAAAGCACCTATTTCCTGCCTCCACAGTGGCATTATAAGCTTCCAAAAGGCTTTACAAAATCAAGACCATCCCAAGTCTGTGGAGGGGGGAGTCCGCTAAGACTCTCTCAAAGTCAGTCCTGCCTATTGTAGTGTAACTGGGAATAAAAGTGAGCTTTTTCATAGCTTGGAGATGAGCTTTCCAAAAGCTTGGTAGACCATCCATGGGCCACTTCCTCTCAATGTAGAAGAAATTGTTGTGTACAAGAAAGTCTCAAAAGACAACTACATTAAGTATCTATAGCAAACATAGCCTTTTCATTTACATCTCACACTACAGTGCCCGCAATTATTCTGCCTCCCTTTGAGGAAGTTGGTGTTTATTGGAGTGGATTCCCAAAATGATCTCTAAGCCCATGTTTATTGGTTACTCCATGATTACCACTTTTGTGAACAAGCCATATAGTGATGTTTGCCATGTATTTTGTTTGTACCCAGCTGTGTTGTCAGCTGGCAAAAAGCAGGTGCAGTGGTTGAATGAGTAAATATCTTGGATTGGCCAGGTTGTGATCCTGCTTTGAATTGTTTATACTCACAGTTTAGTATATCTTATTGGAAAGATTAATGACATGCTAGTCAATGCACAAAGATGGTAAAGACAATCAGGAGTTGATACTAGCCATTTCTTTCTTATTTATGGAGTCTAATTCAGTACACACAAGCTCATCACTGTTTGCCTACTCCTGGCAGTAAAAGAGAGAAAAGTTCAAGAATCAAGAAAAGAGTTTTAGAGTTTCAGTTCCAGCTGATATTTATTTCCTTCCTTGAAAAAGTTCTGTACACAAGTTTATATCAACAATCTGACAGGCAGTGAATGGACACAATTTAGCTGGCATGAGTTTCCCCCCCCTTTCTCGGAGTCTCAAAAAAAGGGTGGTTCCTTTGTTTATGGCATGATTAGAGACAATAAATGATAATTCTACACAGCATATTGCACAGGATGGATGAAAAATAAAGTCAATATATTTAAAAATGCTTTCATATATATATATTAAAAAAAGAGTCCTGAACTGACCACCTTAAATGTAAGTAAGGATGTGTAAAAGATAGCAGTTCTAGACAGTGCCTGTCCTCGATAGCAACAACGTACATAAACACACAATCTTTTTGCTTTATGATACAGTCAAATATACAAAGATCGAGTTCACGTTTCATCGTTTTTCCTCATTTTTTCATTTTTTCTGAAAAAACACAACAGCTAATAACCTGAATCTGAAATACAAATGCTATTCACCATGCCATAAAGATACTAAAACAATTATTAGCTAATAGTTAGCCGACAAGTAGAAAAGATTATATATTCAAATACAATGAGAAACGCAGTAAGTGTAGGTGTTGCGGAACTCAAGTCAGAAATTTGAATATGCTTGATGTAATCATCCTTGTTGTTTACTTGCTGTATTGATAGCCCATTCAATCCAGTGGTTGATTGGCAAATTTGACATCAATTAATGAAAACATCAAGAAATAAGTCAAATTTAAAGCTACAATCTCCTCATGTGTTGTCACAGGCAAGATGTCTGACGGGAAATGCAAAAAGTAAGTGGCTGCTTAAGATAATGAAGCTGTTAAACCCACATGGTCCACAGGAATAGCCTCCAGAAATAATGCATTCCTGTGTCTTTAAGGAGCCTGCAGACTGGCACTGTAAACGTAGAAGGTAGGCTGATACAAAGACTGGTGCTGCTTTCAAGTGCTGTCGGAAAAATCGTAATTGCATCCTCACAACTGGGTGGTTAGGCATCTCATGCCTGTCCGGACAAAACGAGATGTTCGGATTGGACATCAAAGACATCTTGTCTGTATTTGCTGGTAAAAGTCAAAGGTTTGTCAAATTAGTGAATCAAAACTCCAATTACATACTTGATTCTTAGTATCTCCTCTGCTCGGCCATACAAGTATAAAGTAGCTTGGTGCCTTTGATTTCTAAAGTTAAACAATAGGCACCACAGTGATATAAGGTCTGTTTTGCTGGCTGTCCTTACAAAAGCATCTGAACAGGCAATATAAAAAACATTATATACGAGCTTACCATGAGCACTTGAAGGCAGCATAAAAACCAGCCTGCCGGGTACTAAAAATTAGGAAATCCAATACAGCTGTATTAGTAGGCTACACACACCGATTGTTGACTCCCCCATTTTCTATATAGATTTGTACAAAAATACACTGAGAAAATAATCAAACTGTTTCCTCTCTTTTAAGTGTCCAAAAAGTGTGTACATTTAAATATAAAACGAAATCAAAAGTTGCGTGTTTTTAAAACTCTAGCCCTTCGCCTGAGAAGGAAATGTGACAGACACAAGACATACTGACAAACAACCGTGTAAGAAAAAAACAGGACTAGATCATTTATACAAGAAATAAAAAAACATGATCAAGTCAAAAATGCTTGGCCCAGTATATAAATACAACATCCCATATAAAATGGCATCTGAATACATGTACAAAACAAAGCTCAGAGGATGAAAAAAAAACAACAAAAAACTCGGTGAGGATATCTCTATAGCTATCATCTGAAATTAAAGAATTTTGGTCCTGAATAGAAGAGAACACGTGTATAAAGTTCAGCACAGATTTGAAGTTGCGTTTGAATCCTGAAGTCTGAAAAATTACAACAGCTGGTGATTATTTCAATGTCCTTTTTTTTTCTTAAAGAGAAGAACCGAAAGCGAGCGCCACCTATCCATTTAAATAACCCTAATACTAGTTTTTAAACTGCTCGACAGTCTCACAGAAAATCTCAGCACAAGATAGGAACAAAGTAGGCTATCATGCTTAACATGTTTTTTGCTTTTGAGAAAATATTCGACTTTTAAAAAACATCAACCCACCTCGGTGTCATTAAAAATCCCTCTCGGTGACACACCACAATAAAAATGTCGCACGACAGTCCTATTTCTGTACCTTTTCAGTGGTGAAGTTCACTTGGCGGTTGGTAAAAAGTTGTGAAATGTCCCTTTTTTTCTTTTTTCTTTTCTTTTTTTTCTCTTTTTAAATCGGCGACAACATTGATTAAGTGAACGGCGGACCGCGTAACGTGCAAATCAATCACAGTTAAGTTGTTCAGTTCACAAACAGTTCGGGACTGAGCGTCTCACCGTCAGTCTCTCCTTCTCTCCCCTTCTCTCGTTTGCACTCCCTCCACTTCTGTGGGTGAACCAAGTCCACGCATCCAAAGAAAAGTAGGCCTACAAAAAGCAAGCTTTAAAGTTTAGCTTTCCAAAGATTTTGCAACTTTGCCTAAATGGACGTGAAGGGACGGGGGCTAGTTGCAGTGGGTTTATACTAGTCTGATGAAGTTATATCACAAACTATGGTGCCCACTGTACCAGGAACTCCTGATTCGGTTTGTGGTCATATTTTTGCTGGCAGGACATTACCTGTCTACCTGTCTCTCTGTTTTGCCTTTCGCTCACTCAGTACGTGAACACCAGGTTGGAGATGGTGGACTCCAGCCAGTCCCCGGAGATCATCTCGCTGACTTCGGGCGTGCAGTAGTCGGGGAACTCGAAGTGGGAGCCCCCGGAGCCGGACTCAAAGTTCAAATCCAAGTCCCTGTCCAGCACCGAGGAGCCAAAGCTCCCCAGCGACATACTGTCAAAGCTGGGGCTCGGGTTAATGTCGAGCAAGTCGTCCTCGAACTCTTCGTCCTCCGAGGAAGAGGAGGACGACGAGTGGGACGAGGCGGAGGAGTGAGAGCCGGAGGGGGTAGGGGAGGAAGCCCGCCGACTGCTGTACGTGTGCCCGCCGCGGCGCTCGGAAGACCCGCCCAGGCTGCCGCTGCTGCCGGGGGAGTCGGCTCCCTCCTCCCTGCCGCTGGTCGCGTCCTCATACAGGCTGAGCGGGTCGCTGGAGTCCGCCGAGCTGCTAAGCGTCGGGCTGGCCGGGACCACAACGGAGGACGCGGGGCTGACGCTCAAGCTGGCCCCGCTGCTCCCGAAGACGTACACCCGCTTGGGCTTCTTGCCATCCGGTATCTGCTTGGCTGCTGAGGAGACAGATTTCGACTTGTAGAGAGAGTTGTGATGGTGCTCTGACGGGTGCTCAGAGGCAAACGGTGATGCTTTGGTGCTACTGTTGCTGCTCCCGAAAAGTGATTTGTGGGGTTTGCTGCTGCTGGGTGATTTGGATCCATTCTTCCTCGAAGATGAGGATGTCTTAGTGCTGGTGTTGTTAGAGCTACTGTTGTGTTTCTCCCCCTTGTCTCCGTTACTGCCAGGCTTGGAGGCGCTTGATTTTACCTTCTTCCTCGGCCGGTACTTGTAGTCGGGATAGTCCGCCATGTGCTTGAGCCTGAGCCGCTCCGCCTCTCTGATGAAGGGGATCTTGTCGCTGTCTCTGAGCAGCTTCCACCGCTTCCCCAACCTCTTAGAGATCTCAGCATTGTGCATGTCCGGAGACTGCTCCATAATCTTCCTCCTCTCGATCTGCGACCACACCATGAACGCATTCATGGGTCTCTTGATGTGGCCGCTGGGAGTTTTACACCACGCCGGGTTGTCTCCCAACTTGTCCCCGGCGGTCGAGGAAGCTGTGGAGCCCGGGGAGAGAGGCGAGGCGGCCGGGTCCAGATCCATGCACGCCCCGGAATCGGAGCTCGAATCCCCGGCGAAAAAGGACAGCGCCTCGGCGGTGCTCTCTGTGTGGCTCATTTTCTGCACCATGCTGCCCAGTTATACACACAGAGGGAGAGCGGTGTACTAGCTCTTTCTCTCTCCCTCTCTCTCCTTGGTCCTCCGATTCACTTTAAAGCAAACTCAGCTCTTTTCTCCCCCTCTTCGCAGTTGGAGCTGAGTAAAAAAGCGCAAGCAATAATTCACTCCTGAGATGTGCAGTAAACTCTCGATAACAGTTCAGTCCAGCGTAGCCTTAAAAAGGCTAGATGTGTAAAAAAAACAAAACAAAAAAAGTTTAATTTCCAGTTTCTGTAGGTGTTCAAATAGCACAGACAGTACAGCCCACTGTTATCTGTTTCTCAGTCTCTTCCTTCTGTGTTATAAAATCAATTCAGCCGTGTGGTGACTGAACATAGTCTATGCAGCTGCAGATCGCAGACTGAGAGCCACACTGTGCACTCGGGCACTTACAAAGGGCTCCCAAGTACAGTGTGTAGGGTAAGTGCTTTTCTCTGCATCAGCTCTGTCCCCTCTCCTAGAAACAAAAGCCATGCATGCTGGGGAGAAAAAAAAAGAAACCTAGAGCGAGTTACACTGTCCGCCTTCCATCTGCAGACCTGCAGTCGAGTTTCAAGCAGCCCTCCAGACCCGGCCCCCCTTGCTTGCATTTATCCCTTCTCGGAGATACAACGGCGATAAAAATCCACCAATCGGACGCTGTCGCTACCCTGCCTCTGCGCCAAACTCACGCCCCTCTCGGCGCTGATTGGCCAAAAATGGAATCTAATAATAATCAGCGCGTGCAATGAGGAGCCTCGTGTCTGACCTCATTCCAGAATACAACAAGAAACTTCAATTTTTTTAAAGAGACACTGGCTTATGTTATGGGACCCCCTTTTTGTACTCTCCTACCGCCAGCCCATGTGTGCGCCATTAGCATACAGCTATAAGGGAAGCTAGGTATACTTCACCATATGGAAACTTTAACACTGAGTACAGTTTGTACCACTCAGTTGCCTGGGTAATATTTAATAAAAGAAATACCCTGTAATATTACCCCCCGCCCCTCTCCAACAGGCAGGTGTTATGAATGGTGGTAATAGTGAATAGAGAGAATCTGGAGCCAGAACACTTGCCAGCGCAATGCAGCTGATGTAGTTATGCATTACCTAATGTTTACAATGTAACGAGGATGTTTTAGAGAACAAAACCTGCAAGTTTCACCACTTGAGGCTGACACACTTTGCTGTTCATCTGATGTGCTGCATATGTTTTAAAAAATAGGGGACTGACTAATTGATATGAGCGCTAATTGTTTTGAACTGGTGCTTGTTCGCCTACAGGTGGTCGCTGTCTGTTCTCTTGTATCATCGATACGCTCTTACACAAGACCGCGTTCAACAGTTGAGGCTCCATCACAGAGCGCTTCACAAACAGGGAAATGTCTCTTGGACACATCATGATCGTTAAGCTGGTGTGAGAAAGGACTCCAAGCCAAGTTGTACACACGCGTTCACCTCTCTCTCTCTCTCTCTCTCTCTCTCTCTCTCTCTCTCTCTCTCTCTCCCCC
>JBBMOE010000005.1:4434955-4570636 GCA_037975065.1 Chaetodon trifasciatus | reverse complement strand
CTCTCTCTCTCTCTCTCTCTCTCTCTCTCTCTCTCTCTCTCTCTCTCTCTCTCTGTGAGGCGGGGTTGGGCGGTCTTTTGTCACATAACACACATCGAACCAACCCTCTTCACACACTGGACAGAGAAAAGCGAGGGAGGTAAAGGCGCAGGCAGCGGTGTGTGCAAAGTGCCTGTGCGAGCACGTCCGCGCATCTCCTTGTTAACACGGGCTGCAGTTTTCCGAGTGACACAAACCAGACCGAGTGAGAGAAAACTGCATGGCTCTGCGCTTTTACGCACACGGCATCAATCTTACGCACGGAGGAAATTATACCAACTTTACAAGAAAACAAGACAGAAGTTGTGCGTAAAGTGGCCAGAACACTGCCGTGCGCTGTATTACCTTTCAGTCGCACCACGGGCAAAAGTAAAATCGCAGCCCTGTTAACACTGATAAGTCGACGTTTCATTATACCACGCGTTCATCAGAATAACTGCCAATACCAATCATGTTTTTTTTTCCCTACTTTCTGCTTTGGGTAATTATACCACTCCTCTACAAGCAGACACCAGTCGTTTTTGTTTCCTCAGCGCGCTTCCCCAGCAAAATGGTGATTAGTTTATTTCACCCTGAAATTAATAACGAGTCAAAAAAATATATATATAAAAGGAGGAATGGGGAGGGATGCAAGCAGACACACAGGAGGTAGAGTCTACAGTGCGGTGTTGGATGGTCGCTAGATGGCGTCGCAGAGCCAGAGAGGACTCGGCTTGGCTGTGTTGCAGAGAATTTAAGGAGGGTAACAGAGATCAGACCGAGCATTCAGAACAGTTACCAGGGGTGAATTACATAATGTCTCTGTGAGATAGGGAAGCATCCAAGCGAGCCGTGTGTGTGTGTGTGTGTGTGTGTGTGTGTGCGCGCGCGCGCGCGCGCGCGCGCGAGTATGTCTGAATGCCATGGCTGTGGTAAAGTAGAACAGGCAGTGAAGTAAAGACAAATTAAAGCACTTTGGAGTTGGTGAAAATCAGCTCAGTTTGGAATCAGTCACCACTTTAATGATTTCAGCTTCCAAGAGAGCATGCTTCTGCAAAATGTCATCTAAATATGAAATGGATTGGAAATGAAAATTAAAGACGGTCTTTGCGTGTGTGTGTGTGTGTGTGTGGAATAGAGAGAGAGAGAGATGGTCAGATGTTCTGTATCTAAATGAAAGTAGGGTCTGAGGTGACTTGGATCACCACTGGGAAATTAGTATGAAAGTATCGTCACCAACATTACTGGATGCATTTCACTGGGTACAATTATATTCAATATGGCCTCATATCTGCAGTGCATCCAAGTAAAGCAGTGGGTAATTGGGCTCCAATTTGTGTGTTCATGGAGCAGAACTGCAATGGAAATAAGAATGTTAACTCATAAACTCACACAGCTCCTCGATGCCATTTTAATAAGGAACTGCAGGAAATCATTATAGCTTTTAAGTCCATGCTATAGAAGGCTATAGATGGAACAGGACCTAGCCCTAAGGAGAGAGTACTTGAAATCATACACTAAGGTTTAAAAAGATGCTGCACAGATTGAAAGCAAAATCATCTAAATGGGAATGTTTTTAGGTCAGTATGACCACACATACTGTGAGTCCCTGTTGATTTAAATCACTCTAAAATGTTCTTCTTCTTCAGCCATTTTTTCTCTCTCCTCTAACAAACTCTTGGGAACTCGGTGCACCTGGAGTGACAGCTGGCGACCCCTTAAAGCTAACACCTTATTCAGTACCTTGAGCAGGTGTCCTCTGTTCTATTCTATTCTACTTCTTCTACTCTCCTCTACCACCCAAAGATAAATAAGACCTTTCACCTAGTTTGGCATTACAGTTAACTTGAATACGCATGTTTTTTTCTTGGCTGCCCACAGTTCTCTGTCTCTCTTTCTTTCTTTCTGTCTCTCCCTCCCTCTGTCTCCTCTCTCTCAGCGTGCACATTAGTATGCCACACACACACGACCTGAAAGGCTAAGTAGTGCATTCAAACTTTACTCTCGCTTTCTGTCTCTCTCTTTTACTGCCATTGTTCCAGTGAGGTGCAGCTGCCACGCGAGTTGGAGTGGGTCGCGTGCCAACCCTAATCTCAACAGGTGTTCTTTTGGGTGTCTCTCACTCTGCTCCCCCCTCCTGCACCTCCCCCCATGTCTTTGTCTGTCCTCACTCTCTTTCTCACTCTCTCTCTACTCTTTCCCCTCCCCCGCTGCACTTCACTTTACTACTTTTCTTGCACTCTCTTGCTCTATTAGACCAACCATAATCAAGCTCATATCTGCCAAAGCAGTTTGTATAAGGCTGACAATGCAAGCGTCAAAATGTATGAAATTAAGTGGAGAAATGGTTTGCACATTACAACACTCTAAGTAAATGGCCATACTAAGTACAAGTATAATGATAAAAGACAGAGCTGAACTCAAAGATGTAATGACAATGGTGAGGCCTATAAAAGAAAAGACATTGTATC
Source organism: Chaetodon trifasciatus (assembly GCA_037975065.1). Lineage (NCBI taxonomy): Eukaryota > Metazoa > Chordata > Actinopteri > Chaetodontiformes > Chaetodontidae > Chaetodon > Chaetodon trifasciatus. The sequence goes on along the minus strand of JBBMOE010000005.1, from coordinate 4,568,147 downwards.
AAGAAAGAACAGGCAAGTTTTGAAGGAGCTCTGAACAGTCTCCACTGGTTTTCCCTCAGGCAATGTCAGTTTTTCTTTGAGCAAATATTGAATTTTGTTTTGGTCTGAGTGTGTGTCAGACTCATGGTATCTGAGTTTTATTTTGGTAAAGAACTTGGTCTCTCGGTCTTTTACACAGGCTGCAGTGCAGCAGGACATCTTGCTCCTCTCTGCTCTCTCCCCCACTCTCTTTCTTCTTCTTTTTGTGTGTACTCTCTCCTCTCACCAGTCTCTCATTCTCTCCTCTGTCTCTGCTCTCTGCTTCTTCTTTCCATCACTTACTGTAGCTCTCTATCCCTCTCTCTTCAGCTTAGCTCAGTTAATTTCATTGGCATGAATGTTAGATGAACAGTGCTGCCAAAATACCCCGATCTCTCTTTCTTTTCTCTACCCGTCTCCCTCTCAAGATAAATCTGATCTGAGGTCATCTGTTATTCAGAACACTGACACCATATGGTCAGCCACCCACTCAGAGTACATCCAGTCAGTTTCATGAAAACTTAAAATGTTCCCATATTAAATATTGACTGAGTTGTATATTGACCGGCTGTCACACACCATGCTTAGACTTTAGCCTGCTACAACTTTGAACCATAACTTGTTCATCCATTATAAAAGATGTTGAACAAGTCAGGTTATTAAAAGACATCGCTAAAAAAAGGGGGTTATATTTAGATATACAGTCAGTAAAAATAAATAAAGAAAATGCAAGAACAATAAAGAAAAAACACAATTTAATGAAAGAAACAGCTTTGAAATATGATAACTACATATGATGATAACATAGGAGATGTTTGGCAATGTAATCGACAGACTTAACAAAAACTAAGAGTGGTATTAGCAACCCTGATTCTCCTCTATCATGTTGTTCAGCAGCCATAGGTTGACCTCTATTGGAATTAAAAATATGATGCTTCATGCAGCTGTGGCTGTGCAGATGTAGCTTCATCAGACCTGTCAAAAAGAAACAACTCTTAACCTGATGTTATGGCATTGAGAACAAAGAGAGGGTATTGATGGGAATGGTATCCTCAGGGGTGTCAGCGATGTAAAGAAGTGAGAAAAGTTTGACTAGTTTCAAGATTTTTCATGGAACTGAATGAACTCTGCACTCCTGATTATTCTCACCGCATAAACTGGCAGCCTGTGTTGAAGATACACAGTAGCTGATCAGTTTGAACTCAGCACAGAAATCTGCATGGTTATTTTTCAACAGCTTGATGCTGGTTGTGCAAGAGGTAATTAAGCTAACCAGTGGATCTGGTGCGTATTATCACACTTTGACAATGCATGTCACTCAATTAGAGACTGCAGATGGACCACATACGTGCCTCTTCAGTGGCTATAATGGGATTTAATCCACAGAAAGAGAGGGCATTCATATATGAAGCCTGTTCTGGATTGGAGATGCTGGTGAGAAACAAAAGTCTTTACTCTGCCTTCATGGCATAACTACCATCATTGGCATTTTGCAACAAGAGTAAAAGGGGCTCGTGATTTTGGAGAGGTGTATGTGGATATACTTCCACCAATGAAAAAGAAAGCCATAGGTATGCTGTGTGAAGTGTGGTATTGACCAAGTGGACCAAAATTCCCACTGTGGTGAACAGTGAATTACCAAAACGCTAATTCATAAAAACATTCAGCCCCTAGATGACCATAGAGCCCACAGAATGTATCAGCAAACGATAGCACATACAAAGAAGCTCTTTGATTTATTAGATTTTTACGGTCATCAAAGTCAATGTTCACAATGCAGTGTTTTACAACCCTTTAACAGACAGATGGCTGGTTACTGTATATATGAAATGTATTTATTCAGTCGCATTTCTAAAGCTTTGTTTGAACAGGTGTTTTCAGGCACTGATACAGACAAAGATGCAGACATAAATACACACACACACACACACACACACACATACACACACACACACACTCAGTAGTCAAAGTCTTATCTTATCCAGAAAGAGCAGCTGCAAAGTATGACCCTAGCTTAGCTGTTAATAATTGGTGGTGTGTGTTCAAGAGAGTGTGTGTGTGTGTGTGTGTGTGTGTGTGTGTGTGTGTGTGTGTGTGTGTGTGTGTGTGTGTGTGTGTGTACTTTTTTACCCCCACATTCTCTTCTCTTTCCCAACTGACAAGAGCTCATTATTAGTGGTCTTGCTTTGATTTGTGAAGTTCAGCAAGGTGAATTTGAACATCTGTCGCATTTCAAGGTAGTTTCAATAGGGGAGAGCAAACATAGGCACAGCCAAACCACCAAGTTAGTGATTAAGTGGAATACACACACACACACACACACACACACACACACACACACACACACACACACACACATTAAGCAGGTAAATGTGTGAAGAACTAGTATGTAAGATTGCTGCATTGACAAAAAGTTTTTATATTTGCCCAGTGTTATGAGATCATATTGATTCTTTACTTTGAGAGAATGCATGAAAAGCAAAGGCGGAATATTTAATGACAATATTCTTGTAAAAGCCTGAAAGTTTTGGCATCATTGTATCTGTCCATTATTAAAGTGTTTAGTTCAGTACTTTTCAATTCTTGTAGCATCATTTTGTTGCCAAAAATGTACTTGTTGCATAGCAACACTGTCAGCTTCAGAGGCATGGTTAGCTTTGTTAAATTTGATATATATTTCCATCTCTACAAAGAGATAGGAGCTGGGTGGCATAGCAGTATATTCAATGCAGCATGTCAACAGCCATGTACAACACACATTTACTGATATTTAAGATACTTCAGATGAAACGATGCATTAAATTGCACATAACCACCTTCAATTTCTCAGATAGTTTCATCAAAATAAATTCTATTGGCTTTGTAATGTTTGTAATTTATTGCAGGTTTGTCAGATTGTATGAGTGCTATTGTTTCCAACTCTGGTATATGTGAATCATACTGGTTGGAAAAGTTTTCAAGACAATTTCTTTTCATAACACTCTAATTTTCTCATTTACAGTATCATGCAATTTAATGTTAATGAAGATGATCCTAACACAGTGACACAGGGGCATATTGAACAGGCTGTAGCAGGATGTAAAAGGCTCAAGCTGCTGACAAAGGTGTACTACTCTCGCTGTCATTCTGAGGCTTAACAGAGCTACACACTTCATGTGGCACATGCATATTAAAGCACTTATGACATTTGGCATCTGACCTTCATGAGGAAAGTGACACAGTGTGAGACACCATGTTCTCTGTCATTGTAGTAGGTGACTGGTCCCTGCAGAGACTACTTCAATCTGTCATGCAAGGTGGCGGAGTGGCTTAAATCAGAAATGAAGGTGTTAACAGTGGGATTTGTGCAGATGTGTGTGTGTTTCTGTGTGCATTTATGTATTTGCATATCTGAGATCATCTGCACATTTTTGTGTTCGTATGTGTGTGTGGGTGGGCAGATGTGTTAAGTCTGCATGTTGATGCACACTCATGTGTGCGTATTCACATATATACATATATATTTGTGTGTGTACGTGCGTGTGTGTGTGTGTGTGCACATGTGTGTCCAGTCAGAGGTGACCAGTTGTCACCTACCTCTGACAGAAACCAGGTATCAGAGAGACGTGGTGTCACCTTGTCTCCTCCAAGCTTTACTCCTGGGGCTTGTGTGTGTGTGTGTGTGTGTGTGTGTGTGTGTGTGTGTGTGTGTGTGTGTGTGTGGCAGACTGCATGGATGACACACACATGGAAGGATCCCAGGAGTGAACCTTGGGTGATGAGGTGGCAGCATGTGTGTGGTTCACATCTCTTGAGATTCACCACCGCCTTGAGAGAATGAATCACACACACACACACACACACACACACACACACACACACACACACACACATACACACGGTTTCGACAAGACAAAAGTTGAGCACTACTCTTTCAGGGGCTTGGTGGTGCAGTCAATATCAGGGTCAGGGTCAGAAGCAGAGACATTGGGGAAAAGTGGGAGAAGAAACAAAGAGAGAACACTGAGAAGGTACAGAGTAAAGCAAGGATGGGAAATATTGTTAGTTGAAAACAACTTTTTGGATTTTTGGATAGACCTCAGACCCCAGTCACTCTTAATACCAGTAAATGCATTTTAGAATGATTGCTGAGGTTCTGACAGACACAGAACAACAGACAGATAGGCACCATATTTATATTGCACCCTAAGGCTAAAAGCAGCCTTTAACTGACTGAGTTAGGAGAAACTCATAAATGAAAGGGTTATGTCAGTAAAAAATTTAGAGCTTTAGAGCTAGAAAGTTTTTGGTCAAAGAGTAATTGACAAAACATTTTCCAGTTACCATCAGTCAAACGCTGCAAGTAATGTGCCTGATCATGTCAGTGTTTTGGGAAAATATGACAATGAACTTATAAAAGCATATTTTGATGGTGGGTGACTTATTAAGAATGAAATCATCTCAGCAGCAAAATCAAAACAAAATCAGCAGAGATGACTTTGTAAATATGGCCCCAAGGCAGGATGTATGTGCAAGGTGTGAAGGTGTTTCCTGTTGTTGTGCTTTCACTAATTAGCGCTATCCCCAAGCCTCTGTATCTCTTGCAAATATTACACAATTTATCTAAAAAGCAGGCATTTCAAGAGAATATAAAAACAATACTGTATCCTTCACAATTTGTAGATAGGGGTTGCTGGGCTAAATGAGAAGTTTGGTGAAATGCAAGTTCAGTATATTAAAAATGCCAGGCAAAGAGGGCCTGTCTTTCACTTTTGAGTTTGCCTTTGGGTTTCTGTAACAAGGATGGATGTGATTTCTATTCTCTGTCTTCCATCTCCCACTTCACACCTGGCAGGCAGAAGATGTGACTGACAACACGTCTGTGTGTGTGTGTGTGTGTGTGTGTGTGTGTGTGTGTGTGTGTGTGTGTGTGTGTGTGTGTGTGTGTGTGTGTGTGATGGAGAGAGAGAGAGAGGCGAAGAAAAAAGATGTGTGAGCCACACAGACAGATTAAGTCAGAGAGAGAGAGGTTTTAAAGACATTGTCACTCGTCTCAGTCTTCATCAGGTGAATGATATATCTTCACCTCACACTGCCGTAGTAAACCCTCTATTTCCATTTCGTTCTTTTTTTAATTCTCTGGAACCATTGTGCTCTACAGTACAATCAACAAGATTTGACATGAGCTTATTTTTTTCATATTGGTACCCTCATGCAAATGTCTTCTTTGCTTCTCAGCACAATACAAAGTGATTCAGCCTTGTTCATACAGTTTTGAAATGTGCTCTTCTCCTCAGTAGTGTCCTGTAGTAATGTACAATTTGGACAGATTAAACATATACACAAATACAAATACAAATGACTTCCTGACCTACACTGAATCTTTTTGACAAGTGCAACAACACCACATCACTTTGTGAAGATGCAACCCGTTAACCACGACTGCTCAGCTTTCAGCCCTTACGATGCTCTACTGCTCAATAAACACTATCAATAAACTTTGCTTTCAGCTCTTAGATTTCAATCATCAGCAGCAGCAGCGGCAAAGTTATTGTTGTTTAAAGTAAAAGTAATATGAAAAGTTCAGTTTAAATGTTATTTTGAGTCCATATGCAGGGGGGTGCCCTGCATTCTCAATCCCAGTTATTGCCATACTTACATCATACATTACTTTGTCTTTCTTTACTGTACACAAACATAAATTATGTAAGGAGGTGAATAAACTAATATTTGCTCTGCTCCTCACTGACAGAACTCACTGTTATGGACAGCAGTTGTCAAATTACTGGTCTGTGTTTGTAATAAACAAGGATTTTCTTTGGGGTAAATCATGCAACCTTTAACATCAAATGATCTCATTTTAATAGTATATATATTACAATGATTAAATTAGTGTTTTTTTGTTTGTTTTTTTTGTTTTTTTTTGTAAATACTGAGTTAATTGAACAGTTGCTACTACTCAAATGGTTCAAATGAGCTCATGTTGGTGCAAGTGAGTGAGCATCTATCAAATTAGTAAAACCCTTTTCTGTTTTTTGCATCATTTCACAGAAATCTCAGAACTCAACAGACTGTGCACAGTATGTTGAGATGATGGTGAGACTCCAGCAGGAAACACATCAACTCAGATACACACCTTTAAACATCAAGGTGCTCTGAGGATGGGACTTCAATTTTGGGAGGACTAACGAGTGCTCAGAAAAGAGTGGGTAATTTGGGTTCTCAATAAATCTCATCCAAATGGGACCAAGTCGTGCTCTGTTACAGCCCAGACCTATAGAGCTGAGCTGAAAGACAAATGTCAGCAGTCTTTACTCAGAGAGGCTGGAGACCAGAGTGGCAAAGGAGGAGAGAGGAAGCGAAGGGGGATGAAAAGAAAATAACATGCCTTTTCTCTACGGCAGATGTATGACTCCATCCTCACTGTCTTTTCCCTTTCTATGCTAGACAGGCAGACACGGTAGTGTTTCTTTTGGAGTATTTTTCAGAGGCGCTATGTACTTCAAATAGTCTGAGAAACTGATCATCACCATGATGTTCTTTCCATCTTTTCAAATGTTTTTTTTTTAAAGGTACACTATGCAGGAATCATCAGTTACTTTTTGCAAACACCACCTTCAAACTTGTCCCTTCCTCCCCAGCTCACTGACACCAGAAACACACTGCTTGTACGTACAGTGCAAGCTACCATTGTAGAAACATTGCATTTGTTATCATGGAAAAGCCAATACTTTAGCAAGCTAACTAAGCTAACCTCCGGCACCTACCTGTCCAGCAGAAAAGAGACCAATTCCACGACACTATTCATCTCCATCCTCTCCTTCAGCACTCACCAGCAGCCGGGTGGAAGCCAGCCCCCGATTCACTCTTGTTTTTGCATTTGCTTGGCATTTCACCCGGCCATATTCTTATAGCATCCTCTTGGATGCACGCTGCGCAGGGCCTGTACTGTAAATGTAATTGGCTGAGGACTATACAAGGTGCTCCTTGGATGCCCCCCCCCCCCCCCCCGGTTTTAGAAATATACTGGTATAACAAGTTGAAGTACAGTTTAAAAAAAGGCTGAAAAATATTTATGCCTCCAAAAAAAATACTGTTTAACTTGACTACTTTCACTTAATGTGCTTTACTTGTAATGTATTTCTCCCACCCCTGACTGTGCTGAGTTATAGACACATACGTTTGCTCTTAGTTAGCCAGGGTCAAACACTTTCATCGCTCATGCTATATGTTATTCTGCTCATCTATAGAATAATTAAGTGCCTCTGCGTGAACAGGAATAAAGAAGCATCTGCTGAAAGAAAGCAACATCTGTTTCTGAGACACAGTTGAAGCAGGTAAACGTGAGTCTATAGGATAAGGTGCTCTGTGAACACCTGGTCCTCTCGGTAGAATTAACACTCCAGGTTGTCCTACTATAATTGCTTGAGTCATGCATTTGAACAATTAAGACACAGTAAAGTAATATGGGCTCACATATGTGGGGACAAAGATTTCACATTTTGAATGCATTCAGACTGTAATAGAAAGAATGACTACGCAGATTCTAAGATTCTTGATAGTTGGAATTAGTATTTGTGTCCATATTTGTGTGTGTGTGTGTGTGTGTGTGTGTGTGTGTGTGTGTGTGTGTGTGTGGTGCATGTTTGTGTGGTCCTTGAGTTGTTGACTGTCTTATCCACACCCACTTATACACCCAGTCATCCTCCCACAAACACACACAACAATTTGTTATGACCAAAGACTGCGGGTGACATTGAGTGATAGTTGATTGATGGCCTCAGCTGACTGCTGCACTTCAACACTGCAGCCAGCCAGCTACACACACACACACACACACAGACACACACACACACACACACACACACAGACACTCACACACACACACACACACACACACACACACACACAGACTCAAACACTTTCTGCCAGTCTGCCACCACAGAGTTAGCAACAGCCTGCGTTTTGCCTCTCTCACTTCTCCAAGCCAGTCGCTCTGCACTGCGGCAGGCAGAGGAAGCAGACACACACTCAGACACACACACACGCACACACACACACACACACACACACACACACACACACATACACACACACACACACACACACACACTCTTCTCTGCTCCACTCCCATATTTTTTGGAAGGGAAGAGACGAGGAGCGAACAAAAGCAAGACAGCACGCGTTTTTCATATTTTTTAACGGAGAGCTGCTGCAAAATCCAGCAGACATTTCAGGGATTTCTTGCCTTGTGCTGAAAGTTGTTTCAAAGAGATTCGGAGTATCGTCATCTCAGAAGGAATATGCACAACTCAACCTGCCAGCCAATAAAGAGACACACAAAAAGTGGGAAGAAAGACAAGGGAATTTGGACCTATGTGGTGGATTTTGGAAGCGATCGAACATGCAATGTTCCAATGGTCTTTTTTTGGATGGGAGTGAGAAGGCAGGAGTGATGCCAAAGGTTTCTCCCTGTTCTTCTTTGAAAACACTCTTGCAGCAGCTGACCCCTTGGGCTCTGGCTATGCTCAGTATCCACCTGCGTGCTACTGCTGATAAAGCGATGGAAATCTTCCGCTCTCCATTCCAGGATATAGTTGCAGCCAGGCCTTGTGATTGTGCAGATTCTGCACTCTCCATATGCAATATAAATCATATCCAGTACAGCGGTATCCAGCCAGGCGAGCTGTCCAGCAACCGGCACCCAGCCCGGAGAAATCGCAGCCCCAGTGGAGGAGAAGGAGAGGCAGAAAACGGTGGAATGAATGAATGGTGAGGGGGAGAGAGAGAGAGAGAGAGAGAGAGAGAGAGAGAGAGAGAGAGAGGAGCCTCCAGACAGGGTGACCTACATTCAACACTGTCTGGAGTCAAAGACAGAGTGAGAAGGAGAGAGAGAGAGTGTTGGGGATGCAGAGCGCCAGCAGCAACAGAAAGCAAGAGGATGAGATTGCAGGAAAGAAAGATGAAAAAGAGAGAAGGAGACACAAAAGAGAAACAGAAGACAGCAGAGGCAGAAAGAGAAAGCTGATCCTGAGCAGAGATCATCGATTTTGGACTTGGTCCATCCCGCCTTTTCCCTTTTGTACATTCATTCATAACCGTTTTCGCTCCCTTCCTCTTCCCGTATCCCCTTTCTCCTTCAACCTGCTGTTCTGCTGCTGTCTTTCCATCTCTTACCATTAATCAACCATTGTCTGAGGTGTCTGGGGGAATGCAGCTGCCTCTAGTGTAACCACAGTCTGTGGCACAGCAACAGACAAAGAAATAACCATTCAGGATATTAACTTTTCACACTGTTTTTGCTCATGCTCCTCATCCTCTTCTACAAGCTCTGTTTCCTTTGTCTCTTCATTTCTTATTGCCTCCTCTCTCCTCCACTTGTCCCCCTCCCCTTCTCTCTCTGCATCCCATTCTATAACTCTCTTTCCTCCATGTCCAACACCTCCCCATCCACACTGATCTTTCTCCCCCTTTTTCTCCTCCTCCTCTGTCAGCATTTATCTATCTCTGGGTAGCTCTAACAGTATTTTTATGGTGGATTACTTTGTCTAGCTGTTATCTAGCGTCACTGGAGGGGAAGAACAGCACCAAAGCAGCAGCAGCTCTATCTGTCTATCTGTCTGTGAGCCTGACTGGTGAGCTAGGCTTCATATCTATCTGATTGCCTTTTGGATGGGTAGCTGTCTGTGTGAAAGCTGGTGGCTTATGAGCTGGTTCCCACAGCTTTTTGTAGCTGAACATACGGTTGGTAAGGTGGTAAATTCAAGCGTGACTGCCTGCCTGGCAGACCATTTCTCCTGTGTGGCTGTATGGCTTTAATATCCCACTGCAAGGTTACAGACTGGCTTATTGTCTAAGAGATGGCTTAGTTATCTTCTTGGCTGCCTTGTCTATAAATCTACTGCCCAGTATCACGCCAAAGCATGTAACAGATCTGCCAGTCCAATGTGTCAGTCTCACATTTAGCATCATCTAGGTTTGAAAAGAGCAGGTTGTCATTCTGAGGTCAAGTTAGCATTATACATATGTAAATATGTATATGGATAGACTTTCAAAATACAGCTTGGTGAGAAACATTTCAGGTGATGGTTGCAGGTTCATTAGGTTTAGTCTTTTAATGTTTAGCTTAGAATAAACATTGAATGGTAATTTCACCCAGGAATCCAATCCTTGTGTCCGGTGTGAAAGTCCTGTGTGAGATCCACCTGGCCTCTAGCCTCCACTTTGTCGCCATTTATACATTTGCCCTTTGCTCCTGTCAGTATCATCCCCTGCTAGTACTGCACCTTCATACATGCGTGTCCTTTTCACACATAGCCGAGGCAAAACAACACTGACACGCCATCTTCTTGTGCATCAGCAGGTCTTATCTGCTCTAGTGTAAGACTTGGTTGAAATCTATGCATGTAGCTCTGCAAGCCCGAACATTGAGAATATTCTTGCCTGCCATAACCATTCTTCCCCTTCCACCTTGTCTTTTTTCTAGTTTTCACTCCTCTTTCTCATGATTTTCTTCCTCCTCCCTGCCTCCTTCCCACTCCATCCATTCCCTCCACTTGCATGTCAGTCCTCAGGGATCACTGTTAAGGACATGAGAGGGGATTGCACTTGAAGGAGAGGAAATGACATGGGTAATGGAAGAGGACACACAGGCACCTGTCAGGGAAAATCAAGGGTGGAGAGGGGGAGGAAATGTATTATTTATGAGACAGAATTACACTGCTTTCGCTGTCTTGAAGCTTGATCAGAATCCCATGTTTCCTTTAAATCTTAAAGGGGAATTTCTGTCTTCATAGCACCCCTTACTTCTGACTTTTAGTAGCCTTCATAGGAAGAAACATTACTTAAAAACCATTCAGATTTTATTGCTAGTTTCATTTTCAAATTTTATTCTTCTTTGGCTTCCCAAAAGAAATTATTTTTTTCAGAGGGTGACATAATTGCATAATTGTGACATAGGTGGTTTATTAGGAGAAAAAAAAAGGAAATATATACATCTGTGAAAGAGTTTTATATTCATCATTGCAGCTAAATATGCGGTACTGCTCACTGTGGTCAGGATATTTCACACTTTGCCCTGTCTCTACATCTCTGATCTCACATCTGTGTTCAAAAAATAATATGTTTTGTTTTTAAATGGAGTGCTATTTCCTCTTTTTGTTGTAGTGTTGTAGCCTAAATCATCACTAACTCTACCTACACTCAGTGTAACCCTGACAGATGCTTGCTTGGTTGACAGGCTTGTTTAGGCCACTGTGCTCTTTCTATATCAACATAATAAGGTTGACCTTTACATAAACATGCATCCAATGAACAAGGAGCATCCCCCACTTTCAATACTGCTGTCTTCCCACATCATATGACAGGTCCATTATTTCTAAATGGCAACTACACAGCACATCCCTTGACACTCAAAGTGAGTCTCATCTATTTGTGTAAGGTGTTTGCTGTCTCTCTCTGTGTCAAAATTCCCCATTATTATATGTACTTACATTTCTTCCTCTGTTCCTCTCACTTTTATCTTGTGTCCTGCTGAGGCCTTGTTTGTAAATGTTTCTAAAATCATGGGAAATTGAAAAAACCTTCCTCACTGGAATAACTGCCACATTATATGGTGCATTATCTGTGGTTGGGCTTGTTCCCATTGTAAAGATTGCATAGCAGACAATGCAGCTGTCAATTACGGTCTAAAACTTCAAAACTGGAAATTCTCTGCAGGACTTTGCAGAAGATGTTGAATGCACTCTGCTTCGCTCCCCTTAAAGTAAATAGCATCTATTTGTGGAATGGTGAGACTGAGGTGCTCTAATGCTGTTTTTTTAAGTCACATCCTCTATGACAGTGAAAAGTGGATGCAGTTTTTACTGACCCTTTAAAGCCTTTTCAAAATCTGCTCTATAATTTCAAAAACGCAAATCTCACTAAAGAATCATGCCCCCGAGATGTAAGGTGATTGAATCTTGAATGCATCAATGTTATGTGGATTAACACATGCCATTTACTGGTTTTAGACAATGTCAAAGTATGTTGTACATGTTAGGTCAATATGCCACATTTCTATCTAAATAGACCTTTAAGGGGCACCATTAGCTGATATGGTATAGCTAGTAAGATTTGATATTCACTTAACATTTTTTTCAATCTTGGATGCAGAAGATCAAACAGGCATTCTTAAAGTCCAGAGTTATTAAATCATCAGTCATCAGTGACAAAACCAACACAAGGACTTTTATCTTCCTTATGAGATATGCATAAGGTCACATTATGTCTGAGTTTACAGGAATAACTGGACCCCTGGGGAGTTAAGTTTGGCACAGTAATGTTCATGAATCAAATCTATGGTGAACTGACTGCTGAACATTATACCAATAAAGCAACAATTTTCTTCTCTTTCATAAGTCACGTCTTTCACATTAAGCTGCATTTCCTCACTGTGTTTGATACGGCTCTATTCTCAGTAGGTGGTCAAGTGCTGTATTAAATCCTCATCATATTCTTTTACGTCTCACTCATCTGCCTGTAATAAGGCAAATTTCCCTCTTAATTCATTCTTCCTACTCAGAAGTGTGAGAGGAGATTGTTTTATTATGTGAAATGTTAGACAGTGACAAGGCTCTTCACAGTACATAAGAGTTGTTCTGACACAGTTTGGAATTTTAATCAAAGACACTATTGTAGATAAACCCTGTGAGCATGATTTAGTGTCAGAATTCAAAATGATTTTGTTAGAATATACCAACACAATGGAAAACAAATCCAAAATGGAGATTGCCTTAGTTCAATAGGAATCACATGGGGCAAAATGAGAAGAAGAGAGTCCCCACTGAAAGAGACCCTAAAACCAGAACAGACTCATTTAATCTGTAAACGTTTGAAAACAAAAGTTACAACACAATTTAGAAAGGCTAAACCAGCTTTTTTCATTGAATAAATGACAGAAGTAAAAGGGAAGAGTAAAATACTATGGGTACGCATTAACAATCTAGTTGGAAAGAACAAAACCAAGTGTGGTAGATCAAAAAACATGGTACTATTCAAAATGATGCTTAGCTGCCGCAACAAATTTGAACATTACTTTAGAAATTAAATCCTGTCATTGGGCCAAAAACTTACCCTCCCCAAGTTTCTGTTTATGCTAGATCTGCTTTAATTCTGACACCTGCAAATGAGACAAAGGTTAACAAAATCCTGTCAACCCTGTCAAACAGCAAAGCAAAGGGCATATACAGTTTTGACACCTCCTCTAAAACTTAAATAATAAACAAATCTGTAAATGAGAGCACTTCTCCCAGTTCCTTCAAACCAGCTATGATAACTCGTGCATCTGATGATAAATAGGAAATAAACAATTATAGACCCATCAAAATACCCCTACTCATTGGTCGCTGAAAATGTTGTAGCAGAACAACTGACTGCACACCTTGATTCCAAGGCCTTTTACACCCTATGCAATTTGGTTTCAGAAGAAAAGATTTTGACACAGTAAACATGTCTATACCTACCTTTCCATAACTTCTCAAAACTGGATTATCCTAACTAAGTGGCAGACATCAGTGTGTGCTCCAGTTAACAATATATTATCACCCTTAAAAGCCTGCACCATGGGAGTGCCACAAGGCTCAATTTTAGGACCACTGCTTTTCAGTACGCACATCAATGATCTCTCATGTCAATGAACTTGCACGCAGTTTACACCATGTTATATAGCCATAGGAAAAATTCAACAGAAGTTTCCATGAAGTTCACAAAGAAAATGGAAAATATCATTAAATGATTAAATAACTCCTTTTCAGTATTGAAAAGATTGTAACTTTACCAACAGATACACAATAGATTGCCCTGACATCTGTGTAAATGGGCAAAATTTTTAAAATGTGAATGAATTTAAGTACTCGCTTGAATGCAATGATAATGTCACATCGTTCTGTCCAATAACCTGGTCTCAGGCAGGTAAAATACGACCACTCCAATCACTGCATGAAAGCATCTTTGAAATTCATGATAAATAAAACACTTCAATATCACCACTGTTGAGTACTCACTAAATATAATGCCTTCAATTCTGAAAACTTGATAATGCTCTCTGTTTTAGATTTTGGGATGTGAAGATGATTGTGCTTGTATACTTTTAGGGATGATCTTAGTATTTTCTAATTGTCTAATTCTCCTATTAATTTATTATTCTACCTGCCTGCCCCATGATAACAGGTGGAAAACAGCAATTTGCTAAAACCCTGAACATGACACCTCTCCTGGTTTTATATAAGATTAATGTTTTTTGTGTGCATTGTCCCTGTTCAAACAAAGATACACAAAACATGAAACAATTGTTCACAGATCTCCGTCTGCTGTCTTGAGTCTTCCCAAATATATTTGTGAAAGACCTACATCTGTTGTGTGAGAGGGGGATGCTGTGATGGATTATTGCTACAATGTAGTCACTTTGGTCCTTAGCTATGAAGTGACGTCTGATCTATTAAAGTGGGGGACAGAAATAATAATCATCTCAGCTTGTTGCTAAAGTCTTGTCACTTCCTTTCCTTCTTTGTCAGTGACATCAACAGAGCACAAGAGGGAAATCTCTCAGGTTGTTATATTCAGCTATTTAGATTTTAACACAATTTGTCATCAGTTAACAACCAATACTGCCAATAACACAAGCACTGAATAATAATGTACTAGGTAATTGGTTGTTTGCTCTATTTTCCAGACAACCAAGCATATCCAATTGTAACCTTCTATTTGTTATTTAATTTGATCAATTTGTAACATTTCTGATGGATAAATGAGAGGTATTTCAGCAAGTATCTGTCTCCAGGTCTGTGAAAAATGTAATCCATTAAAACGATTTGACAACATACTGATTCTGTCTCTGATGTTTTTGTCTTTGCTGCACATAAAGACACAAATAAAACAAGTATGATAGTTAAAACTTTAAACATGTTCTGACAAAATCTAAATTATGCCACTGATGCAGAAGCAGATTTGTATGAAACTGTTTTGACATTATATGTTCACTGAACATCCTCAATGCCATATGCCAATCAAATTGTCACTTGAAAGGTTTGATATTCTACAGTAGTTAAGCCCTCTGTGTTGTTTCTGCATCCGTCTCTCTGTTCCTGAAGGTGAGAGGCAGGTTTTATGTAACAGACAGGTTGAACCAGCTTTAAACCACTGACTCAACTCAGTGACTCACACTCACTGTTGTGTCAACAGATGAAGAGATAACACATTTGAACTCAAATGGAAAAAATATGCATGCAAACACACACACACACACACACACACACACACACACACACACACATGCACACACACACACACACACGCACACACTTCATGTTTTCAGTAGAGTGTAAACTTATCAACTGTGTGAGACACATAACAGACCTGTTTGTTCACTGAAGTTCAGTTTAACTGATCTAACTGCTGCATTCAAATGTACATGGACATTCAAAATGCATGCTTCTTTGAAAAATCTGAAAAACATGTGTGTGAATGTAATTTTCTATATTCTAGTTGCAGGACATGGACTATATAATCTAATCATTCATTATTTTATTGAAGCATTTTGGCCCAGTATAGACAATACAACATTAAAAAGAAATATTCATAGTAAACTTATTCACATACGGTAGGGTTTTACCTCTTAAACACACATGCACACAATGAGAACATCAATATATACAGTACACACTGACTTTCATGGGAAAACACACATTTACACACACACAGACATACAGGCACATGCACACACCCCTCCCAGACAGTCCCATATGGACTCATTAGGGGCCAGTCTATCGCCACCTGTGCACTGAAACGCCCAACGGACTAGCTTTGACACTGACAACGGACAGGAGTTGTGCAGGGAATACACACACACACACACACACACACATAGACACAGGTGTAGGCTATCATGCGCACATGTGGACACACACACAAGCAAGTGTGTATTCAGAAGACAGACACACACCCACTCTTGGAGACAGGCAGGGACAGCTCAGGGACACTATGTGCACTAGCTTGAGACTAACAATAGAGACTAGACCATACTGACTTTATACTTATGTGTTTAATTTTTATGAGGACGCTCCCTCCTTATAGACACTGAAATTTGTGCAAATCTTATCTTAATAGCAGAATTAATTAAGAAAAACATTAGCATGAAAAATAAATTGATTCATATTTTAACTATATCTAAATCATAAAAATAATTTGGTGGTCACTGGTGATTGGGTAGCACCCGAGAAGCTTATGATGCATATGCAATGGGGGACTGCTTGGGAGGGGTCAGCAATTGCATCAGGGTGGCCTTGGCCCCCTGGCACTTGGCAGCACTCCTTGCCATACTAAATTATTGAACATATATATCACACAAACCTCTGCGTCGACTGAAACTGCTTCTCTTTGGTTAGGCGTCTGAAATCAGATGGCAGTGATGATGCTAATCGCAGCTGGTTTTTTGCAGGTTTGGGTCAGACTGTCTTGAGTAGAACTTTGCAAGAGTCATTTTGGAAAAGCTTTCATTAGCTGGTCGTTGCTTTGCAGTTCAATGATTTCATGCTGTAGGTTGTCAAGTGTTTCAGCTGGTGTGCAAATATTTTCAGTTCCTTTTCTTTACTCTTCATGTCGTGAAACCTCTCACCAAGTGCCTGAAGGAGTTTTTATACTCAGCAGCATATTCGGATATCTCATGCTAACAGTAAATAAGGCACTCCTTCACAAATTCTCCTTCTGAATGAGGTTCTAGCTTCTTTAGCCCGAGGTTACACACACCCTAACTGTCTATATTCAAACACTGCAGTTGCAGTTCATCATATGCAGGGCAAGTATGTACTATAGGAAGACAAGAACATATAGGTCAACAAACTAGCGCACATGATTTACTATTACTATACCAGAACATGCACTGTGTTATGGAAGAACATTATCAGGAAGCACCTGACCAGTACCTGTACTTATGCACCTTTCAGGGGGAAGTTGTACCAGTACTTCTTCAAGTCAGTCACATTTAGCAGTCAGTTCTATGTCTAGATACACAGTATAGAATACACAAAGAACTCTGTTTAGCATTGGAGATCTTCATTTTGAATAACCCCAAAAAATATAACACATGATGATGCAACACCAATGATGAATTTGTCCTAAGCTAAGTTTAACTCACCTAGAGTTAATAATTCCTCAAGTCAAGTTAGTGGCTGGTGGGAACTCTGTTAACTTGGTTATATGTGCTTATATATTTTTTAAGCTTTCTCAACTTCTTTTTTTTTTTTTTTTCAAATGAAAGTTAAACACAAGTACATATGCGGAAAATCCTGTCAATATCTGTCTGGGACTGCACCAAATAACATAAGTAAAGACATAAGAGAGATGACAGTTGGGCATGATAATGATAAAAGAGTAGAAGACAAGAAGGAAAAGAACAGAACAAAGCAATGCAAGATGATAAAATGATAAAGAACAGCAGGGTGGATCCATACAGAATTCAACAAAGGAGAAGAGAGCAGATGCAAAAGAGAACATTCTGCTTCAGTCCTTCCTCTTTGGTTCACTGCTGTTCCTGTCATTGCAGGAGGGGTAGTAGGCAATCAGTTGTGTCAGTGGTCCCCCAGGATTCCTAGCTCTGGGAAAACTGTAATCCTGACTATCATATATGTGAAACAAGTAGCTGACTGTGTGTGTGTGTGTGTGTGTGTGTGTGTGTGTGTGTGTGTGTGTGTGTGTGTGTGTCCCATCAGTCCCATCGGCGCGCTACCTCGCGTCACATGGAATTCCCAGGGTGCCTCTTGATATACATGAATTAAGGGGTGTATGTATGAGAGAGAATGAAGGTGTGTGGGGTAAACGCACGCTTGTGTGTGTACGTTTGTGTGTTCTGCATGTTAGGAGAGGCAGGCCTCTCTGGAAACAGACGGTCTTGTTACCATCGTGTGCTGCTTATCAGGCCAATTGCTGAATTACAGCTTAGGTTGAGGAAACTCATCCAGTATTGGATTTGGATCTAAGAGTTTGTCCATTTTGACCTCATTACTCCATGTTTGCGGAATATTTAATATTCCAAACTACTCAGTCCAGTACAGCATGATGGGAAACGTGGGCCCTGGCTATAGCTCCAGCTTTCAGCAAATTTGGTGCTGAGGTGTGTGTGTGTGTGTGTGTGTGTGTGTGTGTGTATGTATGTGCACAGTAACGCAGAAATGCTGTACTCTACACAGACAATAATAGTGCAGAGTAACTTATTTCTTTCAAATGAAATTGATTAACATGTAATATTTTACATTTTGAAAGTAGCTTGCCCAACACTGTGGAAATGCAAATAGTCCCCCCCCCGCGAATCTCCACCCACCCATGCACCACTTGCCTGCAGTTTGAGCATACCTGCTTCTCCCACATTCCATATGCACTTGAACTGCCTATCCTTATTTTTCTAACACTATACTAGCAGCTTATGAAGGCAGCCTTATGACACGTTTTGTGAACAAAGTCATTATGTTTTCAAAAAAGATTCCCGATATTGATAATCTGACAATCTCTGTCTGAATCCTTGTTATTGGTTTCTCTGCAGTTCAAGGGCAGAAATACTCAGTCATGGTGTTGACTGCTTATTTCACTAAAGAGATTTCTTGTAGTACATGAGAAACACCAAAAACACCAAAAGTCAATCTGCCAATCACACTGCAGTCAAACTACAGCAAACCACAGTGTGGCGTATCCACAGCTTTAGTCAGCGAAATGGTTACCTTCCTCTGTACTACAAGTACCTCATAATACTGAGACAGCGCTTATACCAACATACAGAATTTACTCTGAAGGCAACCAAGACAACAACTGACGACTGGAAATTAAGTTACAGAGATGACGAAGATTATTAAAGATGTAACACACACTGAAAAGACACAAATCATAGAAACCTTTTGTTCTAGCAGAGCAATAAAGTATCCTGATCTTTATAATCTGACAAGCTCTCGCTATCACTCGTAATGCCACTGCTTTGCCTCTTTTGTGCATTTTGTGCTTACCATAAGGGTCTGTGAGGTCTGTTCTGCGTAGAGCTAAGGGGGATTATTGTGTTTCCTGCTGAATCTGCATTGTTACGTACACTCACTGGCACTCTCAGGGTCAAAACCTATTCCACCAGATTAAAGTATTTATACCATATATGCAATATGTACAGTATATTTTCTGATTAAATGCCACTGTTGACATGTAGAGACAATATCATTCTGTAATGTATAATAAGACTGTGTGTGGCTTGGATGATAAACAAGGCATTTACTGGCTGTAAGTGTGGTTGAAAGCTCTAAAAAAAAGTTAGTAATGCTACTTTTTACTTTTTACCAACAGTTTTTACCATACAGAGAAAATATATATATATGCCACAAGGAGTCATTTCATTTGATAGTGAAATATTTGAGTTTGGCAAAGGTGTGAAAAAAGTAATGAGTCTGTCAGATTGAACTGCATCAGCTCCACCTTGTATTTGGTCTGCATTTTGGGTTTGTTTTCTGTTTTTCCTGGACACCCATGACAGCAAATACGTCTTTACTTTAAGATTTTATTTCCAGTTTGGTTTAAATTAAGGCTGATTACCAATTGTAAAACACTGCACTGCCAAACACTGCAGCAGGGAAGGAAAGCAGTGATTTGTAGCACCCCCACTACAATACACAGACTCGGCTGGCGCTGCAGACCACCAATCAGAGTAGAGTGACCCTTCAACCAAGCTGCTCACAGCGTGAACACAGGAGTTATGACCTGTCAAGGTCATGTTCTACTTTGAGCTGTTTCTCCATATTTCCGCATCTCTTGGGGGGGTGTAGCATTCAGCAGCCACACTGCTCCCCTCTGTGTTGCACAGGGTTACACCTTCCTATCCCTGTCAAGGTAAAAACTTTTTAACCATTCACATATGCATGCTGATGTGTGTTCACACACACGCACACATAACCTAATAATAGCCTAACCTTTATGCTGGATCAGTTACTGCTGTCTTGGGATATTTCATCATGTTGAGGCAAGGTGAAAGATCTCTTCTCTCATTTCCAACTTTTCCCTTTTTTTTCCTTTTTTGCTTTAGGTTCCTCTATGTCTTTCTGCCTTCCATGCTCCCTCAAAACTGGCCTTTATCTGTGAACTTTGCTTGACCCTCTCTTGCTAATCTGCCATCCTCTGGGGAAGCTAGCATCAAAATACAGGACTTTAATAGAGTCTGGGAGCTAAGGGCTAAAGTAACACAGTGAGTAAAGGGAATAAGAGATGGCTGCATGGCTAATGCCAAGCTCTATGAAATGTTCTGAAAGGTCTCTGCCATCTTTCATCAACTTGTCTCAAGATGAAAGAGACCTCGTCATTTTCATCACAAGTGTACAATTAAATCAATTTCACTTGTACAACTGTTCTCATTAACGTTGTTCAGTCATTCTCTCTTTCAGTGCTGCTCATTACTTTGCTTTGGTTTGTTACTAGTGGACTGTTCCTGTTCTCACGTCTCTATTTCCTTAATGCAGAGCCATGTAGAATTTGTGAAAATAACATTGTCAAATGCAAAAACCAACACATTTACCATGGTTGGCGACTTGTCCTTACTCATGTGTTTTGGGTTGCACCTGAGCCAATTAAGTCCATTCTAAACAGAGCCAGCAGACTGGAAGCAACGCAGTTCACACCATGTTTGCATTTTCACGCATCAAAATCAATTTAAACCCAGTACTTTCGCACTTGGCTATCTGGCACATTTTCCAGGTTTTGCAGAGGCTGTTTTAAATAATCAGCGGGGTTCCACTCAAACTTCTGCAACTTTTCTTTTTTGTGCCTTAGAGGGAAAATGCATGCAGAAGGTTACAAATTTCAGCAGAAAAGTCTGATCTTTCCTCATGCTTACAGACTTTATCCCACGTTCTTTCCATCTCTTGTTCCCTCTGCTCATTTTGTTCAACCCCCACTAAGAGTGTGAGGGGGAGAGATGGGTGAGAGGAGATGGAAATGAAGGAGGACTGTACACACATGAACAGGGGAAGTATTGGTGCCTCCAGTTTTGTTGGTTCAACTAAACTACACAGCAAAGATATGTGAACTCACTTCAGTCAGAGGCTTTTCAAAACCTTTTTTGTATTATTGAAAAGCATGTTTAGTGATAAATATGTGACTATACATTTGGCACAAATCATGTTATTTCAGAAGCTTTTCTCCCTCATCTTTCGGTATGCTACCTTGGACATCTCGGTCATTGTATTCACAAAAATAAATGAATTAATAAAAAAAAAAAAAAAATACTGTAACTGCACTTGTAGGTTTCACAAGGTCTGGAAAGTTGCTTTCTATTGAGTAAATTTTTTATGTCAGCATTATATGGAAGCAGAAGTCAGTCAATAGGCAAGAAGTGGAACAAATTAAAGCAGTTTCCTCTTAACAGGCTGTTAAAAATATTACCTTTTCTACCACACAAAAAAGTTTGTATCTGATTCAGCATAGTTTCACCTTTTGACCTACAGAATATTTCCAAAAGAAAACAGATGCATATCCCTTGGAGAGGTGAATCTGTGCAAAAAAAAAACCTCATGAAACCCTTTCTTCCTTTTCAGCTCTTTGAGACAGATGCTAAGCTTTTCATGTTTTCTTCCATTTTCACCCAGCGCTGCCATACACTTTAACGCATTGTTGTGTTTATTTTGCACTACTTGTATGTAACCCCGAACATCATATTGTTGCTAGCCTTGAACTCACAGTCTGCCTTCAATGGGGTTGGTCAAAAACATCCATTTGTGGCATGTTGTTGGCTTTCAATGTCTATGTTTTGTGGACGTCTTTTTGCTTTTACTGTGTTTTCGTCCATGACTGCTTCATTGTCATTAATTGCTATGCTTGTATTGTAGGAGTTGCACTGCAGCAACAACTCATACCACAGAACTGTGGGTCAAGGAGAGAGCAGTGAAATAGAGTCAACTCTAAACGCACACAGAAAAATGCATCTCAAAGATATGCACTTTTTTTTTTTTTTTACTGCTAATAACTCTGATTTTCACTGACCTATGTTCATTTATAATCATCAGTTGATCTGAACATCAAAAAAGTATGACAGAGACGCAAACAAAAACATGTAAGTGTCATTGTTCAGCATATAGAGACAAACAATTCAGAATGCATTAAGAAATGCAATGAAAGTATGTTTTCTCGACAAAAGCCCACTTGCACATCGCTGCTTAGTGTGTGTCTGTAATTTAAATTAATCTCAGCAAAAAGGGTAAATTAATGCTCCTCAAATTCCTGATGATGGGATGCTACTTTAGGCTGCATTCTGACATAGACTTATATTATTTTTTTCATAAAAAATAATCTTTATCTTTGCATGATTATTTATCAAAAGGAGGTTTGAAGGAGAAGAGGCTTGCCGTAATAAAAAAAAAGACACAATGATAAATATGTGCACAGAGGTACAGACCCGAGATATGACTCCAAGAGGTCATAAATCATTGGTTTACATGAATTTTTCAAGGGTTCATTGTAACATTAGGCATTGCACCACTGGACATGAGAAAGTCTAAATGTTAGTGTAATGCTGGTGCACTCCTTTAAACATTCATGCAAATACAATCTGGAAAGCTTTGTACAGTATCATTTGCAGCTGAAAAGCTTTTAATTGCGTCTATCAACAAGGTGCTTGTGTGCCCCTCTGTGCGTGTGTATGTACATGTGTGTTATGTCCTGGTGCATTGCCAGTGACTCAGTCATTAGCATCCTGCCTACGCACACACACCAACAGCCAATACCAAACACACATCCAAATGCAGACACATACACACACACATGCACCACCAGCCAACACCCCAACACACACACCCTATTTCCCCTCAACTGAAGACACACATTGTTACTCCCATTTACACCCATCCTGCAAATACACACCCACATATACACGCACACACGCACACACACACACACACACACACACACACACACACACACACACACACACACATAACATCCCATTCAATTTCACACATGTCAGGGGAGACTCCCAACCAGGCAGTCATATTAAAGCAGCTCATTATTTATGCAAGGGGAGAGATTGCCAGTCCCCGATTCACCTCATAAAATGTTAATATATTCATCGGGAAATTGTAGTCTTTTAATCTGCCCCACCAGAAAAACACTTATCTGCCACTACAGTGCCATGTTTTACAGTAGCTCCAGACTCATTCTCCCTCTATATCTCTGGTTTTCCCTCTCTACTTCCTTTTCTCCTTCTCTATCTCTTTCTCCCTCCATCCAAGAAGGAGCTGGTAGAGATCATGTATGACATTTGGGATGCTAATTCCTATTGTTTTCTTCTTGTTTTTAATCACTAAATGTCAAATGCAGTGCAAGATTTGCTTACCAAGATTTAGGTTGTCATGGCTCCAGAGTACAATTTTCTCTAAAGCTACTGAGGTAGATTATTGACACACTAGTATTTCAGGCATATTTTTGTTCCTGCAGGGAGAAAAAAGGGCTGTTTTATTATTATGATTGCACGACTGCGAACATTATGTCACTCTTTTGAACTTCATGGGTCTTGAAGGAAAATAAAGCATACATGTTTCAATAAATTACACTATTTTTGCATGATTCTATTATTTATTCATGCTACCAATTAAGATTATTAAGAGTACATAGCTATACACAGTGGACTCATGACAAGGAATATCTTTTACTTATTACTGTATATAATGTATTGTGTTATCTTAATCCTGTGTTTTCAATCTGCAAGTTAATTATTCTAGACAATTTTTCAACCCGACCATTGCATGTCATAAAAAAATCAACATTCTGTTGTTAAATTATTGTCATTGTTAAATCCTCCATGTTCTTTCATTTTCCCTCCCTCCCCATTTCTTTCTTTCCACGGCTGGCAGACAAAAATATCTCCGCTCCTCCAGTTTTATTAAAAAAACATTTCTATCACCTAAAATGAATCAGTGCTAGCTTGCTGGAAATTACCTTGGTTGCTATGCAACGGCAGCATCAGTGTAAAGCCCTGTCATTTCCCAAGCCAAACTAATATCCCATAATAACCTCAAATAAGCCCTCTACTCCTGTGTGTGAGTGTGTGTTGGTGTGTGTGTGTTTGTCTGTGAGTGAGGAAGAGAAAAAATAAAAGCCAGTGTCCATCTGTCTGTCTGCATGAGTATTATACTTGTAGTTGTGACTGCATATGTGTGCATTATGCATGTCTGCAGACATACGCAGAGCCTGTCTGCCCATATGTCTGTTTTGTGGATTATGTTGGTGTAGTCATTCGTAAAGCGAATCAAAAGTAAGAAACCCATGACGAACTGATGTTTTTGCAATTATACACTGCTGAGGTTCACTGACGTGACAATTTTCTCATAAATATGAATGTTTTTACTGGAAAAGTTGCAACAGCACAAGTATGTCTTATTGGTATCATAGCTGAATTGCAGCCTTTCTTATGTCTAAGTTCTATGTTAGTTTGCAGAATGATGTCCTCCCGTGAGGAAAAGAGCAATGCAGTACGAGCAGAAACAACTACACCAAGCTACAATAATAAATAACAGTTTGACTTTTGTGTCAGGTGATCTGGGAGACGTCGCTGAGCGTGAAGACATGCTGACACCAGTGTGGGCGGGCCATCAGGAGCTGCAGCCCTGTGGCCTCGTTGAGATTTATCACAAAGTGTCGAGTGCTGTGACAAGTTGTTGCATGTGTGTCATTTGCAGGATGATAGCTGGAACTAGTGCCATCCACTCCACAAAATGGTATGGTGAAATGAAATGGTCAATTTAAATTCCCCTGACATATTAGAGAACTTGGGGATGAAGGAAAAAGTCACCATTCTCCTGCCCTTGTACAAGTCATGTGAATGTCCCTGTTAGCATTGCCAGCAACATGAGAATTAGACTGAACACACCAACTCCCACAGGTTTAGGCATGTCTCTAACTTTAACCTGTGTTTACTGTATGTATTGATTAAAGCTGATTATCAACATAAAATACACACAGCATAGACATAGACAACATAGACAACACATTCATCTAATGTAATCCAGTCCAGTTGCCCTGCAGTAAGAGTGATTGTGATGTCCAGTTTTGCTGCGGTTGTTTTGAGAGGTGTTGTTAAATGTGGGCATATTTTGTTGTATGCTTTTTTTGTATGTATATTGAAAAGTATTAAGTGATCAAAAGCATTTCCCTACATGAAAAGCATTTGCATCATAATGTCCTGCCTGGACCAAATGTATGGATTTTTCTGTGTGAAATCACATTTAAAAACATGGCTGTGATAGATAGGCACATAAATCTGTTCCATCTTCCCCGCAGAAATAAATGAACCCAAAGAGTAGGTCAAAGACATGTTCGGGATTACAAAAAACCCTTTTTTCATTCCTTCATCTGGCATGCATAGTGTGGGTCAATACTATATTTGTCCATTGCCTATTTGAATCCTATATTTTTTCTTCTAGGAAAAATAGGGGAAGTGTGCTCCTGGTATAACTTCTATCAGAGGAAATGTCCAGCAGTAAAAAATCATTTTCATAGAAAAGATGCCTTTCGATGTTGTGCTTTGTCTGCAGAATGATTAAAACACACTAAATGCCTTATTATTGGAAGAAACACAATAGAAAAACTGCTCTGACAAGACTGCTTCCAAGGACAGAGTTCATTCTCACAGAAAGAAAAGAAAGAGTGGGTACAGATGAATGAGAAAATTTATTAAAATGATCATTTAAGGGTTTGATCCTAACCTAGTCATTACTCTACTTAAAAAGACTGGCATGAAAAGCATTTCAAAGCTCTTCTTATATTCTGTGTGCTACAGATGCAGTACTGTACAGGATTTATTATTATTTATTATTTTTTGCTATTTCTAATTTCAAGTCTGATCATGTGCCCAAAGTGACCAAAACGTACTATACCTGCAAATAAAAGCATTAACAGAGGTGCATTGCCATTTGTTTAAGTACTGGAGCACACCTATGATGCACACATACGTGCATGTGCACAGTTACATTGTGGCTAATTCAAAGGTTATGTAACCACTTTTGCAAGGGGGGCAATTTATACATACATTAGTCAACTATAACTGACCCCACAATCAAATGTGCCGAGGAAGTGGAGCTGCATTTGAAACATCCATCCTGGTCTTGCTCATCTAACAGGCTTTGAAAATGTAGCTAAGCTAGCTTTCATTTCCTGCAGGCTGTGGATGCAGCACAAGCTGTCCAAGTTCAAGAGGCTGCTTTGTGATGTTTCTTTGAAAATGCATCACAAATAAAGAAACCATCAGAGCAGTGAATGAAAGGATGTTTTGCTACCTTATCATCTTTACTAGTTAATATTAATTAGCAATAGACTGAAGAAAAAAAAATCATTTAACTGCCTCAAATGCTACCAGCAGCTACTTTTAAGGTGGAACGTTTTCTTGCACATTAGTCAATGCATGGGTTGACCCCATGAATCAATCAACACATCTCACCTGTCCATATGACAAATTTGACCATTCCATTTGTTTTTATTGGTTCTCTTGCATGACATACATTTAGATGTGGTTCATCAATCACTTAAAATAATTTAGATTAATTTTGACCAGACACACACTCAGCCAAACTCCAAATATTCTATTTCGTCATTTGGAGAAAAAAGGTGGCAGAGCATCATTCTGCTGTGCTCCAGCAGCACTACACTTTGCTTATTAGCCAATATTGTGTGCGCCTATTTTTTTCCCTCTGCTGATGTCAGTGCTTGCCAGTGCAAGGTGCATTTAAAATAAACATCCTGACTTTACATTTATTGTTAAACTGGGCCAATTCAATAGAGATTTTTCACCTGCAGTTGATGAGTAATAATTTTGAACTAGATGAAAAGGCTTTCAAACTCTGAACAGCACATTGCAAAAACATCATTGTGGCAAGGAGTCATTGATAAAGGGCTGCATCTACACTACTGCCTACCACAAAATGGCAAGCAAATGGTTCACATGTGAATTTGACAGAAACTAGCTTGTTACATCTAGTCCCTATGCTGCGGCAGCAGGCACATCTGGAAAAACAGCAGTAAAAGGACAAAAAAGTACCTCACCTGTAGAAGTTAAAACATCTTGCAATCAAGAGGATGATGGCAAATCTTTGTTAAGATACAGGAAGGTACTGTGGGTGCTTCTGTAGGAACTCATTCTCAAAGAGCTTTGACCGAAGCAATTGTTGTAAAATGCACCTGTGCTCTGAAGTGTCAAGCACATGAAATGATTGCACAAGACTGTGGAATCCAAACTTTCTTCAGGGGAGAAAACCTTTGATTTAACATAACATTATGTTATAGTTAAAGATCCAAATCTGTCACAATATTTTTCACCTTTCAATCACAGTAAATGTATGTGTCAAGACCGCAGACAGTGTAGCAATTCAATAAGACACCAGCTTCATTGTAACATGATCACAGCATACCAGGACTAAATCTTTAAACATTATCAATGTCAAAGCCACAGATTGTAAATTTAAGTTGAATGAAACTGCATTTAAGTGTGGGTGCTTTCAGAGCTTGTACACCTGAATGTTTGCTCTCTATTGATAAAGACTCCAAAATTGATTAAATTTGTGTCATAAAAATCTGGAAATCAAATAATAAAAAAAACTTCCCTAAAGAAAGTCAATGTTTTAACAAATCTTAACTGTTCTAAAAATGTCGACAGCTTTAACTTTTTTCCATGAGGAGTACTTTGCTCTGAGAACACGCCAATACTTTCGATCCAACTGTTTTCAAAGAAGCGACAACATCAAACCAATAAGAATGACTGCATTCTTACAGGTAAGGGTCTTTTTCTGCCTTCTGCCGTTTGATTCAAACCATGTACAATTCACATCAAAATAAACTCAAAAAAAGAAAAAAAAAAAAAAAAAAAGCATTTTGGCTTTCAAAGCTCTCAGTGATTTCAGTCCAAATTGCACTTTGAGTACAAACTTCAGTCTAAACTTTCTTCAAAGAAACAACGTTGGCCCTGACAGCATGTAACAGCCTGACCTTCTGTACTTTCCAAATATCAAAAGATTCATTTCAACACCCATTCATTCACTTTCACACATTAATATAACACATTCCCTGGTACAATAGGCCAACATACAAACACACGCAGATGGCAGGCGCTGGGACCAATCCAATGTGTGTGTGTGTGTCTCTGTGTGCGTGTATGTGTGTGTAACTGTGGCTGTAGGAGGTTGACAGGCAGTGTGTCTGTGATTGTATGTCCAGTCCAATTCTGTCTATGCCTAAGCGAGTACATAAAAATTATATGCACGGGGGTGTGGGACTTGCATTTAAGTGTGTGTGTTTAAACAGGGCAACACATGCAAACATGTGTATTTATGTGTTTAAGTGCAGGAACGTCTGTGTGTAAAGGCAGAGACAGATACAGAAACAGGCTTTACTCAGTTACTCAGTATTTCTGGCACGCTGATAAAGCTCTTGAAGCCATCAGTGTGAGTAATATCCAACAGACCGGGGAGGCCTGCTTAGATTCTGCAGCCAGCCCTCTCTGGTTTGATAAGATTGTGTTAGCCACCACCTTGCACCGCCTCAGACTTCAAACAGTTACATATTGCCCTGGAAATTGTCGCAGAGCACATCAGGCAGATAAATTCATTTCTGATCATACATCTAGCTCAATTTATTTATAGCATCACCAGCCAGGCAGGCAGGAAGCGTGGATGAAGGAGGGTAGGAGGGACAGCTGGAGTGAAATAAGAGAGATGGTGAGATGGAAAGTGAGATGTATGAAGGAAAGAGGAGTGGTTTTACACATGAAAGCTCTCCTCCTCTCCTTTCCAATCCGAGTTTTCCTCCTGGTCATTCCACTCTCTCAACCCCCTTCATCATCTCATGTCATCGCTGAGCTTCATGTGCGCATCCACACACACACACACACACACTCTGTTATTTCAGCCTCATCAGCCAGATGAGTCTTGCAGGTTGATCACACCACTCAACACATCTGGCCTTGCTTCTCCAGTAGATGGCCTTTTATTGGGGAAGATTATGTTGCTTTCTCCTACCACACTCTGCTAGCTCTGTTAGAGGTGAAAAAAAGACCCAAACACACACTCTTTGTGTCTCAACTGGTTGCCCTCGAGGACAATAGAATTCCAAATGTACAAAACAGGGTATTCATATTTTTTTCAGTCCATCATGGAAATCTTAAAGAAATGTGGATGGAGTTCACAGCCCTGCAAATGGTAAATCAATGCTCATGTTAAGTTCCATAATGGTGCTCATTAACCAACTTAGTGGCACACTGTGTTCATATCATGTAACTAACAATTGAACATGCTAATAACACTATGCAGCAATACCTTTCGCTGCAATCAAGAGGAGGCACTTAAACAAGTTTCTCACAGTGCAATCAGCACTGAAGTCTTGTCTGGTTTATACAAACACTATCCTTCCAAATTCCATTGGTACCGGTGTACTTTACTGTAGATGCCTGTAATATTGTCATGTTGGCAACCCTAACCCAAAAATAAAAAACAGCTTTTAAGTTTGGCCTGTGTCATGGTGCACTCCCTTTTGTCAAAATGCAGGTATCCAAGCACTTTTATACACTAACTCGTAATACTTTCAACTGGCGCTGTCAATGGATTAAAATATTTCATCGCGATTAATCTCATGAATGTCATAGTTAACTCGCAATTAATCGCACATTTTTATCTATTCTAAATGTCCCTTGAATTTACCATGGCTTAAACTTTCCTTTCTTAAGTGTCCTTTGAACATAATAGCATCCGTATGCCTCTGTCGAAAGCCATCCACTGTCGCCTGGTTTTGACAAGGAGGTGGTGGAGAATTCGCATTAGCCGTGTGTTTGACCATCAAGTGGTATTTCAGACTGGATATGCTACAGTGATAACTCAGTTCACACCAACAACACACACAGATAACTTTGGTCTTGTCAGTCGACCCATCTGGCAACTTTTTGAAACTAAACTTTCCATTCAGAATCTTGTTCGCATCCATTTCGGCGTTTCCCGCTTGACATCCACACAAACCAGTAGCCTACTCTTTCACAGCTAGCGAGCAGGCAAGACCAAACACGTGCGTGGGCCGTGCCTATTGTTTTGTTTCCGGTTTACAACCGGATCCTGTAGTTTTTCTAACGTTACTAGCAGTGGCTTCAGCTTGTAAAAAACTACAAGTGCACAAGGTCACAAAGAGCGTTAATGTTGCGATAAAAAAAATGACGCTGTTAAAATTGATCTGATTTGATTTTAATAACGCAATATTTTTGACAGCACTACTTTCAACACATTCTTACACCCAGCTCGTTACATATAGAAACTTGGTCAGGACCCATGGCATCACTTTTTAAGGCACCAGGTACCCCTTTATTATCATTTTTCAATTTGCAGGGTAGTCAGATAGGCTTCTACAGACAGCCCATTCTCATTCCTAATGCATCAAGTGACGCAGTATAAAGAGTAAGAAAAGTGCATCAGCGGAGGTTCCAAAATAACAGACGTTTACCCAGGAGACCAGGGTTCATGTCCTGTGTAAAAGAAAAAGGTTGATCTCTTTTGTAAGTAAGTAACATAATGAATGTACGTAAGTAATGTACATAACTAATGCACTTATTTTAAGATAAACCATGATATTTTCCTAAACCAAACCAAGCAATTTTGTTGCCCAAACCATATTTGAAAAAAATAAATAAATAAAAAATCTCCATCTTCTTGGCTCCACCATGTTTTAACGAGGTCACAGTATCAGCAAGAGAGGAAGGAGGCTTCCATCATGAGAAAAAAAAAAACATAACTGACAGCATGTCACACAGCTGCGTATGTGTGTGTAGGAGTGAAACACCTCATCAGGTGGTTTCACCTAGCTGTGGTGTTATCATAGTGCTCAGCACTGACGCCCCTGCTAACTAACTTAGTATTTTTAGTCTAGCTGTCTTTTCTCATGCACACACGTCACAATATCTTAGACAAAACAACACCTTTTCTACCTCTCTCTCAGGCCACTCAATTACACGGACTTACATTACTCTGATGGATTCATTGACTCTGTCCTTCACTTTCTTGGTATGACCATTGAAAAAACCTTTTACCAAATGGACAGCCCTGCACTCTCTCTTTCTGTCCCTCAGCAGTGAGTGCATGATGACATTTTTATGATCATTATTCTTCCACCTCCAGGCCGATTTCAGAGGCAATCAGCAAGGGGACAGAAGAGCTAGAGATTGCATGCGCTGTGTGAGAGTATATGTACTGTAAGTGAGAAGAGAGAGATAACATAACATGCCTTCATCCTGAGTTAAAATCCAGCTTGTTGAGCTGTGTGTTGCTTTAAACTTTATAGAGGCCCTTTATGTGCAGAGAAAGGTTTATTAAACTGGGACTGTGGGACTGAGTATGTGAAATGCAGATGTTTTCCTGGATTCCGAAATAACAGACTGTAGTCTGTTTTTAAGATGAACAGCTTTTGTCTTACAGTGGTGACTGTGTTTGCAGTGGAATCAAGATAGACAGAAACTCAGACAAAATGTGATACTGTATTCCTGTACTGTAGGTCAGGGGTCAGAAGGCGCCAACAAATCACTGATTTGCTTGTGCCATGTTTGTCAGGTGGTGGCATGAAGCAGACAGCGATTAATATTATTAATATTATATTAATATTATGAGTTGTCTGGCATCTACCAAAGTGTCTGGTCCAGTCATTTATCAACTCGTGTGATGAACCACTTTCTCCATCAGATCTGCAGTGAGTCGCAGAGAGTAGAGAGTAGAGAGTGTGTCACACTGACAGCTTCCAGGACAGGCAGTGACAGTTATGTCTGTGCATTACAGCTGCAAAGTCTCACTTCTTCAGTTGCGGTGGCACTTTGACCTTTTCAGCATTGGATGTTCTCACAGCAGTGCAGGTGACAGCACAAGTCGGGAGACAAGTCAGGCAAGCAGCGGTGTAATGAAAGAATTAATGAATGCTTTATTAAGGTGAGCTACAGTACTGAAGTGCTGACAGAAAGAAAAAAGACAATGAGCACATGCTGAGAAAAACTAATGTCATTTCTCACAGATATGTACACGTAGATACCACATTGGCAGCTGCTGTTCATTGGAGCGATAAGTCGACGTGGCTGCTACATTGGTACAGAGAAATCAGACCTCCTAATGCAGGAGGTGTGTCCACAATTAAAATCATCATAATTCAATGAATTCTCAACCAGTTTGGTTTCTTAGAAACATCAGACATTTATGATAGATGGCACTGGTTAAATTAAGGATGCAGGTTTTCAGACCAAAATACTTTATCATAAATACAAATAATATTTAGATTAACTTAACCTATATAATTAGTTTCTGAATATATTTTTTTTCATACTGCTTTGAATTGAATAAGGGTGTGATATGATTTGGAAATAACAATACATGGAGACTTAATTAGTTATATTACTTCAATAACTAATAACTTCAAAGACACTTAAAAATGACATTTCTGGCAAAATTTTCTCATTTTGCTGCACATTATGTGCAATATATATATACGTCAATGCATCAGCGAGGTTATGCAAAGTTGTAGTGCAGCTACACTGAAAATAAATGATTTAGAGCTGCATGTTACAAAAGAGGTGAACAATACAAATGTAACATAAATGTATAAAAAGACTGACGCATTGCTCGCCTGTTACTGATATATAACTTTGATAAAAATAGTCATCTTTTTTTCCTTACCCGACATAAATTATGTCAGTTAGCACCAGATTAGTCACTTAACATTATGTTATGCAATCAATACTTATTTTACTTGTAGCATAACCTTTTCATCAAATTTTGTCGATATCTGTCGTGTAGTTTTTGAGAAGGAGTGAAAGCATAACATCCTTAAAGAGTGGAATGAGTGAATAAAAAAAATCACTGAATAAATGATGAGATTAAACAAATATATTTTTAAACAGATGGATGATATTAATAATTACTGGAGATGTAATGTAATTATCACATCTGGCGTGGAAAATATTTTCATTCACTTTGCTGGCGGCTCAGAGTGAAAATGAGGGAAACATTCCTTCTGTCACTGAGATCAGCTTAACATTTGTTGATCTTATTTTAGCTTTGTGTCAATGGCCATTTGATTGAAGTCCTTAACCCTCACTTAGTACAAGATAATCTGCTCTGGCCTCTCAGTGTAAACATTTAAAACTGCAGCTGATTTAAACTTCACCATCAACCTGATAGCCATGTAGTTCATCCCCAGCGTTAAGGTATATCCCATGCAAATAATAAATGCACACATGCCATAGGTTGTCTCATGTGAACTTGTGTTCTTTCTCTGGTTGTGTTCCAGTCACCATCCAGTGCATGCTGTCAAATTATTTTAGGGATATCTCCACAGATGAGCAACAGAATTAATCTGTAAATATTGAAAAGAGATGGACAAGGCTGTGGAATGACAGAATGGAGAGAAGGTGGTAAGAAGGGGTGAGGAAGGCCTGCAGAGATTGTTAATCAGTTAGTGTCAGTGTGAGGATATGGGGGTTGGGAGGCAGGTGAAATGAGGAATGGCATTAATGATGTGGGTGTTTAGGAGTAAGAAAGGCAGATGCAAATAGACACTTTCTCCTGACTTGCCTTCTTCAGCCTCTGACAGACTGAAATTGACTTGCATAAATGCCACAGCTCAGACCTGTAGATGTCTCCTTTTCTAACTGCACGAAACTTGCCTCTGAGGGAAAGAGAGTTACAACGTGAGCAAACATTAATTTGTCCACTCTTTTCTTTCTTTTCTCATGCAGCATTTTTTCTCTCACCCCTCCTCCTATCTCCTATCCTTTACTTCTCCTCTCCACTCCAGCTCCCTCTAACTCTGTTTGTTACTTCATGTTTGTCCTCTCTCTCATTTAATCCTACAGCCTCCCTTTCAAAAAGAAAAGGCAAAAGAAGACAAAATGCTGTAGTTATTAATAAATCCGAATTCATTCATTTATTCCTTTCCTCCCTCTTAGTCTATATGATCCTATCCTCCTACTTTTCATCCCACACCCATTTTATCCAGGAGAGATTCGATAAAAGAGCTGCTGGATCAGGGATCTTATGGATATGAGATGCAGAGTTTAATCATACTGATGTTAAAGAGATTATCTACAGAATGCAGTCTCTATCCATCTCTGTGTTATCTAACACTATCCCACTTAGCATTCTGATACCGTGCAAAAGCATTTGATTAATATGGGAACTGACATCCATTGACTAAGAAACCTGATGTTGGAACAAACAGAGGGTATTTGCCTACATACTCCTCCTTGAACCGACACCTTATCGTGGTGGAGGAGTTTGAGTACCCGAATGATCCTAGAGGCTATGTTGTCCGGGGCTTAATGCCCCTGGTAGGGTCTCCCAAGGCAAACAGGTTCTAGGTGATGGGTCAGACTAAGAGCGGTTCAATAGCCCCTATGAAAGAAAAGCCATCGAGGAAGCGTACGTCGCCGAAATGGCGTTACCGGGGCCCCATCCTGGAGCCAGGCCTGGGGTTGGGGCTCGCAGGCGAGTGCCTGGTGGCTGGGTCTTTGCCCACGGGACCCGGCCGGGCGCAGCCTGAACGAGCGACGTGGGCCCGCCTTCCCATAGGCCCACCACCCGCAGGAAGCTTCAGAAGGGGCCGGTGCTTTGTGGTATGGGTGGCAGTCGTGGGCGGGGGCCCCAATGACCCAAACCCTGGACGACGACTCTGGCAATGGGGACATGGAATGTCACCTCGCTGGGGGGGAAAGAGCCTGAGCTAGTGCGTGAGGTTGAGCGGTACTGGCTAGAGATAGTCGGGCTCACCTCTACGTCTGGGCTCTGGAACCCAACTCCTTGAGAGAGGCTGGACTCTCTTCTACTCTGGAGTTGCATGCGGTGAGAGGCGGCGAGCTGGTGTGGGCTTGCTTATAGCCCCCCAGCTCAGCCGCCATGTGTTGGAGTTCTCCCCGCTAAGCGAGAGGGTCGTTTCCCTGCGCCTTCGGGTCGGGGATAGGTCTCTCACTATTGTTTCGGCTTACGGGCCGAACAGCGGTGTAGAGTACCCGGCCTTCTTGGAGTCTCTGGTAGGGGTACTGGAAAGTGCTCCAACCGGAGACTCCATCGTTCTGCTGGGGGACTTCAATGCTCACGTGGGCAGTGACAGTGATACCTGGAGGGGTGTGATTGGGAGGAACGGCCTCCCCGATCTGAACCCGAGTGGTGTTCTGTTGCTGGATTTCTGTGCTAGTCACAGTTTGTCCATAATGAACACCATGTTCAGGCATAAGGGTGTCCATCAGTGCACGTGGCACCAGGACACCCTAGGCCAGAGGTCAATGATCGACTTTGTAGTCGTATCATCTGATCTTCGGTGGTATGTCTTGGACACTCAGGTCAAGAGAGGAGCTGAGCTGTCAACTGATCACCACCTGGTGGTGAGTTGGATCCGCTGGCAGGGGAGGAAGCGGGACAGGCTTGGCAGACCCAAACGTATTGTGAGGGTCTGTTGGGAACGTCTGGCCGAACCCGCTGTCAGGGAGGTCTTCAACTCCCGCCTCCAGGAGAGCTTCGACCAGATTCCGAGGGAGGTTGGAGACATTGAGTCTGAATGGACCATGTTCTCCACCTCCATTGTTGACGCAGCCGTCCGTAGCTGTGGCCGTAAAGTTGCCGGTGCCTGTCGTGGCAGCAACCCTCAAACCCGGTGGTGGACACTGGAAGTAAGGGATGCTGTCAAGCTGAAGAAGGAGTCCTATCGGGCCTTGTTGGCTCATGGGACTCCTGAGGCAGCTGACGGGTACCGGCAGGCCAAGCGTGCGGCAGCTCGGGCGGTTATAGAAGCAAAAACTCGGGTCTGGGAGGAGTTCGGGGAGGCCATGGAGGAGGACTACCAGTCAGCCTTGAAGAAATTCTGGCAAACCGTTCGGTGCCTCAGGAAGGGGAAGCAGCTTTCTGTCAACACTGTTTACAGTGAAGGTGGGGAGCTGTTGACCTCGACTGGGGATATTGTCGGGCGGTGGAAGGAATACTTCAAGGATCTCCTCAATCCCACTGTCATGTCTTCTGTAGAGGAAGCAGAGACTGGGGACTCGGGGGTTGATTCATCCATCACCGGGACTGAAGTCACTGAGGTAGTTAGCAAGCTCCTCGGTGGCAAAGCACCGGGGGTGGATGAGATCCGCCCTGAGTACCTCAAGTCTCTGGATGTTGTAGGACTGTCTTGGTTGACACACCTCTGCAACATCACGTGGCAGTCAGGGATGGTGCCTTTGGACTGGAAGACTGGGGTGGTGGTCCCTCTTTTCAAAAAGGGGGACCGGAGGGTGTGTTCCAACTATCGGTGGATCACACTCCTCAGCCTCCCTGGGAAAGTCTATTCCAGGGTACTGGAGAGGAGAATCCGGCCGATAGTCGAACATCGGATTCAGGAGGAACAATGCGGTTTTCGTCCCGGCCGTGGAACACTCGACCAGCTCTATACCCTCCACAGGGTGCTTGAGGGTTCATGGGAGTTTGCCCAACCAATCCACATGTGTTTTGTGGACTTGGAGAAGGCATTCGACCGTGTCCCTCGTGTCATTCTGTGGGAGGTGCTCCGGGAGTATGGGGTTGGAGGCCCTCTGTTGAGGGCTGTACAGTCCCTGTACAACCGGAGCAGGAGCTTGGTCCGCATTGCCGGCAGTAAGTCGGACCTGTTCCTGGTGTACGTTGGACTCCAGCAGGGCTGCCCTTTGTCACCGGTTCTGTTCATTATTTTTATGGACAGAATTTCTAGCCGCAGCCAGGGGCCAGAGGGGGTTCGGTTCGGGAGCCGGCAGATTTCGTCTCTGTTTTTTGCGGATGATGTTGTCTTGTTGGCTTCCTCGAGCCAGGACCTTCAGCATGCACCGGGGCGGTTCGCAGCCGAGTGTGAAGCAGCTGGGATGAGAGTCAGCACCTCCAAGTCCAAGGCCATGGTTCTCGACTGGAAAAAGGTGGCTTGTTCCCTCCAGGTTGGGGGAGAGTCCCTGCCTCAAGTGGAGGAGTTTAAGTATCTTGGGATCCTGTTCACGAGTGAGAGAAGGATGGAGCGTGAGATTGACAGACGGATCGGTGCAGCGGCAGCAGTAATGTGGTCGCTGTACCGGTCTGTCGTGGTGAAGAAGGAGCTGAGCCGAAAGGCGAAGCTCTCGATTTACCGGTCAATCTACGTTCCTACCCTCACCTATGGTCATGAACTTTGGGTCATGACCGAAAGAACGAGGTCCCGGATACAAGCGGCTGAAATGAGTTTCCTCCGCAGGGTGGCAGGGCGCTCCCTTAGAGATAGGGTGAGGAGCTCTGTCACCCGGGAGGAGCTCAGAGTAGAGTCGCTGCTCCTCCACATTGAGAGGAGTCTCGGGCATCTTTATTGGATGCCCCCTGGACGCCTCCCAAGGGAGGTGTTCCAGGCATGTCCCACCGGTAGGAGGCCCCGGGGAAGAACCAGGACACGCTGGCGCGACTATGTCGCTCGGCTGGCCTGGGAACGCCTCGGGGTCCCCCCAGAAGAGCTGGAGGAAGTGTCCAGAGAGAGGGAAGTTTGGGCGTCCCTGCTCAGGCTGCCCCCCACCCCCGCGACCCGGCCCCGGACAAAGTGGGAGATAATGGATGGATGGATGGACTGTAGGTCATCCTGGAGAATGAGGGCAGAGGAAAGAGAGAAAAGAGGAGAAGGGAAGGAGACAGAGAATGAGAGACAGAAGCAGAGACTGATTAGAAATGTAGGCCTTGAGGTCTATTTTGAGACAATAAAAGTTGCATATCTTGAGTTCTCCCACCTAAGTTTTCACTTTTTTTTTCTATGTCTGAAACTGGCTGCTGGTTTCACAAAACATTCTCATGACAAATGGGGCTCCATTCACTTTTGTTTTTTGAAGGTTTTTCCATGATTACACATGGGAACAGCATTCAAATCTTGAAAAATGTTCAGCTGTATGAAAGATTCAACCAAAGTCAAAGTATTTTGAAAGTAAGCGAGTCAGAAACAGATTAAAAACTGAAAAATGAAACAGATTGAAGCACATGTTCTGTCTTTATTATAGACCTTAGAATGAAAAATATCACACTGCACTGAGAACAAAAAATGACACAGCGAATATACTGTAGAGAGAAAAGACAAAAGAAAAGAAGAGAGGAAACATTACATTATTAATAAGAGTATCATTATGGCTGCTTAACAATGCAGCGTCCATAAAAGGGCCTGAGTCATTACACTCTGCCTGCCATGAAAAGGATGCAGTACATAGTTAATCAACCCTACAGTTCAGCTCACACCATTCCAGAAATGCTCTTACTGTCTCAGGCAGCTGTGTGTAACTGTATATCCACCCTGGAACAAAATTCAGATTTCACTGTTGTCTCATAACAGTGAGCAGTGAGAAATTATAAAACATACTGAGACCAGAGTGTGTCTGGCTCAAACATCAATAGTTACATGAAATTAAGACCCAGTCAGGTGAGACTGAGATAGAGTTCTCATTTATAAAATAATACAAAAAGCTGCTTTAAGTGAGGCCCGAAGTCAAAACTGGGAATATCAGTGAAAGACAAGAACTCGCTCTGTATGAAGCATTGTGGTGTAAAAGAGGAGAAAAAAATGAAAGGAAAAAGACAGAAAGTGGTGCTTTAATCACTCACTTATTCCTCTCTCTCATTCCCCCTCTCTTCTGCTCTTTCTGTATGCCTTCGGAGATGCTTTAGTCACTATAATCCGCTGAGCGTTGCTTTAATCACATCTTCGTGGGTCTCCACTTTTTAATTAAGGCCCATGTTTCAGCTCATTTCACTGCGCATATTTAGCGAGCCGGTGGGATGCCGAGGCATTCATCAGAAGGATAGTCTGACAGAGCGGCATCAGGCCGCTCCTGAGCACGGATTTTAAAGACACTGATTGGGTTTTGAACCAAGGGAAGATGAAGGCACACACGCACACACACACACACACACACACACACACACACACACACACACACACAATTACAGACACAGAAAGATCGCTGCATATCCTCTTATTTGAAATGTATTTCCACAGGATACATATCGTTTTCTTACCTATTCTTACCACACAATGCATTGACTGCGGGAGGAAAGGGCACCTCTGACTCTTGGCTCTTTTAAACAAGCCAATTAAACATTCTCTCCAAATAACATTCTCTCTGGATAACATAACCTTGCCTTAATTGCTTTTTTGTCTCTGGTTGTAAATTGTTTGTTGAGGGTATTTTAAATGAAATGTTATGACTTTAATTACTGCCTGCCTCTCTGTGTACCTTGCATATCTAAATTTTGAAATATGGTCCATATGAGTCTCGTTCCCTGCACACAGAGCAGTGGCATCAAATGTTGTGCAAGCAAAGGGCAGATTGACACGCAAGCAAAAGCACATGGACGTGACTCCACAGGCACATGCATCTGCACAAACATGATCGAAACCTTCGATTTTCTTAATGTATATCCAGAATTCCATATTGCTCCCTTATTTCCCTATACTCACACTTCCTTTTCAGTCTCTTTATCTCTCTCTGTCTCTCTCTCTCTCTCTCTCTCTCTCTCTCTCACACACACACACACACACACACACACATCTCCACCCATTGCTCCATCAGTGATCATCACACAGTCTTCCATTAACTTCGCAGCAAGCGGTTTTCCATCTCCCTCAGATTGCTCTTGTTTGTCATCCTAAGCTCTGCCTTCAATCATGTTTGCCCACGCCTTTACAGCACATTGCCCATTTAATTGGATTGAGAACCCCGTTTTGAATATGTAAGAGCGGGAGCTGCATAATAATCAGAAATATTCAAATGAAGGACAGTGCTGTTAATTGACATTTCTGGATGTGTTGGTGAGGACAGAGAGCTCTTTTTTATGGGTTTTATGAGGGTTAACAATGCTGTGGGCTTTCTAAGGGGTTTGTTACAGAAGAAAATATCTTAAATGGGATCTACCACAGAACTAGTGTAGTCACCTCTCCTATCCCGATATCATCAAATAATAAACATTGCACTGAAAGATGAAAATGTCCTTTCATGCCCAGTTTTAAAGGGGTAACACTTGAATGTACAGATGATGCTGATACATTTGGCTCTACCTTTCAGAGCCACAGACTCAGTCAGGAACATCGCTCATACTGAACCAACATTTGTTCCTATTAACACCTCTTTAACACTAAAATGCAACATGAGATGAGATCAAACACTTTTGATCAGTGTGGGCAAATCAGGTCTTTGCTGCAGAAACTGACAATGAACATAATAAGGGGAAAATAGCTATAGGAACACAAACAGATTGCAAAAATAGACAGTAAAACAGCAATAGAGAAAAGTATATAAAGCAAAATAGAATATTTACAGTTATTTATAGTCGACTGAACTCCTCCACCAACACACTCTCGCCACGCTGACGGTATGGTTGAATGTGGTTATTGCAGAAGTAGATTAACAGTAGTGCCTAACATGTCACTTGCAGTACTGCCTGAATAACATCCATACAACAACATGACAAATAAAAAACAAACAAAAAAAAAAACAAATTGATCTGAATAAAATTGCACACCAGCCCTTCCCATTTTACCAAATCTGGGTATTGCTCTGTTGATTATGAATGTTGATTATTGATGTAGTGAGGGCAGAATAATAACGGCCCATACATCAGATATGTTAGAGCTGGTGGGTGGGTGTAAGGTCAGCTCTGCGGAGTCAGTCACACCTTAGTGGAATAAGACCACACTTTGCTAAATAATGAAAGAGAACTGTCACTGTATTCACTGGAGCAGAACTAAGCAGTTCCCACTAAATGACCAAAGGGTAATGGGCTGTAGCAAGGAAAACAGCCCCATTATTTGGTAAGTGAGTAATATCAGGTGGATGGATGGATGGATGGATGGATGGATGGATGGATGGATGGATGGATGGATGGATGGATGGATGGATGGATGGGTAGGTAGATTGATAGATGGTATGGAATGATAGAATGATATGCCTTTCTTTAATAGAATACACGGATATAATCTTTTTCCACGTTCTTTTGATGTTGGAGTCAATTGATCGGCAGCACCAATGGTAGTACATGTGCTTCAACCACGCCCAGAGTCAGGATCACAGGGAGCTGATGCCTGAGAAGTGGAAGGAGCTGTGATGCTTGGATCCTTCCCATGTGTTTTGAGATCAAACACCTTTTAATGGTGATTAGAGCTTCAGGTTGTAACGAGACCGCACTCAGATCTTGAGGGAGATATCTATGTCTGTACGAACACCTGCTGCCTATTGCTGTAATTAAAGAATATGGAATACACCTTTTGGTGTACTGCTTTATCCAACAAGTAGCCTTCCTGCACTAGAAGAACCCTGGAATATATCAATATAAAGAGAAGACCAACCTCATCAGAAAAAACGTCCAGCTTGTCTTTGCAAGACAGTTATTATGATCCATATTTACATTTATTATTAAGCTGCAACATCTAGTGGTTGTAATTATGACGGGAGCAAAGGAGGAAGTCATGTGATGTAGTATAAAGTGCAAGAAAGGTGGGTGGACTTTCTGGTTTTAACCTAAACCATGATCTTTTCCTAAACCTAAAGAAGTAGTTTTGCTGCCTTAACCTGAGGAAACTGCACCCTGTTTTGCAACATTAACCAAGTGACAACGAAGGTTTGGTCCGCCTATCGCTGGTATTCTCCAACGGTCATATATGTCATTTTAGGAGTCATTGGCAATCGACCTATTGAGTTGTCTAGGTAGGAGGACGTGTTGAAGAAGACAGTTGGAGTGAGGAAACCAGAGAAATGCATCAAGGGAAAACTGCTGTCAGAAGCAGAGATGGCAAGATCTCAAACGGAGAGAGAATAAAAAACAGCATAAAGCAGTGACTTATAACAAAGTGACACAGTTCAAAACAAGGCTGAGTCCTCTTCTCATTACTTTTGCCACACACACACACACACACACACACACACACATACACACACACACACACACACAATGGCTGACAGTGAAAAGGGTGATTCCACGTCTTTGAGCTGACATAAAGATCAGTGTTCCATGGCTCAGGGGGCCTACTGAGCACGCTCACTGTCGACTCCGACACTTCCCGACACTGCTGCCTCAGGGACAAGAAGACCCTGTCTCTTGTGCTCATGCACACATAGGCACACACACATACGGACATGAAAAATCACAAAGAAATGTGTATGTATGTGTGCTGCAATTGTCCTTTGCGTGTGCACCTGTGTGTGTGTGTGTGTGCGTGCGCACTTGCAAACTCAAGTTTAAGTATGTGTGTGTGTCCATCCATGCCCGGGTGCACAAGTGTGTATGACACTGCCCTTCTGCCTCATCGGTAAATGCCAGCAAGGACCAGTGTGTCAGTATTATGTGCAAATGCCAGTCATGATAAGGAAGAAGGGCAATTACCACTGTAGGGCTTTGGAGTTAGACAGCTTGTGGCTTTTGAAAAAAAGAAAAAATGACTTGGACACATTAAAAGGTTTAGGTTTTTGTTAATCCCAGACCCTCTTCAATCCAGAACAGCACTGACTTAAACAAATAAAAAGTTAACCCTGATGTGATTATTGGGACCTCTTTCTGAGTGAAACAGATGCCACCTGTTTGGTGGACGAGGAGCATTCAGGCCACCATAATTGCAAGCTTTCATCCTACCAAGTGCCCTGAGGACACTGGATATCCTCCACTTTCAGAGTCTGTAGGTAAGCTTGGTAAATCAATGCCCCGAGATGAGGATTTTTCAACATTGTTATCATTCTCCTAAGGTTGCAGCTCGTAAAGCCAAAGTCAACAACAATGTGCAGCTGCTGCACTGAGGGAGAGTGGGAAATCAGGTTTATTGGAGCTGTGATTGTAAATGTAAGTAAAACATATATATGTATATTTAGGTTTAAAAGCTCCAATCTGTTTCCAATTTGAATCCAGCTTTGTGAGAGATTTTCTTTCATTTGCAAATGTTTAAGATCATATTTCCCCAGTGAGAAATGTGACTGGATTGTATCTTACCACAGGGGCATCCAATGTAAATCTGTTTCCCGTGGGAGATTTCACTTAAATTTGATGTCATGATAAAAAAAAAAAAAAATCAACAACATCCAGTCGAAGGTCACTGCTTTTGGAAACAGACAACTTTTCAACGCCCCCCTGGTGTTTGCTAGAGCCCAGCAACTACTAGCAACACAGGACACACTGCTTTTTTGCTTGAACTAGAAGAGAATATAAGGGGGAAAAGCGTGAGGTCATTCATTTAGTCTATAGCCATTGTACTGTGCTATCATTTATTTCATAACAATAAAAGTTAAAGCAAAAAACTTTTGCCAGATAGAGCTGTCCTATTGTGTACATAAGTGCACTCTGCACCACTACTAAACAATCATTCAGAAAGTACTTCTAGGACTATAACTATTAAGCACCTCTATAACTGCTAAGAATGCAGCTTATTAACAAAGTGTAAACTTGATGTTTACCTTCTGATGTCACTGTTTTACATAGTTTATTCATGAACATGTGTATCGCTTCTGGGCTTGTACGAGGGATATAGATCATTCTGTTTGAAATGTGTCATGTCAAATTGATACACATGAACATATGAGGTGCTTTAAGGCTTGTTACAGTGTGTGATATTTTGTTTATTAATGTTTTCTTGTCAGCATCAACACATAGCATGGTATAACATTTCCTTCAATGCACCACTCACACAGCTAGTATACCGTATATATAAACATGTGGTCATGCTGGTGTATCTGTGTCTGAGGACATTTGCATGCACCTACATGTGTGTAAAAGTTGTGTCCATGCCTATATATTCCTGTGTGTGTGTATTTGTGTGTGTATGCATGCCCATAAAATGTGGATACACATATCAAATGGGATTGAGGTCACCAGTGTAATGAGCTTTGTTGTTGTCCCCACATGGTCACTGGGTATCCTATCAGTAAAGGGCTGAACAGACGGGAACACACATGCACACACGCGCGCGCACACACACACACACACACACACACACACACACACACACACACACACAGGTCCCCCTGGAGCAGCGTACATATAGGCGACATGTTGGCACTGATGAGGGCAGACAGCTCGCCCCTCACACATAGACAGGCCCAGACAGGATGGCATGGTGCCAGCAGCAGCTATGAGGTGTGTGTGTGTGTGTGTGTGTGTGTGTGTGTGTGTGTGTGTGTGTGTGTGTCTGCCCGCCTCAAGTGTCCTGCTGGGAGTTAGACTCCATGTTATAAACAAACAGACAAGAGCAAATAGGAGATGGGAGAAATGGAAAGAGAGCGGGACAGAGATAGAAAAAAACAAAGAAAGTGAGAAATAAATACCCATTCCTGGTTTCTCTCTATTGATCCATCCATCTGTCTCTCTTTCCACTTTCCACAGTTTGTCTTTTCTATAACACAAAGGATAGATGAGAGATAATAAAGGACAAATCTTCTGGTGTGACTTGTCATGTGATGTCAGTTCAAGTCACAAGTCAAATACCTTCTTTCAGCCATATGCTTTATGGTTGAGAAAATGTCCCCTGTGTGCAGTCTCAAAGCTCCCACACCTCTGTAGGTGTAAATGAGACTGAGGCAGCTGGCAAAGGCCGACTTCCAACTAAGACAGAACGAAAGAGCAAACGAGGGAGAAGGCTGACATTCTGTCTCCTTAAAGCTCTTTTCTCTCACATACACACCTCAAGCAGAACGACACACACACC
Organism: Chaetodon trifasciatus; assembly: GCA_037975065.1. NCBI lineage: Eukaryota > Metazoa > Chordata > Actinopteri > Chaetodontiformes > Chaetodontidae > Chaetodon > Chaetodon trifasciatus. The sequence goes on along the minus strand of JBBMOE010000005.1, from coordinate 4,523,426 downwards.
TACTTACTGTATGTGAACCACACAGACCCCCTGTTGTTCACGGCACTAGCTAGTTATGCTAATGTCTCTCCACACTAAGACTGTCAAGGCGTGGAACAGGATTAGCATAAAGTTGATTTCAAAGCGCACACACACGCACACACACACACATACACGCATCTTGGCTATTTAAAATAATCACTCTTCAGACTGAGTATGAGTAATCAGCGTAGGGTGTCAGGCGTTAAAAGAAAGGAACATATATGATGTGTATGTAAAAGCAATGTCTGCAATCTTGACATTACGAGCCTAACTAAATCTGCATAACAGCAATCTTAAAGTAATTTGCAATTTTCCTGAAATAGGGTCTGAGCCCAGAAGTGACAAAAACAAGCACAGTAAACAAGTAGTGCTGGATTAGTAGAAAAACCTGAAAATGTTGTACATTATTCTTGAAGCTCACATGTACAAATGCTAATTACAAAAATTAATAGCAGGTAACCACATCTCATATGGTTGAATTATATATTGGCCCTTAACTAGAGCCACCACCTAATAATCACTTTTGTCCTGCATTGCATGCATTTTAGCACTGAGTCATTAGGATTATGCATCTGGATCAAAACAATGTAAGCGCTTCTCTTTCTTCATTCATTTCAATGAAAATTTGATTACAGTGAAGTAAATGATACTTTGAATGTATGCATGAAAAAGTCAAAACATCCTCATACTTAAATGACTGAATAGGTCGATTGCCAAGCACTCCCTTTGGTTAAAAACTGTGACGTATGCTGCTTGTTTGACCCATCCATCCACACCACCCTCCTCCATATGTACTTTCTTCCCGTCAGCTGACTTCCTCCTTTGCTCCCATCATAATTACTATGGCCACCAGACAAAAAAATAAATATGTGTCATTATAACCTACAAGGTCAACCAGTGCTCACTCCTAGGACACTTGGACAGGATCCCTTGGCAGCACTTTTTAAGGCACTGGGCATCTGTAAAATCTGTATAATATATAATACTGAGTATAAAACTTCTCTGTCTCTCTCTCACACACACATACACACTGAATTCAACATAAAAACTTTGGAATTTCCTCAGCCTTCCTCTTCTTGATTCCAGTATCCTCTCCATGCTGTCAACTCAAACACTGTTGGTGCAGTGCACTACAGAGGGCCAGTCCATGTGCACTGCATTGTGCAGTGTTCCATCAGTTATTGGAACTTATTGAAGATCTATATACAGCAGTGGCACTTTTTAAAACTCATTAAAACCTCAACACAAAAGCCTCTGGTGAATAATGATGCATCACACATGATGTTAGAAGCTGGAAGAAATGACAATACTACTTTTCCTACACTTAAATCAAATTAATTCTTCCCTTCCTCATATGTGTGTGTATTCACAAAGCACCAGATACGCATCAACAAAAGTGTGCACACATGCACATAGTCTCACGCACACACAAAGTGGCCATACTGCAAGGCTATCAGCTCCAGCACACCATTGTGGGTTTCATCAGATGTTTCACTTATTTTTTTCTCTCCCTCTGTTTTCACTTTCCCAGTATCTACGGGAAACGACAGATGGATGGAGAGGAGGGGAGAGCAGCAGAGGGGGTGTTTTCTTTCTCTTTTTTTTACTTCTTTTTTTGAATCTAAACTAAATCTGAATTCTGTGCTACCATATGCTGACCTGCAGAAGAATGTGCTCACAAATCTAGGCAAACATTGAATGAGACTAAATATTAAGTAAATGCAAAGAGCACTGACGGAGACCTTCACACTGTAGCGCTGCTATAAATTGCTAAAGTGCTGCAGCAGGCAGAGGAGGATTAATGGGTGAGATTAAAGTTTGAATATGGCTTTAAACGTAACTGTCAAGGTAAAGATGTGAAATCAAAAAAGAACAAGGCCTTTAGATGCACCAATAAATTAACTAAGTGATGCTTTCTGTGTTTCCAAAAGGTGATGCTTAGGAACCTTCATTCCAAAAACCCTGGGCACCATGTGAGGTTTTGTGCTATTCAGTGTCATGTTTTCAAGTTAGCAAAACTGTTTCAGTGCACAAGAAGTTGATCTAAAAGTTAGTTTTCATTGAATGTCAAACATATATTTCACTTAAAACAGGCCAGTTTATGTCAATCTATGTGCAATAAGGACTTCCATAAATCACATGGTCATTGACAGAATTATTTCTTGCTAATGCTTTTGAGCTGTCTTTGACTTCTCTCTTTTGCCCGAGCCTAAAGCAAAACACAGCACCGAGAAAAACATTTTAAATAGACGCTCTTATATTCAATGATATGTGTCTGAGTTTTCAAAGCTGTTTCCACATTTGTGGAAATGCAGAAATAGTATGAAATGCATACACTTTGAAAAAATGTGAGGGGGTTTTTCAAATCAACTGTAGTGAGTAGGGGGATGCCCCAAAGGCCTCGCCTTGATCGAGTGTGGAGGTATATACACAGAGCTGGCATTCTGGTGCTATCTCACACACACACACACACACACACACACACACACACACACACACACACACACACACACACAATCATACAGAGTGATATGGGGGTTCATCCCACAGATATGATGGGAGATCATTCGTGTGCATGGAGTGAAAGAGCCCCCATGCCCCAGACACACATACACATGCACGCACACATACACACACAAACACACTGCCTGTCTGCCACGGGTGTCAGTACATCTAAAAGGTCTCAACATAAATGGGATTAATGCAGTCTCTCTCCCATCGGCAATCATTAAGCATTCTGTTTAAAGCGCAAACACACTCAAAATAAACGCACTTCCACTCTCCCCTGCTGCAGTAAATTATTCAAAGAAGAAAAAAAAATTAAAGGAAAGAGAAAAAGAGAGAAACTGAGATGGGGGGAAATATGAGCAACTCCTCTGAGGGGAGGAGGTGCGATGGATAGGAGAGGCAGATAAATAAGAATGCAAGGGGAAGAGGGATAACATGAAAGAATTGTTTTAAAGCTGAGAATCCTAAAAAGCGGCTTTGTCACTCAGGAGTGATGCCCGCTTTCTCTCTCACGCCACTTCTCTCCGTTTGTCTCCACTTCCCATTTTTCCTTTTTTTCACCCTTCATCTCGCTCATTCTCTACTGACATGTTCCTCCCTCTTTCTCTGACTTTCGCCTCCCACCTCCCTCCCAGTTTGAAATCCCTGCTTGCAGCTTGCCATACGTTAATAACTATTTACTTCCCACTGAGAGCAATTACGCTAAGAAGCCTTTTTTTCTGCTTCTTTCATATTCTTGAACTTTTGAAACCAGGCATATAGTTTGAAGTCCATGTTTGGAGGCCTTAACTAGATAGAGTATGGGTAGCATGGCTCTTGGTTGCAAATGGATATTTGGTAAAGGGATAAGATAGATGTACAGACCAGAAAAAGCTTTGTGATATTTTGTTGTAGACTTCTTCCAAAAATTGTTTTAGTTTATCAAAGCGGGTTTAAATTGGAGCTAATGGAAAGAGGAGTATTAGTGCAGAAGATTTGTTTTTCTAATGTTTTTCCTTTCCTCTCTTTATCCAGTAAACAAAACCAGGGCACATTTGATTTGCCCACCAAATGAGAGCCATTTTTCCTTGAATCTCTCAGGAAAATGAACAAACCTGAATGCTATTTTTGCCATCACACTGTGCAGTATGCCGCATTGAGAGATCTTCCTGAAGCTAAAAGACTGTGGCTTGAAGAAATGCTGAGAGATGTATCCATAGAAATTTAAAAAAAAAGGATTAAATACCTCAACTATTCACTCAGCAGTTATTGACTGTCTACATGAAGCACAAGAGCATGGCTGATACTGACATGGTTTTTCAATCAAACTAAATGAGGGCATACAACTGAAGAAGAAATACTCTCAGATGGAATCAACATAGCTTGAGTGTCGAAAGGGGTAGAAATCTCGAGTTTGAGGGAAATGTAATGAAAGGAAAGCAAAGGTAAGTGATTTCCTTACTGCTATTCAGAAATACAACCACTACCATACATCATAGAGTCATTGCAAACAGATGAATTTTCATTTTTTTAAGCGAACATTTAAGATTTTGTGACTTTTGTCAAACCTAGTTGTTTGTTTTTGATTAATTTACTTTCTAAGTGTAAATGTACATCTTGAATATTTGATGAAGGCAGGCTCTGGGTTTATGAGTGAACACACAACCTTCAGTAACTATCTTTTTTCCTCACCTTTCATGAACCCACTTTCAGAAACAAAAGGCGATTCATGCCTGTCTGATTTTGTTCAGTCAACTTTGTGTTTAACATGTGTAAAATCTTTCTCACTAATTCGAGGTGCCTCACCTGCTCAGCACTGCCATGTTATTCCTATCGCTAGCGTGAGGCTCAAGGTTAGATCTAACATGTCCTTACTTGAATGCTGCCCCAGTCTTTTTCTCTTCTTCTGCTCATTTATTTGGGAATGCTGAAATTAGCCATAATTAGGGCTCATCATTCTCACTTTTATTTTTTTCTCATCTTCAAACCAAATCACAAATAACAACACATAAATCTGAGAAGAAATTCCATTTTAGTAATACCACTAGCAGTGCAAACACTTGAGTTTGACAGTTGATTTTCTATTTTTCTATGCTTTGACTTGGTAGAGGGATGCTGGTGCATAATCAACAGCTCATTTGCATTTCTTTTCCATTTTCTTCTTCACTTCCTATTACCAAAAGCAAACTCTAAGCTGTCATCATTGCATGACAACCTCGTTTACTGTAAACCTCTGGGATCAGTGACTTATAGCAGCAGGAAACACAAAAACTTTTGGGTGCGTGGGAACAAAAAAATCTCACTGAAAATCACTTTGAACCAAGCTGCTGCAGTATCATTATCTTAAACCATAATGGTTAAACATATTTACAATATGAGGCTGTATTTACCATATCTACAGTATAATCAGACTGTGCAGTGATTATGATGTTTCATTCGCTCTGTAGCAGCTTACCACTTGATATTAAAATGCATTTTTAGAAATTACAATTTGTGCAATAGTGTCTGACTCATTTTTGAACTCGAACAAGATCCACAAGCTTTAATGAGTTTCTCCCAATCAAAGAGGGTGCTACCATCATAGAAGTGGGTGTAAAAAATGTGCGTGATTGGTAGGCTGAACAATAATGAAGTAATCTTTCCTGCCACAAGCCAGTTTTAGTGATAATTAAGCAGGCATGGCGTCATTGATTAAAAAGGCAGTAAGATATTTGTCAGTCTTTTTTGTTGTTGTTCTTCATATACTGTATGTGTTGTGCATGCTCTCCTCTTTCCTCTTTTTCACCCCCTGCCTCTGGTCCTGTCTTTATTTCTTTCCCTCCCTTTTTGGGCTATCTTGTCCATATACTGTATCTCTTCCCCTCCTCCTTTCATCAAAGTGAATTAACAAGTAGTCATTCTGATTAACTTCACATGTAATATGCAGCCGCACTGACATGAAATACATAAAAATAATTCCCACTTTTTTTTTTCCAATTAGCTATGACTTTGCTGCGGTTAATTACATTTCTCTTGGTTCAAAAGCTAGATAGAACAAGTCTTCTAAGTGTAGATACATATTCCACTTATCTGTCCAACAGTGATTTATGAAGCCTTGAGATGAAACAGCAGAACTGTTAAGCAATTTTTCTGCTAATGCATGGGTTTTTAGTCAGATTTTAAATATATGCATCTTATATGCATCTTGTTAACAAGTACTAGAGTGCCACCATTTGAGAATTCCTTCAGGAGAATATTTTTTTTACAGGTTTAACTTTTTATTCCATGAAACAAACAGCCTCAACAGTGGCCTCACATGCCAGTTTCTTCCACCCTACTCTCCTCTTTGGGCTTTCTGGTCTCTCATCACTATCAATCAGAAAGCTCATGAAAGTAACCCTGGAGTTGAAAAAAGAAGTATACATTGAGTTAAGGAAGCCCTGTGAGCCCTGTCTATGACAACCAGAGTCTCCAGCCATGAGCTTTGATGAAATATAGTTCAAGGCATAAGGCTATAACATCCATACCTTCCTCTCATCTCTATCTCTCTCTTCTCTTTCGCCTTCTTTTCATTCATAAGTAATGCTACACAGTGAGACTCATCAATAACCTACAGCACTCCTCTGTGAAAAAGCATCATGCTCATAAATGTTATCATTACCCCCAATGTATAGCACTAGACGGTACCATATATCAGTGATATCTGTGTGCAGGCACGCATGTTTGTGCTTGGTGTAAGAGAGCCAGAGGAGGAGAGAGGCAGACAGAGTCAGTGAACCATGAATGAAGTTATTCTCATGGATATTTTATAGTAAATGTATACATTACCGACTATAATTCAGGTGAGTGCGTGGATGTCTTTGTTAATGTGAGTGGAAAATCATACAGTGGCCCAGTGTGCTCTCACCCTCTTGACCACAGATGCTCCACAGTTTGCTGTGGAGCATCTTTTGATCCATTAAATTGAATTAGGATACAGACCAAAAAAATGTAAGTTCACACTTTTCTTTCAACCTCAAAGATTAGGTACGTTTCATTGGCACACATTAGCTCTATATTGCATTCTTCTTTAACACATTTGATGGGGTGATTTTGGCACACACTGGACACAGTGCTGTTGTTTTTTATAGTATTCAACATGTTTAGGCAAGTGAACATCTACGCTACATTGTAAAAGCCGGGACTTGAAAATTGGCAGCATTGGTGTTGTTTGTTTCCTACAAATCTCAAACATAGAATAACTGATTTTTTAGACCACTTGAGGATCAAATACATCCAAACAGTTACAGAGCAACATTATCATTCATTTGGAGACATTTGAGTCATTTGTTTCTGGCCAGTTGGCAACAATGTTCAGTCTCTTTTATCTCTGTTTTTGGTCTCCACCATCATCAGAGGGGAAATCTCGCTGCTAAATGCTCCACTATGAAAACCAGCTACTATCTGTCTGTGTGCTGTTTGATGGTGTGCATGTAGGGTGCAGTGGGTTTTTACAGCTTTTATGCTGAAAACAGCAGCTTGCTGCAGCCAAAAATGATGAGTGAAGTCAGACTGAACTAAAACAATAAAGCTTTGACTGGACAGATGAACCGTGAGCTGAAACCTGCTGAAAAGCTCTGTAAAGCAAAAGGGAGCTACATATTAATGTGGCAATTCTCTGTAGGTTCATCATTACAAGGGACTCCTTTCACATTATCACACTGCTTTCACATTGTCATTTCATACAAATAGTGATTATAACCACTTTCACAGTCACGTAGCCATGGTCCTCTCTCAGTAGCAATGGAAGAAGCAGCATGATATGGTTATGCCAAAGAAAGGACATTGGGGCGGATGGTTGGGCATAGGAAAGCGTTGTATCCACTGCATGGTACGACTCAGTTTGACTCAACTCTTTTCTCTACTCAACTTTAGTATCAGTGTGTTCCATCGCAGACAAAAAACATTTGGGAAATCCTACATTGGGGTGCTAATGACGAGACGATTCTCGACACAGTGCAAGTGATGTTTCTCTCTGAGCAGTCGGTGGTCTGCATTGTTTTAACTCCTCTGGCTCAACTCATTGGCTGAGGTGACAAACCAAAAAACGGTATCAGGTGCTATCCACATTTTGCCAGAAAAGAAAAACAAAGCAGAATGGTTCCAAGCGAGTTGAGTTGAGCCGAGCCATTCTATGGAGCGGAAATGAGGCAAAAGCATGTGACTTTGACATGAGACTGGAGTGTGCATCCTACCAATCAACGCTACTCTTTAAACCATGAAGGAGAAGGTAGTTACGCAGAAAATTAGAGCACTTGTCATTTGTTCAATGCATAATACTACATATGTGCAAGACAAGGACCACTAAATAGGCCATGGGAATAGTGATTGTTCACCATGGAGAACCCACAAACCCTCTTGTGACAGGGTCAGAGTGAATGAATGGATCAACAAAGTTCTTGGACTGCTGTTAATTTCCAGTTTCCTAATAAAAATCAACATTATTTTTACTTGAGTTTGCATTCTTTCCCCACATTACCAAGTTGTTTTTACACCTAAAGGTAATCAAACCTTAAACATACCAATGGTAAATCAGAAAACTTAATTCTTTCTGTAGTATTCCTTTGTAACCAAACTCTAATGTTGCTTTTGGAACAGTGCTGAAATAATGAAAAATTTGACTGATTTAGAAAAACTGCAAATTGCAGTCACTCCAGTTAATGTTTTCACAATATATCGATATGAACTTCGGATTCTACTATGCTGTATTTCAGGGCCTCCCTCCAGGTCGAAAAATCATAAAGTCATCTCAATTTTTGTGCACCAATTTTGCATTCAAGATCATTGTCAGCTCACTAAGCTGCTACAAAAACCTTAAACCCCAATTCTTGTTGATGTGTCTTTGAGCACAACACCGAATGCCCTTCCTCTGGGATGGCACCATTAACTTAATTAAATTTCCATCACCCTGTTAAAACATGGACATGTATGCACATCTCAGAAACATACTTCTAATTGCACGGCCACTTAACGTGGCCACTAAGCACTCTAAATTCTTTTTCTTTTCTTTTCATTTTTTTTAAGAAACTTTCAAATATCATTATTTCTCTTTAATCACCCGATGCCTTTGTGAACATTAGAGAAAAGAAGTTCATGAGGTTCACATTAGCTGTAGTGGTGGTCGGGGGGTTAGAATCAGAGAGAGCACTTTGAACATATTAATTAATAATCCATGGCTGGGTTATTAGTGTATGAGGGATTTCAGGCCCCTATTACTGTAGATGAGTAGAACCAGAGGGTATCATGGGTAGAGATGAAGGAAGGACACACTGCTTCTAAACACATTAATACACAATAACTACATTTATTTCATTCAGTAAGTCAGTGGTCAAGCTTTTTCTCATGAGCTCATGGAATTTGGGCTAAAGCTATTCAGTGAGTTTGCTGACGTTACTTGAAGCAGATGGTGATAATTCGAATGCCGCTAACTTCTTTCATTCTGCTTTAACCTGAGTACCAAATTGTCCATATGTAGTCAGAAATAAAACTGAATTTCCAGCTCTTTGATAAGTGAAATCCTGAATTTTTTATCAAATTAATAACTTTGCTATACGGGGTAATATTTCAGATTTGCAAGCACTTTAAGACTTTTGGGATCTAAAAACACCTCAGCCTTACACGACACAAGATGAACACAAATCTTGTACCAAATCATCAAATGTAGCCCACTACCCACATGTCACATGGAAAAACACCTTGAAGCCACCATGCCACTATAGCCAATTTAATTTCCATACGCTTATGCTAATTACCCTGAAATAATCAAGCTAATTTAGAGAGATGCAAATGTGTTTGAGGTTGGGTTCATTAGTAAAAGGGGCCAGTGCATGTGTGCAAATATGCATGTGTGTGTGTGTGTGTGTGTGTGTGTGTGTGTGTGTGTGTGTGTGTGTGTGTGTGTGTGAGTGAGAGAGAGAGAGAGAGAGGTGGGTTTCATTAGTGAGGGGCCTTAATGTGTGTGGAGAGGAGAGCTGTGCAGTAAAGGAGAGAAGAATAGTGAATACGGCAGGTTTGAGTCAAAAAGGCATATTATATGCACATATTATTTCTCTGATTTTTTTCTACATCTCTGACTGAGAATTTCAACATAAATATATTCTGAACAATATACTACAATATTCTTTGTCAGGTTGTAGACAGATCCTTTGACTTTTCACTGTATACAAGGTTTGAACACCATTGCAGTTTCTATCTATCTGTAGATATTAATTGAACATCGTAATATCGCTTCAACCTGCATCACTACGAAGTTGGAGACTGACATTAGACGCAGAGACCTCTCCTGCAATTATCCTGATTGCATTAGAACCACTGTGCGTTCAAACACACACATGCATGCGCACATTCAGCTACACATACAGCACGTATTCTCACACACACACACACACACACACACACACACACACACACACACACACACACACATACTCTGCTGGGTCCCTCAAGGCCAGGCTTCGGTGCCACTGAAGGTTGTAGCAATTAAAAACATCATCCTCCAGTTGTCACAAACATGATGAATTTGTACCACCAGAGCAGTAAGGCATAACTCTTACAACCAACAGTATGTCACTTTTTTTCCTCCTCCTCTGACGCTTTCCTGTGACATGATATCATCACCAAAATAACAAACTCTTTTTATCTCGACAAGGTTGTTTTTACTTTCTTGTTGACAGAGAAAAAGACATGAAGTTGTGATAGCACCAACTGTCCTGCAGTTGTTAAACGATTTGATTTTAGAAAGACAGTCACATGTTGGACTGTTGGAGAGGAGAAAAAAAAAATATATTTTCAAACACTTTCTGTGGGGGTGGTGCAGCGACAACACACATGATTGTCATTTCAGTGACAGCAACATGTGCAAATGAGCAGATTTAGAAGGACAGGACATTTTGAAGAGACGAGGAACACTTGAGTTGTCTTATTATTACAATAACTGGTGAGTGGCACAATAAATCAAGCAACCAGTCAATCAACTGCTTGTCAACTCAAAATCATTCTGAGATTAAATGAACTGAAAATGATCAATGTTTTGTTGTTACGATGGAATTTATCTGTTCGTTTAGAATCCTTGTTGCTGCATCAAGAGGGACTTTACTGGAAATCTATAAATTCAAAGCACCATTTAAGATGTGTTCCACTTTTGGAAAATCTTATACTCAGCTGTTATGAGGTGGAGGGACACTGGCTAAACAGATGTGTGGGTCATCTCGAGGTTCTTAGAGCCCTCTGAATCATCACACACAGCTGTTTGTCCTGCTTATCTCAAAATGACTGACATTCATGGAGGAGATGGGAGTGGTTGAAATGCCTGGAGGCATCCCTTTTTGTCTCTCACTCTCTCATCCCAGTGATCTCCTATATGGTCACTGGTCTGTTTGATGGTAAACAGCAGAACAAAAGAAGAAAAGAACACAGAGGAGCCTTAGAAGCTGCACTTCACTACAAGCTTCTCCAATGACTGGCATCTTTACAATCAATTCATGTCAGTTGTAACACTTTGTTTTGTGGAGAGAGCACTTTGTGATGATCACAGCGTATGAATGTGTGTGCTATTCTACTCACTGCTTTACCTTTACTACACAACATCATAACATATACATCTCCCATATGTAGTGTATCCAAAGCTCCAACATGTAGATGAAGGGAAGGGAAAACCCACCAAGATGTGTTCTGTGTGTTAAAGCAGAGCGCCTGCAGCACAAACACAGTTCAAAGAGACTAGTGTTGATGGTTCAACATACTGCAATTAATTGTCATCCTCCACATTTTTTTTTACCCACAGCCATAACCTAAGATAACCTAGATCTCTAAAGAGGCTAAAAACCCAATCAATATTCACATATATAATTGAAAAGTTTTCCTTGCAACAACTTTGATTCCAAAAAAGTTGGAATGCTTTGTAGTGTAAAACTACAAAAAACTTCAACTTCATTGATTTTTGTAAATATATGCTTATACTGAATTTGATGCTGCAACACGTTTCAAACAAGTTGTGGAAAATGTTGTGGAACGCTCCAAAAACACCTGTTTGGAACATTCCACAGGTGATAGTATCATGATTGGGTATGAAAGTGTTATGGTTTGCATAATACAGGACCCAGAATGCCACACTCAAGCAGAGAGGACAGAGACCAAAAAAGGTTGAACGTCTCTAATGATCACTTATATCAGGACCCTACTAAGACACACAAGAGTTTCAAGATTTTGTGGAGATCTTGATGAGGAGAAGCCGGGGGTTGACCCAGAACTTTTCCAAGACATGGACTGTCAGGGAGTCAGGAAGGCAGGCAAGTGGGTGAGGAAAAAAGGTAGAGAAATACTTTCAGAGCTGTGGGAGTCTCTGTTGTTACCGCAAAGATGAACAGACAATTCAATGAATACTGAGTGGAGAGCCAGGGCTTATATACTGTGGCAGCAGGTGAGTCTTGATTGAGTGATTGAGTGCAGCTGTGCTCAGAGAGAGGAGACCGAGTACCAACCTGTCAGCCACGCCCCTGCAGGGAGACACACTGACACCACACAGACACTGGAGAGACATATGAAAGACAGAGGGAGAGGGGAAACACAAGACACAAAGAGAAAAAAGGAGGGGAAAGTCACAGAAAGGGGCATCCTCAAAAGGTTCAGTCATTCAAGGATGGAGAGAGGTTCACCACTTTGTGAGCACATGATTGTATAAAAGAGATTAGTACATGAGCTCAGAAACAGTCCCAACGTTTTGGGAATCGGGGTTGTACATAAACTTGAGATGCTGTGCTACTCTTTCAATCACAGGATCAGTCTTCAACTTTGGAGTGACATGAGATAAGGTTTTAAATTTTGGTTCAGGCGCTACCCATCTGTTAACATTTGGAATGGTACATGGTGCTTTAAGGTTAGATTTGGGTTTATAATTAGTATTTCTGTGAGAATCAGGACCAGAATAACATCTTCAAAAATAAACCTGTTGGAGATGTCATTACTGCACATTTAATGGTGATCTGTTGATGGCATCCACATCGTCCCCTTCAGTTTGGAATAAATCATCAGTCTAAAAATCATCCCCCTAATGCAACCCATCGTTAAACAATCAGAGCTTGTTAAGCCCCTTGTTTGTTAATCAAGCACTTGCTTGTTAACTGGGAGATGAGATAATAGACCTCTAGTGTGTGTGTCTAATTTTGGGGGCTGTCTGTCTGCCTGATTGTTTATTGCTTTTAAATTTCCAGCTTTGCTGCAAAGGCTTCTCTAATTGGTTTGTTTGCTTTGCCTTGCAGCACTGATGGAGTTTGACTCAGTCAGGAGTTGGTTGTGTTTTCCAATCTCTTTTTCTTCCAGTCTGTTTCCTAAAAATCCCCGACAAATGTTTTCTGTGATATCACAGTGCTTGGCTGTGTTCAGGATAAAAATTGACATTTAAATCTGCTGCAAGGTGCTTACAGCGAGACAATTCCAGTATTGAATTTGATGATCGCTCTCCTCTGCTCTTTTCTTCCTTAATCTCTTGTTCATGTCCTCATGTTTCCATCGACACTTACATTTTAATCTGACTCACTGCATTTTATTGTAAAGTGGCTTTAAACATGAAGGCAAATTGCACTGATGAGTCTATCACATCATAAGATTTTACAGCCTTGATGTAAAAAAATGCCTCTTGTATTTGGTAAGGGGATTGAATGTGCTGCTTGTACACACTATTACCAAAGTGTACTGCAATCCACATAGATTATCAACCTCCACAACACTGGCATCAAAGGTTGAGAAAGCCTCCACTTTGTGCTTCAGCGTATGTAACCACAAGTCATAAATCCTAAAACAAGGAAGGGTTTAGGGAGAGAGGTGTTTGTACTCCATTATGAATGTTTAAGTCCCTTTTAGACAGAAAACAGTGCTGACAAATCCTTGTCAATGAATGCATCAAACCTCATCAGCCTGGATTTGATGAGCATTATCTCATATGCCATTAAGCGCAGAGAGAGACAGATGAATGGAGAGAGGGAAATAGAATAGTTGAACATTTCTAGTCTTGGTTTTTGAAATCATTTCATTATGGGCCAATGGACAAATATGCTGCTTCTGTTAAGATGCTTTGAGGCCTCGAATGGCTGAATGGTTACATGAGAGTGTTTTGATGTTGCAGCAGGTAATTCATGGCGTACTGGCCCAAAGCCGGCCACAGAGCTATGCCAGATGATAAATAACATGGATTTAGTCAATGATGTCTGTTCTTGTCAGTAAAGCCTTTTTCTCTCTCTCAGGATTTTATTTTTCTGAGAGGCTCTTAGAGGGAAATTGTCATGTTTTCATGTCAAAGGCGTGCTTTTATCTGTTTGTTTTCCAGGGTGCTTAAAGTTGTTTACTGTGCCAGGGGGGCTTTCGGTCTCTGAGTGTGTATTTGTGAGAGTGTGTGAGACAAACACCTAACCATGGATGATGCAAGGGGGAGGAAGAAATTTGACATCTAAGGCTTAATGTATCACTGTATCAAGTACAGAGGTACTCTGCAGCAAGCAGAGGACGAATTTTAGCAGTGGCCTACTTATCTTTGATCACGAAAAGCTGCCATTGATCCTCAGCCAAATGTTGACATAAAATAAGTCACATGTGCAGATGACCTTTCTGAGTCTCCCACAGCAGAGCAGGGGTAAGGTACAAAAGCTGGCAGAGTATGTGGTGGAAATTATTCCTCCTTGACATTTCAGGGACCTCGGCCCGTCGGTTTTTAGCATTCCAGTCCAGGCATCAAGAGAAAATGTCACCTTTTTTATTTACTTGAGGGAATACACCAATTAAATGTGACTTTAACGCCAGGCCATGATAGCTCCTCTCTACCACTGCCATGGTTGCTCATGAGCCAACACACACTTGCACACAGACGCTCTAGGAATGTGTCCTCATCATATCAGTGACATTTTAAATAATGCTGATGCTTGACCCTGTTGAGCTAACCTTTCTTACACGGGCAATTTAGAATTAGTCTCTGTGGCTTTCTGAACTAACTGCAAAGACCTGTGGAACTGAGGTTGGACCTTTGTATGTTAGAGGGAATGGTGACTCTCCACCTGTAAGCAGTCCTATAGTCACAGCTTTCAGTACAAACTCAGCACAGGAAGAACTGTGTATCCCTGCTAGACCATTTGGGGATGTGAATGGAACCACTTATCAAGCAGTCTCTTTGAAGCCCTGTTTCAATTAACTTGACCGATTACTAAAAACCACTTTGTGTCATATATACGTTGGCACAGGCTGTCCTGTACTTAAGCACCCTAAAACTTATTACACTGATAGTTCAAAACCATTTGCAACCTTTGTCAAGAGAAATAAACCATCTTTACTGCAGAGGTCTTTTACAGCCACAACAAATAACATTTTTCAGAGAACATAAAGTGCTGGCAGCCATGGGCACTGTTTGTACAGACACAAACACAACATTTTTAGCCTGAATTTTTGACGAGGAAAGTATTTTTTTGACATCTATGCAGCAAAACGCGCAATCAGGTTTTCAGGGTACAGAGTACCCACCCAAACTGCAGGTGAGTGGGAGATAAAATAGAATCAGAATGTTGAGATGATGCAACCCGCAGCACCACAGAAATTCTTTTGTGTAGCCCAGTAATTGATACAAACGTAACATATCTGTGTCACATAATACCGTCACTGGTCCACTTATCCCATAAACCATAAACATGCAGTGCATCTGAAGCAAAGCAGACTGTGATTCCCGTCATAAATGTGTTTCCTGTGCACCCCACCTCAGTCCTTCCCATCTTTCTTTTCTCAGCCAAGAAAAGAAAATTATCAATTAGTATTGTCTCTGCAGCAAGAAATTCAACGTTTAATAATAATTAAACATCATCTCAGTGACAATGAGGCATGTTGAGATCATCCTACACAGCCAAGTTTGCTGTTTCAGTGCAGTTTACTTGACTTGGACTGGTTTCAATCAGCGAACCCTGTAGAATTGTGACTTGATGTAAAAATGTACAATTTTATGCAAGAAACAGCAGATCAAAAATAACTGATGCAACATATTAAATTGGACAGGAAATGTCTCTGATGCACATGGGATCTTCATCTCTTTTCCTTCCCTCACTCCCCCACAACCCCCCACTGTAATTAGTGCTTTTTCAGTATTTCCAGCTATGTTTTCATCAGTGTATAGCTTTGCTAGCCTTGGCTGAGAGATGGGGAGAGAAAAAGTGAATTGGGGAGAGAGAAGGTCCTCTGTGGCTGTTAATAGTTCTCATCTCTCCCCTGGACTCTCCTTTAATTGCTCTACTCTGCCTGCAGGGTCATCATTACTCTGATCAAGTGCAACTCTGTTTTTCACTGCTTTTCATGAATATCATTTTGCAAAACAACTGCTTTGAGGTTTCTCAGACAGGAGATCAAATTTGATCACCTAGCCCTATGTAAATGTATGAGCGTTCATGGCATTAGCAGGACACAATATCTTTCATATGCAAAGCTTTCAAGTCTTCAACAAATTTGACACCCAAAATACTTTGAAGACCCCCCCCCCGCTTTACTTGCTTTAATCAAGCAAAATGGCTTTCAAGCTTTTGACAGTCAGTGGTCAGAGAGCATAGATTAGTTCTGCAACTAAGCAAGATCGTGGAAGGTCCCAAAATCCTCATATTTGTATCTTCCTGGTAAAATGGAGCTCAGTTCCCCTGGTCCTCCTTCCTAATTGCTCAACTCTGTCTCTCGGGTTCTTATTGCTCTGATCAAGTGCAACTGTGTTTTAAGAGCTTTTTTTTGAATGTCATTTAACACATATAATAGTCTTGGCTTTCCCAGCAAAAAGGGATAATGAAGTCCATGTTTTTTTAACAATACAAATTGTATAAGGAGAATAAAATCATTCTGCAAAAAGGGAAACATTCTCTGGATGAGGGTATCCTTTTCATTGTTCGAAAAGGATACAGCTAAAGCACACAATGATTTTGGCAAATAAAATGGAGTTTGATATGGCACATCATGAAAGGTAAAAATGCAGATACAAAGAAAACAGGCTTACAAAATCTCCACCACCTCCACCTGCGTGATTTTACAGTATGGGGCTTAAGTGAAGCTCACAGAGTACACTTGGTCTTGTCATTCAAAGTCATGCATTTAGACTAACATCACCTATTGATTCCTTCCAGCTGAATAATGTCAACTCTTGACATTTAAGATCACATCAAGATTTTATATATCGACAGAAAGGTTGTTCCAGTTAAGGCAAAGGTGCATATTTGAAGCATCAAACAGATGGTATTTGACATTTTTTCACATATGTTAACTTGATAAAGATCTTTGAATGCACTGAGGAGGGAGCAAAGAGATAGACGGTGTTATCTGCACAGCAGTGCCACAGAAAGACCACATGAAAAATGCCACCAAGAGGAGATGTAAAATAATAGAAAGAAACTTTATATCTTATCCATTTTTACCTCAGTGCATACAGCATTTTCCATATAAGCAGCATATGGACCAATGTGCCTTAAACCTAAAAAATAGCGCATTGTTTGCCATTTGGTAGTCAATCACGCAAACTCTGTGTAGTGTGCAATCCAGCATGCAGGAGCTGTCAAATAAACAAGTGGATCCTCAAATTTGGAGAGGTTTATCTCTCACTTCCATTCCCTTGATGTTTTCTAATTTAAATGGTTTTACCAGTGTGGTTCTGAATGCAGATTTTAGTGAGTAAACACTCCTATAAACTTCATACCATCTTCAGAGCCTAACATCTGCCTAAGCAGCATTTGCCATTGGATTAAGAGCAATCCAATGCACATTATGCCTGATAAACAACAAAAAAATGTTTGGCAGCATGATCAGGTTTCACTCTCACACTGCTCTTTCAAAAGGGGGACCAGGTGGAGCAGATTTTGTCCATGAAATCAATGGCCTTTGCCATAATATCAACTATATATCACAATAGTTATTTTTTTGAAAAGGGGCCCTGGGTTTCACTCTTTTCTGCTCAACAATCCAGGATTGGAATCAAGGTAGTGATGTTTAAAAGAGCATTTTACTGTAATTAATTAAATTAAATGCTAAATACGTGGTAATATTTACAAGGATTGTGTCACAGGCCCTTGCTGCTTGTTCAGACAATATCGCCTCTCAATTGCATCTCTTTTGACACATATTGTAATGTGTATTTCATGAAATCAAAAGACAGCATTCACGTTCAAGGTATGACTGGCTGCCAATGGTGCAATAATGAATACCTTTCCCTACCAAAGACCAAACTGCATTAGTTTTCAAATAACAGTGGAGGCCTAAAAGCTCTATTATTCGCTTGGCTGAATAATAAGCCTTGTAACAATATTGTCAAATATACTTCTTGTGGATATCAGAGGCAGTCTCTTGCCCATGATTCAACTCAGTAATGTGGTTAGAGGGTCCAAAAGCACATTTTACATCCAATTTTCTTGGACTGCACAGTCTGGCCGCCTGCGGGCAGGACACTCAAAGCAGGAGATTCTGTAATGGTTGCATAGCTGTTGAAAAAATTTGTTATGCAACCTCTGAAATACGGAAAAAGCAAGGCTTCTACTGTCAAAATAACATAGAAAGAAACATCGCTTTTAAATTTTTATATATGCAACAATTACATCTGGATACAGCCCTGTAGAGGACTGTATAAATTCTTTATCTGCTGCGCAAGATAAACGTATCTGCCTTTTTATCACACGCTAAATGTGCTTTATCTGAATTTCATTCATTTTACACATAATTTGTAGAAATCTAACATCCATACTTTAAATGGAACTGTATGTGTAATTAACCCACATGGAGGGTGTGTGTTCATTACAAACGCTGCTGTGGGTGAGGGTTTAAATGCACTCACTCACATGAAGAATTAACTTAAACGCAGGGCACGATATACTAACCCGCAATGTTTTCTCTTAATGAGACACAAGCATTAATACTTAGTCCAAACAATAAACATCATCACCCACTCCTTATAACATTATGTGAATCTAATTGGCTTTCTGATTGTATGTGAATGTGTGGTTGTGTGTGTGTGTGCAGATGGAGAAGGTTATCTGAAAATAGCTATTTCTTCCAGCTACTTTACTAAATCCTGTTAGGATTGTAATTATTTATCAAAGGTATCATGCTGTGAGTTAGGCCATGCCTCTTGCCCTCTAATAAATACAGCAAAGAGATAATACCAACTGGATTTCACGTGGAGCCTCACTATGAGGGGAGGGCTTGAAGGATGACTGATACATAAACATACATGCAAAAACACAACTGCTTACATTTAAATATGGTGTTACATAAATTGGCAACACATGCAAACACAAATGCTTGAAGATATATCAATGTGTGTATCACTTTTTAGAGCATTGCATCAACATCTATGTGTCTTAAGCTAAACCCAAACAATCAAAAACCGGCAAAGAATAAGAGGTGGAGGATGAATAAACAATAGCTCAGCCGAGTCAGCCTTGATCACACATAAGAAAAGAATTAGTCACATGTGATGAACACATAAGCCCAAATGAGACCTTGTGTTTGTGTCAAAACAGATCACTAAGAGGCAAATCAAAATGGCTCTTAAATATTCTATAGTTAATGCATTTTATACTGCATGTGTTTGACTGAAAACCTATAAAACCCTGCATGTGAAAGCCACACCTCTTCTCTTGATTGTGCAGGTGTGGACTGACCAACGGCAAGACATAGTGCAAAAGTGCAAAATGTATCTTAAGATGTTTCTGCTATTTCATTTATTTTCTATTTAATTCATTTTTTATCAGTTCTTGCAGTCTGTGGCTCGAGTATAAGATATTTCCTATTGTGAGATCTGTGACAAAAAACTAAATTGTATTAAAAAGTCCAAATTTACAACAAGGGATTTTGCTGTTAGGATGATGAAAAATGCTCAAAAATAGTGGATGACCTGTTTTAATGAGGACATTTCAATGAGCAATGTGCCGCCTCATCAGCCAGTGAATGAAATATTAGGGAGCTGTGGGGCATTTGTGTATAAGGATCGCAGCATTTACTGTGCAGTCGCCTCATCAACAGGCGAAAATGTAGATTCAAAAACATACGATACTGGCTGATGTCAATACCAGCTAAAGCTTGTTCCATGCAGCACTCATGCCTTTGTAGTATAACTCATACGTCATGTCATGTCAGTGTCATGTATTGTATACAAGCTTCATCACACTGGGGTCATGCTGTTGTCAGGGGAAAACCACAAGGAAATTTCAATCTGAGAGAAGCAGTGTGTTGATAATCTGAATTTCTCTTAACACACATACACTATTCTGATAACATTACACACGCAGAGAGATCCCAAAGAAAGAATGCCAATAAATCAAAACTCAAATTGAATCTGCCAATCAGATCACTTCCCCCAGGTCAATCTGCCACTTATATTGGTTTTCAGGAGGTCAAGGTTCATTCAGCAGAATCCTATCTTGTCAATATATCACAGAGTAGTTTCCAGTCAGCATCTGGTATGTTTGTGTGCGTGTGCGTATGTGTGTGTGTGTGTGTGTGTGTGTCCCGGCAGACCTGCCACTGGCCCTGTTTCGACAACAGATCTGTGTACAATCCAACAGGGAAGAAAGTCAGTCTATTGATCCAAAGCACTAGAGACATCAAAAGATCCATAGGAGAAAGAGCTGAAAGGAGCAGAGAGGGCTAAGAGTACATACATCTGAGTCTCAGTGTGTGTGTGTGTGAGTGTGAATGTGTGTGTGTGTGTGTGTGTGTGTGTGTGTGTGTGTGTGTGTGTGTGTGTGTGTGTGTGTGTGCGTGTGTGTGTGTGTGCGTGTGTGTGTGTGTGTGTGAGAGAGAGAGAGATTACAGCATTTCATTAAATTTCTATTAAGTCATATTTTTGTTGTGGGCACTTGATTTATGATTTATTTCACATTGGACCACATAAAACAATGCAACAGAATATTTTTC
The DNA here is from genome assembly GCA_037975065.1 of Chaetodon trifasciatus. Lineage (NCBI taxonomy): Eukaryota > Metazoa > Chordata > Actinopteri > Chaetodontiformes > Chaetodontidae > Chaetodon > Chaetodon trifasciatus. The sequence continues at coordinate 4,502,996 of JBBMOE010000005.1, read as the reverse complement.
CCCATCTTCCAAGATGACCAATTGATTTCCAAAAATAACATGTTGTTGCTATACGTTATATCCTCTGTGTGTTAAAAGCTGCAAAAACAAGTAGAGCAACATTCATTATTGTGATTTAGTTGGCTGAGGGAATTAGAGATGTTGTAATGCCCTGGCAACACACACATATACACGTAGATCCAGAGTTGAGTGACTTGCCAAATCTCTGGGTAGCAACACGGGCCCTGTGCCTAAAAGTGTGTGTGTGTGTGTGTGTGTGTGTGTGTGTGTGTGTGTGTGTGTGTATGTGTGTGTGTACGTGTGTGTACAAGTGAAAAAGAGAGAGGAGAGATTTAGAGAGGCTGCAGGCATAATACAGCACATTTGGAAAAGGGCTTTATGAACCAAAACAACATTTTAATTACCATTCTGTTACATCAACCTGTAAGGTTTCAATCTCCCCCTCAACTAATGCACATAAACATGTTCGGTCAACACACACACACACACACACACATGCACACACATGCACACACACACACAGCACTTATGCTATTCATCCTTTGTTTGTGACACAACACACAAAAAGAAAATGTTCATCATTATGTTCATGAAAGAGATACATGATACATTGAAAGACAGCGTGAACGCAAGCAGGCAAGCAAAGAGAACCTTGACTTAATGGAGGGAGTTTTCCTAATAAAGTGATTTTGTTGACGAAACAGCTCCATTGAGGGCATTTGTAAGACAATGTATTATTGCTGTCACAGTGAAAGTGTCCCTTGTTTATTAAGATTAATAAAAGCACTGGAATTTATCTCATTCACATGGTAGAGAGCGCCTAAATACAGCAACAAGCAGAGGAAACAAGACCTTACAACCACTGAAAGAGGAGAAGAAAATGAAGGTCATGCAGTGCAAAGCTGTGTAATTCTATGAAGTCTCATCTAAGGCTGTGGGGCCAGAGTGTGAATCCAAATATACAGACGCAGTCACTGTGGCATGGATTAGGCTGTAGCTGTCAAAGCTTTACATGGTGCTTACACTGAACATTTGATTCATTAAATTAAGAAGCAGAAGATAAAAATACAGCCTATTGGGCAATTTCAGTTGATTTGCCTGTGTGATTTCTTTTTTGTCGACCCCTGACCTGAGATCAGAATTTTCCTTTCATCGGTATGTGCTCCACAGTGTGTCAAAAACTAATGGCTGGTAAAACATGATGTATGCCATGTCATGTAATATAGATGGCTGGATATAAATTGCCCTAAAAACTTTACTTTAGCTCCCTGTTTTCTGTGTTTGGGTCCAGCCTCTAACACACTCATCACCAATGTTATTAGTTGGTCTTTAGCTGACTCCATCTGTTGACTGTCAACTGATGCAATAGGAGGCAACTGCTAAGAATTACTGTAGCTCTCACACTGCCTATATTTATACACAGCCTGGTTTCTTTCGCTTTACTGATTTCCCACAAGAACCTGTTATAATGATTATAAACAACTTCATCTGTATTCTAGGTCATCATCGTGCAGGTATTTTTTAATCTATACAATGATACTAACACGCTGTATGCTGTTTGTCTGTGTGCATGTGAATGTGTGTGAGATTTCTCTTCTTCTTATCAACTCTAAAAAAAGATTTAACCATTCCACGTACAACAATTTATAGTTTTTAACTTATTTGAAGAAGTGGCTGTACAGACGTCCTGTATTTCTCCCTCCTGCCTACTAGTCCATCTTCAATAAGGATGACACTAACAGTTGTGGGTACAATATGGCTTAAAAGTAGCACATGGCGAGGGCACGCTGGGACAAACAAGACAAACACACACACGCACACACACACACGCAAAAGGGGATGGCAGACGGGACAGGGGTAGTGCATCTGCTCTTTAATTAAAATGAGAGGGGGGCCCATGGACAAGGCCTGAATCAGGATGGGGCCCATGTGGACACACATACACACATACACACACACACACACACACACACACACACACACACACACACACACACACACACACACACACACACACAATACAGACCTCTGTTGTTGGTCTAGGAAGCAGACAGATGCCCCCTACTGCAAACTTGAGAGACAGCTAGGTGGGAAGAGAGAGGAAAGAGAGGACTAGAGAGATAAAGATACCAAAGAGACAATGAAAAACAAGGGCAGAATAGTAGTAAAACAGCAAACGTAGAGCTAAATATAAAATAACTATATTTTATATTCTTTTTGTAGATAATGTACATATATAGTAGACATTTTCTATCCATTTTTAGTGTCTATTTGTTCTTTTTCTATGTCCTTTTACTCTTGCTATCACTGCTGTCTGTAACTCTTACTTTCCATACAAAAATGAAAAATGGAAATGTTCCTCTCTGCACCTGGAAAGGATAAAAACAAAAGACTTAACTTTTCTTAAGAACACTTACAGTAATGTTTCAAAGGCCTGAGGTCAGAGGTCCACACCATCGTCTAAAAATCACCTCCAGAGCCAGCCAGTTTTCACAGGCATGCTCTAACAATTTGGGTGTGAAGGACACGACAACCTAAAAGCTCTGCTGCTTGAAAGTCCTTCACTTGTATATAAAGGACAGGAACTGCAAAGGGATGTACGTACATCCTCATATTTGAAACATCTCATAGCAGAACACTAACACACTGGAGAAATCTAGGTGCAATCATCTGGTACGGTGCAGTAATCTCAGGGAATAAGGGAGTAATCTTAACATTTCAGTGTGCTGACATGAAAACAGCAATCTACTGCAGAATCTCTGTTTCAGTGTTTGAATCAAGGCTCTCTTTTGGTCTTGCTCTTCATCTGATCTGTTGTACACAGAGAGAAGTGTACGTGCCTATAATGCTGTGCGATATCACTGCACTCTTAAGAGAATCACGTAGAAAAGATTGAATGCTTTCAAAGTAAAGAAACTTTATGTGAATTTTATGTGGCAGGATGGAGAAAGAATCACTGACCAGAGGATGTTTCAAAAGGAGTGGCTAGAGGGAAATAGAGATAGAAGTGGATATGCTTAAAGTCATTTCACAAGGCAACAAATGTGAGATTGTGGTCATATTGATGGTTACTGGGTCATGCATCAAAGACATTATCCAACATATGCAGATATGTTGTTTAAAGGGAGCGTATACACTGCATAATGCACTGTGTAATGTATTTTAAATGGAGTCGCCAGTTTCTTCTGTAGCTCATGTTTTAAACTTATTTTGATCCAGACATTCACAGCGGTGAAAGTGGCTTTATCCAATGTATGCATACGTGTATTTGTGTAAACGCGTGCTTCCGTGCAGAAGTGCGTGCTTGCTTATGTGCTCTGTGTGTGTGCAAATGAATCCATAGGGTCTCTCTGGGGAATGTCTCTCTGGAAGAGAGTCAAACAGAGTGAGCAGGACCCCATATATCTACCGTGACTAACAGGATTAAACCTGACTGGGTAGGGAGACAGATAAAAAAAAAAGGTGGAGGGGGGGCAATGAGCGAGAGTGAGTGGGAGAAATTGAGTTTTCCTCTTTCATACCAATGAGAGGAAGAGAGAAGAAGAACTTATGAGTATCAAAAAGAGGTGGGCAAGAGAAGGAGGAGAAGGAGGAGGAGGAGGAGGAGGAGGAGGAGAAGGACAGCAAAAAGGGGAAGATGATCAGAGGAGGTCGGTCAGTCTGGCTGAGATGATGGGGAAAGCAGTGTGTGTGTCTTTGCCTTTTCAGTTGCGCATATGCAGACTACTTTACATACTTTACATACACAAGGTGTTTTGTGTGTATCTAAGACTGCAGTTTGTTCTTCTACATGGAAGAGTGATGCTCCCTCCATTAGTCCTGCAGGGCATATATCCACCTAACCCCTCCCTAGAGCAATTTAAGAGCAATTTAGAAACGCTTTCACACTTTAATGCCCTCAACACTACTGAGCATACGCACACACATACACACACACACACACACACACACGCACGCACATAATGCAGGGAGCACAAAAGCACAGGTCAGCAAAATGTGCTGTTACTAATCATACAGCATCTAATATTAGATTAATATTCGACAGTATTACTCAACTATGGAAAGAGAGAGAGAGAGAGAGAGAAAGTCTGTTTTCTACACCATCCCACGCTGGGAAAAATATGTTCTCCATAAGCCTGTCCTCTGTAAAGTGTGAGCCCTGCTCAGCTGGGTTTATACATCAACACCCTGCAAAAACTCATTTACCACAAGCACTGCAATCTCACTTAACACGACATTTAGGGATGTTATATTACATGATATGGTCTGGCTGTGCTCTGGAAGCAGCCACATCCTAATCAATATTTTTCTGCAGGGATTATAGGCCCTGAAAACTGTTGCAACTGTGAGATTGTGCACCAAGAAGTGCAAAAAATAATCATATTTTGCTTACCATTGCATTTAGAAGTAATTGCTATATTACAAGTCCCTTGGGTGAGACTGGTGTAGATGGTGAAAATCAAAATAAATGAGGAGACAGGAGAGCATGATTTGCTCACTAACGTTACATCTGCGAAGCCTGTACACCACACTGCTGCTGGCTGTGAAAAGGATGAGTTTGTCTAAATGACAACAAGTGGAAGACTGACACAAGTGGCCAATTTTCCAAAATGTAAATGCCTCCACACATTCTGTGGCTGCCACAGGACCCTATGGCTTTTCAAAATAATCATCAATCCATATGATAGCACAACGGACCGCCAGAGAACAAAAGAGGATGTCCTTCAACAGGACATCGCTGACTCCAGCTGTGTGACATCCACTCTGCTGAAGAGCCCTACAGGTTGGAGAAGAGGGCTTAAGCTGCTTCCTGAGGACAGCTTTAAAAAATGTAGATGAAAGTGAATGAGCACAGCCCTGCCAGAGGTGTGACCTCATCAACCTTGCTCAAGTCCCAAGTCAGTGTAAAGCAGAGAGAGGATGTGAGTGGAGGGGAGTGGCAGTCATTTCCGCTCCCTGCCCAAAGCAGTCTGTAATCACTCTGCTCCCAGGTGCTGCAGGATTTCTATCTGCTGTTCCCTACTCTGTTTTTTTTTTCCCCATCCCTCTGTCGCAGGACTTCAGTTCACCTTCAGTTGTCGTCTCACCACAAGAGTAACAAAGTGTGAACGCCGCCCTACGGGGCTGCTAGAATGTGTTCTTTGCATTTCGATGCAACGTGACATGAAATTCAGAGGTGGCAAGAATGTATGCAAAGTCAAGTGGAAATGTAGATTCACCTTAGGCAGCGAAGACACGTGCACTCGTGTTGGTAACGATTCAAGTTCAGTGAAAAATAAGCTGTTATCCCAAGTTGCATACCTCCGCTCCTTTAATACACAGAGACAGCAGCAAAAAGGAGGAGGCCAGGAGGAAAATAAGTGAATTGGGAATAAGTGAAGTGCGTTTGAGTTCCTAGTAAGTCTGATCTGTCACATATATGAACACACACCATATACGCATGGAGGAGGACATGTTTAAGCAAATGTCTACACTGTTAGTTAAAGAACACATCCATGGGCTGTGTAGAGCTATGGATGTGTTTAAGACACAGGCTGCAGAAGCAAACCCAGGATTCAATTCACACAAACGAAGAGTCAAAAAAGATGGAAAAAACAACAATATTCAAAGACACTTGACCACTCTGTTCAAAAGATCAAGGAATTCAACTCAACAGTTCTTACAGGTTACAAACATTTGGGGTCATTTACTGAAGTTTCCCTGCTCCTCTAACAGCTCTATTTGGGGCAGTGGAGCCGGACAGAGTGGACGATAGGAATGAATTCCAGGCCACCTCTCGATCCACACTGCTAGCCAGACAATTGCTGCTACAATTCTGGGGAAGCCTCCAGTGTTTGACTGGAGGATTAGAAAATTTATCAAATCTACAGAAAATTAGTTTCACTAATTCACTAATTTACTGGCAACTGTTCATTAGTCTGATTGAAAAAAAAAGCGAATGGTTAACGGTCTAACAGGTTAACTGCAGCATAATGTCATAATGTCTCCTAACTTATGAGATACATTACGTGAAAACTTTTGTGTTAGTGCCAATGTTTTGTTATTTTTGTACCACTCCAATTAGTTCCACTTTACTATCTAAAGTGAATCAGATTATTTTGGGGAAAAGGAAAGCTTGACCAACACTGAGGTGCTGCAGTAGCTGTGACATGCTTACTGCTTTGATATTTGAAATCTTTACAAGCAAGAAATACAACATGAGGCTTTGCTCTGCTAATAAACTAAAGGTCCCACTGAGATCAAGATGCATTTACACGCACACGCACAGGGCATGCTTACATTCAGCATACTGTATAATCAAGTTGACTGATGCAGAAGCACATCCACAGGTAGTAGAGTGGTCCGTCTCCTTCAAGTCACCACGACCAGTCACTTCTCTTAATACATCAGTTGAAATAAATCAAACTGTCAGTTTGTTCCTGTTCTTTTTCCTCCTTCACTAGCCACAGTTTAAGGTGTTTGGCCTTCAGCTGCTGCAGCTCAATGGACAACAGCAATATGTGGTCACACTCTGCACTTCCTATCTGCGTGAACCAAAGTGATGCTGTAATAAAGGCGAGCGTCTCGACTTTCCCTGGATGAATAAAGGCTGATACCCTATAAACACTGATGACTGATACAAACACTCAGAGAGGATATATATCGCTTGTAGCCTACACACCATGCCATAAGGAATCTGAGAGAGGAACTGGAAAGTGGAGATACTATTATAATGGGAATAAATCAAGCTACACTCTGGGGTTTGAAAATGAAACCTGGCGTTGGCCATAAATCTTTGGGGATGTAAATAAAGCAGGGCCAGAAATTGGATATTAGAACTTCGATATTAGGTGACACGGCGACACCAACTCAAAGATGCTCCCTTTTTTACCTAAGAAGAAATCTCCAAATGACTAACATGCTCCAAGAAAGAGGGAGATAGAGAAAGAAAAAGATTTATGGGGAGAAAAGGAGAGGGGCAAGAGATTAATGCAGACAGGAGAGAGAGAGAGATAGAGAGAGAGAGAGAGAGAGAGAGGGATTATGGGTACTTTTCTTTTGCAGCCTCATCACAAACAAATAAGCTGATCGTCAAGCCAGGCAATTAATATTCAAGGAATTAGTTTTTTGTTTTTTGTTTTTTTTTAAAAAAAGGGGGGGGATTTAGATTCTTTTCCCCCTTTTGCTCCACGAGGATCCATTTTGTGAGCTTAGGCTATAAACAGCTTGAAATCACTCTGACAGCCTGCTCTATCTCATGGAGTACACACACACACACACACACACACACACACACACACAAATACATACACACACATACCACGGGGGATTTTAATTTCAACCTGTGAAATTGTAATTGCCTGTTCTGTAACAGGCAAAGGATTGTGGGAAAGCTGAGTGCAAACTCTCGTGTATCGGTTCTGCCAGCCAGTTGCTTTTTTTAACCTTTGCTATCGTTTTATTGATTTTTTTTAACTTGTTTTCCATTCTTACCCCTCTCTTTCTTTTCAGCTCTCTGCCGATGCCCATCCTCTTCTCTCCGCTCGCTCGCTCTCTCACTCTCACACTCTCCTGTGCTCAGATCTGTTTGTCTCACAGTGATGAGGCGAGCTGGCAGAGCTGACATTAAATTAACTGGAGCTGTCAAGACAGGAGAAGGGCGACCAGGAGAGGAAGAGAAGAAAGAAAGAGCTGGGGAAAGAGGAAGAAAGCAAAGAGGAAATGAACAAGGAGGAGAGACGAGAGGGAGAGAGAGTGATGAAAGAGAAAAAATACACCACAGGGTGAAAACCACCATGACACAAAAATGTGATGAAAATGTCTTAAGGGCATTTGGGTGCTATTATTATTTTTCTTCTTTTGTTCATTTTTTATTTCTGACTCCTCTCGCTGCGAGGCTGCCCTGTGAATGACTCCTCCACTCCGTACCTGTGATTGTTGTTTTGCATCGTGTTGGAGAGACCGCCTGCCATGCAAACTGTCAGCAAAAGCTACGTTCAAGAAGCAGAAGCAAAATTCTCAGAAACAAACACACAAACAACTCTTCCAAAGCAAAAGGCAAAACAGGCATGAAAGGCTTGCATGTGTGTGTAATTAGTTGTGATATTAAGTCATTTCTAAGCTGTCACAGCTCTCTCTCTCTCACATACACACACACACAATGAGGTGAAGAGGCGCCTATTAAATAACAGCTCTCTCTTATCAGGGCTTACAGTAAAGGTACCTTAGGTATATAAATATATGTGTGTGTGTGTGTGTGTGTGTGTGTGTGTGTGTGTGTGTGTGTGTGTGTGTGTGTGTGTGTGTGTGTGTGTGTGAAATCTGTGCTGTACGTGTACTGGCTGGCTCTCCACATGGGAAGAGGGGGGTTGGTAAGCTCCCCCATTCCTTATAGTATGTCCATATTAAGCCCTTTAAATTTGTAAACAGTGTTTTTCTCCCCACTTTTCCTGCAGAGTGTGTGAATCTGCTGTTTCAGTGTGTTCAGAGTTAACAGAACCTTTGTACAACGATGGCCTAAGCCTGAGGGTTAGGGACCGTGCCAGAGTGCCAGTGAGGTTAGGAAACTTTTAACCTTAAGTCGCCTCATTTTTAGCATTTTAAGGTTTAGATGGCTTAATGTAGATGTAGTCTTGAAGCATAGACTGATAACAAAAGAGGAATGAAGACATGAAAGAGAGAATAACACAGATGAGAGCGGAAGGAGGAAAACAGACCCAACAGGCTGCACAGTTAAAAAACAGGAAGAGGAAGACGGTTGATGTGCGGGGGGGGGGGGAGCAATGCTGCTGGAGAGCTGCTCTGCAACACACTGCATTTCTCTCAATAACGCACAGACACCGTGATGCATCAGTCAATGACCTTTTTGTCATGATGCCACTGTCACAGGTCAAACCCAGTGAGCTTTGCTTCTCTCACACATAACGACAGAGACGATCACCAGGGCAGGCTGAACAGTCAGGTTTTACACAGAGAGGTTGATGAGATACAGTGAGGGGATGTTGAGTTTATCTGACCTGACAGTGAAGGCTCACTGCATGCTCTACAGTACAGGAAATGTTCATACCTGGATGGAGATGCCAGCTCCAGCAGGGTCTACAGGCATCTACAGCATGATGCCTTACTGGTGTTGGTTTATCCCAAACAAACTGGATCAAAAACTTGTGTTTCTTGCTGTATTGTTTTTGAGGTTAGCATCTAATTATTATTTTTTAATTGTTTAATAGTTGTTTCGGTCTTTTTTTTTCATGTTCATGTACTGTTCTGTCAACAGTCGGTCTGGGCCAAGTCATGTCACCGATGCTTGCTCTGACATGTAATGATTATACTGGAAAATAATAGCTTGGAGAAGAGTTTAAAAAGCTATTTCATATTTGCACCCAACATTTAATTTCAGTCACTGTGGTCTGGCAGCATTACAGATTAATTCGTCGGAGGAAGGCTTCGTTTCAAGTAGGCTTCACATTAACTGACAGTTTTCTCTTTCACTCGGATATAAAAATGAACCTTTCCCACATCTGACTGGACAAACACACTGCACAGTGGGAAAGGCATGGTTGGTGTTACGGACATGCCAAAAAATATAGTTTTTTAATAAATCTGGCATGCTCCTGCAGAATAATGCTCCTCAGCACTGATTAGTCGAGCATGTGCTGAGCTCACATGATCTAGTTTGTCTCTGCAAGACAAATATACACTGGGCCTTTGGGAGGGATCCAATGCAAAGTTCTTGTAAGTACATACAGTTCATATAGATGTGTACAGTTGAGGATTTAAAGAGTGTATTGAGATAGAAATAATGCCTTCACTGTATGTTGGGAAAAAGTTCATGCGGAGACAATCATCAAACAAGTTTTACTATAACATTTTCACATGATGCTTTTGACGTCAGAATCTGAGAGAGGATAATCTGAGACACTTGACTCATCTCGGCCTGAAAAAGCCCATTCAGTCCATGCTGTTTGACTGTGATGTGGTTCAAGCAGTGTGACATGTCTTCAATTAGTGCTGGTCATCATTTGTCAGTCTTGGCAGGAAACTGCCAGAAGTCTCAGTCCTTGTGACTCTTGTTCTCTCTCCTGCATGCACTTTTGTGGTTCTTTTCAGGCTTTTTCTCACATTATAATTCCTTCCCCCCTCACATACACATCCCTTGCTCTTCCTTCCCTATCGCTCATTTCTAATTAGCAGCAATAGATTAGTTCCACCATCGTTTACAGGATCTGCTTAGCCTCAGTGTGTGTGTATGTGTCTATATCTTCGTAATTCCATCGAACATCAGTTGACAGCCTCCTTCTGAAGTCCAGACATGACTTCCCATTGATTTCTTCCTTCATTCTAAAGATTTTATGACAAGGTCATATGACAGTATTAGAGTGGAGAGGGGTCTGTTGCATGGTTGTGTAAAAGTATTCAGGCATGTAGAGGGGAAAATATACTCCCTACACAGAGTGGGAACCACAGAGTTTTAAATAAATGTGAGGTTTATTGTTATGATTGTTTTAGGGTAAGTTTTGAGCTCCTCCTACAGCCATGCTAGCAGGCCTGTGCAGCTGCATGAAGCACAGTGTTGTTAGGGTGGCTAGAGATTTAGTCTGTGTTTTAAATGGTTGGTATTTCGTATACTTTACTAGAGCCCAAAAAGGGCTGGGCAGTATTACAGGAAGGAGCCAAGCTGGTAGGGAGGCTTGTTGGTTACCTCTAGCTGCCCACACGCACGATGTTTTTACTCCAACAGATTTAAGTGCACAGCACTCGTACATTATTCCTGTCCAGAGGGGGAAGAAAGATCTGTGAAGAGCACTCTTGAAACCCAAGAAGCTGACCCAGCCTTAGATAATAACACGCTCATGCATCTGAGAAGGTTGCCATTAAACATTAACAATACCGTTATGTAGATGAGCACTGTTGTGTGTGGACAGTGCCACAGGAACAATTCACCATGGCAACAAACCAGCCCACCAGAGTCTCATGCAATGTACAGTTATTTCCATGACAACATCATTAAAAGTTTAGCTGCCATGTGAAGCACTCTAATCAAACATTAGCACGAGGAAAACAGCCATGACACTTCAGTGTGATTTCTTGCTTTTTTGTGAATCTTGCTTAAATAGACACAATGCACATTCCTGCTATTTGATGAGAAATACTGAGACTCAGATGGCTCATTAAGCTCCAGCCTGCTAAATGTCTTTCACTGTGGCAATGACCAAAGTCCCCTTTCATTTTTTCACCCTTGTTAAACATGACTTGTATTCCTGCCATCTGTACCTGCTGTCTGAGTGAATTTCTCTCTGAAAAGGAAAAAAGGAACTTTGAGTAGTTCAAGAGCTTGATGAAAAGCTCTTCATTAAGTGTCCATGAATCCTGACAGCTCCTCCATGAAATTGTAACATATGGTTACAAGTTTTTTCCCCCCAGTAAAATTTAAGTGCTTTTTGGTTGGATTTCAGAAGACAGATTTTGCAGTGAATCACATCAGAATTCGTAACAAATGCACCATATTATTTTCCACGCATATGAATTTAACAAATTAATTGGTGTTATGCAAACAATACACAACCGAGATAAGTGGCGTGTGAAGAGAGATTAAAGCAAGCAAGTTTTTCCAAAGATAAACAGATAGTGACGTCTTTAAAACTGTCTTCAAATTAATAACAACTTTTAACACCAAGTAATAATGCAGCGCTGCCATGTCTCTGCGTGACTATTAAAGAGCTTTCAAGAACAATGCTGCTGCAGAGCTAAAATATTGACTTTGGTCCCCTGTCCCACTGGTGAATACAAACACCCTTAACCGCTCAAAGTCAAAGATGTATAAGCCCATCAAAAACACACACACACACACACACACACAAAACCACAGACACACAAAGACATACACACTGTAACTGAACTGGCAAGCCACCAAGACACTCAACAGAGCCAATCTCTCCCTTGCACGGCAGGCTGTGAATTCCCAGTTTGCTTTGCAGCAACAACGGGGTGTATGTGTGTCTATGTTTGTGTGTGTGTGCAGATAAAACACAGCAATCACTGAATGGAGGCACAAGGGCCACCAAACTAAATGCTTAGACGACTCCTGCACAGACACACACACACACACACACACACACACACACACACACACACACACACACACACACACACACACATGATTAGGAATGGATATGCTTGCCAAGTCATTTTCCCTTCGGTTCCAGGAGGCACTGAAGTGCTTAGCGCACAGTGAACAGACCTCAGCCTATAGAATTGAAAGGCAGAGTGAGACAGAAAAAAAGGAGGCAGAGGTGGGAGGTGGAGACAGAAAGCAACAAAGCATGTTGGTCACCAAAATTGCAAAAATTAATTGGTCACACCCATCTGGGTTCGCATTTGCATCCTACTTTGACCTAGCCAGAGGAAATTAGAAGCCTCTGTTTTCTGCAAATTTTAGGTTAAATGCAAATATGTCAAAAATCACAATCTATCCTGGAGCCTCTGAACACACTGGCATTTATGGTACAGTGTGTTCATGTGTGTGCTCCACTGCCAGTCTATAAAAATCATTTTAACCGCCACAGTAGTAGAGTTCATTTACAAGGTGCACAAGCATAACGCAGATGTATTTCTTCTAAGGTCTGTCAGAACTCCAACAGATGAGAGGCTTAAACAAGAGCGAGCAGAAAAGAGATGAGAAAAGGAAAAATACAGAATGATAGTGAATAAGTGTCATTCGCCAAAAACATTGATTCATAATCACTTCTTTTCACGGTGTGTTCACTGTGTAAGGTCGAAGCAGCATGTAGAGCACGGTGTATAAAAACTGTGCGGCATAAAGACGAGATGAGCTGTGCATGCATTCAATATCCTGTAAAGTAATGTCACAGTCAAGGGCAAACAGCAACTGTTAATGGAAGATGAGGAAGAGAAGGAATTTCTGTCCTTGTTTCTCTGTTCCTTCAAACCAAAGAAGGGTCAGGGTGGCGGCTGCTAATTAGGGCAGTGACACACACACACGCACGCTCACACACACATACACATTATTAACAGGCACTGTTTCAGCCAGGTCTCAGTTGTAAGGTAGTGTCAGTCATTGCTGTTCCTCTGTGTCTGCCCTGAGGCGAAGAAGACCACCTCCCTTCCAGCCACACACACACACACACACACACACACACACACACACACACACACACACACACACACACACACACACACACACACACACTCAAGACAGCACATATTTTCATATTTTATATCAGTGACTGCATCTTATGTCAATTAATGTCAGTGCTAAGATAGACGCGATGCGAATGCTCTGATTCTGTAAATATTTTAATTGCACCTTCAACATTATTGTCTGTGTAATCTCACAAGCTGCTGCTGCTGCTTTGACTGACGTGTAGATAGAAGTTGGTAAGATTTGAGCTAAATATGAGGGAAAAAATGATATTTTTCAAGGGAACAGTTTTGAAGCATGCTGAATGACAGCATGGTAAATTGACTGAGCTAAATTGGGCTTAACCTGCCAAACATCAACACTGTAATTATGTCAGATTTTTCTCTCCATATTTTACTGATTGCTTGAAAAAAAAAAAAGTGTTACACCCAGAAAACAAACCTCAACAAGAGAGGCATCAGCCAAGCCTGGAAAAAACCTGCTGTCTACATTTCATTTATTTTCTCTTTTTTTTTTTTTTTTTTTGGTCTTTTTTTTGTTGTTGTTGCTTCCACACTTCAAAAGTTTACTGAAACCAAGTCACACACTGTAAAAGATTCATACTATACAGTGAAAGGTGTAAAATCGGGGACAGTATGCCATTTACTGCATACAACATTCACCTCATTCAAATGAATGATTTATGTGATGTGTCTTCAATATAAAGACATCCTGACCAACACACACGCAGGAGCTTCAGCAAAATAATCAAAGTGCTGGATGCAGAAGTTAGTGAGGAATTTACTTCGTTAGGCAGAAATGAAAAGGTCACAGCCTGAGATGGTGGCTAATGAGAAGCTCTGTCAGCCAGTAGCTAATGTTAAGACCCTCTGTATTAGCTAAGCTCATGCCAGTTGTTGGCATTAATTCAATGCTCTACCAATAAATGCGTATTTAGTGTTTATTTGACAAATTTGATTAGAACTCGTCTTCTGTGAAATTGAAGTTTAAGCTGAAGTTTATTGCACAGTACGACGGACAACGACCAAGCAAGAAGAGAGGACCAGTTTGTTTGCGTGCTTTTGGATGTCATCCATACAGTAGTTTACACCACTGGTGGTGCAACAACAGTACAGAGTCCTGGGTACTCAGATTTGACACTGGTATCACCCTGGTCCAACCATGCCTTTCACTAAATGAATGAACTGTGGACCGGTCCAACATGCCCTCATTGTAGCTGTGACTAGCATCAAAAAGAGGATGAGCTGTAGCTGGCTGATCTGCCCAACACCCTGTGGTGGCCCCAGTTTTTACCCTAAGAGGCTGAAATTTTGGACTGTGCACACTTTGTGTGCATTTATTATATACCTTAAGAATGTCATTCTTTAACAAAAAGGTCTTTGTAGGGATCCCTTCCATAAAGTTGTCAGACACAAAAACACTGACGGTGCACAAACGCCCAGAGGGATCACATAGCAGCCCGCTTTGTGGGTGGGCTGCAGCTCTCGCTAAATGCTGAAAAAAACTTTGCTTACAAAATTGCTTACTGCATTAGTCATTTGGACACAAATGCATGGGAAAAAGGGTTCATAATGAGATATTATTTGACTGGAACACTTCCTGTTTGTCTGGGAAATTGAAGTCTTCCAGGACACGTGGACCAGCATGAACTGGAAACTGCACACACAATATCATTTTCATTTATTGAAAATGAAATAAACAAAGTGTAGTAGTAGTATGCCTCTCACTGTATTGGGTTGTCATCTTATGGACATAAGGTGCAAAAATAGATATTCAAATGCTTGGTTCATAATCTTAATTGGCTAAAAGGGTGAGTGGCTTATCACAAAAAGGCATATAACTTCCAAATGGATTCACAGACGTGCAGAAGATGTGGAAAAGTTGGTCATGACCCAAAGTACAGCTGATTAGCTGTACATGCACACATGCTGTGTGTGTGTGTGTGTGTGTGTGTGTGTGTGTGTGTGTGTGTGTGTGTGTGTGTGTGTGTGAATGCATGAACGTGTGGGCACACAAAAATAAAAAAATAATAATAGGGCAGCTTATGTTTTTGTTCAGATTCAACACTGCTATCTGTGTCTCTCTATGAAACAGCCTTTAAAAATATGCTCCCCAAACACAGACTTGTGTGTCCTTTATACATCAGTAAAGGCAGGGATTGTGGTCAGCAGTAAAATACTGCAGGCTCAAATATCAAAAATAGAAAAAAACATTGTTCTATGGGTTCATCACTCGCTTGTCAGAGATAACAATTTGGGCTGTCTAAGGATGACAAAGCGCAGCGTGAAAACATTCCCCCCACAAGCTAGAGCGTCTACTTTGGGAAATGCATACAATTTCTTTTTTTTGCCTCCTATAAACAACATACTAACTGATAACTATTGTTATAATCAGACAAGGAAAATGCTGTACAATACAGTTCTACAAGTTTCATCTGCCACTGACATTTCAAAGATCAGCTGACAGCATATAATTTTCAAAATCATGATTTAAACTTTCCTATGATGCAGTAGTAGTAATGTGGCATCTCAGCCCATTAAAAACACAGTCTGAAAACATAAATGCCTTTCTTTGAGTAGCAACATTTCCTGCATACCTATGCAAGCCAAACCACTCAGAATTTAAAACACTTAAATGAAATTAAATGACATGATGGATAAAAGACGACACAGGCAGCCACACTAATGTTCAACCTCCCTTGAATTGTCTTGTGTCCACAGTCGCTCCGTTTCACATCAAAAGGACGTCACTGAGTAGATGACAAATTGACAACAGCTGGAACGAAGACATGAATCCAGAAACTCTTGCTTTTATTAGAAACAACTGAAGTGAATGATGCAAAGTGAATAATGATCTCCTTTCCATGGTTCCCGCCTCAATATTTCATGGTAAGCGATGATCTCCCAAACATAAAGGGTGTCGGTGCATCCATATTTCATTGGAGAACAATGCATTGTAACTGACATACACAGTGAGGAAATGTGCTTACAAAGCATCAAAAGAACTGTCACACAGTATGGATGGCTGCAGAATAATATAGGGCACTGCTGGATAGATGTAACAAGCTTCATAGCTACACGCATCATTTGATCACATAATACAAAGCTAGTGTGTGTGTGTGTCTATGTGTGAGCCACGCATCATTTGATCGAGTAACATAAAGCTTTGGTGCCTGTGTTTGTGTGCAAGTTTGCTTGACGTGCGTCACTTGCCCATACTACAAAATTGCAGTGTGTGTGTGTGTGTGTGTGTGTGTGTGTGTGTGTGTGTGTGTGTGTGACATGCACCAGATAGGTAAGAAAAGGCCAGGGTACATGCATGTATCTGTGTCAACACCAATGTGTGACACGCATCATATATTTAGATAATACAAAGCTAGTGTGTGTGTGTGTGTGTGTGTGTGTGTGTGTAGGCTACAAACAGTGGTGTATCTAATAACAGACCTTTCTGAATGAGAGAGTGATGAATCCTGTCACTCCTGAACTGCACATACACACACACACACACACACACACACACACACACACACACACACACACACACACACACACACACACACACACACAGATGCACACATGCTGGCTTTCTGCTAAATTAAGCATTGGAGGAAGCTACAGACACTACATCAGACAACACAGGCATGTACAGACACACACGCACCTTCTGACACACAAACAAGCTCACAAACAAGCTGAGACACTTGTGACTGGGGATATACACAGGGCACATGTACGCACACACACACACACACACACAGATAAAAATGCAGACATACTGACAGAGACACATGTGCCTGTGCAATGCGACACATAAATTGGGGCATGCATTATTAACTGTTGGAAATTTCAGAGCACATGTTGGGACTGTGGTGCCTCAAAAAAAAAAGACAGATATCAGAGAGAAACACAGGCAGACTCTATATATGACAACTGAGCGATACAGAGCGCTGGAAAGAGACGTGGGACTCTCCCACAGTAATTCTACAGGGCTTATTTAATAGTAAAAACTTCAGCAGTTAATAATTCAACACTTCAGTCATTTCACTCACACAAAGTGATGGTTGGGACAATATAAATCAGGATATAGTCTGTCTCAGTAATGACTCAGACAACACACGTAGTCCACATTATCAACAGAGTAGTTGTATTGCAGGGTCAGTTCACCTTCGTTACCGAGAAAGAAAAGCATTTCTCACTTACAACTTGTGGTTATATGTGTCTGTGAGGTTTCTGCTGCTGCCACCACCAATACAAGGTGTAAGAACTGAATTTGTGATGGTTTGGATAATCCACAGATTTTTGTATGAACAGTTTTCAGTGGAATATTTCAGTAATAGTCCCTATGAAAATGGAGGACAGCGTGCTCTATGGTGAGAAAGTGAGAAAATATGAAACAGTTCTTACATTGGCACCAGAGCAGGTCATCACATACAAATAAAATCAATCACACTGGGTGTGGGGTTCTGTAGGACATAATCATGGAGAACTGCACCTGACTTTGATGTATGAGGCAAAAACCAGAGAATGAAACACACAAAAACCTTTTTGAACAATCACTTTCCCGAAAGAATAACAACTTCAGACGTTTGGTACGAAGATCTGAAAATATACTGTCCTTGTCTCTTAAAATAAATACTTTGAAATGAAGGTTACATGAAGGTTATATGCACAACATTACCCCTTCCCATAGAATAAAATAGCACATACTGTCACATAAGCACAATTCAATCCATCAAAAGGAGGATGGGCAACTCTACAGGACCTTGTTCCTTGAAACAATATGTTGGAGAACTCATTAACACCTGAGAATCACTCTGCAACTCAGCAAGCTGAAAAGCAACTTTATTGTGGTACGGCTGACCAGAATGTGTTCAGTTTGCCTGTTTATGTTCAACATCAGGCTGCAGCCATCAGTGAACAGAGCAGAACACAAAAGACAAACATGAACCAGAATCTGTACTCGAAATAGATTCTAATTAAAATTTAGTACAGCGAGGGAGTAAACTGGAACAAAAAGGTGGTTTAAAAGAGTTGGCTAAGGTCTGTGGAGGCTGCTGTCCTTTGCCCGTGTGGTTAGTCCCACTTCACTGACTGACAAAGACAGAGACATCGCTTTGTTTGGGGCAAACAGAGTAAAATGACTGCTAAGTGGCAAACCATGCCCTTAATTCAAAAATAAAAGTCTAACTGTGCTATAAACAACAGAACACTCAGACATTCAAACAATCCTTGACTGCGTAGGTGTTGCTGACTCCGTCTTTTTGTTTGCTTCATTTAAAACCTGAATGAGATCACATGTAGTACGCTACAGCCATTTTTGATGTGTTCACCTGCTTTCATCACACTGCTTAGGCTCCTATGATGTTGCTGTCTTCTCCCTTCTTCCTCTAGCTTGCAGTTTCTCCATCAGAACAGTTTTTCTACAACGAAAGCCAATATGGCTGCTGCCAGAGCGAATCCGATTGCCAGTTTCTTCAGTCCGTCCCTGTCCAGACTGTAAGGGCCGATCAACAAAACGGACGAAGAAGGCATAGACGCAGGACCTTGGACGCCATTGGCCATCTGTTCCTGCGGGGGGAAACATACAGAAAGACAACCACATTAGACTTAGATCAGGAGATCTTCTGTAGTAACAACACAACACTGTACTGTCTTCAGACTGCAAGAGAAATAAACATTACTGGATCAACTACAGTTATTGAGCTTGCAGTTACTCAGTCTAACTGCATGGCATGTTTACTGATGTGAGATCTCAGCCCAACCTCCCTGCTCATGTAAAAAGAAATAAATATTCAATACACAATGTTAAAAATGGGCCACCACGTGGTGAACGGGGTGTAGAAGAAGAGGAACTCTGCACTCACTGACTGAACCTGCACGGCTGAGCCTCCCAGCCAGACCGCTCTGTCTCTCTCTAACAAGGAGTAAATAGTTAAATAGCTTGAAAATGAGAATTTTAGTGTCTTTTGGGATATCATTTGAATATTGTTCCTATGGACTCAAATGCTCGGCCTTGCTTTCTCCCACACACTCATGGACACAGAGATCTTTGCAGCTCACAGCACGAGTCCATACTTCATAATTAGGGGGATTGTCTTCTGATTAAATCAACTGGCCACAGTCACAAATCAAACAGCGAGCCTTGACAGCACAGTGGTCAGTGATCCAGCGCATCAAATGTCTGTAATCTGAGAGTTCTGTTTAGTCTTAATGTGTTGGACCATTAAAAAGACATCCACCACTTAAGAGATGTGACAGTGAACGATGGCAAAGAGCATTGCTGAGAAGAGCGAAGCAGGAGGAAAAAGATAAAGTGTACGAGGAGGACCAGACTCTGATGTCTTTAAACAAAATATCTGGAGTTTGTTCTGCTACATCGACCAGCCAAATAAGAATTCATCATAGATTGTTCCTGCTGATCATCAAATACACACAAACACATCTATTGATGCCACTCGATATTAGGATCCATAGATACTATCATTTAGAAGAGCAAAGGGGAATTACAGGTCTTTATCATTTCCTCCACTTTCCTGTCTCTCTCTGATCCGCTTGCCTTCTGTCTCTCTCCTCAGCTTCATTTGGAAATTAGAGACACAACAATAAACAGAATTTTTAAATCCACTGATTATTTTGATATTTTGTGGATGAAAGCATTCATAAAAAACAGCCATTTGCTTATGCAAATGAGTGCATTTCAATTATGATGCCATTATCTCTGGGCATAGCAGTTAATGCAGTTTTGTAGTGATCCAATTATTACAGAGTGCTGTCTATTGAATCCAGCTGATGTTGATGAAGGTGCACTGTGATGCTGTTCTGAAGGGAGACATGAGAACACAAGAGTTAGCTTACAATGTTAGCACAGCCATAGCACGAGTGTGACTGTGACAGTGTTTGAGTTAATCTCTCAGTAGCACATCATTTTCAAGCTGCTTTACGACTTTACATGTTTCTTTATCAAATATGGCGTCACGTATAACTGCTTCCTCCAGCAAAAAAGAAAATCCAGTAAGGGGTTTGTGTGTTTGCCATGTCACCAATAGTCAAACATGCAAATTTTACAATGTACATGAGCACATGATGCTGCTGATTGAAACCCTGAAAAAAGCAGCTGTGACGTGGGAGAGCGACGTCAAAAATAAGCTGGTACGTTTCAGCTGTTGATGGTGTTAATATAATTCAGCTGGTAACACTGAATACTGATAACCAGCCCTGTTTCTCCTCGGCCTCCACCCTCCTCCCTCATTGATCATCATTCCGTTTGATTAAACATTTACTTCGTTTTGCCTTAATGTCTGAGAGTGGAGACGTGCGGTGCGATTTCAAGCAAACCGCATCTCATCTCAGCTCTTTCAATGTGAGCATTAAACAAATTGGATGAAGGCACCAACACTTGTCAACATCTCTGGGTGGAGTGGAAATCGATCTGGATGACCTTGTGGTAGTTTATACATGTCTCCACCTGCATGACAGTTGGTAAAATGTCTTATCACCAAGATGGCAGACGATGCAAGGCAATATTGAGCGATTGATCAGCGGCTTTCCAGAGTAACCTTTATGAAGTTCACCAGGGGTTACTGTAGGAGGTGTGGCTTTGATATTTACAATAAGTAGACTCCTCTCTCCTTCACTCTCACTCTTCCTCTCAAGTTTCTCCATGGAGTCTTGTTTGACAATCCTCTGTCTCACCTGGCTTTATTTCTTCTTCCTATGGATTTGCAGTGAGAGGTCTTTTTGCTTTTCTTTCATCCTCCATCAGTAGGAACTTAAGGAATTCTGTTTACCATCACCCATCAATTCATTTGCTCTCAGAGTTAGTTTAAAAGTTCTGATATGAGTGGAAAATCTGAGAAATATACTTGCAAATTATCTTGTGGAGCGCAAACACCTGCCTGCATGTACGGTGCGTATTGGTATGTAACTGACAGCCAGTGCACGCCTACACATGTTGCATGCACATGGCTGTGTGTATGAGCAGCTGCACAGCGTCTGTGCTCTGTTTCACTATCCTCCACATCACTCCTGCTCCCCTGTCCTCTCTGATGGTTGTGAATGCTCCCTTGCCACCCACCCTTCTCCTCACTGGTGTTGCTGAATGGTTTCCTCTGTTGCTACACACAATGAAGGATGGATACTATGACCGACAACGCCTACCTGAAACAGCCACAAGTCACTTACACGAACTTCAGACAATAGGTGGAGGGTGACTCAATAACAGAGGTCTGGCTGATGCACTCACATTTGCTTCATGTTAGGACCACCGTTGGGCTCCCTAATGGTGACACTGATACGCTGTTTTGTTGCTGTTTTGATGCTTGAAAAACAATAAGGGTGCTTTTCGCTTGGGTGTGCGGTGGTCAAGTCCCTGCCATAGTGCATGTGCTCCTCATCACTGAGCCTCTCAACTGTAAAAATGTGATCATAACGAACACAGCTACTGCTGTTAGGGCTTCAAATCACTAATCCAGTCAGCAGTAATATATTTGAAAAGTGCTCTTCAGCGAGGGTGCACTGGATGCCTTTTAGCAGCTTTTAAATGTTGTCTCATTCATTTAAGGATGAATGACCAGACAGTGAGGAAAAAAGACACAAAAGTTGGTTTTTCATCATTCATAACTTTTTATAAACACGAATGACTGAATGGGAAAGGCTGCCTGTGAACAGAGAGACTTCAATAAAATTGACTTAATTGCAAATTTCTTTTCCTGCTTACTTTAGGAAAACAGGACCAAGATGAACATCTAATGAAAACTGAGACAAGAGCGAATCAGCAAAGGACTGATGAAACCAAAACCATTACCTTTCTCTTCGCTGACAGCCCAAGTGTACTGCCTTCTCTTCTATCCATCTATTTATCTGTCTCTCTGCAGGTGTCTTTTAACAACAGGGTGCCAGCAGAGAGGCTGAATAGTGCAGTCTAAAATCTATTACTAGTAGGGAGGATAAGTGAAAATCCAAGTGCCAGTAGGTGCGTGTCAGCACAGTGGGAGAGAGGAGTGGAGAGGAGTGAAAAAACTGAAAAGAAATGAGGAAAGGAAGGAGAGGAAGAAAGGGGACAGGAAAAGATGAGAGATGTGGCTTTCAGTGATAGCTCACCGCCTGCTTGCCGGCATGCTGAGTTTGTGCATATGTCTGTGGGAACAAGAGAGTGAGGACGCTGGCATGTCTCGATGTGTGTACGTGTAGGCCTGCGGTGGATAATGTCAGTCTCTCTGCTCACAGCGGTGGAACAGAGCAAAATAATCCTACTTTAAAATCATCTAACAGTACACCAGGGGTACCAGGCTGGCGAGCACAGCTAGATGCTTTCCCCTCAACGTTTTCAAGGTTTTCCCGAGGACTCTTAAGCATCTCTCTGAGTCTTAAAAACACTTACTGCAATTCCACATATGGACCTTTTTTTTTTGTTTTGTTTTTTTTAAGGAAATTTGCCTGGGTGTCTGGTGCAGGCTTCACCAACACGCCGACATATTCACACAAAGACACGCGGTGACACATACACCACATCACGAGAGCCAGAAAGCACAATAGACAGTGGTCACATTTCTCACATGATCCTCACCAGCTGTCAGTGTCACTCTAGACACACAGAGACCATGCAAGTGGTTTGAGAGTGTGTGAGTGTGTGAGTGTGAGTAAACAGATACCGTAGCAGCCTCCTTAGTCACGGGTGATTTGACAAAGCCGCAGTGACACTCACAATGAGCTGCAGCTGTATTTACAACTGGACAGACGGACGGGAGAGAAATTAAAAGTCACTGCAAGTAATATTTCTGATATGAAATAAAGTTGCTGATTGATTCACAGTGTAACATCTGTTTGATTGGTTAGCAGAAAGAGATAGACATTACAGCTTTCATAAAGGCAACAAAAAATAAAAGGAACAGAAGTTGAGTGAGGAACTTCTCTTTCTGTCTTCCTCTTTCTCATCTGTCACCTGAAATTTCCTCCATCATTGCAAATGTAGACACATCAATGTATGGAGGGTGTGGAGGTAAACCTCTTGTCACTTTACAAACACTCAACAGCATCTTAATCCAAACATATTTTCTCTCACGACAAAACAGAAAGTGCAAAATTACAGCCAAGTCAACAGAAGCAACAATGAACACAACCAAGTCTGCAAGCCACGGAAAGGGAAACCAATATCATGAGTTCTATCTACCATAAACCAATCAGAAGGGGAGAAACATCTTCTGTAATCTAATTATCTGATGTAATATTTTCTGTGAAGGCCACTGTTTTCTTACAGGTATTTAATGTGGTGTCGCTGTGGTATTTCATTGCTTTTCATTTGTTACCTGCAGTCAGTAGTCAGTCAGGCTGATGTCCAAGCCAAGCAGTTACGTGACACAATCTGGAACATAATTAAGAATCCCAATGATAGAAACTAAGTGGGAAACTCAGGCCCGCACTGAAAACAGTCAGGCATATGTTCTGTGTTTTTTTTTTTTAGTGTCTCCTCTTGTTAGGCTGTGATGAGGATTCAGGGCAAACAGCACCTTTAATTGGCATTCAAATCCACTATTACCCGTATTCCCCACAAAGACTGAAAATAACTGCTATCGCTGTACTGTTGAGGACATCCTGGCAGGATAATGACAAGCCCATGGTAGTGAGACACAGAATTATTGGGAAAGATTACCTTTTTTAATAATCTAACAATACCTATTGAAAATTACCAGCTGCATAACACAAACCGAAAACATCATCAAATACATCAGGCATCGTGCTCACTCACTGCTTCCTCTGCTGCCATCTGGGAAAACGCACCAGAGCATCAAACCAGCAGCACCAGCCAGTTTATAGACATCTGCTTTCTACAGGCATCAGCCTGAGTCACAGAACTCTCTCTGTCTCTCACACACACACGATGCACTCATTGTGTGTACATCTCAGTGTATACTTCAGTATCTATACACCTGACTAACAGAGACATAAGCAAATATGCTTTAAATTCATTAACACAAGGATGCATCAAGTTGTTTCTGCACAAACAGGTTTACAGTTACAGTAACTAAATACAGAACAACACTACGTGTGTGTACAGTGAGGTGTTAGGTTTAAACGTAAGTGCTGAACACATGACACACCACTCTTGTTACCTTATTTTTGTCTGCAACAAAGAATGGAAAAGGCCAGAGGTGGCTGTTCGACAAGCAGGAACATATTTCAGATTTAATATGACACTGTACAAGACACCATTACATGAAGTAACTAAAGTAACTTACTAAGAGCAGATTACATTACTTGGGT
Source organism: Chaetodon trifasciatus (assembly GCA_037975065.1). Taxonomy (NCBI): domain Eukaryota; kingdom Metazoa; phylum Chordata; class Actinopteri; order Chaetodontiformes; family Chaetodontidae; genus Chaetodon; species Chaetodon trifasciatus. The sequence continues at coordinate 4,478,600 of JBBMOE010000005.1, read as the reverse complement.
GGATATCAACACTGCTGATCCTGAAGTTTAAGTGAGCAATTAGTGAACTAGAGGGATGAGCAGTGAAAAATGTAAAAGTCTACATTAAACTATTGACTGCCAACAGTCACTTAACTGTTGACAGGATGTGGAGGTTAATGGGTGACCACATCAGTGCAACAAGATTCCTTATAAGAAACCCAAATAACAGATCTTATCTGATCTTAGCAGAAATGTATACATAGTAGCTTTCTCAAATAGCAGAGGGCTATAGGTCACTAAACCCCTCAGCTCACCCCTTGACATGTGGTGGACCAAACCCAAGTGTTTATGGAAGCCCTAAAAGGCCGCCTCAAGCTGAGCGGAAGATTCTTTTTCTGCTGCTGCTGTTGTTGTTTTTGGCCTGAACTCTGAGAGAACATCCTCTCTCTCAATCAAATACTGTTCCAATAACAATTAACTGCTGAGACATACTTCAACAAAAGTGCAGCTGTAATTTTGATGAGACAGCATGTTGATTTTAAGACGATGATAAAATGTGAAATAAGACTCAAAGCCATGGGTGACTCATCTGCTGAAGAACTTTGTTCAGAGGAGTTTGTTTACAAGACACATAATGAGGAAAGTCTATTTTTACAATAATGTGGAAGAAGAGAAAACAAACAAACAATTACTCAATAACTAAACTTTTTCCCCCAACTGTTGTTGGCTAAGTGCTTAGTTATTTAGATCTTCCATCTGTGGTTCAAAAGCAAATTCAGAGCAAGGGGCATTTCAAACCCTCTGACATTTTAAATAAACAAGGCAGAATGAAGCTGCGTAACGCCATTTGACATATTAGGTAAGAATACTGAAAAGAGACGTGACTGATAGTCTGATGGCTTAACATTTATTCCTTTGTTATTCTGACTTTGGCTCTTCTTGTGTGCACAAAGCGCAGGCCATGTAATACAATTTGACATGCAAAATGAAATGCTTAAAATAGCTACGTGTGCTGTTTTGAAGGCAAAACAAATTATTTGCTACTAAAGTAAACAAAGTCATGCAAAGGCCAAGAAAAACCTTTTGACATTTGAAATAAAAACTTTAAAAATAGATTTGAGAGGATTAACTGTATCCCAACCAGAAAAGACAGCTTAATCTTTGATTTTTGTTATTTTCCCGACAATACAGATGACAACATGTGTGCATAACGCAACATCAAAGCAACAACCCATAACAGTGCATGTCACCACAGAGTGCTTCAATTGTTTGGGGTGAAATACAGATTTTTGTTTGTGTGTTATGCCTGTGTGTGTGTGTGTGTGTGTGTGTGTGTGTGTGCGTGTGTACAGATGTTTCTGTTAGGTGAGTGTGTGTTTGATGACTTCCATTGTCTGATAAAGCCTACGGCTAGAAGAAGTCTGCCAGTCACACTGGGGGGAGGGGGGGGGGGGGGTGTATATCAGTGTATACAAATATGTGTGTCCAAGAATATGTGTGGTGTCTCTGTGTGGGGGTGTGTGTGTGTGTGTGTAAGCTTTGTTTTACCAATGAACCTGTACTGTGTGTCTGTGTCTATGTACTGTAAGCATCATGATGCAAAGTACCAGCAATCAATCCCACCCACTCAGCCTGGAATAGAATATATAAAGATACAATTTAAACTAACCACATCCACACATGCACGCACGCACGCACACACGCACGCACGCATGCACACGATGGATAAATTGATTAAAACTATGGGGGAGGACAGATGACCAGGAGGTAAAAGCACAGGAGGTAGGGAGAGAAATGATGGAACAGGACACAAATGAAAAGAAAGAAAGAAAGTAAAAGAAAGAAAGAAAGAAAGAAAAAGACAGAAAGACACAAGGAAGGCTGGGAAAAGCGAGTCCACCAGCCCCTGAGAAAAGGAAAGAGACACGCCAGCAAATTTGATACTCCTGTAGAGATTTGTCCATTCACTTCCATTTTTTTGTTATTCTGTCAATTTGTGGTCATGGAGGGACATTGTTCATGAGTCGTATTCCTCTATTTCTCTATCTCTCCCAGCTCTCTTCTCTTTCTATTCTGTCTTTCATACGAACTGTCAATTTGCTGTCTTGTGGAAGGAGCAGAGCAGTTTTCTTCCCTCTGTCCTATTCTCTCGGTCTCCTTGAGAAAGTATGCTGTGAAAAGAGCTGATTATTGGACGGCACTCAAGCTGCTTTTCTGTATCCAGATCTCTCAGTCTACCTCGCTCTCTCTCGCTTTCATTCTTGCTTCATTTTTTGGCCCCTCTCTCTCATACCCCCCTCCTCTTCTATCATTTAATTTCATCTGAGGATGAGGACTGGTGAAGATACTTTCTCTTTTTCTTTCCTTCACCATGCTGTTGAGTGCTTTCTCTGCTATTGTGTCCCACTAAAAGACTCATTACTGTCCTTCCCTTTCTGTGAAAAGTGCTGTTTCTGTGAATGAAGGGCTGACAGACAGAGAGATAGAGTGAGTAAGGGTGAACAGAGGAAGAGAGGTCATCCATGTCAATAAAAGCAAATCTCTCTCTCTAAAGCCTTGGTCTTGTTTCATGGTATGAAATGGCAAAAACACCACAGCCTTTTCATTAAGATGTCCCATTGTACAAAGGCATGAGGAAGAAGGAAGGGAGGAAAAAATGAAGGAAAGGAAAGGCTGAAAAACAAACAGAAAAGAAAACAAGGAGCAAAACAAAAGGAGACAGGCAGGTGATAAAAGATGACAGAAACTGAGAAAGAAAGAGAAGAAATAAAAAAAAACAAACAGGATGTTACTGCTGGTACGCATGCGACAGAAAGGCAGGGAAGCACTGTGGACACACTGCCCGTTCAGTACATGATGGCAACAGGAACACACACCTAGGGGCAGATTAGAGTCCTGAGTTCATCTGACCTGTATTTTTTGGGGGGTTTGAGGGGACCTGATGCCCTTTAAATCTAACCTAAGTGAATACAGGACAAATATTCCAACAGAAAATAGGTTTATATGCTGAATCTTTGTGGAAAGCAATGTAATCCAGTCAAGTGTGTAATGTCCACCAATCAGAGCCAATGTTACCCCTCATCGGTAGTCACCAATAACAAGAAAATATTTGAGTTAAAAATGGTGGTACAGCAGCTTGCCATTAGTTTAGAGAATTGTATTTTGGGTTTGGTCTCCTGCTTCATAAATTTGGTTTTAAGGACAGATGTCCTCTGCAAGCACAGTGGGACAAAGAGCGGTGTGCTGTTAGATCACTATTCGATCTCATCCATCCTCACTACTCATCCATCCATCCATAATTCCTATAACTGTCTATCTATTCACACCCCTGCATCTATTCATCTGCTCATCCATCAGTTGTGTGCATCTAAGCCATCATGTCTCACATCCATGCATCCATATCTGTATGTCCACTTTCAGGTCCATCCATCCACAGCCATCCACACCAGCTTTCACGTGCCACTCGTCTATAAAACCATCCATCTATCAATACATCTTATGCCTTATCCAACATATGTATATCCATACATATATTGCTTTAACACAGCACTCATCACTGTGGGTGCTGGCTGGTGTGCAATCAATCTCCATCTCTGAAATGATAGGTCTTTCACTTTGTTCTTCTCTCAACAAATGGACATTACAGACCTTAGTGGGTTCCTCTGCCTATCCAATCACCCACTTATCTAGCACTCTTTCATTTTCTCACTTTTTCTCACTTTGTCTTACAACGCTCCTCTGCATCTGAGATGAAACAACAAAGCTCAGACTCCATCCATCTATCAGCGACCCAGCCATCATGGACCTCATCACACAATCTCTCTCCTCCCGCTCCTTTATTCTTCTGTTTTTCTCTCGCTCTCTGCCAAAAGCCTGTAATTACAGTCTCCGCTGCAAGACATGGGGGCGAGCATCTATCTGCCTTCCCCTAATCGCTCATTCATCTCACACACACACATTCAGCTCAGTGTGCGGTGGACTCACGCAGAGACTCATAGAAAATAGATGGTCTTCAAATTTGTGCAGGGCAGACATCAGTGTGGGTGCACAAGTGCATATTCTTAGATGTGTGTGTGCATGGGTATGCTAGTGTCAGACAGTATTGAATGCATGTGTACATGTGTATGTTAAATCAGACCTGTTCACTTACAGTAATACTAACAGTGAGCACAGATACTGGCTGTCGAGGGAATCACATATATCAGAGCAGACTGCAGATACTGCTGTGTTTTTGAGCCATGCGGTCACTTATCTATTAGCACTGTGCTCCAGCGTCACTCTGCTGTCGTTAAGAGTTGACAATGCTGGTCATAAGGACTATAGATTACAGCTCATCAGCAGCATCATTGGAGATCACTTAATATAACAATATGTTAATTATCAATATGTTGTGGACACCAGAGACAAGCACTAATGAATGCTTACAAATCCAGATACAGCACATTTTCACAACACTCACTGATCTGCCACTCAACCTCCATGCATGCTTGAATTTGGTTCCCACACTGTCTGTCCGCCTCCACTCATCTATCATTTCCTCTAACGCATGCATGCACGCACATTTAATTTGACCATTATTTGTTGGTGTGACTTCCATTTGCAGAGGTTGCCAATCTTGTGGCAGTGTCAAACCAGCACACCACTGTTTTTCACTCATGTACACAAATAGCCATAGTACATTTTCTACACCCCCAAAAACCTCAAAGCACCACGTGTTCACACAAGGTGTAAAACGGACACAAACTGACAATCTGTCCTACTGAGCCATTGTCGTTCTAAGAAAAAGTGACTTTCTATTTTCTCCCTCTCTCTCAACCTCTAGATCTCTACATAAATTCCCTTCTCGAGGACAGATGATGACTTTACTTCCATTTTCCTCTGAAAAACCCCTCCTGAGACACATTTACCATAAACTTTAGACCTGCTATTAACTGGGGTCCAGGCAAAGATATTTACAGTTTTAGAACCAGACAAAGTGTATGCCAGTGTGTGAGAAAGGAAGTGCGCCTAACAGTCTGAAGAGCGTGACATGTTGTGTGTGTATGAATCCCTGTGCATGTGCTGTTACATCAATCCAAGAAAGGTCTGGGTGTGTTGTGTAAGAATGTCAAACCTTGTTGAAAGAGTTCAGGGGAAAGCAAGTCGGGGGGGAATTAATGCAAGTGTGTGTGTTGGATGGCCTGCAGAATTTATGAGCCAACTAGTTTTACAAGGTCTAGTCCCCACTGCTGAACTTTTCATTGCTAAGTGACGTGTCGCTTGACTTGCTGTGAAACCTTTCTCTTTTCTTTCATTTTATCTCATTCTCTGCCATCCATTTCTCCCTCTCTTTGCTTGCTTTCCTCTTCATCAGTGCCCCCCCCCCCACCCCCATGTCTCTGTCTGTTCCTTCCGTCCCCTCCCTCTCTGTCTGGCAGTAAAGGCTGATGGAGTGTGAAATTAGAAAGTGTATCATATTCTGCTCTGTGGCTCCATGTCCCAAGCTATAAGCTACAGCTAGTCAGAGTGAAAAATAACATGCAGTGAAACAGATACATTAACATGGTGTTTGTGTGTGCCTGAGTGTGTGTGTGTGTGTGTGTGTGTGTGTGTGTGTGTGTGTGTGTGTGTGCGCAAGGTGGAAAGGAAGACAGAGGACAGTTTAGCCAGCCACAGCTTATCTTAAATTACTTATCTCACGCCTGGTACACTGGTGTTTTTCCACAAACTGCACAAGCGAGCATGGATTAAAAACATGGACACACACACACACACACACACACACACACACACACACACACACACACACACACACACACACACACACACACAATCACACACATACACACACACCTTATTCATTTGCTGACTGAACAAAATTTGAATAGCCTGCTGTAAACACAACTTTTATAGTTGTGATAAGGTAAGAACACACAGTGAGGCCTCGACAGATGTAGGATAGGTCCTCTCATTACCTGAAAAACATGAGAGAACGAATTCACTTAAATGCGTGTTCATCTGGTACACAGATGTACGTACACATTAGCAACTGATTCAAAGTTGCTAAATATAGTATGCACTGAACTCTCCACTAATTTTATCAAGACAAAATAACTTAATATTAGAGGTGTAGCTAATTGAAACATGGGTCAGACATCAATACACAACCACAGATGGGAAAAACAACAACATGCACACATTAAATGTTGCTGAAGGTAAACAACTCCCAGTTTGTATAATTCCATTGAAAAATTCTTCCTACTGGGGGACTGGACAAAAATATGCTACATATGTTGCTGCTGAAGCTAACTGTTGTCAGTGTGAGAGTATTTTCTGAAGCATTTCTAATTCAAAACTTCAACATAAATTCAAGCAAAATTTGTTCTTTGTTTTTTAAGCTGGTTAGTTAAAACTTCTAGACTTAAAATGCCCTTTAAGCCACAGTGTATCGAATCTTTACGACTCATCTATCACCTTCGTATTGGATCGTGGACCTTGTATCCAGCAAGGTATTGCATAGTGTCAGAGGGATAAATACTCTTCTCTGCTGAATAAATGTGTGGTGTAGTTTAAAAGATGTGTTTTAATCTTTCCAGTTTCCATTCCATATATTTACCTTTATGTCATGGTTTCCACCCAGCTTCATTTACTCCTGACATTAAGTGTATCTCCAGATCCTGTTTAATTGATTTCGCTTCCATATGTTGTGCAGTTTTTTACTGTGTATCAACCACCTTGTAAACGCTACTATAAGGCATATGCTACAGTTACTATGATTAGTATTACTTCTGTTATGTTTTTTTCCCAGTACAGCCATGAAGTGATGACTGTTTACACACATGTATCTGTTTGACTCACTGTGCATATGTTTTGACATCACTTAGATTTACAGCGCTGTAGCAATGAATTGGGCAAAATGATCTGTATACAGGTGTGCGTGTGTTTGTGTATGTTTACCTTCATCAGACCAGACACCTCTCCTTTCTGAAGTGGTGCAGCAATGGAGGGAGTGAACGGCTTACTGTCCTCCACCGGTCGGCCTTTCAGGAAGTGTTTTCCCGCCTCATAGATGTCCACCTCAATCATCTTCCCTTTGAACTCAGCCCTCTTAGGTACCAGCACCTGCAAACCAGGAGCGACACATCACAACTGATGAGACTGAAGATTTTAAAAACCTGAGAAAGGACCGCGAGGAACCATTATTGACTGATCATTTGGGACATCATTCACTGTAGCTGCAACTGTATACCGCATACACCTACACTAAAAAAGACACGCAAAAATGTTCTATGAGGGTCAAAAGCAAAGTGTGATTGAGTGACTGCATTTCAGTGACCAGCAGGAGAAATGCAGTAACTTGCTGTCATTCACCTGGAAAGGCAGACCTACTGTATATAACCATCACAACCCTCTGCATGTTTCTCCACGTGTCAATTACATTCTCAATTAACTGCTGCTCCAAACTGCTTCCCCCAGCGCTCCCCCACACTGTTATTTAGCTAGTCCCTGCCTGCTTACAAAAAAACCACGGGGCTGAGTGTTTTCAGTTCCATTTATGGAAGCCCTCAAGGTCAAAAACTACGGCAACAGCTGTGAGATAAACCAGAGGGATTTGCTGGTTTGTCTTATTATTTCACCATGGCAACGATAAATCTCTGCTGATCACAGCAGGAAGGAAGAGAAAACAAAGAGTTATAATTACGGCTTAGTGTGAAATGGAATTTATTCTTAATGACTTACCCCTGTAAATAAAGATCATATGCAAATGCTTTTCCTTTCAAAACAGTTTTAAACTAATCACAAAGTGGACAGATTGACAATGATGTATGTTGTGTGGTTTGAATCTGAATTTACCTCCATTTTTCAGCTCTTGCTTTCAGATTCAATCTCTCTGGTAAACACTAATACAATGACAGGTGTTGTGATTACTGGCTTGATTTACAACTGTCAGCATAAGAGCTTGCGTAAATTCTAATCACAATTTAAGCAGGGGTTTTCTTTGTAAAGGCTCTACAACAGGTTATAATAACATGAGTTTTGGACTTGAAAAGTGATGCTTTTCTTCCAGACACAAGCACAGCTATCTAACACTGCACTGATAACTTCCTTAGGAAACACTCATGTTTAAAGACAAAGAATATTAATCTGATAATACTGTTAATAAAGCGATAATTTGTAGATCCCAGTTGGGATGTCTTTTTGCGTGCCTCTTTCCATGAGCAGATCAGAGGCGGCATTCAGCTGCAGAACAGCAACCTCGAACCTGCTAGGGATTCAATGTCTTGCCCAAGTACGCTTCAGCAGTGCTGCGTGCTGACTCAGATCATCTGGTGGTCTGTCTAACCATTACACGACACTGCAGGGCTAAGCTACTGACTGGGCAGAGAATAGCATGTGAACTGGTGGAGGGAGTGTTACTGCTGTGATGGCAGGAGTGAGCCTGGCTCAGTGTTAATCTGTCAGTCTTTTTCCAGCTGGTGGAATATGATAGGAGATGGAGAACAGGCTAGACAGACACACAGCCAGCGCCACACCTGCCTAATCAACACACCTGCTGCTCGACACTCTGACCACTGTGAGTGCATGTGTGTGCGTGTGTGTGAGCAGCCAGCGGACTGGGCTGGGAGCAGAGAAGTAAAACAGCAGGGCTGTGGGAGAGGTAGGTGAGGATGTGTGTGTGTGTGTGTGTGTAGGTGAGGGTCATTCGAGGCCCATTACAGGGTGATTAAATGATGAAAGAGCTTGTCTGCTTTCACTGGGAACCCCCCCTCCTACTTCCTCACTCTGCTACTGACACACACACACACACACACACACACACACACACACACACACACACAGGTGGGTTGGGTGCCTATTATACCCGTCAGGATAGATATCCATCTGATGGTGTAAAAGTGAAACTAGGCCATTTGTTCACACTCACACCTCTCTCTACCTTATTCACCACTTCCCTCCACCCGCCCTCCTCTCTTTCCACCTCCTTCTGTCCTTATCTTTGCTCCCACTACTTCTCACTTCTTTACTGACCCTTGACTTCCCCATTTTTTCTCCCTCACCACCCAATCCTCCCCAACCCAACCGCTCTATGTATTGCTTCCTTCTTTCTCTGTTTTCTCGCAATTCCCACTTTTGTATTATGTATATTGTATGTAGTTACCCAGTGATGAGATAAACTTAAAGGTTTGAGTATGATCACATTATAGCACCAAAAATAAATACTGTGTTCTTATGTAAGTGTCTCTGCATCCTGTAGATGTGGTGTAGACATACAGTATACATGATACAGGGATGTATCCCTTGGGGAAACAGATTCAGAGCATATTGGTGCGTAGTGTTTTCATGTTTGTTTTACAAGTCAGAGAGTGATTTAGGAGTTCATGCCAAATACTTAATGTCCCCCCCGAAAAAAGAGAGAGAAAGATCAAACACGTCAGTGCACTCTCCTCTTGAGTACTGTGAACACACATGACATACATGCCTGCATATGCACAAACGCATGAAGGAGCGTACACTCGTACAACACACACATGAACCGAGTGACACTTGTAACTTAAGTTTATAGCCTGCAGAAGGAGGTGCAAAGGAGGAGGAGAGTAGGGGAGGAGAGGAGAGGAGAGTGGAAGGGAGGAAAAATTATTACCATCCCCTGCCCTCCCCGCTAATAAAAAGCATAACTTCAAACATGTTTCTGATGATGGTTAAAGCAGGAGGAAATTGATTTATTTGAAGATGTTTTAAAGTGAATTTTTCACAGGTTGAGAGAGGGTCTTTGAAGCCACGCGGGTGTGTGTGTGTGTGTGTGTGTGTGTGTATGTGAACGGCTGGGTGTGTGTAGGATGGAATGTTCATGTCTTTAGGGCTGACCTTAATGTTAGTACAGTAAAAAAAAAGCAAAAAGTACAGCCGCTATCAGCAGCCAAATGCTCTCATGGCCACCGCAGGGCGTGTGTGTGTGTGTATTTGGAGTGTGTGTGATATTATAGCTAACCTACTTTAGTCAATACAAGCTTAAGCTTGTGACACCTGCTGTGATTACTCCTGTGACATGCAAAGCAAAGCTTCTGATCTGATTTACTAAGTGTGAAAATGAGGAAGGGTTGGATTAGCTTCACATAGGGAAAAATTTTCATCAAATGCAGATTAATTTACAGCTTTTTTCACTTTATGTTTTTGATGGTGGATAGAGGGTGCAGGCCAACTAAACTATTTTAGGATTCATTCAGCACAGTGTCAACAAACAGCCAGCGCGCTGAATCCTCCTTCAGCAGACCCCCGTACAAGCCAGCCTGATCAGAAAGTTGATCACCAAATGCATGCTAACAAATCATACTATTATCTCCTAAGATAAACAAGCAACGTAAACATAACTGAATGTATATAACTGAATACATTTTCTGAGTCACTCATTAATGTATTTATTATTGTAATTATCTTACCTGTTCGTAGAATTTGTTGTGAGCCACGTAGTATTGAGCATCAAACGACTCCTCTGTCACCAACACATGCTGCCTCTCCCCTACCTGCACAGAGAGTGAGAGAGACACAGAGAACAGCTGTGAAACTGTGTTTGCTCAGGCCACAAATATCAACGATATACAAGTTTATTAACGTATGAAGCATCAGCCTGTCATGAAGCATTCGTGCAAATGAGTTTTTATCTGTAGACGTAACCATCTGTGTGTGTGTGTGTGTGTGTGTGTGTGTGTGTGTGTGTGTGTGTGTGTGTGTGTATACATGTTCTCAACCATATGGTGACCATAACCTCTGAGACACAACAGGATTGATATCACTGGCAATCATTTAGGACCTTGCTTCTATCTCTCTCATCCTTGCTTTCTTTTCTCTCTCTGTCTGGTGTGTTCAGTCTGATCACACCAGTCAAAAGTGACTTTTTTTCTTGCCATTGCTATGCCTTTGAGACAGATAGGGTACAAATTCACTTAAAAGAGCTGCTACAGTGGTAAGTTGGAACATTTCTTCTTCTTAGAACCCTTCCACCCCCCCAACATAAGGCTACGAGCTGTCACACAGGCCGTGGATTAGGCATGTGTGTCTTCATATTTTTAATTCAACACAAGCAAGCTGCCTCAGTCATACAATATGCTTCTATTCATCAGGATCCCAATTCAATCAAAGTTTTGGGCTTTCGTGTTTTTTTGTTAGCGCAGTTCACCATTTAATTACAATCTCAAGGTTTCTAAGCCACTTCAATTTTAGCACTTTGGCTGAGAGGATAGTCACTACTGTTAAACTCAGGTCCTTACAAAAAAAAGGAAGGAAAAAAAACACAAGGCTATACAGGATACAATTCAAATGCTTACAGAAAACAGTCTATTCACGGCATCAGAAAATCAAATACCACAACAAGGCCTCCCAATAAAGAAATGTAACATGGAACGTAATGACAAAAAATACTTTTGTTGAAAAATGTTGTTGACTGAAAGATGGAGAGAGATGAGAAGAGAATTAGAACTTTGATGAAAGTGCTACATGAATAAAACCATCTCATGACTGACTTAGACATGAAGGGGGTATCTTTTCTCATATGTCTCCCATGGATCAGAATCTTCAAAATCCATTTTTGACAAAAAGTCAATACTTTGTTTTTAGTGCGGCCTAACGCAAGAACCTTGATTTAGATACAATTCATCTCGCCTGCATTTCAGACATTAATTGTTCATGAAGTTTAGATCCAAGCAAGCAACTCAGGAAACAGTGCTGCAGAGCATAAACACACTGGGTTTTAAAAATCAGCAACGTATAGTTGAAAACGTTGGGAGCAGAGTGTCCTGTAGGCTCAGTGGGCAATATTTGCATTTCAACTCTGTCAGTGATGAGCCCTGCACTGTAAAACTGTGCTGACTGATCATTTCCTGAGCAATGTGTCAGAGCCTTAGAAGTCATGGCTCTGACACATTGCTCAGGGTGTTTCCATTTTTTGCAGACACCCATCTTCTGTGCTCTTTTCTCCCCTCCTTCCTGTCCTTATCCTTCAGCTTCCATCCCTCTCTCCTATCTCTGGGCATTTTCTTTGTTGTTCATACCTCTCTTCCTTCCACTGTAACTCCCTCTCATCCCTTTTTCCTTTCTTTTTTTTACTGATTTGTGTGTGTGTGTGTGTGTGTGTGTGTGTGTGTGTGTGTGGTGCACGTGTGTGTTCCAACACAGACAGCACCTGCACAGGCATGCTGACAGACTTAAAAAGAGACCAAATAAATCAGTGTTTCCTGCAAACAGAGCAATTTTCAGAAAAAGAGGATGGAAAAAATATCCTTTGAACATTATCGCTGGATGGCGAACATTTCATTTGGGCCTTTTGTTTGCTCCTTCAGACTGAAGACAGATGTCTCCACTGTGAACATGTGAAAAAATGCTATTTTCACAGTGTTGTGAATATATACATTTAAGGAAAAAAATGTTGTTTGTCTTACTTAAACACTTAAAATGTAGAGTTCTCTTCCATTAACATCTTTTCATTCTGTTTCTCATCAACCACTGACTAATGAACATCATTAGTGTTACCTATGTACTATGGTTTGTTTTAAGCTGCTACCATTTTCCCTGGTGACAGCAAACATGCAGAGAAGAGCCCCTTTAAAGATGTGGGAACAGGGCGGTCAGCCCAAGTCAATTAGCTCTGTGCAAGACACAAGCCCATCTTACTTTAAGCCTCTTGAAGCTTTAATTTACTTTTCAGTCTAACACTGTGCTTGATGTGTATGATGTGAATTTGTATGAATCTGCCTAAATACCTAATCCACAACTAAGCAACCAGCAAGGAGCTGGGACTAAGTTGTATCCTCCTATGTTGATTGAACTGTGGATAAGAAGATGATCATGCATGAACACACCCCTGGATAGACAATGACACATATGAGAATGCAGTGAATTCAGTAAATGAAAAGTTGATGAGCTGCACACACCTCTGTGCACCACACTGTGGGTGTGTATGTATTTGTATGCAATAAATGTTTTGGTCCTTTCCTTGCATATCTGAATATGTGAGACTCTGCATTTAAATTTGCATTTACTCCATCTGTTGAGAAATGTCAGAGAATACCAAACAAGGCGTGTATGTGCATGTCTTTGCACAGTGAGATGTGTATTTACTTCACCATCCCAAGAATAACATCCCATGACACACAGCAGATCCACTACAGATTTGTGGGATCATGAGTTTAATTGATAATTAATCCACATTATAACGAGGATAATGAGAGAAGTGTGGCTTTGAATTGTAATCAACATTTTCATCTCTGTCACAAATAAAGGAGCAATTCGCTTGAACATCATCCGAAATTTCTCACTGCATCTGTGGTCTTTTTACCATGCAACTGGATTATGCTTCTGACCAGACTAAAAAGCAAATGAGTGAATAACAAATAGAGACTGAAAAAAGGCTGTATAGCAGTATTGCCAATGGCACAATACTGGACAACAGAGACAGTAAAGGCAGTAATTTATAGCATTTAATTTAGAGAAAAATCACCTTGACTTCAGGCCAAACACACAGTATGTGCCTATCAATGAGGACAAACATGATTTCCTTAGCCTACTGTCAATCAAAGCACACTGAGGGCAAAGAGCCCCATGCCTCTTGTCTCGTTCTGCCTCACCTGAATAACACTTGGCTCTTGTTGGTTATTGATATTCTCATTTTGTGTCATAACTACGCAACAGTATAAGCTGTATATAAACATTAGTAAACATTCATAGAGTGTTCCTCGCTGTTCTGTCCTAACCATGACTTGAGGAGAAACTTGAATATTTAATGTCCCTCTTTGCTCAAAAATCAGTTTTGGAGCAAAGAGGGACATTCAATTTTTCATTTTCGTGTTCCTACAGTTGAATGTTTGAGCTTCACTGCGCAGAGTGATGTATGAGCAGAGTCTGACACAAGAAGACTGTTTTCACATGCATCTGCTGTTATGTTTCTCTGTGCTCACTCAAAATCCAGAAGCAGTCCTACAAGCATGATTTGTGACATAACATATAGGTGGGAAGCCAATCCTGGTCCAGTGTAATGTGGACACTTGAAGCCTACGATGCACAAAGACCGAGACTTGACTTTTCGGTAAGGTAGCAGACATCTCCTGTGAAGTAGTTAAAGCTCACATTCATTCTCATTATCACAGATTCAGGATTTTTAATGAGGGAGAAGGAATAGATGTCATTTTAAGGCGATAATACAACTTTTTTGTGGAATGGCCATATCAGAAACACACTATTAGTCAAAGTGTTTTATATGCCTTTAAACATGTCTGGAGGGGATCTTTAATTTTTGCATTGCGTCCTCTTCTGTTTCGACTCTTTTTGCCAGTCTTCATCAAAATACTTTTATTTGTGTAAAATGAATTCCACCAGACGGTTCTGCCTCTTTCAGAAGCTACCCCCCACTCCCCACCCACAGATAAAAAAACAAAACAAAACATTTATATCAACCTTTGGCCAATGCACAGACATGTGTCAGGTAGCGACTTGCAGGCTTATGCAACAACAAATCTGAACATTATTCTTCCAGTCATTGTACATTTATGCATCGCTCTCTCTTCCTCTGGCCCACATGTTTTCAATTCTTCCTCTATCTCTTGAACTTGTTATCCACCCCATCGTTCTTTTGCACAGAGTTTTGCCGGACTGGATTGTGCACACACGTGCAGAACATGATATGCCCTCTTGCTCACAAACCTTACCAAATTATAGCAAACATAAAATCAGCAGCACACACTCACACGCTGATCAGCTGTTCAACACAAACCTGCGCACACACAGCCTTCTGTGGCCCCTTGTAGAAAGCAATTTTGCTTTGTTGCCTGCTAAACAATCGTTGCAGGGAGTGATTTAACAGGGCTAAGGAGAGATGCTCTGATCTTTTGGAGGTTCTCTTTGAATAAGCTGCTTTAAAGGAGAAGAAAAAACACCCCTGTTGGTTTGGGTATTTTGTTTTACCCTGAAGCCAAAACCAAAGTACAAGAGATTCAAACTTTTCAGTGTTTGCCACAAAGACGGAGAGGATTAAGGGCAGCTTTGGTTAAATGTTTGTAGAGACAAATGTGACATCAACACAGATCAAAGTTGTACAAATTAACTGTTTAGAAGTGTTACTTTAGGACACACTGTTTGGAACAAATACTTAACACAAAGTAATGCACTAACAACATGACGAGGGAGATATATATATAGGTTGACATCATGGATAGATTACAGTGAGGAGGGTGAAAAGAAAAAATAAACAAAAAAAAAGACATTCGAGTAAATAACTAACTTCAGAAATGTCTGTCATAAATGAGCTGTCTCAGAGGAGTTTAAGTCCTCTACAAAGTGCTCGAGGCCAGTCTGTTCATGTTCACACACATACACACCCAGTAGCAGCTGAAGGTTTTCCTACTGACTCCTTATTTATCCACTCACGCACGGCGCTCACCTGTCCTTTACAACACGTACAAATACGTTCCTGTCTATTACTTTCAGCCTTTCAGCAGCGTAATCATATCTAGTTTACTTTGTAGTATGTAAGAGGTAATAGACTGCCCACCATCTATGCAGCTGCACAAAAGAAAGGAAAGCCATGTTAACAACTGCCACTGATACGACTGGCTCCAACAGTCTACCATGTCAGATTAGTCATGATCTTTGAATTATTGCTGACCACTTGAAAGTTTGATAAGTTGAAAAGAAATATGATAAAGAACACTTCATGAGGACTGGTTAATGTTAAGTGTTTGGCATGTTGATAAAGCAAGGGGAAGTTAAAGAGTTCAAAGAGGAGGGAATGCTGCAATTAATGGCTTTGAAAAATAAACTGCACTTTTAGAAACAATGAGGAAGAAATGTTACTGGCAACCGAAAGTAAACAATGAAAAAAGGAAGTTTGCAACCAGTCCCAGACACAAACACTCCTGCTGGTAAGACAAGTGGACTCCAGAGTCATGAAGTACTCTTTGAAAGGCACATGAGCTTTTTATCCAAACAGCTCGGAGAGAGCAGCAGGTGCGTGCATGGATGTGTCTGTTTGATAGAGGCAGAGAGAGGATATTAAAAACAGGTGTTTATTACTGCATCTACCGATCTGAAAACAAAATGTGAATATACGTAAGAATTTGGGAAAAACGCTCTCTGTTAACACAAAAATAACCAAAACTGTAGCTGCTTCTAGTGTTTAGTGAGAGTACACACAGCACAGTACAACACCAGTCAGCAAAGCTTTCAACTCTCCCTCCATACAAATCACTTCAAAGAAAAAGAAAGTCTTGATCTTTCTAGGGGCCTTCAAGAACATATATGTACAAATAGCACACTTTACGTTGTTTCCACTCCAAGGCTTTGAATATTTTGGTGAATACAGACACAAAAAAACTACCACTTGTAGTGGTTGAAGAATTTACCTGCAGAATTTATCAGCGGTCGAGATGAAGAAAAGAGAGGTCAATATTTTTTTAGCACTTAATTTTGTCAATTCATACTTTAATTAAAACACACTGTGCTGGATATCGTCCAGAACCTTGAAAGCACAACTTCTTATCTCAATATTCCTCCATGACTTTTGAAAAAATGAAAATGTTTCAGAACAACTGCCATGGAGTCAAAGTTTAAGAGAAAACACATTTCCTTTCAGTTCCCTGCTTCACTGAACTCTGAAGCACTCAGTGAGTCGCAATAAATCAATGAACCAGCTATAATCTGGATGAAATATTAAACCCTCGACAGTTATAAGAAGTTGGGAACAGAGAAGAGCTGCTGTGGAGTATCACGGAATTCAGACTCTTTCAGACACCATGAAAATAAAGTTTGTGTGTGGGAGATTTAGAGGAGATCAATGATGAACAAAGAGGAGATGCATAATGATGGAGCGACAGGAGAAGATGAATGAGGTACAATATGCGCTTCAGCTTCATTCCTGGTTTGTGTGTGCGTGTGAGTGGGTGTGTGTGTGTGTGTGAGAGAGAGAGAGAGTGAGAGTGAGCGAGAGATGGGAGACAGAGACAGAGTAGTGCAAAAAGGAGGAAAGATATTGAGCAGCCAAAATTTGAATTTTATCAGCACAGAGACCAGACAAAACTGACCAAATCTCACACACACACGCACACACACACACGCGCGCGCACACACACACACACACACGCACACACACACACACACACACACACACACACTGACAAACAGAGCTACATGTCGACACAGCCCGCACACCACTATACCGAGCATTACTTTCAGCTAGTTTAATAGCAATTACTCTGATATACCTCCCTGAATACACACTGGGTTTAAGCCTCACTGACTCTGTGTGTGTGTGTGTGTGTGTGTGTGTGTGTGTGTGTGTGTGTGTGTGTGTGTCTTGAGGCCAAACACCAGACCTCTAATGCTTTCTTGGCTTTCGTAGCCACCCCCACCCTCTCTCTCTCTGAACAGGGCTGGTGAAATGAGAGGGGTTTTTGCCAGGACAGAACACTGTGCACCTGCATCAAATCTACAACCCCCTGCAGGCCCTCCGCAGTCTTCCCAACGCTCGCCACTCTGTGCCACACACACATACACACATACACACACACAAACACACACACACAGTCAAATAAAAACATAAAAGGGTGTGCTGCTTATTCTCAAGAAAGCAAGACTAAGAAGTCAAACAGGAAAAATCCAATGAGAAATAACAGTTTAGCAAGGAGGGACAAGCAAGCAAGTACACAACGGATCAACAGTATAGGAAACGAGGACCAAGGAAAAAAATATGAGCTTCACCTCACTTGACATATATTAAACAAACAACTTCTTGCGTTAGACTTAAAAGCACTCTGAAATCCGGGTGAAGCTTGTATGAATGGTGCCCTTACTGTCCTTAAAAGATACAAAGTACTGTGTTTGGTTGTCATGAACGCTGAGGTCACAAAATTTAATTGGCCAAACAAGGACCTTCAAGAAGTTTAATCAGAGAGCGAAGTAAGAATGGAAAACATGGAGACGCACTGCAGCAGCAATGGACAACTAGCGACGTCTCAACTTTTGTCTGCACAAGCTTTTCTCAGGGCTGGTGGAGGCTCGCTCTTCAGTGCCGGGTCTGAATTCTGAAACATTCTTGTGCACCGCTTCTGAATACGCTGCTCCTGTTCTTGTATATTGTCTTTGTCCTGTTTTCAGTATATGTCAAAAAGGATTAGCAAACTATCACATTCTGTTTTACTCATGTTTCACTCAGTGTCCCAACTTTTTTGGAATTGGGGTTGTACACAAAACATACTGTAAAAACCGCGTACCATCAGACACATACACACTTGATTGCCTCATCAATTTCAACCGAACCAACAGAAAAGACAGTCTAGTCACCACCAGGGTGACAGATCTAGTTTGTCAGAGGAGACAGATAGATGTCTCCCTCACACACAAACACAATACACACACACACCCACACACGCATAGGCCTGTGACAGTAGCCGTAGGCTGTTTAGTGTCTCAGATGCTGGAATGAATCACATCAAAACAGAGACATGGCAGAAAACACAGAATGAAAGCCTCAGAAACATCAGTTACTAAAGTACATGATATCACACACACACAAACACATGGCAACACAACCCCACAAACACACAAAACACGTACACCTGCAAACGCAAAATCAGGCCTTAAAACTAAAGCTCTGAGGTTAAGTTCTCTTACTAGAATAAGTAAAATATACTAAAATCTGAATGTTGTTGATACACAGACCCTGAATGCAACATCATCCCACAGACAAAGAACATTTTCAATTTTTCAATTTTATTGTTTGTTTCTTGGCCATATGTATTATGTATGTATGTCACCTTTCATTACATTGAGAGTGCAGATCTCGCCTCCTGACAGACCATGTAACAAATGCTCTGTGGTCTAAGCCAGTTCTTCTTCTGATACCAGGATCTATACTGTTAAGAACTGACCATATATTTCATATATTCCTTTTCTCTGCTGGGACGCTTACAATTGATATCATATCTCACGTAGCCACAGTGATTGGAAATTGTAAAACCATTCCATACTCCTTTATTTATTTGTCCACTGAGGGGCTTGTTTGACTGTGCGTGTGTGTGTGTGTGTGTGTGCGTGTGTGTGTGGTGAATGTCAGGAACCAAGCCCTTAGCATTACAGCGCCGATGTGTCTGAAATTGTGTGTGTTGGCAACTGCAGCATCAATCAGAGCTCAGCTGTGATTGTCAGGCTGATTGTCTGTTATGTCCCTGTGGGCCTGGAGGCCTTGGTCTGTGTAATTCATGTGCATATGTGTGTAAGAGAAAGAGAGAGAGAGAGAGAGAGTAAGAAAGTGCACGTGGAACGCACACATCTATACATCCACATTAATCTATAATTGCAACTGAAACCGATGCCTTGGCAATAGCAATATGATTACCATTATCACTGGAGGCCACACCTGAAGACACAACATATCACACATGCATTGGAAGGCCTATCTAGTGAGTGTGTCTGATTGCTGTTCAAGGCTAGCCCTCCAGTCGTCCTGTTAGAATGAGAGAAATGTATGTATGTGTTTTGATAAGGGAGAAAAAACATGAGCTACAAGGTCGTCCTGGTGGCTCTGTGGGATAAGGTGAGGATCATGTACTCCTAATGCCTGACCGGGTTAAAAGCCAGCTCATGACCTTTGTTGCATGTTCATTCTCCATCTACTTGCTTCCTTTTTTTTTACTTTAAGCAACTGTGCAAATCCAAAAATGATAAAAGTGTAATTTGGTTGAAAGGTGATAAGACCCACAGAATTGTGTGTGGTGCCGAAAAGAGAGAGAGAGAGAAAAGCAGCAGTTTGTTAAAGTGTAAAAGGTGAATGATTTCCAAACAAATATAAAAAAGGAAGTGGGTGTAAATACAAAGGCATGGTCAATCAAATGCAAACAACCTTACAGTTCAGTAGTTGGTATTAACTCTGCTCCTTCGATTTTTTTTGGCTGATACTGGCCCATCACAGACATACTGGCCTATATGATGTCTGATATGTGCTGATATGAAACCCTAAACTGAACCAAGAGTTCAGAATTCTGAGAAGTCCTTTAATATTGGGTATCTTCTGATATAGAGTCTAATCTGCCACATAAACATTGATTAAATATTAATCTGACACATTGAAATAACAGGTGTACGCCTACATGAAGTACTTCAAAAAGCTAATTTTTGCTTCTATAACTGCACACACATGTTCTTAGAAATACAGTAAATGGTTTTCTAAACAGGCTGGCATCTGTTTGCAGCATTTTCTTTCCCATCATTGAAGCATTCTTCTCAACTGAACAAGACATGAAACAAGTTCAGTGCACGTCAACCAATGTCAAGGAAGCCCTTAATAACTATCATTGTGCACCATATAGTAGGTTTTGTCTACAATTATGACTCTCTCCTCCCTTTTGTCTCTCTCGTGCATTCAAAGCACTGACAGGGGGTTGAAGTGTTCTGTGCTGTTGTGTTCACTCTTGGACACTCAACATTTTGATTCTCTTCATGGGCTAACGATTCTGTGTCAGTGTGTGTTCATGTGTGTGCGTGCATGGCTCAGCATGCTTGTGTCCTCTTCATCTGTCCCACTGATGGTACATTCTGAAGTGGTGCAATGATGGACTGTCAAGTACTCTGCTGTTTTTTCTCTCTCCGGCTCATTCAGGTACCCAAGGACAAGAAAACAACAGATGAACCAAGGGCATAGGGAGAGGAAGAAAATAATTGATTGGTTTTCTTTATGCATTTGATTTCTTCTTGCAGTCTCATTACAATCATTCTTTTTTTCCTTTTGTAGTTTTGCTTTTGAGTGGGGAGGAGGGTAATCTGCATTCAAACACAGAGGAAAACAAGAAAATGGCCAACATACAAGCCCTTTCAGTGGATGTCATCCTTTGTAATATTGTGAAGATGGTTGTCCATGCAGCATCTAAAAACTCACTTTTAAGGTGCTATTAATTTGCTCCAAAGTTTCTTTTGTCAACACTAAATTAAAAGTGATTAGAGGCACAAAAATGTGGTGTGTTTACTCAAGGGCAGACTTCAGACTAGCTGGTCCGGCGATACGGAGCAAAAAGAAAAGACCGAATGAGAAAGTGCTGACATAAGATCTAGATGCAAGGAAAGGGACACCAATGAAATGTTAACTTCCTATTGGGAAAAGTGAGCAGAGAGAGAAGTACTAGAGTTAACTCTGCAAAGCCTTTGGCCATTACACACACAGTAAAGCATGGAAAGAACATTGGGTTAGAAAGCGCTGACAGTACAGATCATATGTACATACAAAAGGTCACACAGCAAGGGAAGTGTGAAAGCCACAGAATATAGTTTCCTATAGGGAGACGGCAAGCTTGAGATGACAAAAATACAGTATGCTGACAGGCAAGTCACCAAAAAGGCATTTTGGCCACTCTGACAAGTTCAGCAAGAAAAGACAGTGATGGCCACAGATTTTATGGATACCGGTAACATATACTAAATAGATAGGTAAGGCCACTGTCATTCATTTTCATATCTTCGCCATCTTTGATGCTCTGAGCTAACACCGCAATCTTTATTACATTAGACCTACAGTTTCTTCACTGATGTTTTCTCTTTGCTCTATTTTACTTTTCTTCCTTTTGTTCTGCTTTTCTCTGTGCTGTAAATCACTGCGGATCAACTATGCTACATAAATGAAGCTGAGTTGAGAGTAAGTGTTATTATTTCACATATGAATCATACTAGATGTCCTTTAGACATGATTTCCCAACTCACATTTTAGTGATGGGTCCGTCCCACTCTGGCTTAAAAATAAACCCATCCCAAACATAACCTTGCGTTCTGATGTTGCCGGCCAGGGTGCAACATCACACAGCATCATAATTGTGTGAAGAAATCACTACAAATCCAAAGGTTACGAGCTTCAAGCCACGTCTTGAAGTGTATAATGGATAATAAATCCGACTGTACCTTAAGAGCTAACAATAACAGGCTGACTTCAACACACTTCAGATGCACTGCACTTCACAGTCCACTGAGTGTTGTATGCACTGGATTCATCTTGCAAATATGAGTAGAACCTAAAAGCTTGTTTTCTTTATGAGTGAGTCAGAGTCATCAAGTATATAGCTGTCAACAGATGTACGGTACATGAAATGTTTAAGTAGAGCCATGTTAAGGTTGTGAGTCATGCATCTTTACTTAAACCTTAACATACATACATGTTTCTTCTTATCTTACTCTTCTGTATATAATTGTTGTTTTTTAATTTGCATACACTTGTCTTTACTACTCTACCTGCTTTATTGATGCTGCTGTAAATTGGAATTTCCCCTTGCGGGACTAATAAAGGACTACTGAATTGAATACATACGTGAAGGCATCACAGATTGAGTACGCTCTTTAAGTATAATATGACAGACATTGTGGAGCTTGCAGAATGAATACAACATGTCACTAATGTTTTCATGAGTGATATAGATTGTGAGTGGACAGAAAAAAGCAGAAATGAATGCAGTATGCCTGTTCATTGGCCACAGGGCCAGACAGTTAACAAACCAGCACTGATGGGTGTGTGCTTAATCGCCATTCTATGGACAATGTGTGAGTATAGCATGAAGTGAACGCTGTGGCATGACTATTTATGTGTCAAAGAGACAAAGAATGTGACAGGATGGCAGGAAAACACATAATAACCCACGTGCAGATAATATGCAGAAACTGGCCCCTCAAACCACTTACAACCTACAACCTACTCTTGAAATTATGTAATTTCATAAAATACGCCACTCTTTCGAGGTTGTGAGGAGAATGTATTATGGCTGTTTGGTGGCCACAGGCTCAATGAGAACTGACACAAACCTACACTGATGTATGCATGCTTACTAGCCAATGTACAGACAAAGTGCCAACAATAGCATGGTGTGCAGGCTTTCATATTAATATATGTATGTGACAAAGAGACAGAGAAGGGGTCTGGACAGTGGGAGAGGATAAATAAACATATTATGTCTCCAAATGGTCTAATCCACATAGAAAGAAAGACAGGGAGAGGCTATAAGGATCAAAAAGAGCTGACATGCACACACACAGGGCCGCTTGGTAGATTCTAAGTTAATTAACTTCAGTTTTAAACACGCTCAGACCAGACACTCTTTCTTTAATATCATCTAGCAGTTGGCCTTACTGTTTCATTTATTTTTAGCACACATACTTTGACAAGATTTGAGAGGGCCTACATTGTATATACTGTGGAAATGAGGTTCGGAACTCAACGTGAGATATCAATTCCAGGACAAAGATGAGTATAAATCTAAGGAAATATTTGGAATAATCTACTTTACCCCAAGTATCAAGCAAAACTCCATATCTAACATAATACCTTACATCACTCTGGCTTGCATCTAAGTCATTCAATTCAAATATTAAATCTCCATCAATCATCAGAGTTACACAGGAACACCAGGAACACTGCGATAGCCAATCAAGCAGCAGAAAGAAATCGGCTGTGTTATCTGAGCGAAACATTTTTTCATCCTTTCCTTTCAGCTTATCCATCTTCCACAACATGAGAGCTGAAAACATGAGAGGGTGAGTCATTTAAATATCTAAAAAAGTCAAAGCAGAAATCTAAACAGACAAGTCAAAATCCTCATCAGTGAAAGTCGGATTGGCTGCAAGATGAGACTTGAATGAGCAAATGGCTCACAAAGGGGGCTATATTAGCACTTCAATGGTGTTGATTGATTTATGGGGGGGTGGGGGGGATCACGTTGAATTGACTCTGAGGGCACATACACACGCACATACATACACACTCAGACATAATGAACATTAATCAAAGAGAGCAGGCAGTAATCAGACAGAACTTTAAGAGGTTAGCCTGCTAGTGCACAGCTGTGCCATTCAAACCAACAGTCATCAGAAGCAGACAGGCTGACAAAAAGCACAATCCCTCTGCACTCACTCGAGACCAGTAAAGCTCACATGTAGTTATAGCCCAGGATACGCTCATACGAGCAATCCTGTTTACTGTTAAACCACTTCAAACAAGCATGCTTAGTGTGTTGCAATATGTGTCTAGTAATGATTACAGTCCAAGTGTTATTGTGAGCTCAGGCTTTTAATGGTGACTGAGGTGTGTGAACTAAAAACAGTATAAAAACGGCAAATTGGCTGGCGTATGCAGTGACACTTTATGAAAGAATCACTGTCCTACAGTATCAAAGACCATGGTGCAAACATACAAATGTAAAAAAGAACAGATAAAAAGTGCATGTGACTGCACGTGGTGTGTGTAGATGGTGCTGGGGGCGTGTTGGCAGGCTGAACCAGCTCTGATTGTTGGCTAATGGCACAAATGCAAATGAGGGGCTAGTCTAAATGGCTTTAACTTCATTTGAATATGCATTATACCAGCCTTTGTGTGTCTTTGCGTGTACACAATTATGAGTGTGACTCTGCATGTGTTCAGAAACGTGTGTGTGTGTCTGTGCTGTTTGACTTTATGTGCACTGCCCATGTGTGTTATGAAGCTGATTTTGCATATTGTGAGCTCTGATCTGCAGTCTAAACAAACAGGGATACAGAGACCAATATGCCAGGCCGGTGCATGTGTCGTTTCCAAATTTGCTCTTTAAATACTGTGAATGAGCTTTTCTAATGGCAAGTAAAGAAGTGCTTCATAGAGTGTGTGCTCCTGTGTGCATATATGCAAATGTATTTGTGTTCAACACAAAAAAAAGTGATTACTTCAGTGTGTGTCTCTTGTTACTGTGTGTTTGTGTTACAGCAGATGCCAGGCCCTTGGGTGGCATATGGCTGAGTGGCAGGGCTATCAAATGGCCAGTGTGTGTGTGTGTGTGTGTGTGTGTGTGTGTGTGTGTGTGTGTGTGTGTGTGTATGTGTGTGTGTGTGTGTGTGTGTGTGTGTGTGTGTGTGTGTGTGTCCGCGTGCGTGTCCGTGTATGTGACAAGCCACACGGCTGGGGCTTGAGTAGGATTTGAATGTTCATCCAAAATTAGACCCTCTATATTCATCACCTCTGACAAACACATACACACACATACACTTACACACACACAAGCTATGTTTGGCACGGAGGGCTCTGCTAATTTGTACACAGAGCAGACGCTTGGAGCTACTGTATTTATTAACACAAACGCGCGCACACACACAGATGTACAAACAAGCATATAAAAACACTTTCCTGAACATAAACACACAAACATTACACAAAAATTCCCATAGACTGAAAGATTGCACTTTCGCACAACCAAAAACATGCACGCAAAGTCAAGCGATAGTGGTTTGTTACTGCAAGAGTCGCAGCTATTTCACTATCCAATGACATAACAATAAACTATTTTTCCTGAGGTTTTAACTCAGGCATACTGTCTGTCTGCGCTGAGATAGCTGCAGCTGCATGAAGAGTGACAGTAAAATGTGGATTAATTCCACACGTTACATAGGTAAAATATGATCTGATGTTTGGAACAGCAACAAATGTGTGGTAAACATATGAAGTGTTATCCTGTCATTTTATCCCAGAGTGCATAGTACAACTGCAACACCAAATTTCTCCTAACTGGGGACAAATTTTCAATAACAATATTAATGTGTTAGGCTCATTACTGTTTTAAAACAACATCTTGAATAGCAGTGCACTTAATGTAATCATCATCATTATACTGTATGTAGTTTAGTTGAAAGCTCTTTCTTTTCCCAGAGTGAAAACTCTCACTGCACATTTAAGATGTTTTCAGACTTGTGAAAGACCCCATGGAATCTCCAAGGATTCAAAGCTACTTTTTATCTGTGCTAATGCTAACAGTACAGACAATACCAAGACTATGATAAGCAGACGCCATAATTCAATATGATGACTAAACATTGACAGTGCAGGGCCCCGCAGGGTCACAGTGGGAATTTATTGTGAAACTCCTTATGCATTACCTCACAATATTTTTTGCAATCCTCTGATCCACAGTTAATGTGTTGGTCCATTTATAATACACTGTCAGTTTAGGAAAAGGGTGTGCAGTTACTAACAGAAATGAGAGATGATATGACACTTTACATTATGCATTTATTGCTCATTACACCTTTCAAAAGGCGGAGCTCTGACAGTGAACAACCTCTAACTGCATGTGAGCACAGCTGGAGCTGCTCTGCCTGGCTGTGGCGGTTGGTGCTGTGGTTGTGGATATGGTTATTGCTCAGACTATGGCTGCCATTGTGGCGTTCAAGAATACAGTAGCTTCAATACACTGCTCAGCCAGCACAAGCATGTTAATTCACAGTACAAACTCTTGCATGTAGCAAGTGTTACATCCATTATAAGCTCATTTGCTACAGCCGTAATTGTAACATGCAGAGCACAGCTACGGCTACAGTCACAATCACAGCATCATCCAATGGCTATAGTCATAATCACAGCTACAGTCTGTCTCGATCAGCCTTGGCAGCAGTGGCTGAGAGAGCGGGGTTATCATTGCCAGGCAATTATAAAGACTTGCATGTGAGCAAGTCACAGCTTGGGGTGCATATATCCCATGATACATTCAGCCTATTTGTCCTATTTGTCTGAGGTAACGCAAAACTTATAGCAAAGCATAAAGCAAAGAATTCCAGACACAAAAAAAATCTACACAAGAGCAGAGGTTAGCAAGACATGCAGAGAAACTAAATGCATAAAGATTTCTCTACAAACTATATACTGCATGAAACCCTGTGTACATGAATGACTTTCACTGCATATAGTGTACTTTAAAACAAAATAAATGACATTTTAATGCCTTGAGAGGCTCTTGTTGTGACCTCGTTTGTCTGAACAAGTCCATGTTTGCCTCTACTCACATCTGCTAATGGACACCGGATACAAACATATCAACGTGCAAACTGGCCTCTGGTGAACTTGATACATAAACAACCTTACTGTATGCACCCAATAAAAGCCTGTGGCAGTTTTGTCAACTCCATATACTAGCCTGCTAATGGGCACACACTGTCATGCTCTAACGTCAACAGACATTTACCCATAAACAGGTCAAAGCAAGTGAAAATGACTCCATACTTCATTAGATTAATTGAGCAGCCTCTGTCCTCCACAAGCCCTCGACACAGTTATCAGTTTGATCCATACTAGCCAGCAAAGGTTATTCACTCATATACTGAATGGTACATTAGATACATAAACAACTTGTGTCCTAAACAAAGGCCTGAGGCATCCCATGCACCACTCTGGAAAGTGTTATTTACTCATTTTCCACAGTGCGTTACGAAACTGTTCAAATGGTGGAAACCACAGAACAGTGCAACCAAAAAGACTGAAAAAGTGTAAAAAATAATAAACCTGAAAACACTTAACACACTGCTATTGTAGCAATTTCACCATATGAATATAGTAAACAATGTAATATGTAAGCTGTACAAACGCATGGTCAGTTATATCACTATAATTAGAATATACATGGATATTTAATGTTGCACAGGGGAACCAGTTATGCATATTGTTAAAGCCTACAGTACACAAACAGCACACAAAACTGGGCCAAAAGTTCAACAGCAGTTCAGCAACAATGCAGTAACACGGCTATGCCTTCATATATGATACATTAAAGAAATGAGGCAGACATCCACAGCAAAAGCCTTAAGCACTGGTTGTCAGTGCACTCCCAGCAAACTAAGGTTATTCACATTTTATATGCGCTACATTGGATACACAAACAGGGCTAAATAGAAGCCCAAAAGCAGTTATTGCCTCCACAAATAACAAACTTCATTTACATTATCTATAAATAACAAAACTGACAATTTACCCCACAGTTAGCACATAACTAGCCTGTGCCCTGAATACCTCTCTGAATTGTCATACAGCTAATGCCACACATGTAAAAGGTTACACGCTTATCAAAGGACACAGCGTTATCCTACAGTCTATACTGCTGTTGCCAATGGGGAATTAAATGCACTGGTTGTCTCAGCTTAGCTTTAGCTCGAGGTCTTGTTGTCACTACATGTGTTGTCCTGATGAAAAAACACTCTCCAAACAATGTGATTACAATGTGGCCTTGCAGAGATTTGCACACACACTGCCTCGGAGTACGGCAGTCAAAACGCACTAAATACTCCAAGCACATGCATGGAAAGACATGCTTTTGTGTCAAAGGCATATCAACCACATGTGCAGTGATAAGGACATTGCATATATACACACTGACTCACACACAAAACCCAAAACATAGAGGGGTTAAAAAGATGCACATTCAAGAACGCACAAAAAAATGCACATACATCTCCAGACGTGCACACACGAAGAGCTGTAGGGACACTTTGACTTAATTTGTTTATGCTGGAGTTCCTGGAAAAGACTGTGCTCAAGGCAGCACATCACTGCTGCATGAGAGGAGATGACTGGAACTGGTCTGCCTCGCTCTTATTTCTGTCTCTTCTTTCTTTTGTTTTCATCTTTGGTCATTCTCCATCTATGGCTGCCTTTCACACAGGCCTGCTTCCAACATGAACTGCAGCCTCTGTTTATCTTTCTCCCTTTCATTTTACATCTTTCTGGCTCTCTTCATAAATGAATCATTAAATCTCTAAGGAGGTGCAAGGTTGATGAGAGAGCTGGGGAGGACAAACACACACGCACACACATATGTCTAAAGCTATACACATTCTGTATGTAGAAATAAAAGCTAACTGTTTATGGGAATTGAGGCCAAATGCCATACAGACATTCAGCAATGCTTCAGTTACAACACTCCCAGGATGAGCCTGGAAGAGGTCACTGGAGCACTACAATGAGTCAACATGACCCATAGGACTGTGGGTTTGAGAAAAACCTGTGAAAACAAGACTGCATATTATATATTGCATGCTTGTGTGTGTTCTACTAAAGCTTCTAAAAGAAAAGACTTCATCTGCCTTGATTTTTTTTTCTTTCATGCACAACATACATATCTACAGATTTTAGTGAGCCACTCGTGAGCTTTTTTAAATCTCTTCTAATGTTCTGCAGAAATGAATCAAAAACCAGCCTACCGTAAAAACCTACCTGTGCTGCCAAATCAGCCTATTGCCAGCCCATTTCATTCAATTTCTGAAACTACAGAAGTCATTTTGAGGGGATAAAATTGATAGACTATTGCCATAATGCCAAATGTGTTTACAAAAGAAGGTGTACATTCATTTTGATGTAAATTACAAAGTTGGCCTTTTTCATTGTCAAATGTTAATGCAGCAGTTGGAGTAAAATGGTGAGCTCTGCGCTACAGTATATCTGCTGTGTTTTTTTTCTCCTTTGTTTCCTTTCATGCTTTTATTATATAAGTATATATATATTTTCCATTGAACCTGCAAAACCCAGTGTGAATTTACATATTTACATTAAGTGCTCTATACATTATGGAAATATAACATTCAAACCATCACTAAGTTTAAGAAACACACACACACACACACACACACACACACACACACACACACACACACACACACACACACACACACACACACACACACACAGGTGGCCATGGAGCATTTGATCCTCCCTGCTTTCTTTCAACAGAAGTATCATGTCATCAAGTTGTCTGACGAGCCCTCAGGGTACGGCTCCTTCCTTTCAAAGCCAGATTTATTTTAACAATATGACAAAAATACATGTGACTGATAGAAACAGATGATACAGAGAGAGAGAGAGAGAGAAACATAAGTAAAGGTAATTTGAATCGAAAATGGGTGTGTTGGTCTGCTTCGGTTATGATAGTTGATTTATGCAAATGATGTAATATGTGTGTCAAATGAGTATGCTAATTAGGTAGAGTGACAGTAACCTGAGGGAGGAAAATGTTGAGTTAAGAAAACGCAGTCCAAGTCTGAATGACCAGCATATGCATTCATTTACAGAGAGGCAGAGGTCGCTTCTCCCCCACGAAGTGACCACTGAAGTTCCGGGAAGTCCATAATTAAACTGCAGACTCCCTCCTTTTTTACACGATATTGTGTATGAGCAACAAGGCTCCCTACAATTACTTCCTGTGGGCAAGCCACAGAGATTCACAGTATGGATGAACTGATGGCAGTCTAGCCCCTGAGCTCCTGCTCTGTTTGTGCAGCAAATAACAATGTGAAGTAATGAAGTATTTATTAAGTGCTGAAGAAAATGATCAAATTGAAGGGTAAAATCCTTTTGCCGATAAAGCATACAGGCAAAGTCAAACACACACATGCCACACGCATACACACAGCTGGATGGTTAAATGAGATCAGACAGCAAAGAGACAGAAAGAGTAAAAGCGTTAAAACCTTTGGGTGGACACTGGACACAGATTGAAGTGTGGCTGGTTCGCTGGGACCGATCTCCCCAATAACCTGTGTTTACAAGATCTGTGTAATAATTAAGTTAATACCATAAAGATGTGAGATGACTTATAGCAAATACCTTATTCATGCCACAAAATACGCATGTTGATAAATTTCAACTCGATATGTCCTGAAACATCATTTTGCAGCTGCATCACACCATAACATTTCTGATGCATGCATAGAAATCAAAACACCAACTAGGAATCAGACCAGGATACATGCCTCAGTTATTTATTACAATAAAATTACAATCATGGGATAATTGCCTACTTTAGTTATAGTGGCACTATTAGTGCGGATGAGAACATACCAAATGAGTAGCTGTGAAAGAAAGCCTCTGAGCCTCACCTGTGCCCATTTACCTTATTTGCTTTTTTCATGCATGAAATACAATCACAGATGAAAAAACAAGGCACTGTAGTGAGAAGAAAGAGAAAATCCCTGATTCTTTTTTGCTATTTAATGGGCTTAAAGTCCAGTCTTTCACTGGCACAACTTCAAACAACTGTAACTCGCTTCAACAAGTCTGGGCTCTCATATATCAACACTCAGAGAGATGAACAGCAGTGACGGGCAAAGAAAGGAAGGAAGGAAGAAGAAAGAGATGAGCAAAGTGTGGACAAGACGCGACAGCAAGAAATGGCAGACTGGTGAAGACGGGAGACAGAAGTGCTAGTCTGGGTCTTCAATCAGTCGAGACAGCAGCCACAGTCTTTTCATCCAATCACGGAAAATGTATGGACTTTTGAAGGTGAGAAGAAGAAAGAAGAAATGTTAGATGATAGGATGGGAGACACTGCTAAAGAATAAAAAAAGGGCCATCAGCTGCACTCACCAGGTTACAGCAAAGTTCAACATCCTGGAAAACCAGCGGGGGAAACATTTGAATGCTCTTTAGATTGATAGGCCCATCTGCTCCACACACCATATATGCCTCTTTTCACCACGGCATGTGTTACTGCAACACGCCTTCCACACAAGCTCTAAATATACACTAACTAAAAGGGATGTTAAGAAGCCGTAAAACATAAACCCAATTAATTGCTAGTGTAAAAAGCAATGGACAGTTTTTAACATCTACAGGAAATGTACATCAGTTTGACCTAACAAGCTGTGATCAGTGTTGGGAAGGTTACTTTAGAAATGTAGAAATTTAGAAATTGGTATTTACCTTCCTAAAAATGTAATAGGCAATGTAACAATTTGAATTAATTTAATTACATTTTAATTCCAATTCTGACAAACGTTTTAAACTCCACAGTAAAGCTGAAAAAAATGGTGGAGCAGGAGGTGCATTACTTTATGTTCTTGACTGCAGTTGCATGAATTTAACCATAGATTTTTCCTCAGTTTAGCATCAAGCATTTTGATGTTGACAGCTTTTTTACTGCTTTTTTACTGGAACAGGAGAGTCAGTCAAACACAACGCTCAACATTTGAGTGCACAATGAATGGAACCTGTCTACATCGAGGTTGCGGTTGAAGAGACTGTTTTACTCAGGAAGGTTCCTAACTCAGTGAAATGACCTGGAAATGCTGGCAGCCATGATAAGAACTGTTCGAATCATCCTTTATGAAAGGAAAGGACATAATGCCATCCCACAATTCTTTGCAGCATCAACACTTAAAGTGGCGCACCATTTGGCCGATAACAAACTACATGTTGTGTTACACATCTACAGCCTGTATCACCCATAATAACCTCAAAGCACAATCAAGGCAAAATGAGTTGTGGTTCTATATTTAGATGCTCATAATGAGGTAATAAGCAATATTAGCCACAGCACAGAGGTCGTTGAAGAAAAGAGTTATGAGACTTTTTTTAGCCAGATGATGATGTCCGGGGGAAGATAAGCTTTGAGTAGTTCAACTTTAGAACATTGTAGTTTCACCACGGCAGACTCACGTCAAGCATCCACTGTTGCATACATACAGAGTCAAGTGTAAGAAGGCATTCATGTACTGCGAACAGACGCAAAGCAACAAAGTGAATGTTGTATTCTTTTACTGAGAAGAATATGTTCAACTATGATCCCTTTGTATTAAACAAAAATTTTGATTAGTATGGATTACAATTACACATTTTTGGAATTTAAATACCAGTGACAGGCCATTACAGGCCACTAGCTACATGATAAGTTAATGTCATTATCATGACATCAAAGACATACATGAAAAATGAACATAGCTAATGTTATGTAACACTGTTACAAGAAACTAGTTTCTCTCAATCACTGGTTAGAATGAATAATCAAGATCAAATTTGTGTCAGCCTAAGAAAGGTGTATTGACTGGTTTGGTGTTACATTTCTTCCTTTGTCATTTATGAAAACGTAGTTAATGAATTGAGAATTACTGGGTGAAAAAGTCAATGTATAAATTCAGCATTATAAACCTAAAGAGTTTATATTTCAAGGCCTTTCATTTGTGCTATCATTAGGTGTGTGTTACAAGCAGGAGGGAATTTACTTTCAACAGGAGACCTTCATTAGTCACAATAAGACTTACCTCGCTACCCATTTAATCAAAATGTCCTGGTGATTAGACGTTCCAGGTGAATGTTTCCACATTGTAGTTCATTGTATCCCTTTAGCTGGTTTGCCACAGCTTTTCTATCCCTGCCTCACCTAGCGAAAGCCTGTTAATTACAGCTATTTATTAGCCCCAAACAGCCAATTAACGGGCCTTCAACACAACCAGCAAACAAGCTAATCTATACGCAACACATTGAGAGCTGACTCCACCAAAGATGATGAAGAAAAATGAAAACGAAGGCCACAAATGTGAATAGGCGTCAAATATGAAAAGAACCTTTGTTTTCTTTTCTCCTGTTCGATTCCATAAATATTCAGTTCATTCTTTTGTCCTGATGTGTTTGTTTTTGTCCTTTTGTCTCACTTTTTCCTCTTCACTATGTTGAAGCTCAAGCTGTTTTTCCTCCTTTATCTTTCCTTGATTCTCCACTGTGTTCTCCACATCTGTCCAAGGTGTTTTAGAGAGCAGTGAGTAATGATGTTGGTCTCTTCATATCATACTTACAGCAGTGCTATGAAGTGCTAACAGTTATTTTGCAAATAAGGCTGGGATTTCCATGCCATCTTCCACAGAACCAGTACATTTCTCTCTTACATTCAGAAAAATTACATAAACAGGAATCTAGAGCCCATCAACTGACCAACCACTGCTCTGAATTTTAATCAAATAACTTCTTGATATGTAACTAATATATCCTTATGGCAAAACCTTTAGAACTTGAAACTGATTCAATAGGATTTAAAAACAAATTTGTAAAAAGTAACTGATAAAAAGAACATTTCAGAACAGAAAATGGTCTGTAAGACCACTGAAGAGGTTAAGGGAGCACAGAGGAGCATCTAAAAAGGACTAAAACATTTCCACCTTAAGATAGCACCTGCAGTATTGTGACATTAATGTGGACCGCAAACCAGCTTTATGTGTAAGAATCAATCCCTTCCCATCGGACATCCACCAAAAGGCTAATGATTCAAAATGCTCAGAAACTAGAGAAATGTCTACTATTTATGGATAAAAAGAAAAACTTTCTTTTTGTCAGAGACGTCAAGATGTGACAACATGGGAATAATGCTTCTCATACACAAAACAATAAAGCAAAAATAAGCACAACTTACAGTTTTTTACTACCTTCATTTAAACTCTAAATTCTTTCTTCTCTCACACTCGCAGACACACACAAAATACGTGCAGCCAGTTAATGTATCACTCACCCCCCCTGCTGTGCCCCAGTTTTTGTAACTCAGTTGTAATGAGAATAAAGCCTTTACAGTAGTGATCCCACATTTGGACCTATGCACACAGCTCATTTACAGGGCCATGTGCAGTGTGAGTGTGTCTGTGTGCGTGTTTGCCTCCTTTAAAACATGGGCGCATCCTGAGTGTAAAGTCATTATTCTCCAAGTCCTGCACTACATTAACATGCACGCAAGAAACCTGAAAAAGGCACAAATAATGTGCTAAATAAAATGTTAAAGTAAGACTCAACTCTGGTCAGCAATATTTTACGAGAATGAAGTTGTTGTCTTTTTCTTTTGTCTAATATATAGTAGAGAGTCATACTAAATTGCTGAATACATACTGTATATCCCACTAACCCCCAATGTGATGGTTGGAACTGCCTCTCGTGATGTCGTGACGGTAGTGATGATGATGATGCTACTTGCAGCAAGTATTCCAGGTTTGGGTCAGTCAGTCTTGAATGGAACTGAGTCTTTGCAAGCATCAAGAACAGCTCACCGTAGTCGGTTGTCCCAAACAGAGGTGCAAACTTCAGTGCATGTCTCCTCAGAAACGACAGAAATACAGTTTCTAGAACTGGAGCAGAGGGAGGTTGGTGCAGATTTAAGCTTGTTGCTGCTTTGTAGCTCAGTGACTTCGTGCTGTTGGTTGTCAGGCACATCAGCTGGTTCCACATTAAACAGTATAGCAAATGTGTTCCATTCCTTTTCTTTACTTTTCATGTTGTGAAACCTCTCACTAAATGCCTAAAGGAATTTTCACACTCAGCAGCATATTCAGATGTCATAGCAGCTTTTGTTCTTGCAGCATAGGGAAATGTGTTTCCTCTTTCCAGTTGCACTTGCACAGTTTTAATTTCACTTCAAATGTTTTTACATTTGAAAGAGGAGAGCTGAGAAGCTGCTGAAGCTTGAGGTACAGCTCTGAGAGGTACTTGGTAATGTCTTCCATGAAGGCCAAAGAACACACACTTGCTATCACTGAGTTCCCATGTCAGGTTTTCTTTCACCTCTATGAAAATATTCCAGACAAACAGACACTTTGGAATGTTATTTTGTCTGGTACTAGCAGGTCCACAGCAGCAACAAGGCACTCCTTCACCAATTCTCTTCATGAATGAGATTTCTGCTTCTTCTGCTTATTATCTTGCTCAACACAAACCTTGCCTGTCTCTGTCAGAATGTGGTCTTGTGAAAGCTGCTTGTTGGGCATCCAAACTCCACTGAAGAGCTTTAGCTTTATTCAAACGCATCTGTCCTCGCAGCTCATTCAGTTTAGAATGCTTCGACAAACAAACAGTGAATCTCTGAACAGATTCCCACTTCAATATATTTGTAACCGGCTCCAAAACTGTTTTTGGGCCAGCTGTGGCTCAGGAGAGCGATTGTCCACTTATCAGAATGTTGGTTTGATCCCTGGCCCCTGCAGTCTACATGTTAAAGTATCCTTGGGCAAGATATTGAACCCCAAATTGCTCCAAGTGCTGTGTCACTGGTGTCTGAGTGTGTGTGAATAGCTACTCAACATGAGCAGGTGGCACCTAGTGTATGAATGGGTGAATGCTGACTCGTCTCATAAAAGCACTTTGAGTAGTCCCTATATAACTACAGGCCATTTACCATTCTTGGACACAGCCACTATGTGATTCTTTCTAAGCTCCTGCATGTGCAAGAACAGGTGAGGTTACTTAGTGACTGCTGGCTTAACAGACGGAGGACAGATGAGGAGTGAAAAGTCAGACTGATGTTATTAGCCTCTGGTGGTTTTCACACAAATGAAGAGATTGATGGGTCAACCTGACACTAAACCTCTTTATCTTGGGAAGAACATCGGTGCAGGGATTAAGAGCTCACCCAATGTCAGTGACATTGAAGAAACATCATCTCTGTAAAAGATACAGAGAAAGAAATCATATCCCCACTGACACACACACACCGGGTTAGTCAGAAATGAGATGCATTTAACAAAACTGACTTGATTTTCACTTATTCATTTTCTTCTGAAAAGTAAATCTAAGTTATAAATGGAACAACAGGATAGCATAATCTTAGCAACCTTTAAGGCATGCTTCAAATGTGACACACATTTAGCATATTGTGCTATGGTGCTTTTAACAATTTAAGATTTCTAAGGAAGAGTAATTGACAAAATAATGGAAGACTTTGTTTCTTCAAACAAATGGATAACCTGAAAACAGATAAGAGCTCTGCAGCGACCGAGTAAAATCAATAAGTAAATGCAAGATTTCAAACAGTGTTTACATGTAATTTACAATGGACGATAAGCTCTCAACAGATTGTTAAATGAGAAACTAAAGTAGCTAACAAAGGAATTGGTGTAGTTTACATCTATCAACACAAAGGGAATTAATCCCGCAGAGATTGGCTGAGTTGGTCCTCTGTCTTGACAAAATGTGTGCAACTGTGAGTGTTTGATACTGTGATAAGTGAGATTTAAATGGGAGGGGTGAATGAAATGGCCAATCTTGAAACATCAATAACGTGCACACGTTGAATAAATCTTTCCTGTCCCTAGATCTCTCCCTCTTCCCCTCGTCCCTCCGTCAGCAACCCCTTTTTTAGTTTGCAGGGTTGGTCTATCTGGGCTGCGCATGAAATGAAACCTTCATGAAGTTGAGTTCCCTGAACAGCATAGTAAGGAAGGCTGACAGACAGCAAAAGGAAAGAAATACAAGTCCAATCATGGTTTTTGCCTGTTGCCTGAAACCATGCATCTGAATTTCCATATAGATTGTAGTCAGTTTCTTTGAATCAGGCCTCTAATATTTCTAATAACAGGTTTTGTTAAGCAATCAGCCATAGACAAACAATTACTAGGGTGATAAGCCTGCATAAATGCATATATAAAAATACATACATTCCAACATTTGTATGCTCACACACAGCCAGGTTCAGTGATACTTGATACAATGACACAAGTCACACAATCATGGTAAACACGTGCGACTGTACATGCACGGACAAATGTATGGAGACACACAGCACACACATTCTGTGTAATCAGCTGTGACAATGCTTAACTGTGATGGTGAAATGAGAGTCCATCCCATACAGAACGACCCTTATTACTGGTTACCCTCTGTTAACGACCCAGCCAAGGGACAAGCAGGAATTGTACTCTAAAGCAATAATCAGCGTTGATAAGGTTGCGAAGTTCCGCTTGGCCTGAGTATGTGTTCACAAACCCAAAAGAAAACAACAAATAATGTCACCATTTTCATCAACTCAACCAATTTATTACAATAAAAACCTTCATTCTGTACATGAGCAAAGATAAGATTCTAATAAGTGACTCACAAGCTTTCTGGAGATCTAACAAGTAGCGAGGTGAGTCTCCACTTATCATTCTTACTGATAAATGCTCATCAGTTTGATAAAGCTGCATTTTCTGTTCAAAAGAGCCTTTTGGTCATTACCGGTTGTTTCTTTTCCTCCTACTAGGAGGAAAGCATAAGATACTATACTTTATCAGCCCTGGAATTAATGTATTTTTAAGGCAAAGCCACTTTGGCCTGTAAAAAATTTGAATTTATTGTGTATTGCAGCCAAAATATAGGACATTAAGTCAGTGTACTGAAAAACTGGTGCTAAGTCGATTAAAACTCTAACCAGAATATTTGACTTTTCCTCCTTATGGAGTGGGAGAAATTTCATGATGACAGAGACAATGGAAACATGAGACTCCACAGAGGAGGCAGTGAGTGCTCGATACAAATCCATAGTTCAACTACTGATGAATGGGTTCGTATCTCAATAAAACACTCCTCTTCAGGAAACCAGGATGCAAACAAAAACATTCAGTTTGAGACTCAATACAAACGTTGGCCAACAAACATAAA
Source organism: Chaetodon trifasciatus (assembly GCA_037975065.1). NCBI lineage: Eukaryota > Metazoa > Chordata > Actinopteri > Chaetodontiformes > Chaetodontidae > Chaetodon > Chaetodon trifasciatus. The sequence goes on along the minus strand of JBBMOE010000005.1, from coordinate 4,440,706 downwards.
TTCAAGTGATGTTTGTGTCCAGAAGACAAGCTTAGTGACTCTCCAACAACTCCAGAGTTACCTCCTGTAGTCTGGCCGGTGTGCTACTGTCGGCTTGAAGGAGCGGCCAGCCTGGGAGCAAGTGATCTGACATAGAGTCCACAAGTGGAGAGGATGGAGCTGGACAATGACCTATGAATGATGTATTTTTTGGCTTGTTGCCAGGGGTTGGCAAGCTAATCAACAATCACTCTCAGGATGGACTCCACCTCTTCCACTGGTGAGTAACGTCAGTGCACTGGATTTAAAGCATGTGGGACGGATGTGACAGTTAATGATAACAGAGTTGTAGGCTGGGTCTGGACCGACTTGCTGTATGGTCTGGACCAAAGTCTGGACTCTGAGAAGCCCTGCTATATGTGGCAGATTTATTCTGCAAACGAGAGAGATTCCACTCCAGTCGAGCAACTGCAGAATATAGAAGGTCATAAACACACATACCTTTTCCAAATGAGTCTGGATGAATGAGAGGACTATTGACGGAATCAGGAAGCATTCACACTCCTGTCTAGGAAACCATTTAGCCACACAGACCCTTATATCCCTTCCTCATTCATTTCTCTGTCCCTTTCTCTCTCCCTCCTGACACACACTCCCTCCCACCACCCCTCCATTCAGATGTCAGTCACACAACACACTGTTCAAAAGAGGTAGCTGCAAACCGTGGCCTCCTGTGTGTGTGTGTGTGTGTGTGTGTGTGTGTGTGTGTGTGTGTGTGTGTGTGTGTGTGTGTGTGCCCATATGTGTGTGTGTGTGAGTGTGTGAACCTGTCTGTGTTGTTATGTGTGAATAACACACAGACTGAAGCCTCTGGCCCAACAAATCAACAATCAGCAATCGACAAGCCATTACAGCACACATTGTGTTACTTTGAGAAAGGAGTGTGAGTGAGAGAGAGGGAGTGAAAGAGCAGATATATCTTTTAGATTTTATTATAAAAGGAGAAAAAATATTTCAACAAAGCAAGCCAACTGGGGCATTAAGATCTGAAAAAATAAATAAATAAAACAAAACATATAGATCCACATATATAGAGAGAGATATATATATATAATTTCTTTTTCTGGTCCAGTTTTAGTAAGTCAACTTATAAAACGTTTCTTTATACAATACCAATCCCTTTTTTCTCTTTCCTTTTTGGCAACACAACCCTTGGATCATGAAAGGAAGATAGAAAGATTTAGTCGAATGCTTCCTAATGTTTTCAACAGCAACCTCCATTACTGTTACTGGGTTAAATGGCTGTTTTCATGTCAGTGTAAAGTAACACTCTAGTTTCCACAAGTTAGAGAACACAGCAATTTAGAGATTAAAGAACCAACCACCACATAACACTGTGCATACTGAAGTTAGAAGATCTTGGGTTTGGATGGGAGTGTCTGCCTCTGACCAGACAAGTAACTCTGCTCAAGTGGTTTTGTTTTCTCAATGCTCAGCACTTGTTGCGTCATAATGGAATCACAAACAGTAGTCCATTAATTTAACAAACTTGGCTCCTCAGAGAATGTTGGTTCCACACTTCCTAATGGCTTCATGTGATTGGCTGTGCATTATACAAGCTCTTGACACATATCACTGATGACTGGTAGGTGATCACTGGTTTTGAAAGAAGGAAATAACAGGCGTAACAGACAAACTAGCTTTAAAATAAGTGATGTGAGGTGAACCTAATTTATGCCAATGTGAAGAGCTGTTAATGTGGATTTTGAAAAAGTAACCTAAAGACATGGAAAAAGGAACTGATACATATTTAGAGACACTTTCAAAAATGTAAGTGTTAAATTTGAGAATGGACTTTGGTGTAGCATAGTCCATTTAGCTACATCGCCACCACATCAAAGTAGTCAACTGAAGGGAAACACTGTGTTATGTGTGCAGATCAAATCTGTAAAGAGTACAGTAGATGTTGGTAACCTGCCTGAATTAAAAACAAAACCACAAAGCTGCTCAACACACCAGCTCAGCAGAAGAATGTTACAGCCCGGCAGAGTTGTAATTTTTTATGTTTACTTACTGTATGTCTCTAGAACAAATACAAGGTGGATATAATGTGGTATTGCATAAATTCAAAAAAAAATAAATAAATAAAAAATTAAGAAACTAGGAATATTTCAAAGGCAAATGTTTGTTTTGCACCAAATGGACTAATTATGAAAGCGTGTGTTTGTACTTTTGTGGGACCGTACATGTGTATGTGTTGTGCAAGTCCCTGTTGTATAACCTTGACAGATTGAGAGCATGTATACATGGCTATAGTGCTCTACTATACTGTTGCAAAAGAAAATCATGTTTTTGGCAAGCAGCATTGCAGTGTGGGTGGAATATCAGTGCACACACATACATGTAGACACACACAGAGGTCTCATTGCATTTGTTCCATTTCTGTTGCCTTTGATCAAACAGGAAGCACAGTATTACACAGCATACTAGGATATTACATGTACTGTATCTTAGCATATCTAAAGCCAGGGGAATCTCTCAGCTGTACAATATATGTCTTTTGTCTGTCAAGTTTTCATAGAAAGGTCCTCTCAACATTCACCAGATACTCATCAGCCTCAGACCTGCTCTTAATTAAAATACTGAAGGAAAAAATGCAAGAGATCCCAGTAAAGGGAACAGTGTAATTCTGTAATTAACAAGAAAAGTATAAAACTAGTCCTAACAGCTCATGTTTAGGACTTAAGAGTAGAGATGTGGATGTGATATAATTGCTATCATTGTTGTATGGCCTGGCTCAGGTTAAACCCTTTGTTAAAAATGAATGCAATTTGTTGTGTAGGCTACTGTTTTAGAGTGGCAAAGAACTGATTGCAGAGTAAACGGCCATTTTATCTGGATGAAAAAACTTTAAAGTTGATTTGCTTTGGAACTTTTGATGCACATTTCCCCTGTTACCCAATGAATACACAAAGGACAAATATAAGTTTGCTGACACATGTCTGAAGATCCACAAGTGACTTGTTTTTTATTGATCACTGGCTACTTCTGCAGTAAAAAAACAATCTGATAAGTTGCATACAGCTGTACGGGATGCTGCTGGGAAGTTGCAGGTCCTGTTTTGGGGCAGATAAATTACGTGATATCGGATCGGTACACAGTCTCACATACTTGCTGATACCCGATCCAGCATTTTAAGGCTGTATTGGAGGTTTTTCCAATACTGGTATCAGTATCAACAAGTGTATGGAAGGACCTACAGTGGCTGCGAAGCTCGCGAAAAAAAAATTACAGCCGTTCTTTAGAGCCAGTGTTTAGTTTGTCCATTCTGGGCTCCCTCTGTAGAGATAAAAGAGCTCATTCTAAGGTAATGAAAACACAATTCTTGTTTCCAGGTGATTATACAGTAGCGAAAACATACTTACAAATGATATTATAGTGCATTTCTGCCACATTCTGCCAATAGATCCCACTAGATGTTACACATTGGCTCTTTAAATGAAGTATATGAAATATAAACAAACTTAAACATACATCATATATAAGTCTTCAAAGTCACCCCTCTTTCATCCTCCACCAATTGAAATCTGAACAATACAAATTAATGTAAATCCAAAGCTTGGATGAGACGTCTGAGTTGCACATGCGGCAGACCAAATTTGTTTTGCAAATCAGTCCAAGGAATAAAAGTGTTTCCATTCATTAAATCAAGAACGGTTTCTATCCCACTAGTCCTCCATGTAAACCATCTTAAATTCAATTAAATCAAATAATCAAATTAAAAGTAACAACTTGTAATAATTTCCAATAACCTTCCAGTTCTTGTAAAGATTTTTACGAGAAGGTTGTTGGAGGGTTTGTCCTTTTGCTCCCCAACCATATTTGTAATAATTAAGTGATGTATTTCCTCATTAATGTGTCTTATGGACTCTGGATCTTGCAGATGTGCTCTATTCATTCTCCATATTCAGCAACTCTTTTCATTGTTAGACCAGATACTGGAAAATTAGTTCAGGTTCTGAAATAAAGGTTTATTCAATTCTTGAATAGCTCTCCTTGATCTGAAAATAATAAGTACAGTCCTTCTTGGTTGGAAATAGTCATCTTGATGTATCCTCAAAGTTATTTGCTGAAAAATGTGTTTTTGGAGGGGATAAACTACTCTTTTTTTAAAACTATGCTGGTCAGTTTTTATCAAAGGTATGATTAAAGTCCCTTCTTGTCTGGGTATAATGTAGAATCGTCTGAACTTTTGGAATCTTCCTTGTGTGTTCTCTTCAGTTAGTGGACAGGTCTTTGCCATCTTGTGTCTTTGGTATGTTAAAGTTAGTCTGGTAATTCCATAACTTCAAGATTATCATGACCTTCCAAATTGTTGTTTTCCATTTTCTTGTCCAGTGATTCACCTCTAGTTTCAATGGATTCCACCCTATGATAAATATTTTCTCTGTTAAGCTTGAAATTGTTTACCTGTTCATTACTGTCTTTTGTGTTCTCTGCTCTCTTGGTCTCTGTCCTTCAAGGGCATGGTTACTTTGCTTGTTTGTTCTTCAAGTAATTGATAAATGCAGCAGATCTCTCAAATCTTTCACAATTATATAGTTTACCTTCTTGCTTCCATTCAAATTAGTCTCCTGCATCTTTATAATAACACAGTTGAGGCACAGCTTTCCTGGAGCTCCTCGCAGGTGCACCTCTCCCAGTGCTCTACATCCACTCTGAAATGGCCTATACACAGCTCTGGCTGTGTTCAAAAACAAGCTGCACTACGGCTACAGTGTGGCATGAGAAATGACAAGACTGACAGAAGCAGGTTGTGTTGACTATGCTGGCTTAAAGGGAAAATCAATTAAGTCCCTGAGAACCACCTGGCACCTATGTATGCAGCACCCAATAGATAACTGAACAGAGAGGAATCATTAGCAAACCGTCTGTCTGTAGCTGATGGAGATGTGCAGGAACAAGGGAGATGTAAGCGTGGGCGGCACCCCTCACTTTGGATGCAGTACAAATGCGTGCTTGGATGAGTGAGGGTGTTTATATCTGCTCATTCTCTCAGTATGCTGCAAATGAATAAGTGCATCAGCAGCTACTGAAAGTCACAGTGTAGACTCCAGCTGGGAGATATGGCATCTCCTACAATATATGTGTGTTTAGATTTCCTTTCAGGGAGTATATGACACATGCATACACAGACCACACCATATATCAGAGTCTTTGTATCGCAGCGCGCTGAGAGAGATAAAACCTTGTGGTGAGATAGTGAGGTGGAGAGAAATGCTTTCCAGAACATGTCATACAGCAGCATTTCTTTTAGAAAGCATCCTAAATGAACATCCAAAACTACCACCATGATAACATTTTCATTCAGTCCATCATAATTACCACATTGGATCTGGCACAGTAGTTATCAGCATAAAAACTAATGGCAACATAATCAACTGTCTTTGTATGGTGGCAACGAAAGAGCTCAACTGACAAAACTGAAGACTTTAGATCCCTTTAAAGCCTTACATTTACATAATTTAAGACGTTTCCAGACATTAAAAGAGCCCTGATGAACCTGGAGAAAAGTGACTTTCAAAGAACAGACAGAAACAGATAGATGGGTGGAGAGACAAGTAAAGAGAAATTACCAAATATTTCTGCCTCTTTTCCCCTCCTTCCACTCCCTCCCTCTCTTGCTCTGAATAGTCAGTTAATTAGCAGAGAAGGAGAAAAAAAAGTGTGGCAAGCAAATGTCAAGCTCGACAAAGATGGAGGTTAGCGTCT
>JBBMOE010000005.1:4422455-4432455 GCA_037975065.1 Chaetodon trifasciatus | reverse complement strand
CCCTCAACATTTCCACGGTGGATGGACATGGGCAAGGACAGGCAGAACAGTGGTTGATCTGGGAGGAAGCATGCTTGACATTAGATTTATTATCATTAAATCATATCTCACGGCTATCTGGCTTTGTAATGAGAGGGGATTTATGTGCACATCTACACAATCTATGGAAAAGGAATAGGACCTACAGGAACATGGCTGTAAGTTGAGCTGGAGATTTACAAGAAACTTGCTTGACGTGTTAAAAATATTTATGTATGCAGGCTATCAGATAGCATATAATAGGACGGGATTACTTTTGACACATTTTATCCACAATATATAGTGAAATAGGCAAGGTTATCAGTAAGTTAGCTGAAATTTGACTGCTGGGGATTAAAAACATATGATGTGATGGAGCAGTAATAAATGTGGCATATCAGAGCAGAGTAATCGCTTTTAAAGGTGCAATTTTATTAGCCACTTAATGTGTAATTTATATTTCAACATAACTGACGAAAATGTGTTTTAAAGAATGAAAAAAGCTGAATGTAAGGTACCACACATGAAAACCTACTATTAATGCAGTAGATTCACTGTTTCTTATTCCTAGATTTCTAACACTGTCTTCTAGGAAAGGGCATTTCAGAAGGAATGGGGATCTGACTGCAGCCATGTTTCATCTTTAGCCTTAACTTTGGAGTGGACAGGGGCTTCGTCCCTGAGGGTCTCAAGCTGCGGTCTGGCTCAGAGGGAATTAAGAGGTCTCACATCTGGCAAGACAATACAGTGCCTTTAAAGTGGTACTTCACACAAAGTCCATCTTTTGAGAATGAAACACCCACCCTGTGTGCGCTCTGCATTTTCACAAATGGTAAACATACATACAGATGGATACTGAAGAAGTGGATTTTGCTGCAGGAGTACTTTAAGAAACTGAACTTGTATACCATGACAACATCTTAGGAAATGTCTGTGTTAGGTGCCTCCATACAAGCGTCGTTCAAGCGTTTCAGGTGTGGTTCGTAACGTACAACACATTCAGAGGCACTCTGTCACATTCCATGGCATTTCCAGAAGCACAATTTAGTTCCTTGAACAATCTAAACCTTGATGAATCAGCATGTTCACAAAAACACACACAAACCAGTGACCATAAACAGATGGAAGAGAACAAAGTGTTCTGTAATATATGTGAGATTGAGAAGCTCAGCACAGCAGGCTCAATATGGTACACTGTCACACAGTTGATTTCTAGATTCCTCTGGGAATCATACTCGAGGAGAAAGCATGTTCACAAAAACTAAACATCTCATTTAGATATAAGTGTGTTAATGTGTTATGAAGATATTCTAACTTTGCTCAAATCACAATCCCTGCTTGTGTTAGCTGTGTGTTTAAGCACTCACTTATGTGCATATGTGTTGCATGTGTACTGTTAGTACTGTGCCTGGATGTGTTTGTGTGTGTGTGTGTGTGTGTGTGTGTGTGTGTGATTCAGTGTGTGGGAGGCAATGATCCATGCCTGCCACAGTGAAAACGTGATCTCTCTTATATCCTTTTAATTAGTGCGTAACATATAACAGCAGCACCAGAGGCACAAACTCCTCCAGAGGTATAAACTCTGCAAAAAAACAGCTTGGCCAAGTTAAAGCTTTGTTAAATGATACTGTGTGACACCTGCATGGCACCCTTTAATCACCAACATGTCCACAACATTCACTCTGCAGTAGCAGGCCACCGTTCTCCTCGTACACTGCTTTTTAAATACCTGACTGACCACTGTTATATTCATTATCACAGTATAAAACCAAAGTAGGACATCTATCAAGCTGGGTGAAGCCACACACAAGGACCAATCGTGGTCTAATATGTCAAAATATAATTTTTCTTTTTCATGACGGCAGAAAAATGTGGTGACAGAGGTTGTCATGGGGTTGTCACTTTTAGGAGGACGTCTTTATATAACAACTTAGCACACAAACACGCTCACACACACACACACACACACGCACATTGTTGTCACAAGGGTCTCATCATAAGCATGCTTGAAGAGAGGCATGTTCAGTCTGCTGTCAGATGTTAACCTCATAATGCATGAGCCCATACGCACACAAACATAGGAATACACACATACACACACGGTTGAGGAGATTTATCTTCGACTTCAGAATTCAATCTCTCACACACACGCACTGACGCGCTCTCCCAATGTAATCAGGAAGAAACACTTGAGCCGTTCTCATCCACTAGATTGCTTACAAGAGGCGTCCATCTTGAGGAGACAAACAACTCATCACAGCCATAAAGTCAATGTGGTGATGGTGACCTACAACTACTTCTGATGTCAAGTGAAGCTGGTCTAAAGGTGAGCGAGGCTTCACACTCAGGGCCAGGACATTTTACGTGCAAAACTAAAACAGGCGGATAGAAATATGAACCAGGGACGTGAAGGGTGAGGGATGTCTTACCTTATGGTCGTACGGGTTGTAAGAGTGGAACAGTTGTGACAGCTCTTTAGTCCTCTGCTTCTTCTGTAGACAATAAAAGATATGAAAGAAATGTAAAAAGTGTCTCATACTGCATGTATGACAAAAAGCTATCAAGACCAATGGAAATGAATTTAGATTTAATTGTAGATATACTTGAATTAAAATCCATTGGTGGAGATGGGAAAAATGGCAATCACTTGCTTTACATACATTATTTAATACAAGCTCATTCACAGGCGATGTCCCCATGCAAACCACTCAGCTGTTGTGCTTTCTTTGACAACCTGAATGTGACTTCCTCTGAATTTTCTTGTCGTTGTCATGGACCTGTGAAGCCTATTTGTAACCACTGTATACATAAACTTGTCTTGAGAACTATAATATAAAATAATGACATGTTCCTGGAAAAGTCAATCATGTACTGTAAGCATTCCCTCAGTGTGTGATAGAAAATTGTTTTATGTATTGTAAATGAGACAAATTAATCAGCTTCCAGTAACATTCATCAGGATTTATGTACTTTGTAAAATTTCCATAGACCACTCACGATCTAAAATATGTTTCCTCGGCATATCCTCATCCTTGTCCGCTTGTCTCGCAGATAACATATGGTGTAAATATGGACATACAGTACAGATTCACTCAAGTTAACTTATTGGGTCACTTAAACAGAGGGAAAAAATCACCATGGCTGAGAAGGACGCCTACAGAAATTCATTAAATCTATAAAATATGGAACGAGCAGAGTGGGGAAAAATACCCACCAGCTGTGGCAGAAAATATTTCTCGTTTTTTTTCATTTCATTCCCGCTCAAAGCCTGGCCTTAACCTTGCATGTCCTTAATGTGTAATGAGATACACGAGCATGAGACATGACTGTTTGATGTGTGGCAGTTGTTAATGCAATCAGTTACATGAGGCCGACGCAGTTACAAAGAGTGCTAATTAGCGTGCTGATTAGGCCATGTCTGGCTAAGGGGGAAGGATATATGTATACTGTAGCTAAAGGGAGTATGCATTCGTCGCGATTCCCTCTCCACTTCCCTCCCTCTGTCTTTTTTTTCAGTGGATGTTAAGGGCTGGATTTAGTGTCCTTAGGCCTGATCTGTACATATGGAGCAGACAACCTACAAGTCACTCTGCTATCACACAAAGGCATCATTACAGCGTGACAGACTAATGCAGCTTCAGGATACATGAAGGCAGCTGGAGGATGTGGAGACGAGACGGATGGATACAGAGAGGGAAGAAATGTCTATTAATACGTACAGTTTGTGTGGGAATGTTGACAAAAATGGAGACAGTTTCAGAAGTCTGCACGGAAATACATGGCAGACTGTGCTAATGTCCTTAGAAAGAGTGGAAAGGCCGAGATAAGACAAGAAGTGCCAAACAAAGTGAGCAGAGGAGTGGAAACAAGACGATGTGCAAGAAAAGGAAAGAGCAAAAACAAGGGGAGGAAGGTGAAATAAAGGTATTACGGTAGAAGTGTTTATGGGTGGGGATTGTACTCCTTGCCCTCGGCCAACTACCGTTTCAACTTCGTTGTTTTCTGTCTCTAGTGAGGCTCATCCTTTCATCACTCTTTGCCCTGCTCTCTATTCCTAACATCTGTGTATACCTTCGCTTCTTCTCCCTCCCCACGCTCCAATTGTACCCACCTCTTACCCATTCTCTGTTGAGCCAGGGCTCTTGTGATCCATACAATCCTGTAATCATTGGCCCTGTCCTTCTACCATCCTCTCACTCTTGTTTTCACCTGATTCCCTCTCGCTTTCTCTGCCAAAGGGCTCTCCAGAATCTCCAAATCCTCTTTTCTCTCATTTTCTTTGCCTTTCCACGTATCCCCCGGTGCTCTACCTCTCCCTCACTCCCTGTGTTTTTCTGCAGTGAAGGAATACTCATACTAATCATTCTGTCTCCACTCTCTCACCCATCCTCCCTCTGATAAGTCTGTCCCTCCACAATCTCACTCACTCACTCTCTCTCCCTGCCTGGAGCACCTTAGGTGAGACCAATTCTCTCATCATTTCATTTCTCCTCAACACCATTCTCTCTCCTCCTTCCATCCCTTCATCACTCTCACCATCACTCAGTATTCCGTGATGCTCAACACTGTGTGTGTGTGTGTGTGTGTGTGTGTGTGTGCGTGTGTGTGTGTGTGTGTGTAAGACAGATGTAACCGCAGGTAAGGATTTCTCAACCACCAATGAGCTCCCAGCAGAATGTATCCAGTTCAGTAGCACACACATATATAAGCACCTACAAAAACACACACCACCTGATGTGGAATACAAGGCAATTCAAAGGCCAAAATGAAAACAGGAGTCCACTGAAAGAGAATGGCAAAAAGGAAACACAGAACAAAACAGATTAAAGGAAAGATATGAAATGGTGGGAGAACGAGAGATCCATTTCTTTTCTTCTATCGTAACAGGAATGAATGAATGAAGGGGAAACCTCATTCCATTATTTGTAATCCTACAGGTTAATGCCACTGTTGTCACTTATCACCAAAACCATCATAGCAGTCAGAGAGAAGAAGAAAGAAGGAAAAGGTGCACCGTATCACATCCACAGCTAGTCACATGCCAGATCACATCTGTTTAAAGAGCCATTAGCTGAAGGAATAAAAGACATCATGTATCTGTTTAGTGCACCTCTAGGGAGGTAAGAGCTCTACCTTGATGGAGGCAAATTAAACTCAGGGAGTCAATAATATGACCTGAGCTCTCTGTGTGGCTCTGACTGGATACAAGTGGCAAAGATCATTAAAGTTTACAACCGTAACTTTACGGCAAACATGCACAATTTTACCCAGTAACTTTTTGCTGAACCAACAGATCACAGCAAACGTTAAAACTGACTCAATAAAAGAAGTTTAGAACACTTTCAACAAAAACTTCTGAGCTTCATTCAGAAAAACAGTCTCTGATTTGCCTTTTTAATAAACAAATTCGAAGGTGAGCTTTTCATCTGGGAGAGTTTCAGGACCTGGAACAGCTGGGCTGCAGTAACAGGCTGCCCTTTTGTAGTGGTCAGAGCAAGAGAAGCGGTTCTCCTTCGAAAGCCAATGAACATCTCTTTCCTCCTAAACATGTTCAGTCGCAGGAAAGACTGTCCACACAAACTGATGTTGCTACTTAACATGGAGGTTAGGAGATGGATATTTGTGAGATCGTCGGTTTAAACCCCTTGACGAGTGTGGAAAAAGCTGGCTGAGGGGAAGTGAGTGAGAAATGTTGTCCCACAACAGCTGTTGTTGGTGTGCCCTTAAGCAAAAACCACAACCCAAGTTGCACCTGTGGAACTAATCAGTAGCCAGTAGCAGAAGGCTGCACTGGGGGGCAGAGATGTGTAAGGTTTGCTAATGTGAAGCAAGATGAAGTTGAAATGGGGCACACATGTTCAGTAAAGGTGCTGTACCACATACATTTTGAGAGCCACTAAGGATTTGTCATTTACACCTGCCTCTTCCCACACAATAATTCTATAAAAATCCTACTCAATTAAAACACACAAAAAATGTTATGCTGTGAAAATACAACCATAACCTGCAGCTAATCAAGACCTGAAATCTGTATCAAACACACTGCAGTATTTACTTAATCCAAGACCACCATGTTAAGTGTCAATGGCTCAGGTAGTCAAGCATCTCTTAGCAAGTCAGTGTTACCTTTCCTATTTCATTGTGTCTTTTATTCTAAGAGCTTTATTAGTGTGCTGCATGCTAATGTGTCTGTATGCAGGTATGTGTGTGTGTGTGTGTGTGTGTGTGTGTGTGTGTGTGTGTGTGTGTGTGTGTGTGTGTGTGAGAGAGAGAGATAGAGAGCATACGTGCATGTGTGGTCCATCAGCCGGAGAAGTTAATCTAGCATGCCATCGAGGTTGTGTTAGTGGCAACCCGGCAATGCTAAGCCACTGTGTGTGTGTGTCTGTGTGTCTGTGGACCTGTCACCGTGGTGATGATGAACGATGGTAGTTACCATTACGTCCATCTGTTGTTGCCGCCAGAGACGGATGCTGCGTCTAACGGGAAGTGACATTACATGGATGTATACACTTGTACTCATACCCAGACTCCAAACACATGGAGGTGTGGTGGAGACGGGAATACACAGTCTGCTGCCAATAACACACAAAAACTTACACAGCTCACGAAAACACTGCATCGCTAAGTGAAGTAGGAATATGTGCGCAATGCTGTGAAGTTCTGAGGCAAGATATGCAATTCTTGAGTGCAATCACCCTGACTAAGCTATGATTTCTTGATAGTTAAGGACACTACCTGAAAAGATACAACATTAAGACAACCTGGCAGCTCAGTCAAAATCACCAACAACTAAACACCAAAAAGACCAAATAGAAACCTGCTCAACGCTCAATTGAGGACACGCTCAATGCACGACTCTGACACGAGAAACGTCCGTGTGTTTGTGTTCTTTTGTGTCTTCATAAGCACGTGCATGTGTGTTAGTTTGCCCGGGTGTGAGTGCGTTGTGGGGCAAGGTAACAGTGATCTTGCCTTAGCCTGTGCTGTCAGAGCTTCTGGCTCACCAGTATGAGCCTCTTTGTCTTTTCCTAATGACAGGCAGATGTTAGTGCTATAGAGCCTACACCCACAGCGTGCGTGTGCATTATATTACTGGAAGAAAAACCTGAGGCGTAATCGGTGTGTGGTTGTGTGTGTGCGTGTGTGTGTGTGAAGGATTAACACTTCCTAAAGCATCACAGTGAGAGTGGTCACAGTGGTGATGCTTGGTGTGTTTATGTGTGTGTGTGTGTGTGTGTGTGTGTGTGTGTGTGTGTGCCTGGCCCTTCTCACTCTACAGAGGTCACAACAAAACACATTCTAGCTTTGTTGACTTGTGTCAGATGCTGCATGTTCTGTTAACTGAGGTATACACACGGCATATACCATAAGTTGTTCATACAGCGAGACAGACTTAACATTTCATTTTGTTTTTCTAATCAAGCTCAAGCAATGTGATATGTAAAACGGAGACGGGAACATGATCATATTTGTATGTCAGATCTGATCACACTTAACACAGATGAAATGCCTTAGAGCTGCTCTTCATTTTGCATCAGAGGAGACTATAAACTGTCATTATGGCATATATTCAGGTCACTAAACCAGATATATACAGTGGCTGCTATCATTATAATATCTCAACAACTCCACACTATGAGGCAACTAGAGACAACTCTTTGTCTTTTGAGCCACTTTCTGAAGCATTTATTTTCATGCCAATGTTAGAATCATGTAGAAAGGTGTTAAGAATAGCAAAATATCAACAACAGACATACTGAGCGGCCTTTTAATTTTGGTCTTTTAAGTTTTAAAACTTTTCTTTTAGATCTCTACATAAAAAAAAGCTTTTAGTTTAATCATCTTTATTTACTCTTTGACCACTATGACCTTTTTGCAGCATCAAACAATTCTCCTCTTGGGGATCAGTAAAGATATTCTTATGTGCTTTGTATGTGTTTTTACACCCAGTAGAACACTGTTACTCTCAGTCCCTTCTGCTAGCTAAAAGTCGAGAACGACCAGCATACTGACGGCTGATTTGGTTAAAAAAAGCATTTGAATGCGGCGAGCAAAAACTGCGATCATTAATTGGAATGTGTTATCCCTTCCATTAGTAGTAGACTCGGCCCTCATTAATCAAGTTCAGGCCTACCAAGCTCCAGACAGCAACTTAACCATTAACTCAACCTTAATACCTGTTAGACTGCCTTTAGTCACGTGTTGTTATCTCCCCTGACGTGTGTGTGTGTGCGTGTGAGAAAGTAAGTGTTTGTGTTTAACACAGAAAGGGTGTGTGTCTATGCAAGCGTTTGTGTGTATGTCCAGGTGTATAATAAATGATAAAGAAGCTAGGAGATGGAGCTACTAGTGTCTGGCCAGCTGTTTCACTTTGACAGCTGCCGCACTGGTGCCTTGTGGGTAATGGAGTTCTTAACCAATTACAACCTGGGGAAATTAAAAACACTGTCCCACTAGAATAGCTAATCTCCCTCTCCATCACTTTTTTCTCTCTTTCTTTGCAGCAGCTGCTTATTCTCAACTCTTCCGTGCATACCAATAGATATCCAAACACACTCACGCACACACACACACACACACACTCTACTCACCAAGTCCATTTATCAAGGCTAAGTTCTAGTCACCTGGGGATGATTATGGAGATCCAAGCTAATAGCATTCACACCCCTTTATTCTCAACATACTCCCTTCTCTCCCTCCATCCCTGTGGTCCCCTGTTCTTTCCATCTGCCTCGGCTCTCTGCTCCATCCTGCATTCGCTCATACATCATCTATTACAATAGGTAATAAGTTAGACCTACGGATACCTCAAAACACCTGGACCACATCACAGCTGGACCCTCTCCAGCTCTATGGGTTTTCTCTGCGTCGCTCACAGACTGAGACAAACCGTTTGTGTGTTTGTGTACTCAAATGTCACCGCTAGAAATCAGATGGCTGACGCAAAACCACATTTCTTAATGTAACATAATCTAAATAAAAATGTCAGTATTACCTGTTATAGACATGCTCAAACATGAGCATTAAAATGGTCTCACTTTTACACATTTTTAGGAAGAGCTCGCAGCCAAATGTGTTCAAATAACACAGGACGAAATGTGGAAAAACAACCTGGAATCACTAGCTGACGTGCAGAAATAATCTTCTGCACCCACGTGCAAAACAAAGACAAGATCATTTTATTTGTTGTCTCGTTTTCAATGTGTTTTCCAGAACCAGATACTAGCCTACAAATTTCCAGGATATTCAAGGAATGTGAGAACCTTTTTCAGTCAAACGCCTCAGTGCTGATTATCCATCCTTGTCCTTTACCCTAAACACACTCTTAGACAAGTAACTGGTGGACAAGTGTGACTGCTTGCGTTCTGGAGAATGGGCTGTATTGCCATCAGAACACTCAACCCTGTAGACATGCTGAACTACTTCCTTCAAAATGCCCAACTGTTGAGGTGTTCCAACTGTGCAATGACCTACAAGTCCAAAACCATCGCTGAATTATCTGTTCCATAAGGTACAGCAAACTGAAGAACACTAAATCACTGAAAACGGTGTGCTGGTATACAGTCATACAGAGTGAGATCTACTTAAGCTCCCATTGATAGTGGTGCTGGAAAAGGTCACGTCTGCATCCCATACTGATAAGAAAAGGTAACTGCACTTGCTTTTAAAAGGCAACGTGTACTGCATTTGTAAGGTTGATGTAAACCACAAACATAAACCACGATCTTCACCACAGCCAAATGGTGAGCTGGACCTCCTCATCAGCGGCTACATTTAGCAGGTGAGTAATCATAGTGGTCAATTAAATTTCTAAGAGGATTCCCCTTCAGTTCCCACAATGGCCACGTCCCTGTAGCTGTTCCTTTTTGTCTGCTTTATTACCTCCATCCACTTCTCTGTTAGCTGTTCCTCCAATCATTCCTCCCTCCTACCTCTCTCTCTCTCTCTCTCTCTCTCTCTCTCTCTCTCTCTCTCTCTC
>JBBMOE010000005.1:4408825-4422057 GCA_037975065.1 Chaetodon trifasciatus | reverse complement strand
CTCTCCCTCTCTCTCTCTCTCTCTCTCTCTCTCTCTCTCTCTCTCTCTCTCTCTCTCTCTCAGGCCTCCTTCTGTCTCCGCTTCCTACTCCATCTAGTTCTCCATCCATCCCTCCTGTGGCTACTCAACACAGTTGTGTTCCAGACAAACCATCTGGTGCACTTTATTAATGACTGACCCTACATGGCCTAGACGTCGCCTAGCTGCCACCACTCACTGTGTGTGTGTGCCTGTTTGTATGGGTGTGTATGTGTGTAAGAACAGGTGCATGGTGACTGATGATGTGATGTTGTGTGTAGTTTTAACCACCAAAGCAGGTGTACCAGTTACAGGGACCCAAACATATTACTCTTTCTCTCCCTTTTTACAATTCTACGCTCACAATTAGCTTCAATTTCAACATTTAGATGACCAATGAAAATGGCTATTATTGAACACGGGGAGCTTACTGAAGGCTGTACAAAAAAAAAGAAAGAAAAGAAAAGACAATGTTAAAGTGAACTAAGCTACCCCTTTTGTTGCCTGTACATTTCAGACAATTTACAATGCACTTTTCAGTGTTTAATCTGTGATTTTGCACAACCCTCAGTCATTAGATAAATTATAAAACTAGCTATTAAAACAATTTTGTATGTAAAAAAAAAAATAGCTGATTTGACAGTAAAGGGTTTCCACAGGAACCAACAACGTCCCACAGCTTGACAATCAAAGACTTGGCGGAACCAAGGCTCGGATAGATGCATGCTGACATCCATGCGCTGACAATAAAAGTTGGATGAGACAGATAGAGGAAAAGAAAAGGAGAGGGGAAAAAGGGGAGAAGCAGTGTAGTGGTTGTCTGGGGATTGATCCCTCGAAGACACACTCAGCCTCTCCTCAGAGAATGAAGGGAGATAGGAGGGAGGAGAGAAAAAGAGAATGACTTATGAAGACGCTCCACTTGAAAGAAATGTGTCAACACTTTGATGGTAAAGGGTGAGAGAGTGCAAATGCAAGAGGAGATTGAATACATAATATAGGGTAGAACATAATGTAGGTGGTCAAACGAAACAAAAAAGATCAACAAGTACAACCCCTATTCCAAAAAAAGTTGGGACACAACATGGCCAAAGGAAAAGTACCAAGCTGAGTGGTTAAATGAGCAGAAATTCTTTTTGATTATTATTAAATAAACAGAACTTAATTCAACTGAAAAAAATGTATGTATAATTGTTCGTATCACAGTAAAAGATGAGCATAATGAACATAATGAGCATAAAGTACATGTAAATTTACACTGCGGGAGCTACAGATTATCAATGTAATAAGCAAATTGTTGTTAATTTACATTTTACAATATTACACTGTTGAAGACTGTGGCTCTGAGAAATCTGTTAGGCTAAAGGTCAAAAATATGCTGGAGCTGCTGATGGTGATGTGTTCAGTGCCTTACTCCCTCTCTCTCTGTCTGCGTTACACACCTTTCCTCAAAATTATGGCTTCATTAGCCGCTAATTGTTTCATTTGGCAGCAGACTGAGCGAGAGTGGAAGACAGAGTACTTGTCAGGAGTTGTGTGGTTATAGAGAACAAATAAGAGGTTCAAATGAAGCAACCACCTTGAGACAATGCGTCTTGTTACTCGTGGACTCTAGATCTTGACTCCATGAAACCTATGACTTGTGTTGAAGTCAAGGGAAAAGTACTTCAATTGTTTATGTGAGGAGATACTGCAGCTTTAAGACTGATTGAAGCTTTACTGACAGATGCTTTATTCTATCATAGTCTCTCCACTTCAAACAAATTTGGATTTTCTGGTCCCATTTAACTGCCAAATGTAGACTTTAACATTTAAACATTTACACATTAACACTGTCTGCCATCATACAGTGTACCATATGAGTCTGTCCATCTGGGGGACAGGGACAGACACCCCCCCACACACACACGTCTTTCAGGATTAGTAATATTAAAATTCATACAGAAGTCATGACAGAACTGGAACAGGCTTTTACATTTTCAGATGACAGGAGGCCAGCCTGTGTTTCCCCGATACACACATTTGCATATGTGTGTGCACTTATAGTATAGTATGTGCACACAGTCTCAATATGAATATCTTTACTTACTTTATAATAACTATGTACTACTGCTCATAATACAACTTCTGCTAAATTTCAAGGTGTGATTTGGTAAATTGTTCATTTTTCTATATTATGACTGGTTTCAAAGCCAATATCCCTCAGTTAGTTCATTATTCTCTTATCAGCAATGCAATTTCTGCATAGCAAGCAAAGAAATCAAGAGAAAGAGAGCCAGAAGTGTGCATGCTTATACTATGTCTGTATAACATTTCTGTTAGTCAAGTCATATTTTCAGCTTTGGCACAAATTTGTGGGATCACAAAACATAATTTACAATCCAGTACTTAAGTTACTGTCTGTTAAAGGCATTCTGCAGGCAAACATACTGTGTTTTGTACATTGTGTGTAAAGGTAAAGTGAACTGTGCTCACATCTCTATCACTTTGACACATGAGCAGCTAAATTTAGCCCAAATCAGATATGCCAGATGACCAGTAATAAAGAAGTCTCTGTCTCCTTGTCCACACTCACCACATGTGCTGGTACTTGCTCCATCTTGGCTGCAGGCGTACCTGGTCTGGGGTAGAACTGGTTGATGAAGAGACTTGGGAATCGGTAGAGTTTCACCAAGTCTAGCGTCTCTTGGAAGTCTTCCTCTGTCTCACCAGGAAAACCGCAGATTATATCTGTGGCAATGGTTACACCTGGGACCCTAAACAGAGACAGAGAGAGCTTTTTAGGCCATATATCAAAGTTATTACCTCCATGCAAAATCATTTTTAAAAACCTCTGGTGTTGCACAGGACAGCAGGGATGATCCTTTGACCATATTAAAACAAAGTAACAGCATCAGAGAGAATAACCATAAAGCCCATCACAGTATTCAGTTCCACACCAGTTCAATCAGTTATGGCCAACAGCCCATGGCATTGTTATGCAGCTAACCTCATCTAACACATTTTCACTTTGGTTATTCAGTCAATCAGGGAGCTTTGGGGAGAGCAGCATCCTTTAGTCCAGAGGAATCTCTTTCAGGACAACAAATCATAAAAATGGCAAATATAAAACAACATGCACAACAGATTTCAGTCTAACATTCATCAGCCTCTAACCACCTGATCAATGGTCTAAAATCACTTCCCACTGCTGCTATGTGCCTTTGAAAAACTATGTGAAGCACCGAAGCATTAAAGAAGGCTGAAGCCTTTCCCCATGGACTCATTCCACCAATCAAACCCTTATTAGCAACCTCTGCTGCCAATCAATAGCTATTGATTATTGACCGGTTGGCTCATCGGATTAATCGCAGGCAGCCGGGTGTGGGAATAGATGCATTGATTAGTTCATACATGTTGTTTGTACTGACAGCAGTTGGACAGCTTATAAAAAAAACTCCAAGGCGAAGTCATCGTTGTCTGTCAGAAAACCATATGTCTCAAGAGTACATACTTGACATTCCCATACAGTTTCAATGATTAGGATTGATCCCAAAGGAATTTAACATCATATCTGATGGCTGGAGGGCTAAATTAGCAATATGAGAATTCTGCTGGAAACACTAATTCATTCATAACATTATTCTAAGCACCAAAGTCCAAATTATTTGTATCAAGTGGGCTTTCCAGTTGTCTGTTTTCTGAAGATGCAGTTATATGCTACAGTGACTGGGAATGATATCCAATACAATACAAACAAGCCATTACTTAAAGGCTTTCTAACATCAAACGCCTAGATGCAGAGAAATAGGCAGGACACTGGAGCCTCTTAATGTAAAGTGTTATGTGGCTAACAGTCTGCTATAAGAACCCAAGATGCCATTAGCAACAGACAACTGGAGGGACATCCTTTGAATAATGGGGATTGAAGAGGACTCACCACTAATTTGGTCCTTGCTCCTTTCAACTTTATCCTTCATTTTATTTTCATTCTTGCCACTCTTTCTCTCCTCTTTTCCTCACTTATTTTTAAACAAGCACCTAACCCCTGACATAATTCCTTAACAGTACCTGCCCTCATAGATAGGCACCTGGCCACGGAGGTGCAGTCAGTGCAAAGACGGCGATGAAATAAAAAGTAAGAGAATGAAGAATATCTGTTGTTGAATATCCTTAAAAAACTGTGAGACAAAAAGACGAGAAACAAAAATAAAAGTAAGCAAACGAGACAGGCTGATAGGACAAAGACAGCCCAACAAAGACATTAAGAAAATAGTGGAAAAGACATTTTGTCTGCAATCGACAACATGGTGCATCTTTAATCACATTAACTTCCTGCATCTGCAACCCCATGATAACCTCTGACCTATTGATGAGTTCCAATTGGCTGATGGTCATTAATATTAACCAATGGCCTGCAGGCACAGGCATCCTTGACCTCTCAGATCTGCCTGACGACTCCCGATGGAAAAGTGAGAGTAAATAAATTAAAAACAAAAATCTGAGCATGTAATAGTTAAATGAATGAATAAATGAATAATTCTCTTCTTGAATCACCCTCAAGCAGTGCTTCTAAACCCCCTGAGTATGAAACACAAAATACATAGTTTTAATCCTTTACTTTGTTAGGTAAACAAAGGATAATTTGCCGCCTGTAGGCTTTCTACAATAATTAATCAAGTAAAGAGTCCTGAAAATGGGAAGATATGGTTCATGTTTTGGAGCCACTATGTTGGTGTGTACCTGCATTATAGGCATCAGTTAACAACTTTTTTTGTAGGTGTTTGAGTTTAGCCACATTTGAGAAATGTTGTGCAGCCTATGGGATGTAATCACAAACAACATGTTTCTCCTACAGGGATAGACGACTAATTAATGCTCTCGTCACCGGAGTATTAAAAATCTATAATATACTCCCTCGAACTATTTCATTAACGACAGTAGGAAGGAAGGTAAATAAAATTAGCAACGCGAATAAACAAGCAGATTTTCTCTCTGGCCTCAAAAGATAACTGACTTTTGCATCTCCCCAAGGCTTGTGCTGTATATCCAATTTGCTCTGGCCCTTTGTGGCAATGCTGGTGACGATGTATATACTGTAGGTTGCCGGTGTATCCTTTTCATTGTTGCAGCAGAACCAAGAAAATTTACACCAATGATGAAAAAAAAATGTACAATTCAGGCCAGGGGTGCAAAGTAATACATGGAGATAGAATACTGAGAGAAAGAGCAGGGAGAGAGAGTGGTGTGAATTGGCTTTTGTGGATTTTCCAAAGGTGGAGGCTGAGAGGGAACAAAAACATGCGCTCGCACACACTGTCATTTTGACACCTCTGTCTCTCCTAGATCTAAGGGTGATGGAGGTGTGATGTGTGATACTAATGAACAAGAACCACACTGATACTCTCCTTGTTAAAATGAGAGAGGAGAAATGTATCTTGTTATTGTTCACCTTTCAAAAACAGTGTGTAAGAAACAGAGAGAAGAGAAGACTGAGACAGAAAAGGAGAAAATCAAGAAAGAAGTCAGATTAGGTGTCAGCTCGACTTGCTTTCAATTAAACCAATGCGGGAAGAAGGATATTTTTAAAACTGGAAAACTGAAAAACGGATTTTTACGTCTAACCTGGAATAAACTTTTGTCACAAGTACTGGACGCCATTTTCACAGTGATCCTATTTTGCATCACATTTCTATTGTGAATGTTAAAAAAGCTCAAACATATTAATTTATTCACTGTTATGTTGAGCTAAAATAGAGTTGTGACTGCAGCTGTTGGGAAAAACAAAGATATATGCAAATATCAATTTAAACACAGCAGGCGAACTGAATACAGGGCTTTTTGGCCTTAAACCAGGACATATCAGAAAACACACAAATGCTTTAAAAAGGTTATCCAACCAATAAACTGAGAGAACTGGATGCAGAGTAGCATTAAAAAAAAGAAACATGATGAGTCTCTTTGGTGTGTGGACAGGAGATAAACAGAACAGGATCTATGAAATGAGACATTATCTGGGATGTCAGGCCCGGAGAAACAGTTAACAGTGATTACTATTGATTAGGGGGTGATATCAGAGACGGGTTTCTTGACCAAAAAAAAAAAAAGAAAAGGAAAAAAGGGGCAATTAATGCAAAGATTCATGTTGGATATAAAGTACAAAGAACAAGAGAGGGAGATCACAGTTTATTAAGTTATGTCAGAATCAAAAAGCACAAAAGTCATTAGAAAAATGAGGCTCTGATCACCCTCACTGCCACTCAAAACAGCATCTTTAAATGCATCCTCAGCGTCTGTTTGTGGAGGGTGCATTTAATTAGTCCTCTGTTTGACAATGTCTGAGACTGCATTTTTATCAACAGCTAGCAGTCAGCCGCTAATGCTGCACTTCCTGCAGCTACTTCAGAGTACAAAGACAGTACAGCCCCTGAAGCTCCTAAATCAAAAGAGACAATAGAGCAGGAAAAAAGGTGTGAGTTTCTGGGTGTGCTCTGTTCCTGTCATTTCTCCCCCTGGCCCACTGAAGCAAAGAGACCACATCCCTGAGGACTGTAGCTTCCATTGGCCGTGGCATGCAACCAATCTCAGTTAGCATTTACACTGGGAGAATGTGTTCATAGGAGACTAAAGTCTTTTAATTAAAACTCAAGATAAGCACACAGTCAGTGTCCCATCTGCCTCAATGGGCTGAATTAAGCTTCATAAAACACAGCATTGTCTTCAGCACAATTATTATCAACTCTTTGTTTGCTGAGGCCCTCGTACGTGCATGCATGTATGTATGAGTTCCCATATACATACTGCCATCCTCCTCATCTTATATTCAAAATATGTGCGCGAGTATGCGAGCGTGTTTGCACAACAGATGCCTGAGCGGCTCCCATGATAAGATGAAGGCGAGACCATTGAGACAGAAGAGCCCTGAAAAAACGAAAGCAAGGGAAAAAAGAGGAGTGTGGCATGGAGGTGTCGAGAGGAAGGAGATGGGCGGAGGGATGGAAGGATGAGAGTGGAAGAAAGACAATCTGGGAAGGTAAATATTTACCTATTCATCTGCCAGAAAGAGACCGTGCTACCCATCTGTGCTCTGTGTGTGTGTGCGTGTGTGTGTGTGTGTGTGTGTGTTTGTGTGTGTGTGTGTGTGTTCTCTGAAATGATAATGTGTGGTACAGTGGGGCTGCTGTACTGCAGGAGACGGACAGTGAAGGGAGGAAGGGGGAGGGAGGGAGGGAGGGAGGGAGGGAGAGAGAGAGAGAGAGACATGGCATTGAGGAGAGGGATGAAGATGGGAAAGGGATGGGCTGAGGGGAGATTTTGTTGTCAAATGTAAAAAGTTTGGAAAGCTGCTGTCTTAAGGAAAACTCAATTCCTACATAAAACCACATTAACATGTAATCTGACAGCTTTACTATAACATGTGAGTGTATGCAGAAAGAGAGAGAGAGAGAGAGAGAGAGAGAGAGAGAGAGAGAGAGAGAGAGAGAGCAGCAGCTGGGGTCAGAGTGAAAAGTAATTCTACAAGGAGTGAAGTTTGAAGATTACACAACCACAACATATTGTACAAAAATGATGTTCAAGTCAGACATGATCAGTGTTTATGTGAGGATGAGACGGGTTTTAAGCAAGGATGTTAAGTTTATGTCAGAGCCCGCCGTCCACTCCAATACTGTGGAAAATTCATGGTCATCTCCTGATACAAGAGGTTGAAACAAGTTATATCATCTCTTCCACCTTAAAATCGAAATTGCAAACCTACTGATATTTTTTTTTTGACTGTCACATTAAAACTGCCTAACCACAGACCATCACTTGTTCCACTGTTAAACAAAAAGCACCATTTTCTAATGATCAAAACGATTCCTTCTGCAAGTTATTCAGCAGCCAAAAGTGTTTTTTTTTTTCTTGCAATAGTTACAGTACATTTCTTGAAAATGCTGCCAGTGAGTCAGGGGCCATCAACTGTTACTACTTCACACTTGAAGTACTTGTCTGAAAAATGAAGGTGGCTTTAAAAATCAGAAAATATCTATACAACAGATGTCTTGCAAAATGAACTCGACCCTGACGAGGCTGTGAAATATTCTTGAAACGAAAAACATCTGCCATTAAGCCAACTTGTTTACCTCAACAAATCCCTCTCCAACACACAATGTACACAGCAGCGCAGTTTTAAAGGTCATCCATATCTTTGTTTGCATCCATTTACCGAGATTAAACCTCTTTTGAAGGTGTGATCAAAACCTCAAGCACCATCACATGTCATGTGCTTAGCGCTCATCATTAATGCTGCCTGAAATACACTAAATGGAAAACTGTCAGTTCAGTTCAATAAACGTTTGTCGTCGTGTTATCCAGTTCAGTTCTTTTTGGGTGTGTCATCTTGAATTGTGTTGCTTGTTTTTCTCTTAAGTTTGTTCACAGGTTTTCTCCCCTCAGTGACTTGTTTTTCTTCTGTTTTTCATCACTGATGTGAGATTGTTCTACTTTTCTAATAATCATGTGTTTCATAGTGTGAACTAAATAAATGAAATTCATCTCAGGCACAGTGTATTATATATCTAAGAGAAAATGATTGCTTCCTAAAGGAGAGACAGAAGGAACCTAAGAAAGGGGGAAGACTGAGGACACTTGTGAGGAGTGTGAGTAATCACTCAGACACTTAAGTGTTTGATTTAGCCGTGGCAGCTGGAGGTAATGGCACTGTCATGTAGCAGCTCAATTTACAGGGATACAGAGAGAGGGGGAGAGGTCTGCCTGGTTATCACTCACTCTCCTCAACCACTTCCACCATCAACAATGAAGGAAGGAACTGTGAGACGTGGTTAAGGAGGCAACAGGAGGTGACTGGACAGATTGAGGTTGTGCAGCCTAACAATGGTTTTCACTGTGGCTCTAATCCATAACTGTAAAATGGCTTTGGATACAAAGGACTAAAAACCTGACTACGTCTGAGAAGCTGAATGGAAGCAGTGCTGTCGCCTAATGCAAGCTGTTTGATTGTGTGCAGGTTGCTGTGTCTGAAAAGTTTCAAGAATTTGAAAATTGGATCATAACAGGGAGTGACCCTTTTGCTAAGCCCCGCCCTCCTTGCCCGTCAAGCTTTCCACTGCCGCACTGCACATTATGGAGTTTACAGTGATAATGGCGGCAGATTTACCATTGACATTCAACTAAAGCAGGCTTCTCATTTCTAAATGATGACCGTGGATTTTGTCAGCTAAAATGATGACTCTCTCTAACAGATTTTAAAAGTGTAGCTAGCTATCGTAAGCTAACGCTAATGCTCAAACTCCGGCAGCCAGCTGAGAAGTACGTCCTCCATGTTAAAATGCCCAACTTCACAGCAGCACAACAGTTTGCTCTCTTTTTCTAATTTCTTCATACATGACAACTGTCCAACCCACACTCCACCTCTTTGCCCATTTTTGGATTAGCCTGGAGTTAGCCGGAGTCAGGCACTGCCAAGATGGTGACACCCAGAGCCACTTTTTTTGTTTGATGTCATGGACACTATGTCCATTATTTTACACAGTCTATGAGTTGGATAAACAGTGGTTAGATTTAGGCTGTACTTTAGCTGCTGGAGCGTGAACATCCCCAAAACAAACAAAGAGCAGGACTGAATATCGTAGAAAGCCAATAACGTGCCCATTTCCTTTGGACACAATGCTTGGTTGGTTCTCTATGTATAACAAGATGTTACCATCCAAATGCTCTCCTGAGAACCTCATGGATACTACATGAACAAAGCTTGGTGGGCCTGCCAGTGTCTAGTTAAAGTGAATAAGCTATGATTGGACAGTTGCTGTTCAGAGGAGGGGTTTAGCAAGAGGTCAACTGGTCAAGTCCAAGTTTACCACTAGAACTGCTCTTAGTGGAAGTATACACTTAAAAAAGGCTAACACTCATAAATACAGATGTTTTAAATGAGGAAAGAGCTCGCAGCTTCCAGGTGATAGATTAAGTAACAGCTAAACGCACCAAGTAATGCAATGAGTATGTAAGACAATTTGGCAGTTGCATTCTGAATTTTGCTGTAAAGTGATTCAACGATTGAAGGAAGTGAAAAAAAAAAGAAGCAAATGCTGAGTGTAATATGTTTCAGAGTGGAGAGGTGACAGACGAATGATTGGTTACGAGGCAGAATAAGACAGATGATGGCTTCAGCTGGCCTGAGAGGAGCTGTCAAACTGTCAGAAACACTTTATCAACCTGCATTTCTTGTTCGCTCTACCCTTAGATCCTTGCTTGCTCTTAGTCCATCTTGTGGGTTGAGAAAGTGGTGTGGGGAACGATTTTTGTTTTACTCATACTCGAGTGAAAACCCTATACATGCACAAGCACACAAGCAGGCAGTGCTAGATTAAATGCACTGAGCCATGACAGTGATTTGGAGTTCACGGTCACGTTCTCAGCCTCACACTTCTCCACACATCTTTCTCCCTTAATCATCTTTTCCCATTAGCTATTATTTATCCGTAATGGGGACAGATGAAATTCAGTTTTGAATATGGGAAAAAAAAAGCCATCAAAAAATGTGTGTTGCACATGTTTGGGCTGTGGGTCATTATTATCCTTTTATTATTTTCTTAACTGTGCTTATTTAGGTAAAGTCTATCTTTTTTCCAACAGGTAAACAACTGATACTGGATAATAGTCCAACTCGGGTGTGTAAACACATTGGATATGCCACTAGTCCACTAAGTGAATACCAAGTCATTTGTCTCTAACCTGCAGTGCAAAATAACCTCTGTCTTTCTTTGTAGCAGGTCATTTGTAAAGATCGAGGTGGCTGCTGTGGAATGAATGGAGAGCCAAGTAAATAATGATCCCACTGGAGTCATCAGTAAACTTTATCATTTAATGAAACAGCCTGAACACAGCAGAGCAGAACTGCAGTTCAATTTAACACACACACTCACACGCAAACACAAACGCACACTTACACATAGAGCCACACTTACACATATAGACACACACATACTTCATTAGCTTTGGAGAAGGGTAACGAGAACACACACATACACATTTCATTAGTCTGAGGGAGGAGTAATAAGAGCACACAGACACCACAAATCCATCCACTCTCTCGCGCACGCACACGCACGCACGCACGCACGCACGCACGCGCGCACATACACACACACACACACACACACACACACACACACACATATATATATATATGCAAAGGCATGACACTCGTGACTGCCAAGCCAGGCGTTAAATGGACTGTCCTTTTGCACTTTATTTCAATTTAATCCAACCTTCATTGACATACCCATAGTATGTGATCCATCACTCCATCCTGCTGTGCTGACCTGACCTGCACAGATATGGATAACATCAAAGCGCCGGATAAATGCTGAATATAAAAGCCTTACCTGAGTCAAATGAACGGTGGGTTCGCTTTAAGTGTGGGCTTTTTTGTGCTCTCTCTATCAAGCTGCTCACCCACGCCATGCGAGAAATATTGTTAATGACACAGACCAACAACTGCACACATCCATCTTCTCTTTTTGTACAAAGATATAAGTGAATGTTCAAAAATGGTAAAAAGATCAGTAATTAAAAGTGACATTTTCAAAGTGAGTGAGAACTACCTCTCTATCAAAACGGATTCATGGAAGTTCAAAGGACCGCTGGAGTAACTGTTAGGCCGAAAATTACAGATATATAAAAATGTCTCTCAGTTAAGATGTGTTTGAGCACCACTGTGTTCAGACCAGAAGAAGAGAAGCTCTGGGCTCACATGCTGAAGCTCTCCAGCTGTTAGTGGCTAAGTTTGCTTGCAGGTTAGATTGTAAGAAAGTCAGTTATGAGCAATCTTAGTTATGTAGACGCAGTCTATTTCAGTTAGGCCTAAACAGAGAAAATTAGGTTAAAGGTATGAAATGCTGAGAGCACTAAAACAAGGGTGAACACTTCTTCTTCTTCTGATGTTGGCTGTTTTCTCTTAGAAAGATAATTAACTGACTGATTATTTCCAACTAACTAATCATTTTATGAATCATTAAGCTGGCAGTCATTGGAGTCCAAGAGCAGCATCATCTGGGCTTTTCTTGAGAATGAGGAAGAACCTGTCAGGGAAAATCAATTAGTGTCTCTTTAATGTGTGATCTCTCCAGTAAAACGAGCTACATCAGACGGACTTTGATAGAGTCTACAGGACAATCAGTTTAGAACTGCCAACGCAATCTGACATACAGAAGACTGCATAAGGGGAATGTCTATGTTTCATTAACATTACCATAAAGATAGATAGAAGTTAAACATACATTAACTACATAACAGAACTGCTGTACTTCTGCTTCACTTACTAATCAGCAAAAGCAGACATAAAAGCATTTTTACACACAGGGTAAATATTCATTCACTCATTCATCTTCTATGACCCGACTATCCCTTTCGGGGTTGGGGGGGGGGGGCTGGAGCCTATCCCAGCTGTCAACGGGCGAGAGGCGGGGTACACCCTGAGCCGGTCAACCATTCACACTCACACTCACACCTAAGGACAATTTTAAGTCACCAATTAACCTAATGAGCATGTTTTTGGGTTTTTGGTCTGTGGGAGGAAGCCGGAGTGCCCGGAGAGAACCCACACAAGCACGGGAAGAACATGCAAACTTCGCACAGAAAGGCCCCCGCCCGACCCGGGGATCGAACCGGTCACCTTCTTGCTGTGAGGCACGCGCACTACCTGCTGCGCCACCGTGCCACCCACAGGGTAAATAACTGTATGTAAACAATGAAACACTAAGATGAAAGATAACTGAAAAGGACAAACATTATCAATGTTGCTGTGTGTTGTCTATCCTGCCTCGATGATGCTTTTGATTGGTATTCCTTGAAAGAACATGTGCAAGCACACGTGAGGGCGCTAGCTTGCTTACACTCTGTGACCAATAAGAGTTTAGAAAAGCTTAGTTTAACACAAAAACACATACAAGTTATAGCTCTTCTCTAGCTCTTTTTTGTACGAGTGGATATGACAGTGAACTGATACATCAAGTAAAGGTTTTTCTGTTGTAGTCGAAGTAGTACTCTCACAGTTGAACTGCCACAGGCCACAGGGTTGATATAAGTTCATATAAAACCTGAGGGACACGTACTGTAACAGTAGATGAGCTGAAATGCTACGGGGTAAGATTTTGGCGGCAGATTTCCCTCCCTGTGGGCAACAGTGTACAGGACTTAAGATACACACACACAAACGCACGCACGCACGCACGCAC
>JBBMOE010000005.1:4369502-4403964 GCA_037975065.1 Chaetodon trifasciatus | reverse complement strand
CACAAACACACACAAATCAACAGGCAGCATAAGCAAACAGGATAAACAAGCAGACAAACTGATAAATGGTGTTACTAATCTATACTAGTGTGATCTGTATAATTAATATAGTATAAAAGGGAAATCTTGCTATTTTGCTCATATATATATATATATATATATATATATATATAACTATCATATATTTACTACTATATTTCCTTTGGCTTTTGAGGCTGTGCAAAGAGATTATCAGGTATAGACAGAACATTTTTTGAGACCTATAAACACCATGAATTTGTTACCCAGTGCTGCAAGAGTCAAGACCTAAGCATTTTCCTCATTAGCGAAAAGAAGTTACTTGGAAGTAGTTACGTCAGCACAAGAAGAGTGGAGGCATGCGCTGCTGTTTCTAAGCAGCAGCGATGAGATGTGTAGGTGACACACACATGCTGTTGTTGTGCTGATGTATAATGTACACTGTTATACAGCAACAATATGCATGTCAGTGTGACTTCTTCATGTGCACAAAAACATGGACGAAGCATCTGTGGCGTCACATACATGTTTAGGTTTCTGACCGAATACTTTGATGACATCTTGGCTGTTACTAGTATCCAGATTTGGCCAAAGAAGTGCCACTTCTCTTCAGGTATAACTCGGCCCTTAGGCTGAGGTTACTGTAAAAATACACATCTGTATCTCTGTACTTCAAAAACAACAAAAACAAGAACAACCAGGTTAAAAGAAGTGAAATGACTTGAAAATATCTTGTATGCTAATGTTATACTTCCATCCATTCAATTCAGTTGTTTTTTTCCTGGAGCCAGTATCTAGTGGCCTTTGGGGGAATTCCTTAATTCCAAGTCTCATGGAAGACAACACATTTTCTCTACACAGGAAAAGCCTTCAATTAGTGAAGTTGGGATGTGCTATTACTGCAAGCACGAACAGAAGACACGACACGACATGTCCATCATGTGGACACAGTGAGTTTAAAGCACTCAAGTATGCGTGTATGTGTGTTTGAGACGTTCCCTGTGCCTGTGATGACTAAACCAGGTTTGCTGCACATGTCCTTATTTTGGCTGCGTGGTTTCATAAGGGTTTCAAATCAAAGGCCGAGCATCAAAACACACAGAGAAACCCTCACCGCTTCATTTACTTTAGTTGCTGAATCATCAGCTCGAGGGAGAGAAGAGAGAGGAGGGGTGAAATGTTGAAAGGTGAAAGTCCCACCAGTGTGGCAGGTTATCGCACCAAACCTGTCTCAAAACTGCTCTCTCTTCCCGCCTCTCGTGCCCTCTCTTCTTTCCCTCTCTTCTTTCCCTCTCTTTTTTCCCTCGCTTTTCTTATCTCTTCTTCAGTTTTTTTTTTCAATGCCTGAAGGGAGCTGCTGCCCATCCCACCTCCTATTCGAGTGAAACATTAGCTCTGGCTGATACCTTAAACCTTTAAGCGTGTGAGTGCGTGTGTGTGTAAACTAATGAAGGTATGTCTTCAACAACAAACAGAAAGAGAGACTGGCTCCACACTGCACACACACGGCGGAGTCACGCTACTGATGCATGTGTCCTGCCGTAACCCAGGGAGGCTTGATATAACCCTGTCACTCCTCGTGACTAATGGGGATGACTAAGCGCACAAAAACAACTGTCTTGGAGCCATTTCTTTGGAGAGAAACAATCGGAGAGATTGAGACACGTACACAGACCAAAAGTGTATCAGCAACAAGTTGTATCAACAGTCACAGTGTCTCTCTAGCAACCCTTGGACGTTGCAACATGCTACAAACACTTAACGGTGGCCTTTACGAGGAGCTGAAGCCTGTTTTCTGTATTAGAGACTGGAAAAAAAGGGTCATTCAGCTACTTGATTTATTTGTTACTTTACCAAGTCTCTGAATAAAATATTTTTTTGAACTCAATCCAAGTCATAGTAAAGTTACAATTATTTAGCACATGACCGTTAGCTCCCAATTACAGTTTTACTTCAGTAGCTATCAACCAAAAACTCACTCTGATTGGCTGTTCATATAAAATTATGCTGAAGGAGGCAGACGTCTGATTCTCACCGTCACAACAACATGCTAGCCTTCAAGTCATTGTATGTAAATTCCATAACTGCCACCTCTAAAAGTGACATATGGCTATCTCCCACCTTACACCACAGGACTAATAAAAGCATGACAGCCAAATTTATTTGGACAAGTCATTACTTAACTACTTAACTTAACTCAGAGCACAAAATTATACATGCTATCTTGAAAGAGTTTTTGCTACACAAGTCAGGTCCTATTTAAACAAAAGGCACATTGGTTTGGGTTTCTATCTCACAAAATGTTACATCATCATATCATAAACAGGATTAAGGATGAAATTTTGCATTTTGGGGGTGACATCTA
The DNA here is from genome assembly GCA_037975065.1 of Chaetodon trifasciatus. Lineage (NCBI taxonomy): Eukaryota > Metazoa > Chordata > Actinopteri > Chaetodontiformes > Chaetodontidae > Chaetodon > Chaetodon trifasciatus. The sequence continues at coordinate 4,401,581 of JBBMOE010000005.1, read as the reverse complement.
ATGAAAACAAAGGGTAAAGAGCCAGATTTGAACCCACTCTTTTGTGAATATATGGTATGAATATTAGTGCTATGAATCACCAGGGTGCTTTGACCAGCTGCACTTTTAAAAATGTGTGAAGTGATAAAATGTTCTATTTATTTTATAGATAAGAGCCAGTGCCTTTAAAGCTAGACTAATAATGTGCTGAACAATCCAGAGACCACCCAGAGACACGCATGTGTCTGTTGCTGTTTGTGTACAGATCATTTTAGAATAAAATACCTTCTGGGCGAGAGAAAAGAGACAATATTCACATAATAGCTTTTTCTCTGACGTCTTTTTCTAACAATCAAGACAATATAAAACGAAAACCTGTCAAGTAATTGTAGACCTTTAAGTGAAATCAGGTGCTGCTATCAGACTTTGCACGCAAGACAAGGGTGAACAGGTTGATATTTAAAAGAGAGGGCAGAAAAGACAGAACTCTGTATTGCTTTGGTGCCTTAGAGGAGAGTGGAGTCAAAGATCAGACTGATTTCATTCATAGTGAGGTGAACACAACCCATGAAAGCACATACAAATATTCTTCATGCCTTTAACCATTGAAGCAATGGAAGAAAACAGGGCAGAGTGGTAACCAAATGTTCAAATGGAGAACGAATGGGAGAGTGCTGGGCTCCCACAGGTCTTGTTGCAGGTCAAGGGTCATTGTACCAGTCAGCTACCGGGATCGCACAGATTAATCACCTGTTGACCGATGCAAATCCTCATCCCTTTGGGAGCACACCTGTAAAAACTCCACATCTGAACATGCCTTCAACGTGATGTAAACCTCAATTAAGTGAATAATAAAGTGCTACTCCTCGCTCTAGTTTTGGCTTCACTGTTTTTTTCCATCTTACATGTGAGTGAGTGTGTCATGTTGGGGGAAGGACCACTGTGGCCTGAGACTGAAAGGCTTTTCAGAGGTCAGGAGGACATAAGCTGCAGGGAAACCAACCTACCAGCCTGAGGGGAACCTTAGCGGGTCCGAGGGCAGCTCACTGCCCAGCCCTCCCCTATCATCTATCCCTCTCTGGTAGCATGATTACACATGCTTGCACCCCCTCCCTCATCTCTGCTCAACCTAAAGTTCAATATTAATACTGCCAGATTCTGCTCTTCTGAACACATACACAACCAATCCCCCACAGACACAACTGTTATTTTCCAGACGTTTCATCTTTGGCCCCTGCGAATCAGAGGCACTTAATCCTTTGGAGTAGTTGTGGGAAAATCAGCCCAGATATTATGGCAAACTATCAAACAACTGTGGAAAATCCTCTGACCACGTTCACTCACTCTGTAACAGTCTTATTCCACCATAACAGGATTTTCTCCATACATCATTACATAAAGACTGTACTTCATTATGTGATTTTAATTGATAGAAGCAGACAGAAAAGGGTGTAAAAAAATATGGTCTGTGTTGGCAGACGAGGACAAATTAACCATTTTAATGAAATAATTATTCTACTGATTGTTCGAATTATGCACGGCAGAAAACAATTTGGTTATAACAACTTGGAAAAACCAGTTATGTCATTCAAAGGAGAGTATGTTTAATGCAATATTTTCTCTGAGGATATGGATGAATTTGGTGGAAAAGCTCTGTGTTCCAAAGCCTGCAGTGGGAATTAAGCTAAATGAACAATGGAGTTATGCATAGTATTAGAATAATGCCATAAAACTGGCACGTTAGAATAAAAAAACCTGCGTTGACAGAGTGAATAGAAGGTAGCAGAGTGTAAAAACTGCACTTGGTGTGCTTAGATGGTCAATAATGTTCCAATGAGCTGAACTTAATTCATCATCCCAACAGCATTTTGAATTTCAGTAGTGTTTCTATTGTTCGACGGCACATCTGCAGTATCAACAGTCTCTTTCATAATGGCCACAATCTTAAACAATTGATTTTCCTCCACCAGCTCATCTACACATGTTTGAGTAAGGGTCAGAGAAGTCCTGATTTGCCATTAAATTTGATGTGAATGAGCTTCGACTGACAGGTGATTTGGGCATTCAACCTTCAAGAGACCTTTAAACTCGATGCATGTTCAAGGGTGGGACAAATCAAACTGTTCGAGTAAGATGTCGTATGGTCATCAGGGTGAAAAATTGGCTTTTTTTCCTCTTCTCCCCAGCGTGCAGTGTTTCTAGGGAAATTGCAAAGATACAGTTAATTTGTGCAACTTAGATTTGTTTTACTTTCCACGGCTGGAAGCTCGATCATTGTTCTACAGAACACCATGGTGATGTGTCTTACTGTGATCTTTTCCAGTTGTTTCTAAGAAACATTTGTCACTGATTTTTATGATGGCAATATTTACTGCTTCATAGTTTTTAGTTTGTGACTGAAAATACAACATTTCTCTCATAAAGCCTGCAGAGTAAAGCATTGTTAGTCATGAAGAGATCACCTACTGAGGAGCAGCAGGGGCTCCAGTCTCACTGTGTGCTAAAACAAGAGCTTTCAAACCACTTGCAGTACACATTACAGCAAATATCAGCAGAAAACAAAATGAAGAAAATGCAGCAATCATCACCTGTCCTTCAATAATGACAAGTCATTTTTTCCTCAAGTTCATAACAGAGTTCAAGATCCTCAGCCGTGCAGGACTTCAACAAGGGAGTTCTGATGTGTGTCGGCATGTTTGTGTGTGTGCTGGTTTTCTCTGATAAGGAGGGCCAGAGGTGCTTGACCCCTCATGAACTCTGCAGTGTTGGTGGCATTAAGCTGTTCGTAAAGAAAAATGCATTTGTCATCTGCTGTGTGTGTCAGTCAGATAAGTTCTGACCTCACACGTACCTGCACAAGGCTGTCACATTCTTTATGGGGAACTTTATATGGCCCAACAATGGACTAGCTGTGAGAATCTACATTAAAAGTCACCTGTGAGTCTGACACACTCACACACTCACTCACACACACACACACACACACACACACACACACACACACACACATACACACACACACACGCTTTGTCTTTCTCCTTAAGTTGTTCTGGTTTGCATGAGTGCACAAGTGAGAAAAGTAGAGTGAATCAGTGTCAACACTTTCTAACTCTCTTACATAGACCCTGAGAGCTTGGTGTGGGGCCATTTTTTTCTATGTTACATGTTTGAAAGAGAACAAAAAAAACACAGAAACAGGCCAATGCAGCCTGTGGCAAAACATGAATGAGGTTAAAGGAAGACTATCTCTGTTAAAGAGGGGCTAGCATTATTCAATAAAGGGAAGGTTGGCAAAGGACACAATTATGTTGTTGTCAGTACCATATTCATCCATGCAAGTTTCCAAGTCCACTGAAAAAGGTGAGTGCCTTGTTCAAAAGTAATAAAAGACGACTGGCATTTGCATTTAAAGGCTACTTTAGATGCAAGGCTACTTAAAATGTAATGATTTACATTATGAGGACTTGCGTTTTGTCCCCATAAGGAAGGCCAGTCCACACAATGTGACTGTGTAAACAATGTGAGGAATACATGGCCACACATACACACATACACACAAATCTTTCTCTATCATCTGAGAAATTTCAGACAGGCCTGTATCTCAGGACTGTGTGCTTTAAAAAGGCTTCCCTCAACAACAAAAAAAACAGACTGTGTATGTTTTACACATACACACCCTCACGCACTCTTACTTTTTCTGTGACACACACAGAAAAAGCTCTCTCACACACACACACACACACACAGGCACACGCACACAAACACACACACACAGTGGGTGTTTTTTTTGGCTTGTCCGAAGCCCTGGCCTCTCTCCCAGACCCTGAACTGCACCCCAGCTTTTACTGCTGCAGCCAAATGGGTCAGACAACTGAATGCATACTGGTATTGATTTCACACAACCGACATCACCCGTGTGTGTTTAAGTAACAGTAGCCAGAAATTGAGTAACCACACACACACACACACACACACACACACACACACACACACACACACACACACACACACACAAAAGGGTAGCCAGACAGTTTATGTAAACAAGATCTTATGACACGATACCCTGCGTGTGGCATGCATGTGTGCGCATGCGTGTGTGTGTGAGATCTTTTTGTGTCTCCCATGGCCATTTGCCACAGTGTGTTAAGATTCCGGTCGGATCAGTACCACTGTTTGACTTTCTACTGAACTCTAAAAAAACAACTGGAGACGAGGATGAAGACCTCAGACTGCAGGTTTAACAACTGCCTAAAAAGCAAGGCAGTGTACACACACCCTGACACACAGAGATAAGTATCTGAGTCAGTGTTAAAGCAAACACAGCGGTATCACTCCTCAACTCAAGACCCCTTCAGAGGGAACTTAAAAGGGGAGATTTAAAGGAATGACGAAGCCTTCCACTCTTAAGGAAGAAATGACCGCACACGGTGCCCAATCAGAAGCTTTCAATGCTCAGCGATATAGTTGAGTGCTGAGAGTAAGACGGACAGGTAAGAATCCAGTTTCAAGTTCTGGACCTTCTTGCATACTTGCACACAGAAACAACAAAGACCTGAAAATGAAAAACAGATTAGCAAAAAGATGACAGATGGAGAGAGAAAAACAAGTGCTGGGACACTAACGACAGAAGTCACTGTGAAACAACAAACCATTGTCAGAAAAACAGAGTATAAAACTCTTAAGCATGTTATATGTAAGATGTTAGCAATGTATCCACAAACAAACTGAACCACAGCTCAAAGCTTGTCCCTCTTTTCTGTGTACTGTGTGCCATTAGGTTCAATTTTGCCTGACTTTTGCTGAATTCATTTACAGCACAGAACAGGGAATTTTTTTTATCATGATAGATGGTGGAACCAGAGGTAAGACAACACAAAATGGACAATAAAAAAAAGAACCATCGTGAACAGGAAAGCACGATGAGACAGAGTCAAGGCCAGTGTAGCTAGTTGCACAGCAGTTAAGTGGGCAGGGTCATTATTCTGATGTTGTACAATTACATAAGTGGCACTTTCAAGCCAACAACCAAATGAGGGGTTAACAGAAAATGTAGACTAATAAATGACAAGAGAAAAAGCATTAGGGCAAAGACAGAACAGAGTCCCAGATTTCATACTAATGGCTTGTGGGATCAGGTTGGTTGGGTTTCCACACGGTGCTAGAGGCAAAGGCTAAGGGGAGAGGGCGATGAACGGATGGGCGAAGATCGTGAAGGGAAAGGTGACTTGCGAGAAAGAGCGAAAAGTCTTTTTCTCCATGTGGCAAAGCTTCAGTGAACTCCGTACACATTGTATAGTTAAGACCAAAAAGCTTCAAATGTAGCTGTACCTGTGCAGTGCCCTAAATAAAAGTCTTGCTCAGCCAGATTTACATTTTATACTTAAGCCTATGGCTTGACTGCTGACCTACATGAAGCAGTTACATGAAATCTATTGATTGCTGCTGCACATGAGTCTTATCCGCTTAGAGCAAACTCATGTTAACAAAAATGACTTTAATCTGCAACATCAAAAGACATGTAAGCGGACATATAGATATTAATATCTAACATTTATACGTGGGAGCTAACCGTCGTGTGCTGAATAAGGTACACTTTCATGAATATCTGGATATTGATTGGAGTGACTTTATGTCCATCCTGTGATTCGACTTTGATCCTAAAGTGAGTACTTCCTCTGTCTCCCTCGTTGTTTCCAGTGTTTCCCAGGCATTGATTTATTTGTGGTGGTCTGCCACAACATCAACACTGACTGCCACATATTGATTTTCTTTTTTTTTATTATTATTATTTTAAATGGGTAAAATCGTATTTCATTGTAGTGCTTTGTGATGCACATTGATTCACTCAACCCCCCCTTACCCACTCTCTCTCTGTCTTGCAAACACAATGACAACAGACCCATCTGTAAATACCCCTCCTCTCCGAGCACACTCTGACTCAAAACATGATCATGCATGGGAGGAAGGATTGTTGTTGGCCTTTCCCGGCAGTTTTGTCCAAAACTGATGCATTCAAGTCAACTCCAGGAAGTGAGTCGGTCTATGTTTTTAACACAGTCTGTCAATCTCAGAGATGCAACACTTCAAACAAGTTATTAGCAAGCTGGTAGGATAGCAGGTTAGCTAACATTAGAAGATAACAGACATACGTTAACATTAGAATGCAGCTGGGTTGTATAAATAGCCACTAGTTCAATATCACCTGGAGCAAATTATATATGGTATTATTTAATTATCAATTTTAGAAAACATGAGTGTGCCCGTTACCATGCACACATGCATGCGCCCCCTGACATGTATAATCAAATGAGGCAGAAATACCTTCTTCTGCACGACTCTTAAAACATGCGTTTAGCTCCAGCACAAAGGCATGCTTAAAAAGAAGAGGTTATCATCTGGCAACAGCAATAACATGCTTAAACATACCACATACATAAACATCTTTCCTCTAAATCACACAATAATACCCACAGATTTAAGGCAGAAATGTGACCCAAACTCATTTTAATATGAATCCCATCATAGCGTATTATGATAGCATCAATTCTGTACCTATTCACCACTGCTGACATGCATTGCCATAATTAATCGTACTCAAATTCCATGACAGATTATCTTTAATACAGCGGAAGATTAAGTTTGCATCATTTCTTAGATTTTGTGCTACGTCAGAGGTCACATCCACGCATTATGTACATGTTTCAGAATTGTGGATTTTTTTTTTTTCTATGAGGGGGAGAGCTTTGTTTAATCCATATCAGGAACGCTCATGTTTAGCTTTAAAATCCACGTGTGTGTGTGTGTGTGTGTGTGTGTGTGTGTGTGTGTGTGTGTGTGTGTGTGTGCGCGTGCGTCAGAGTGTATATTTTGAAAGAACATACAATGGCATGCCTCGCAGCAGAAAATGTAAATGTTTGATGCCCACAAAGCAGGAGAAGGCTATAAGAAGACAGCAAAGTATTTTCAGATATCTTTTTCCTCAGTTTGTAATGTAATTAAGAAATGGCAGTTAACAGGAACAGGAAGAAACGGACAGCTTTCAGAGAGAACTTTTTGTAGGATTACTAGAAGGGGAAAACCTCAAACAGACAGAATGGACTGCCTCAAGAGGCACAAGCTGAAGGTGTTGCGCTGGCACTCACTGTCCCCCCACCAAAAATCTATGGATAGACCTCAGAACAGCAGTGCATACAAAACTGTCCAAGAAACTCACAGAACTATAAGCTTTGTTCAGGAAGAATAGTTGAAAATCCCCCAAACGAGAGCTAAAAGACTCAACTGTGGTGTAACTAATGCAGGGTGCACAAACTTTTGCAATGGGCCCTTTTCCTTTTTTGGTGTTTTAAATCTGAAAAAGATGGAAGTTAAAAAAAAAAAAGTACTCATGTTTAAAACATTCAAAGAAATGGGTCATTTTTCACTGCCTGACTTTTCAAAAGCAGGTCATCTTTTCCTTTAGCTATTCTCACAAACAGACCAAGAGTACCCAAACCTTTGCATGCCACTGTACCTTGAACATGAAGCGTGTCACGAATCAAGGCTCAAACACTGAAATAGACTTCTAGTTCTCCTAGAATACGTCAATTAATCCCATGTTTGAAATGTTTAACCTTGTAAAGTAATGTCCCGATGAATGAGAACTGACAGAAAGAGTGAAGGACTGCAGCAAAAGTGATAGATTTAGAAAAGAATTTGTCACTGTGGACATTCAAAAACTTGAATTTTGTGCAGCTAAAAGAGAAGCTGCACAAAACTTCTCAGAGTTTGTAAAAAGCTTCAATTTGCTATATGTGATATCTACCAGACAGCAACAATAATCTTACTTTATAATACAGCATCTGTGCAGACATTTACATTTTCTGAAGCAGTACATCTGTCTGCTCTGCTCCACAGTAGAAGCACAAATATCATGGAAAAATGACCAAATCAGCAAAATCTGAACAAAACCGCATCAGACTCCACTTTGCAGCGTCATGAGTTCATTGGGATCTCACATCCTGTCTCACCTCTCTTTGAGGAAGTCCACCACTTTTTTGAAGTCATCGACGCAATACTCTCTCTTCATGTCCATCAGGACGCTGTCTGAGGCCGACTGCACGGGAACATGAAGGAAGGCATAGACATGTGGATGATTCAGTATCTTTGCCATCTCCTAATGAGACAGAGAGAGAGAGAGAGAGAAAAGAGAGATGGAGAGACAAGAAAAACAGAAATAGAGGGTCAGACTTTTCATATGTATGGAGAGGAAAGGAAATCACTAAAATGTGGGAGTTTGTCTGCATGTTACATAAGTCAGTCTGAGGCTGTAACATGTTCAAACCTTCCAGCGTCATCTTTGATAAATAAATACACAACACTGATGGTTTGGCCAAAATGTAAACTTTTTATATGACCGTAAGGTTTAGTGTATGCAAACATAAAAGAAAGCAACAAAATCTCCCAGACTGCTCTGCTGAATGACAGCTGCTAGCTTTGAATATGACGGTTCCATTAACATTCCTACCTCTTCCTGCACTCTTTTCACTCCAGACCTTCTACAATACACTGCCAATTTCTCTTATTTTCTATTTCTCCCTTTTATATTGGGAAAAAAAAGAAAAGCAGCTCCGAGAATTCATCGTGTACACACTAGATCTAAAGTCAAAGAGTCAAGGCTGCGCCAGTAGGCGTTCTTTATGTCTGAAAAGTCAAGAGCTTTTACTGAAACATCCAGGTGCACATCTCAGATCAAAATGGTGAGAGGGAAAAAGAAAAATACATTGAGTGTATAATTAAATCAGTAAGGATTTTTGGCTACTATGTAGGTACCTTTCTGTTTTCACTAAAAGAGCTATACAAATCCCTATCATAATACCTGCAGTTTCTATTAGAAAGCAGGTTTGCAGTAACCAAAATGCTTATCTTTACTTATGGACACACTGACTTTAAGCAAAACGGTGGCATCAGATACTCGTCAGGCTGTGATGTTCAGTGATGTGTTTTGAGATTAAGTCAAAAAGTGAAGAAACAAACACGATGCGCTTAACACCACAAAATCATTTTGAGAAAAAAGGACAAAAATATCTTTTTTTTCTATCAAAGTGACCACACACAGATAGTAAAGATCTATAATTTCAGTTTATGGACTTGAAAAGGGCAGCAACCATACACAGGACTGCGAGTCATGTCTCAGCTGTTATACTTTTACCAAGAACAATCAAAAGTAACACTGCATTTTATAATACAGCACATTAACTGGGAGAGTTGGAAGGTTTTTTTGTTTTTCTGTCACTTTTACTTTCATTTCCTCAGTCACAGAACTGGAGAGATCACAGATGTCAGATTTTTCTGATGGACATAATCAGGATGCTATCATTACCATGCTAATCACCACGAGGAGAAAGAGAAAAAGAGAGGGGTGGAAGAAATGATTTAATGATTTCCTACAAGAATATGCTGATTGCAGTCCGTCTTCTCAATTAAGATCTATTGTAGAATGTTCCATCCTTCATAGACTCACACACACACACACACACACACACACACACACACACACACACACACACAAACACGGCTCAGTCACAGCGCACCACAGGGGGTTGACCACTGGAAGCTCCAAATTAGACAGAATTAATTTGGTTGGAAAATGGAGCTTGATTGGTGACAGAAATCAGCTCTCTGCATGTGTGTGCATATGTCTGAGTGTGTGAGGGAGAGAGAGAAAGAGGGAGAGAGTGAAAAAAATGTAAGGGAACATGCATTGATGTGTGTTTTTAAGTGCTTTCAAAGGTAAAAGAATAGGAGATTGATTATGTGTTATTTCTAAGTTCTTACAAGTTACTCCTCTGATAATTATGCTCTACTTTTCTCAGTGTAGATGCTTTATAGACTGTACTTCATGATTCATGTGTGAGACTTTTACAGTCCACGACCACAGAACTGCAATACAGAGAGGAAACAAACATTGAGAACAATACCCAAAGTCAGCAGTTTAATCAGAAAATCAACAATAAAAACTTAAAAAACACTAAATATCTACTCTGCTACACGAGGAGAAAGTGCTTCAAATGGTAATGCTCTGCGTGGTTTTAGCCATATACTTGCAGAAAACAATGGTCTTTTTCTCCATATGTGCCTCTTCAAAAAATGTTTGAAGCGCAAACTTTTCACCTCAGGAACTTTGTGCTATAAGCCCTTAAGCGAGCTAACTGTTAGCACACATAAGTGCTGCTAACTGGACTGAAGCAAGGACCCACAATAAAACCTGTCGGTGTGAGTGATTCAATAAAGATTATCTCATGACCTTAGTTTAACACAGTTCTAACCTTGCTTGGCTCTCGCATGGTTGTCTATATGAATGTACGGGTTTGTGGCATCAATACATCAGTCCTTTTCTTATACATGAAAGACAGCACTTTAGACTTCAAAATTTCAACTAAAAATGAGAAGCAAAAACAAGCGAGTGTGTTTACAACAGAGAAATGAAAGGTTTTTAAACAACACAAATAAATACTTGGAACTGCTCTTATGTCAGTCACTATAAATACAACACTATAAATGTATCTTGTCTTTTCACAACCGAGCTTGACGCTGTTATCTGATGACCCCATGACTTGTTTTCCTCTTAGGAAAAACATCTTATAATAAACGTACTGGCAGATGACCATAAGGAGCAAGTAGTGTTATGTCAACATAAGGAGATATAATAAAGTACTTCTAAATATTCCCACCACAGGTATAAAAAAAAAAAATCACCATCATCACTGTTACTGTCAATACAACTGACAAATCAGCAGATACTGAATGACATTAAACACACTCTGGCAGGGCTTCTCCAGGTCTACACAGGTACAGTGCAGGAGGGGTAAAACCCCCATGCATGGAAGTGAAAAGAGCATTTCTCTGCTCAAATAGACAACTTCATACATTTTTAATTGGCTTTTGGGGACAACTACAGAAAACCTTTTAAACTGTCTCCATGAAAATATTTTCAAAGGTTTTGTAGACTGTCTGTCCAACTAAAACTCTGAAGAAAAACAAAAAACACAAAACTAATTTGCTTTTTCTGCAAACAAACAGCCTCGCTGGTGAAATGGAAAGCTTTCTGTCATATGGTGGACATCCTCCCTCTAAGCTGTTTCAGCATAGGAAAAGCTCTTTTCTTTAGTACCAGTCCATCACATTACTTTGTAAGTGCAAGCATGTCCTCGTCAGAGCCCTTCTGCAACAAAAGTAAAGCTACAGCACAGGTTACATAACGTACACTTAACGCTATGGACACCCTCGCCTGTCCTAATGATCCCGTCCTTTCCTTTAGCTTTCTTCCATTTAACATCTGACAAGTTGCACGTCCTGAGCCGATGAAGTCTTTAACAAACTGTCATCAAGCCTTTCATGAAACAGTTAGTCTGCGATTGATTAAAGATTGCTTAAATAGTTACATAGACGTAGACTATTAAAATTGAATTGCCTATTGCCTGCCAGGGGGCGTTTTGTTTGCTTTTAGATAAGAGACATTTAGTTTTTTTTTAGTCTTCATCTTTTGTCTTTACTGTCACTGACACTTTCAAGCCAAAACTCTTTAGTTATGCTGCTACAATATCATTTCTGATTCAGCTTTTAAAGACATTTCATTTTGTATCAAAAGCACAAGCATACACTTCTGGACCATAAATAGCTTTTTGGCTGCTTTAATTGCATGTTACCATCACTGTCCTGTAGCCAAAGTGAGAGGACTACACTGTTCACACAGCATGAATATGAACACTTTCATTCTCAACGTTCAACAACATTACAGCTACATTGAATTTTATGGGAGTAGATAGAATATATGGTGTCCTATTTTACATGTGTATTAGCTCCCATTAAGTTCTGACTAATGATTATTATCATGTTATGTATATGTATATGTATGTATATATCATGTATATGTCACAATAGATACACTGAGGGATGGCCACACTAATACTAGGACTGTATGTATGTGTCTGTGAATTGTGATGCAGTTTACTTGTGACTGCTTTGCCCTGCCATGTCTTTGAGCATCCCATACTGTGAATAGTATTACGTATATTATAGTATATTATATATAAGATGTGTGTGTGTGTGTGTGTGTGTGTGTGTGTGTGTGTGTGCGTGTGTGTGCGCATGTGCATACATGAATGTGTGTTGCAAGGGTGAACAGGGTCTCAACAGATGGCATGGTAGCTTGAGTAGCAGGGCACTGCTGATGGCATCTGGGGATTAATCTATAAGAGGAGGATTTTTCATTCACACAAGCCATTTATCATGTGTGTGCGTCTGTTTGACAGCGTGTGTCCCATCCTCCAATGATTATACAGTACACTGATATGAATCTCTTTTGTTACTTATCCCTGTGGAGTTGGGGCCTTTTCAGTGTTTGACTGCTGCTGACAGACAGTTTAGTGAGTCTGAAGTGAAAATGATGCTGTGATGAGGAAGATATCGCTCAGCAGTGCCCGGTGGCAAAAATTAAAGTGCTGCTTTAATGCCTTCGCCCCTGGGTGGATGCACTATCCAACTCAAAGCGGAATTCAACAAGCTTAAAGAAACCAATCAAGAATTAGTCCAAGTGGGCTTTTTTTTTTTTTTTTTTTTTGTAAATCTTAACAGTGTCTAAAAGAAGTATAATATTGTTTCTTGCTCTCTGCGCCGCTTTCGCCCTCCCTCCACCGGGCCTATTTCGCTCATTTACACAAACATACACACATCCTTTCATCTTTGGTCGATCAGCTCAGAAAGACACACAAACCAGAAGGGATCTATCTTAACTGGCTTAGCTCAAAGGATCTAATATCTACCCCCTCAAATCAGATATAACAGAAAGGAACATATATGGAAAAAAACAGAGCGCAGATAAAAGGTGGTTTGCGAGCTCATTCTGAGCTTGGTGCTCTAAATTCCTTTGGAATATCCTGCATGGGGATTTCGTCTGTTGCCCTCTGCTCTGTTTCATGCCCTTCGTGTTCATCAGCTTTACATCCTCCCTTTTTGTTTTTAGAGCAGAAAACATGCATTCCATCCCCTACTTGCACTTGTTGTCAGAGGAATACTGTGGATCAAAACATGTTTCTGACCAACTGTCCCTGAAGGGGTCGCAACAACTGATGGAGGCATCACTGCTGATTCGTTTGCATCAAGGGTCAATGTTTGTGCTGCTAATTACAGCATGTTATTTATAAGGCAGGGATGTCTCAAAAAAGGAAAAAAAAAAGCATTACACTTTGCTTCATCTGAAATTCCAGAGATTGACTTGGAAACAGAAACTTTGAACTGCCATTCATTTTGAGTTTATCCTGTAAATCTGGCCTCAGAGTCCAAAACTTCTTAGTCATTTAGACCCCAAAAATATGTAAAAATAGGGACCGTGTTTAAAAATTCTGGTACTCTTAAAGCTCAAGCGCAGTAAGAACGAATACATATACTGGTTGTTGTCTTTGCAGTCTAAAATTGACATTTGTGTCACTCTTCTAAGACAGAAGAAAGGCCTGAAGTACATTTATTTATCTATTTACTCTGATTTAAAGAGAAATGTGCAGAAGAGAAATTAAAAGTCATTTGGATGTGTTTGGCTGTATGTGTTTAGTTAAACGTTAATATTACCTATTGTTTGAGAAAGCTTGCATACATGGTGAAACAGGGCAGACAGGACCAGTCCAGTGTAATTTCGTGTGTCTGGACCTGTTAAATAATGCATGTATTTATTATTATTCACTATTCATTTATAAACTCTGCTGAAGCAAACCAAAGAGGGAGTGTCAGCAGTCTTTAATTGTTTAATAGTGACTGTGTATTTAGGAATAGACAACCTAACCATCCTTAACACATATTCATTGATGTAAATTTCCACAGTCATTCTTGTATTTTTCACAGTTGAAATTCCTATGTTTGGCAGTATAAGGGTAATAACACTGTTGGTTCAAACACTGAGGAAAGAACTGACAGCACTTGAGAAAGCAGTAAGGATGGAATTTCTTACCATTTGTTCCGGAGCAAAAAAAACACCTGCTGTCAATACATTCAACACTGGCAAGAAGACAGAACAGTGTCTTTTACTTATTCTGAGGCTGTTTTGAGTGTGAGGCATACTCCCACTGGAAAAATGGCAAAATGAAGACCACCACCAACATAACAATGCATTTTGATGGAAACTACAACCTTGATGTGGAAGAGCTGCTCACAGCAAGAAAAAAAGGTAAAGTAATCACTGTTGGGGAAAATACATTTTACTTCCTACTTGGGATTTCTTGAGATACCATTTTATTTAACAATGGGAAAACCCAACCCATCCAAGAACAATCAAGAACAGCCAGACTAGCCAAAAAAAATGCCACTTTTTGGCTTTTGAAATGGTGCATCTATTTTAGAACAAATGTTGTTTTGCTACCAGTGCAGCAAGTGAAGGGTCACTAAGTTTGAAACAATGTATAAACTGCTATCATATCTTGATGGTATACTTTACAGTCGTATTTAACGTGAGACACAGAGACACAGAGACACAGAGAGAGAGAGAGAGATGATGAATCCCCATGATCATGTCTACTTCACACATGACAGAGGAGGTTGGTTTACTTTTATGTATTTAACCTTTATTTGACCAGGAAGTCCCTTGAGATTAAAATCTCTTTTTCAAGATTGGCTTTTTGGTGATTGGCTTTGTATCCTTTTGATTGTGTGGAAAGCAAACCCTCATGTACTGAAATTTTTTAATTTTTAAAGTGACGGATTTTCAAAGGGGTTGAAATAGAAAAACATCTTAGGCTATGGTCCCAATTAACTCTCTTTTCTGGAAGATGACTTTATAACCAGATAACTGACCAAATTCATTATGCAGTTCTAACAGGTTTGGAAAACTGAAAGATGGTTCAGAAATATACAGTCGCGCATCGTTAGCATACAGTGACATTGTTCGCAAGCCCCCCTCTGGATTCCTTTGATGTAGGCAAATGCTCTCAGAACTATAGCAAGTTCCTGCAATGTAGTGGGAGGTAAGGGGATAAAATGAACTCTTCAAATGGCCTTTATGTTTTAGGCTCTCAGGAATAGCCAGATTAGCAGTTTTCTGGTGCAGCTGGTGGGGTAGGACTTTCCAGGCTTCTCTCCATGTTCATAAAAATTAAACAGCAATTTGGAAATCAGATACTCATACTGTTGCATTGCCTAGATGCTGTATTCAGTTTGTAGCAATAGGCACAGTCTTGGTGTGTATTGAGTCCAACTCCAGTATCTGATCTGATAATTGTTTAAGACGTTCGTTTCTTGCTCTTCTCTGGTGTGCTCAGAATGAAATGATTTGGCCTCTTAAATATGCCTTCAGTGGTTCTACCACAGCTGATGGAGACATTCCTGGAATTTGATTAAAAGTACAAAAAGATTCTATTTCAGATACAATGTAATTGGATGGTGATAATTTTTGAAGTTGCAGGTATATGGCAAGCATCAATTCCTATTAGCTAAAACAAAAACACAGTCTTACACTCACTGGTAAAGTGCTGCACATAGGTATATGGCGCATACTTAATCATGTTAAAATATAGCACTGAATAAACATTGCATTATAGCAACACACACACACACACACACACACACACACACACACACACACACACAAACATAGCTGGAATCCCCAGTGTGTCAACAAGCAGACAGAAAGGGTTCCTGTCTGGTTCAAGTGAACCTTCTGAAGCAAAGGCGTAATAAGTAGCACCAAACTGCATTCACACACACTCACATGTACACAAACCCACAGAGAACAGAGTATTAACAGGCTTCACCCAGGGGAGTCTGGAGAGAAAATGACTCTACAAGCTGTTCCCAGGATAATGAGTCAGGTCCCCAATGTGTATGCACTTGTACACAAACACACAGTCAGTGGGAACCATGTTCAGCAGCAGATAGAGAAACTGAGCTCCCAATGGTATTAAACATTTCAAACACTTCAGGCTCCACTTGATTTTCCCTGGAGGTTAGACCGAGCCTGCAGCACCCCACACAGTGCCGATAAAATCTATGTATTGTACAGTAAAAGGGGATTTTAAGTGCATGTGTAGCATCTGAATGCCACACTGTTCTGAACTGTGTCATCTGACTTTTAAGAGCTGGAAAAAAATGACGTCAATATCTGAAAAATTTTGTCATTTTCCTACAAGTTTGTTTTTAGCAATTCAAATAGTAATATAAGCAAACCAAAAAAAATGCATGAAACATATGGATAAATATGTTTGCTGCAGATGTGGATTACATGAACAAACTGCAGATAATTCACTGCCATTATTGCGGTCTTAATTCTTTTCACCCTTTGAAAAAAAAAAAAAAGTATTTAAAGCCACAACAAAAGGCATAATAAAGATCAGGTTTAAATGGGCAGCTGGCATTTAAATCTCCACCTTTCAGAACTCATAATTCACCACAATAATTTAGAAAACATAATTCACTGCAGTAAGTCAGGACTCATAATTCAGAGACACATCCGAATAGCTTCACTATGAGCATTCATTTGATGCCAGGTCCCTCACACAATGCTACATTAGGCCTCTAATGTGCGGAGGCTCCCAAAGGCTTCATTAAAATGAAAATGGTCTGAGAGGGTGTGTCTAAGTGTGTGCCCGTACAGCTGTGCTTGTGTGCACATTTGAGTGTGAAGGTGAGAGATGTGTGTGGGTATGTTTCATTGTGTGTGTATTCATGTGTGTGAATGCTTGTGTCTTGGGTATGAAAAATATCAGCCCATGCAGAGGATGGAGTTTTCACGTTGAGACGGGTATTTGGTAGCTTGTCAGCATTCCCAAAGCCCAGTGCTGCTCCATCTACGGCTTTGGAAAGTAAATGGCTAAATGAAAAAATAAATAAAGAAATGAAAAGTTGAAAAGAAAGATGTGAGTGTAAAAAGCAATTACAGTTTCTGTCATGTCCCACAACACCAGTCCAAAGCCACACCTGACAGCAGAGAACAATAAATGTGACCTGCTAGTATTATTATTATTATTATTATTATTATTATTATTATTATTCCATTTTTAACAGAAGGATTTTGAAGACATTGAGGAAATCCATTTAAGAGATACAAAAGACTAATTCACAATTTAAGTTTTTTCAAAATGACATAGATGTACATTTTTGTTTCTGCATTTATGCGGTCATATTTTTTGAGCAAAGCATTTTAAGTGAACAGTGTTGAGCAAAATGTCGAGTCAAATCCCTCTTTGCATGCAACACTACAGTCGCACACAACTGTGGAGAGAGTGTCATAGTCAAACTGAAATGACCTCTGTGGATGATGTTTAATGGACAACTGCTACTTCATTCATCTCAGCCTGACTGATTGCTACATACAAGGAGGCTACTTTCACACCTCATTTACTGAGTCTGCTAGCATGTTAGATTCAATCACATGCTGAGGCCTGCACCAGCACATTCACAGGTATCTGCGCGCGCGCACACACACACACACACACACACACACACACACACACACACACACACACAGACAGACAGACAGACAGACAGACAGACAGACGCACGCACGCACACACGCACACATCTTATATGATCAGATGACCTACTGTTGCACTTTTGAGAGCCATTCAGCAGTTTACTGACAGACAGATGGAGGGATGGACAGATAAAGCGCTGAGTTTAAAAATATAGTTTACATCAGGGATGGGCATTTCATGTATTTTCCATATTCGAGTACTCACATTTAATTATTACAGAGTACTCAAGTACACACAAAAAAATATCTAATATCTTCCCTGACCTGGTGGCAACACAACAGTGCATGCTAACACAGCTAGCGAATGTGGTGAAGAGAGATTGCCTGTTATCTGTCTCCATATACATGTACTCGAGTACTCATGCTCACATATAGTATAAATACAGTGAAGAATTAAGTCTTAAAGAAAGAAACGAAACAAACAGAAGAGCTATGGCTAGAGACATTTTTATATGCAACTACCCCAGCAAAAAAAAATATCCATTGACGGCACGATGCAATCAACTAAAATGTCAAAGACAAGTGGTCCATGAGAGGCGATTGGGCCTTTAACTGCTCCAATCAGCAAATAGTGCCATGAGGCTGTCTATATCTGTCAGAAATAACAGGCTGCACATTTTTTTTGAAATTGTGTGTTCTTGTGTGACAGAGGGAGACGGTGCAAAAGTGTTGATCTGAGTGAGTGTGAGTGAGGGTGATCTTTTCGGGGGAAGTGGAGAGGTAACTTGGCCTTTTCAGCTTCAATCACAGCCATTCAGTATGATGTTGTTATATAAGTACTGGTGCTCTTCAAAAGAGAGGACAGGGTTATAATTTGCCCTTAAGATGAAGCATGAATCTGCTTCGGAGTTTTGGCCTTCATCGTCATCATCACACTGTGGTTACTGCTGTGGCTATCACCATCATGGGAGGAATTGGAGAAAGGAGACAGAAGAGGTGAGGGAAAAGCGATTAGGGGGAGAACAAGAGTGTAAAGGTGGTAAATGACGATGAAATTAAAACAGTGAGAAGAAGAATGAAGATTTACAGAAAGGGGACTAGAGACTAGGATCAGAGAGAGAAAAAGCTAAACCAGAGGAATAAACAAGAGGACTTTAAGTCAAGGAAGAGTAAGAAGGAAACTCCATGAATTTTAAAAGAACCAGTGCAAAGAGTGCCTGTTCAAATGGTCCAACTGCTTGGCCTCCAGTATTGCTGCTTTCTCTATATCCTCCAATTCGAGACCCCCCACAGTTTTAGATATACACAAGCACGACCCCCCCTCCCCCTTTTAAAACTTTGTTAACAACACAATGAAATTACAATATGCTACCAGTAGACAGTTTGAGGTGAGCCACACCTAAATTATTAATTCTAGCAGTCATTACTATTTTCTTCATTCATTAAATAATATAGGCCAAACACATACTGCACACATGAAAAGCAAAATGTACAATTACTTTATGTTTTGAAAACGTCCCAATGTGCAATTAAAAAGCTTGATTATGGACTAATATCAGCATTTGCAGAGATGCAGAAATAAAAGCTCTGCCATTGAAATCGAACGCTAAGAAGGTTTATCCAGATGTAACAGTTGTTTAAAGTTGCACATGCGGGCCGATGTTTCTCTTTTTGTTTCTCGAGAACAGCTCATCCAACTACTTCACATTTGACAACACACTTAATTGAGTCTTCAGCAACACACCTATTAAGTGTGAAGTTGATCAGATAAATTGTTATAAAGAAAACTGAAGGACAGACAGACAGACAGACAGACAGACAGACAGACAGACAGACAGACAGACAGACAGACAGACAGGCTTTCCTTTTCAGTCAGACATTTTATTCTGGCAAGTTTCTCTGTTAAGTGTTGGGCTCACAATCATCAACAACATATAGAAAGTTCTTGAGTAGAACTAGAAAGAGAAAAGGGAAAGTGGGGGGGGCTGGTAGAGGAGAGGAGAAAACAGGGGCGAGAATAAAGGGTAAATGGGGGACAGGAGCAACAAAAGACAATGATAAGCTAAAGAAGAGCACTCTTATCTTTCCTTATGTAGGTTAATTGACTGAGGAATTAAAGCAAAAAGATATAATTCAATTCAATGCATGGATGTTAACAATGAAGGGGCCGGTAGCATATGAAATGATTCTTAACACACACACACACACACACACACACACACACATACACATAGACACACACACCCACAGAGTGAGAGACCAAGCTAGTGTGTCGTCCTAGTATATTTCTAATTATCAGTTAATTGTTATTCCCTATCATTAGGAGGGTGGTTTTTTAATTGTAATGTAGCCAAGCAGAAAGCCTACCTATACATGTGGGGGACAATTAGCCACCTCCATTAACCCCTGGTTAATTACAACCTCCATTGCTGCTTCCCACAGCACTTTCCCACTCCTTCTTACCCCTCATCTTTATCCCCGGGCCTTCATCCCCATTTTTTTCATTGCTGTCCTCATTTCATTCATCTATGATTTCCAATCTTACTCGATTGTTTGATTCAAAGGTATATCTGTGTTTTTTTGTTTTTTTTTACTAAAAAGCTTTGTTTCATTTTAGTTTTCTCTGTAAACATCACTCACTGTTTTAACACACTATGTCCTTCCTTTCAGAATTGTTAATTCTTTCTTTGACTCTTTCCAAACAATTTTACTCAGGTGTGAGACTGGCATAAAACCATATAAATAAATGGTTTAAAATTAGTGACACTAAATAAGATCAGAAGAAGCAAATCCTTGACTGGCCAAAGTAGGTGACAAATATTAAGTTGGCCTTTTCAGCCAAGCCAAGAGTTTATATGTGCCTTTTCATAGAGCAGACATGCATATGATGCAGCTTTGCCAATGAATGTTCAATTGCTTTTAGTCATGTGAGAGGTTAAGGTCTCGCTGTCACTGCCACCAAAAACTGCACTCTGCAGTGTAGCTCCATGCACTT
The DNA here is from genome assembly GCA_037975065.1 of Chaetodon trifasciatus. Lineage (NCBI taxonomy): Eukaryota > Metazoa > Chordata > Actinopteri > Chaetodontiformes > Chaetodontidae > Chaetodon > Chaetodon trifasciatus. Next base: position 4,381,176 of record JBBMOE010000005.1, on the reverse strand, counting down.
CACTGCTAAAGAATTAAATTATACAGAATTATATCATACAACTACAACATAAAAGTTTCACTCACTCACATTTTCTTTCCCTCTTTATAATTGATAGTTGATAAAATACCTGTTTAACAATGGGTACACATTCAAAAAATGTGTACGATTGAGTCTATGACTCAAGTACATGGAGAAGAAAGTGATTTAATGCAGAGACAATGCAAAATCAGACCTACACACTCCAGTGGGATGAAAAACAAAGCTGAAGGAGTTAAAATGGAATTGCAGATTGTTTTCACTGTTTTAGCATATGATGTTCATAGGAAGCTGAACAGTAACTAGCTATGAACAGTAAGGCTATGGCTATGTACTGACACTCTCCAACAAGAACAAAAACCAGAGTCTCATAGTAGAGCTGCTAGCAGAGCTACAACACAGGCGCACACAGTAACTTTGTCAAAGGGCTGTCAGAGCTCCACCAGACTCTTTCCAGTGGAGAGACAGAGTCTGACAATAGCTGCTGCTTTTGAGGCTGTAGTTACTCTATAAACTCACTTTGGACAAGGTTAGGTTATTGAAACTCAGTGAGGCACAGCAACGTGTCAAGGTATAGCAAAATACATATGTCATGGTATACCTTCTTGCTGATGTACTAAAAGCTTTGACTTCCAAGAAAATCAGGTAATTTCAGAGGTTACATGACGGTATGCCAATAGGTGTGTCTGTATATGAAACACTAATTCTCTATCTCAGACACACACAAACATAAACCCACACTCCTAATAAATACACCAACTTCACAGAAATCATAGTGGCAAACTGTGTAACCACAAGCAGAAAACCTTAGTTGCATCCCGTTGTCTGCATTATATTGGTTCTGACAACAATGGAACAGTGACAGACTCAGAACGGGAAACATGTTTTATGTTTCTTAGGCCTCCTATTTTTTCATTTATTCAAATAATTTGGATTAAGTCACCGAACTCTCAAAGTTGATTTGTTGTCTGAAAAGGTTGAATATGCCTATTGTCCATTAATGGTGGAAAGTGGTGATAACACGTTAGAAATATGTTATTTAAATGATAGAAAATGCATGGCTGACAGACAGAGACAGACATGCAGAAACACAGAGAGAGAGAGAGAGAGAGAGAGAGAGAGAGAGAGAGAGAGAGAGAGAGAGAGAGGATAACAATGTCCATTGTTCCATTAGGGAAGACAATAATGACTGATAAAATGAGGTTACTAAAGAGGACACAATGGTCCTTAATTGACTCATTAGGGAGAGAAGAGAATGAACTGCACTAATGAATGGAGTAATGCAGCTAAAGTGCTTGGTAAGCAAAACAGAAAGACATTTACTTTATTAAATCTAGGCAAAGCAATTTTATTTGTTCACAGAGAGGGATAGCACAAGAGACAATAGGGACAAAACAGAAGAGCAGAAAGGAAAAACTCTGGAATGCTGAAGTACGTTAGTGTTATTTATCAGTGATGTATTATTTTTGATGATAGTTTTGGGTGAAATACGTTATCAAGTGCTGGGCATACCTCTAGGTGTTCCAGGATATATGGTGGGTTGGTCATACCCAGCCTGAGCATGGCCCCTTCAGGAATTTCCTCCACCAGTCTCCACAGCAATGTGGGCAGGTCTGTCCCAATGTCTCTACCGTAAGCTCCTGTGTCCTCGCTGGTCAACCAGATCTCACACACTCCCTCTGGAAAGAAATAATACACACAAAAACGAGGATTAAACATGCTGAATAACTATTTATGTTGGTTTTGCAAATCGTTTAAAACTGCCTTTGAATATCTGCTAAATGTCCAGCTCTGACATGAACTTTAAATCAGGGCTGTTACACACACACACACACACACCCTCACACACACACACACACACACAAACAGCTGATTTTTTAACCATGACTATAGCTATTATTATACTTTTACTGCACTATTACACATGTATACTCCATTGCTGCTCTTTAAATGACACGGTTGAACATTTCAACAAAAGCGTGTCGTCTGCTTTAAGTACTGTTGCTCCACTAAAGGCTAAGAAATGGTTGACAGACATAATATCGCCATGGTCAAACGACAACAGTGTTAATTAGATTGCGACAATCTGTTGGGCAGCTGAAAAAAAACGGAGGGAGGAAAGAAGTCATGACTGTCTATAACAAAGCAATATGTCGGGCAAGAAAGGATTACTTCTCTGAGACTATTACAGAGAATGATGGGAACTCTAGAGTATCATCCTCCACCACTGACAAGCTACTCAACACCGCCCCCACCCATCCACAGTTCTCTGCATCAAACTGATGAACTTGCGTCATTCTTCAATAACAAAATAACCTCAATTAGAGTCAGCACTGCTGCTGATGTAAACACAGATGACCTCAACAAACCCTGTAAAAATAGACGTAACCATGGGAAAATCCATGTGTATTACATTAACTGAGCTCTGCAACACTGTCACTGAGTGGAACTCATCCACCTCATGGGTTGACCCTGTATCTACAGCATTATTACAGAGGGTGTTTGACACTGTTTCAAGTGATTTTCTGAAGATTATAAATACATCTCTGCAAACAGGCATCTTCCTAGATGCCTTCAAAACAGCCCAATGTAGATGGTAATGGAGTCACCAACTATAGGCTGATGTCCAACCTTCTGTTTATCAGTAAGATACTAGAAAAGATTGTTACAGTGCAAATTTAACTCCTCTCTTATGAGAAAAGATTTCTCTGTCTCACCCCTAAGGACACATTTATCAATAGGGGTGTAATTCTTGCCACACTGGTCAGCCCAACCTTCATAGCAGCTTCTTAAATATTATTATTCATCTCTTGATGTCATTGCCTAAATGCTCCAAGGCTTTGGCAGAACCCAGCTCATGACAGTCACTGACAAGTATTAAAAAACACCCGTCTTATAAACATGCTTTCCAGGAATGTGAAGGTCACATACAGCAAGAGGAGACGATCTACCGACTTCATGCTAAATTAGAGCAATGCTCACTGCTAGAGCTTAATGATCTAACTGTCATTTGGCTGTAGGTCTGGAAATGGTTGAGTGTCTGCTTAAGATATGTGTTAAGACATATCCTATCATGCAGGCACACAAAAATACATTTGCAATTGTAGGGGCACGAACACACAGACACACACACAGAAAACCACACAACCATCATTATCATTAGCTGTGCAGAGACAGACAGAAAGATGCATGTGGTCATTCAGAGAGCAAAGATGGTGTTTGGCTAATTGGACACTGTGTGTGTGTGTGTGTGTGTGTGTGTGTGTGTGTGTGTGTGTGTGTGTGTGTGTGTGTAAAAGAGAGAGCCAGCAAAAAAAACCCTATGTGTTTAAAGGCGTGCATAGGCCAGACAGATTAAAGATGATGACAGTTTAATTGTCCAGAGTGAAAGAGTTTCCAAAGCTCATCATCATTGACATTAAGATGCACTAATGATTTCTGGAGCCAGCCTCGTCTAAAAACGCCATCAAAAGCATCCATCAATCACACGTGATCAGATTTAAAGGCTAACACACAGACAACACAAGAAGTCATTCAGGATGTGACTTTCATATGCTTCAGTGTGCAATTAATCAAAAGCATAGTTCAGCTTGGTCCAATACTCAGTAAGCCTGGTTCTTTAAATGTCCCTTATCGTGCATTCACTCATTCAACTGATCTGACTTCGGACCTGTGCATTGTTGTCCACTGAACAGCTTCACTGGGGGACCTAGAGGTCAAGCTCTACGCAGAGATGTGTTATCATCAGCTAACACTGATTCATAATGAAAGCATGTCGGTGTTTAGCAACATTAATACCATGGTTGATTTGCTGCAGTATTTTTTCCAACATAATCTGTGTCACATTGCTCAGCTTTTTAGCCTGAAGGAAGGTGGTGACAGCAAATTCCCAGGGCAGCTAATGTCAGCTTGTTTGGGATGGATTATACCAATCTCTCTGACAAGATCTCACCCTTGTCTGCATCATCTGCATCATCTGCATCCCAGGAGTCAATATATTCCTACAACCATGACACCAGCAGCATCGCTTTCCATCCCACAGCTCTGTCCCACAATAATATTGGCCAAGTGGTCTCTTAATACAGGGCCAGAGCTGCATTAAACTGGCCTAGGAGCTAAATTGGTTCCTTCCAAAACAACATTCCTGTAATTCCACACACATAATGCTGCCAAGCTAGGGCAGCATGTGCATTGTCTGCTATTAAATACCTCTTGTGATGCCTGTGTTAATTATGTTTTGAACTGGGCGATGCTTTGGAAAAGTCTCAGGTGTTTACTCAAGGCCACAGACATACAGAGATCTCCAGATAAACTCAATAACCTGCCCAGTAATTTGCCCCTTTGGCCTGCTTCTTGGTCCCTTTTGAATTAGGTGTGCCAATGGTGTTGTTGTTGGCCAAAGACAGAGAGAAGGTGTCCGTTTCATCAGGAAATGTAAGCTCGCTCTCCTTCTCTATCTACCCTCGTACACATTACACAGCTGCTTCCTCTAGTTTCTGGTGTGTGTGCAGTGGAGAGAGGGTCGCGGTGGATGAAATGTGTAGCAGGCATGTCGCGATTGCTGCAAAAAACTCATCACCACAGGAGTACACCGCAGAGAGAAATTTGTAAATCTAATAAGTTTTGACTAATTACTTTCACTTTTTTAATAATTGTGAAAATGAAGGCCTTTAAACATAGTAAGCCAAACGGTGAAGCAGAGTGTGTGTTCCAGTTTGGTGCATTGTTTTGTAGCTGACCAAGACTCTGATGTAAAAGGGAGACAAATAAAGAAGAATTTCAACATATCAATATAATGTCAATATTCATTTTATTTTATTAACTGGAAAATAAAAGTTATATCACTTGAAATGAATTCAGTAAGTTTCCAGTTTGCTTTGACTTCTGTGTGTTCATATCACAAACCCTTCACCAAATCCCTCTTTTGCACGTCATCTAATGATGCAGTTTGATGTCGGATCAGTTATAAACAAGGGTGGAGAGCTGGACACTTTTCCTAAAAGCTATTAACATTCACTGAACTCTGACACAGCAGCGGAAAACACAGCACAGGGAGAAGGGAACGAAACAGTAAATGGAAAGAGGGCAGGACGGGAAGATATTAAAGATGAAAATAAAAAAAGACTAGAGCTGTTTGGCTTTGAGCTGTCAGGGGCTGGGCTGTCGTTAATCACAGAGCAGTGGTGTAGTCTATTTTATTGCACACCACCCATACTAATCAATACAGTACAGGCATTCACACATCATTGAGAGCAATCCAAAAGACTGTGTATGTGTTATCATAATGAAACCTCCAGAAACAATTTATTGTAAGCAACACAAGACTTTAATTGAGGGAATTTACTACTTTTATTTACTTGTTTTATGTTCATGTTGTTATGTATCTGGAAATGCTGCATATCTTTTTTCAGGAATATCTGCTTGATTATTACTATTCAATCATATAAAGTAAAAATTGCTACAAATGGAGTGTAAAACGTCAGAGTAGTTACTGTGACTGCAGGTTAATTGTCTGAAATGATTGGCTTAGAGCTGTGCATGTGACCCACGATCATGTCTAGCATGGTTTGTAGCCTGGGCCCTGTCTTTGGTCACGGTGGACGAGGGGTGAGGGTTCAGGTGAGGGTGAGGCTGAGCTGAAAGTTCGGTCACAAAAATGTATTGTTATGTATCCTTGCAATTTTTAAGTGGATATATGGAAATCCTGGAGCTTTCGTAGTGGGTATAAAGTGGATAACTGTATCACGTAGGAGAGAGTTGGAGGGAGAAGGAGTGAGAGAGGAAACAGCTGTGTGTATGTCTGAGCTGCATTTGTCTCTGTCCAAGAATAACACCATCAGTATGTCTGACAAATGCCATACACGTTTCAAACAATCATCACTCCAGCTCTCTGCCAAACGCTTGCTTGCTGTCTGTGTCGACGTGTTTTCTAAACTGAAGCCTTCTAAACTGAACTGAAAACAGAGTTTAAAGTGTGGTGGATCTGTTGGTTGTCTCCATGTCAACATGATGAATTCAGGTCAACGTCTGCTTTGTGTATATTTTTCGGTGCAAATGTCACCAACTTATGGTCTCCATTTTCCTCTAAATGTTCATAAGTCAGTAAGAAAAAAGAAAAAAACAAAGAATCCAAAGCAAAAGTATGGAGAAAAAAAAATGAAAAACATAGCGAGGCCCAACCCAGGATTCAAGGACAAGCGAGAAAACCTCCTGCTGAGAGCAAATTTTATCCTCAGGAGAAGGACAGAAGAAAACTGGTGGCTTCAGTTTGTGTTGGTTAATGTCAACTAATCCATTTTAGACTGATCTATTTGGGATTCTCAAAAAATAAACTGAATAAGGAGTGAAAAGCAACATCTAATAATGCTTATTTTGTAGTTGCATCTTCATTAAAATCATACAGGAAGCCCAAATCAATCTTTAAAAAAAAAAAATTGCTACAATGTCGAGCTTGTGAGATGCAGTTCTGTGTTGATCTACAGTATTGGCAAAGATATTTTAGCTTTTTTTCATCCATCATCACTAACATGACACTATTTCCAGGTTAACAATGCCAACAGTATAAGGTGCAGTGCATAAAATCACAGACAGCAGACCTCTATGTATTATGATACTGTTTACATATACAGTATAATTTCTTATGGCCGTGTGTGCCCGCTCCGCCTCTGGATAAAAGGATGAAGTGGAAGAGGAAGAGTGGGAGGAGGAAAGAGATGAAGGCTTTGAAGTGGTTGCTTTGAAGAAGCATGACAGAACCAATTGATTCAGGTGATTGGGAGCTTTAGTAAAAGCCACTACTGTTGAAACAGTAAAAGAGTCTTAAATCATAAATGAGACACACAAGCAGCCTGACATGACCACACATTTTCATGTCATGCTTGTTTCTATTAGTTGGTGCGTTCTGGCTCTGATTCCTTGAGTTGCACATACAGAAATATAAAATCAGTAAAGCTGACTGGCTATTTGTTCAACTGTTGGAGTGTAAATGGAAGAAATACAGGTTTTTTAACACTTATTTAGCGTAAGTGCATGCTCACAATTGTGTTTCTGTGTATGTACTGAAAGCTTGTGTCTAAGTCTGTGCTGCATGTGGATTGTGTACATGAATACACACACTGCAAGTTATCCTTCTATCCCCACCGTACGCAAACGGGTTCAGTTTTCCTGCTTATCTTAATCTCTTTGGCATGATATACATTCTGATTGGCTGCCACAAGCTATAATGTTGAACAGATTATAGATTAGATGATCCTGTTAAACTGCATTGAAACCCTATTCTCCATAACACCAGTCAACATATGGCTAAGCATGTTACCGTACATACATGGAGAAAGAGAGAGCGTGAAAGACAGAAAGAGAGAGAAATGGTGAACATGCCTCAAGCTCATGGAAATAAAAATCTGTTGGTACTTTAACTTGAAACAAATGTTCTTAAACTGAAAATTATACAGTACATCAACACTGGTCAATTATAGTTTATTGTTTAATAAACCTTAATGTGACAGCCTGAAAGTCTTGATATATGTCTACTGCCCTTGGGCTGATACAGTATAACTTAAAATATATACACATACACACACACAACATCAGGCAATCATGGCAGCTTAATGTATACATACATGCTTAGCTATGTGTTGCTTTGTGTCATGGAAAATAAGGATTTAATGCAGTATAATAGGATCATCTTTATGTGCATGTAATCTGTAATCTATTAAAGAGTGCCCTGCTTCAAGCAATCAGATTGTGCATGAACTACAGCAATAACAGCTTAGATCCCTTTGAGCATATTCACTCTTTAACTCAATGACTAAACAGATCTCATGAAATACGTATGACCTTAAAAAATAATTAAAAAAAAACAGCCCCAGAGATTTGAGCTCTCATAACTTTCACCGAGGTCTCTGACCTTAATCAGCTTGATAGTGCTACGGCTTGTTCACAATCATCATTAGGTCAGGTAACGCAGATTTGAAACCTTTAGAAATACTCTGACTCCTCAAACCTTGTTCCAACAATCAGCTGCCGTGGGCTCCTCTGAGCAGCTGCCTAGCTGTCCAGACAATTAGAATAATTGATGCACAAAGCAGGAGAAGGATATAAGAAGAGCAGAAAGTGTTTTCAGGTAGCTTGAAACATTCCAGACTAATTACATCAGTCTATAATGTAATTAAGAAATGGCAGTTAACAGGAACAGTGGAGGTCAAGCTGAGGTCTGGAAGACCAAGAAAACTTTCAGCTCGTTGGATTGCTTGAACAGCAGCGTTAATAATGTGCGTGCCGCCACTTGTTCTTCAGAGTACATTTAGTGGTCTGTCACTGCACTGCCTGCTGCAAGTCAGCGTTCAGCTTATATTTTATATATTACTCCTTTAAAAATCCCATTTCTACATAAAAAGGCCTCTTCTAGCTCGAGAACATGACCTCACACATATCAACACATACCCTTCTGAGAAGCATACTGAGATACAGACACGTGCATACATTATATGCTGCTTGGAGCGATCACTTAATTTGTCCATGAATATTTATCAGACAACAAATGAAGTCACTGCTTTACTATAAATACCATATTAATTTCATCCAAAGCCTTTCCAAGAAAGGATTTATTTCTTCATCACACAGAGAGAACACACACACACACACACACACACACACACACACACACACACATCCAGGACAACCATGCAACTCTTTTGTTCAGAGCCACTGACTGGAAGGCCTGTCTGACCCGCACTCACATGAGTCTCTCTCCCGTTCTCCCCTATCAGCCAATCCCCTCTGGCTTGTCTGCCTCCATAAAAAACCTCCCACCCATCACTAGACAGTACAACATTGAGGGGCAGATGTAAACAACAGCAACTTGAGAAATGAAATGATGAATTTGGAGGGAAGGAAATAAAAGTGAGAGTTTGTGTTTGGTGAGGTTGGATTAAGAGAAAAGGGATCCAGGAATGTTTGGCATCTATGGTGTTGACTGTACCAATTTTACTGGCATAGCAATGAATCATCTGCCATTGTCGAAATTACATGACCAGTAACTGAACTTTTCATGTCATTAGCCAGAAGGGCACAAAACAAATTTCGTTATATTTCCCCAAATTACCATTTGCAGGTTACTGGAACAACAAAGTTGAACTAGAACGCAGTTCATGTGTATTTTCCATCCTGTGAACGTCACCCTCCCCTGCAGGACTTATGGCTGACATTAGCTGGCATGAGAGAATAATCGCAGCCTGTCCAACATAAAGAAGTTCTTCAAAGATTCTCACCATTTTTATTTAGGTTTGTATTCAACAGCTCTCACTGAAATTCTCGATCTTTGCTAATCTTTGATTCACAGGCATGCAAGAAATAAACATTTCCACAGACATCAGCAGCATCATGTTAATACACATACACAAGCCCTCCTTCAATCCCCACCACACAAATTCAGTCACTCACACATTTACACACTACAACTCATGCACAAACGCCACACACAGAGTTTAATTGCAGTAATTAAGCAGCTTAATTTAGAGCAACAACTGTTGATGTGGCGCGTGGGCGTCTTGGCAGGTAGCATCATCATCACGGATTAACCCAACGCACACACTTGTATATGCAAATATTGTCTCTCAGGCATGTTTACACTAAATACATGCATGTGTGCATGCACATCGCTGTGTGCATGCACATCGCTGTGTACATGTTGCACATGCATGTGTCTGTGGGCATGCACACGTGGATGTGCATGCATATGCATGGCTTTAATGAACAGCTACACAATCCTTTAAACAACAACATGTCAGCTTTAACCTAGTTTCACATAGTTTCTGAACTACAAGCATGACCTTCTGTGCACGCCTGCGCATTAGATACAATGTCTGGATACATCAAAGCCTCTATATGTGTGTGTATATACGTGTACATGGAATGTATGTGGTGTATAAGAAAAACAAGTCATAGCGTATATGGGTCAGATATAGTGTATGGATATATCAAAAGTAATTGGCAGAGGGCCTCCAAGTACTCTGTGTGTGTGTATGTGTGTGTGTGTGTGTGTGTGTGCTGTATGTATACGCGTATGTTTGTGGGCGTGTTTGTATATGAATATATAAGGAATAATTGGGAGAGAAGTTACATCCCCTCTTTCATCTTTTCACTGTGTGTTTGTCAGTGTGTGCGTGAGTGAAGTATCTTGTGATTCTCCCAAAGCAGATGGACGGCTGCATATGAGAGAGAAGGACATCTGTAGGGACCAAAAAGAGCCCTTTAACTGCCCATAGTGCTGCACGACACTTGTACTTTCTGTGAATTAATGAAAAGAAAAAGCCACAAGCTAACAATAAATTACTAATGCTCTGAAACTGCTTTTTGTACCCTGAGTCTCACTAACTTCATGTAATATAGATTAAATGAGGATATTTCTAATGAGTTTGCGAAACATCCATTTTCACTGAATAATTCCTTTTCATGGAAAACAAATGGAAGCAAAGACTGCCTATGTGACTAAAGTATAGTTATAGATTTCACTTCTACCAGCTTTGGACATTTTGCAAATATTTAATTTCATTTGATGGCAAAATGGTTCAAACACCTTTTCCGTTCCTGCCGGGACTCAAATCCAACATAAGACAAGAAGCTCGGAGAGTGTGCATCCTGGCATTAAGTCAATGTTTTCAACTGTTTTGAATGAAAACAAAAAGAATAAGAAGTTAAACAGAGAACGCTGCAAATACAGAGTGGCTGACAGAAAATCTAACAAACACCAGTGACAGCTAGCAGATACATGCAATGTATATATGCTGTTTCACCACCTCTAGGATATTTAGATTTGAATGTATGAGCAGGCGTGTGAGTGTATTCTCACAACAGTGTGAGTCTGTCAGTCTCAGTTGGGTTGTCCTTATGTACCTGTGCGCTGCTGTTACAAAACAATATCCCAAAAAGCAGATGAAAGATAACAGGCAGGACAGATAGTAAATAAGAAACAGGAGCTAAGTGGGTGAGACTGTGCGAGAACTCTTTACAGAGAAGGATTTTTTTTTTTTTAGAAGTGAGATTAATGATATTCGTGATTTTGCGAGCAATCAACAGGCCTTGTTATCTGCTCTCATTATGAAATGCTCTCATTAGCGTCACTTAACAAGCAATGAATGCAATTAAACAGGATAGTGAAGTAAAAGATACAACTGTCACAATAGGTCAGATTCATCGGGTGATAAGTTGGATGTTAATGTGATCCAAAGACAACTGTCCCTGAGTTGAAAGAGAATATCAAGCACGTGATTGTGTTTGGAAGGCCATGCCTGCTAATGATGACCATGTTTTATTGACAAAGGCCATAGAAGTTGAGCTATTGCAGATCTATCAATCTACCAATTAATCAAATCTTTTCAGTGCTAATTGAAATGTTTAAAAACAAAAAAAAAAAATCTTTCAGTATGTTACTGTGAATCATATCATTGTATGAAGCAGGGGTTATCTATCAAACAGGGATTATCTGCACTGTCTGGAGATTTGACCCAACGTCTGCCTATCAAGATAATGAACACCACCAAAAGCACATGAGTTGAAGCTGAGGGGAGGATGAATGGCTGATGGCGTGCGTGGATTAGAGGACAGGGAGGCTGAGACACAGTGTGTGTGTGTGTGTGTGTGTGTGTGTGTGTGTGTG
>JBBMOE010000005.1:4346978-4364502 GCA_037975065.1 Chaetodon trifasciatus | reverse complement strand
GCAAAAGCACAAGGAAACACAGAAACACTGCTTCCACGACAAAACTACTTTCCTCTGAAGAGAAAGTAATAGTTCTAAATCAATAATTGTTATCGGCTGGATATTCAATGAATTAAAAACACTGACACAGAGCAGGACTCACTGAAGCTAAAAGCCACACTGCAGCAAGAGGCAGACAGGAGGAGGAAGGCAGAGAGACGCATGTTGAAGACATGTCCTGACATGTAGCAAACATGTGCTGACATGTAACCAACTGTGGTAGAAGGTTTGTGTGTGTCTGTACGTGTCATGCCGCACCACAACATTCCCTTTTCTTCCTCTATTATTATTATATATGACGAAACTGAGAACACTGAACATCGTAGACATTAGAGAGTAAGAGTGTGTGTGTGCTCTTCTCATTTTCCTGGACTTTTTCTTTCTGTAACACTTCCCTTAATTATCTTCTTTTCTTCTTATGTTTGTCCTTTTCTCATCTACAGCCATTTACTTTCTATTTCCAGGCTCTATATTTTTGAATTTCAGTATTTCTAAGCTTTGCTCCATCTGTGAGTTATCTGTCAGTCTTGTCCATCATGCCATCTTGTAGAATGATACAAAGTACTTATTTAAATTCCTAATGCTGTACACTAATAATCTAAAACATTAAAAAACAAAACATACTATCTTTACCTTACACACCAGGATTGACATCATTATTATTATTATTATTTAGGTTTCTGTGGCAATAAAATGTGACAACACATCTGACTGACGTCATATTTTTCCAGCAGATTGATCGGTCATGTACTTCTCATCTCATCTCGTATCAAAAGTGAGAGCAATTAATTCTGTTTCCTCGTCGTCTCTCGTGCATATTCTATAAGAAACACAGCCGTGTTTTTGCATGTTTGATCCCATTTGTTTTGAAGAGAAAAAACGTTGCAGCCTGGTCAGAGTAGCGCTTAGCTTAAACTTGTGCTGTGGTGCCTTCATGTGATGTGGAGATCAACAACTTCTGGATTCTCCCCTCTTTGACCGTTTCACTCATCTATACTGGGGCTCTGTGTCAGGAAGTGAAACTCGATCTGAGTATGACGTACTGGTAAGGCATGTTCTTCTCACTTTTTCTTCGGAGCAAAACCTTTTTGAAAGGAGGCGATTAGTAAAAATCGAATTTCACCCAGATGTGACGTTTCATCATCTGCCACGGTTGCACAACACTGGAGCTTACAGTAAACAAGCTACACAGAATATGTACACAAATTAAAAGTTGAAACAAGAAATTGAGAGGAAACCTAAAGGATTTACTTCTAAACTCTAAAACAGTCTTAAAGTTTGCACCAAAAATGCTTCGGTGAAGTTTCATGTTGAATATTTAAATCCTATATTTTTATTTCTTCATTGAAAAAGAGCTCTTCATCCTCAGCTTAGGCATGGTAAAATATTTTCCTCTTCTCCATCAACAGAAAAGTAAATCCAGGCTGTTGAGCAGCACGTGTAGTAACCCTGCACCTGCTGGTTCGGTTGACGATGCCAGCTCCCCACCCACTTACTTGATTTGCATATTGTGCATGAGCAGGCCATCTGATAACACCGTAGACAAAATATACACAATGAGTAGGCATGGACTCCATTATTTGAATAGCATATTGGATGCAGATCAGATTGTAATGGAAGATTTAAAAAACACAGGTCTTAAGAAACAAACTGGAGACCAAAACATCCGATTTACAATTGAAAGCTAGAAGAATGAATGTGATCAACAAAAGGCTTCCAGCTATTAGAACTGACTCCTGGACTTTGTGCCATAAAGCAGTGGATTTCATAAGATCACTAACAGGAACACAATACATCATGAAAAACATACGTATGAAGCAATATTCCTGGCATTCTTGGCTTGCCTTTACACTAAAATGTTGCAAAATTAATATAGTCAATGCTTGGGAAATGAAGCAATTCCTACATTGTTTTTAAAGCAGAGACATACAAGGCTTTGGCCACAAAAGATGAACTATCAGTCTGTTCATATTTGCCAAATAATGCTGTGTCTCCAAGGAAAAGCAAAAAGTCACACATGTGCTACAGTTGTTATTAAAGGAGCTTAACTGTGCATGTTCAAAGTACATGTTTAGTTGTGTATGTGATGGAGAATTATTATTTTTAGACTGCAGCGGAACAAAACAAAGCTTATTTGTCAACAGGCAATGCCAAGTACGACCTGAGGCACAGAGAGTTTCAGTTGAAAGAGTTAGAGGGAACATTTACTAGAGGACATATTCAGTAGTTTCCAGCATTTGCAAAACATTTCTCTGAGCAAGTGTGTGTGTGTGTGTGTGTGTGTGTGTGTGTGTGTGTGTGTGTGTGCTCGTGCATCAGCTGTCCCCCTTGTAGACCTTTCATGTCACCCAACACCAGGGGCTCGTGGCTGTGGCCACGGGTGGTCCACTATGTGAGAACTGGTTCCTGCAGGGGGTGTGAAGAGACCCCCTGATGGTATCAAAATATATACCACAGGGGGACAAACAAACACAGGAACGTACGCACAAACACACACACAAGCCGTGCGGTGCTGTAAATCATACTCCGAGGACGTGGGTGTCTTTTCTAGATATCCACACTGATATTTTCATCCATTCCATCGTTCCTGTTGTTCCCAACGCAAGAATGAATAGGACGGACAGAACAGATGTGTTGTTAACAATGAACGCAGGGGTGACAATCTATGACAGCATCGCATTCTGACTGTTGGTGTCATGATTGGATTCAGAATTGATTCTTGATTCAATAGAAAAGGGGCATTCTATTCAAGTTTTTACTCCATTTCACCATGTAACAAACTGATCACTTCAGTGATTAGTCCACTGAATTGCAGTGCAGAACAGAGCTGGTTCTACTCTAACTGGTCTAGATGAAGGTCACAGTCTGACAAGTAGGAAATAAGTGTGTGGGAGTACACAGCTGTTTTATTTGAAAAATGGCAACAACAATAATTTGGAAGCATGTTACAGTCTTCTGGCTCTAATAAAAGTCATTTATTGACCACCACCACTGGCTGCAATATCTTTTGTGTTGGTCTCCTTGTTTTGTGTCTCTGTTGTACCACAATTACCAGAAAAACCCATCATTATCCACAACGCCGAGCGATTTATCAGAGTTGCCTGGAAATTTTGTAAAGTGCTGTTGTGTGTGGGTTCGCCAGTTCATTTGCTCGGTGAAGACTGGCTTTGTGTTTTAGTTTCACCTGCATTGCTGGTCTTCTGGGTGATGGTGAGTACTCACAAAATACTTGCCCTTCATGGTGAAATGCTTTTATTAACTAATAAACCCATAAAATCTAAAAAAGTCGTCCAGGTGCTACGCCATGAGCTTGCAGTGTTGTTCCACCTTTTTAGTTCTATCAACATGATGTATAAATCACTTTTTGGAATCTGTGAATCAATTCTGAATCATTTGCATGCCTGAATGTTGATTTCATTCTAATATGAGGGGGAATGTGGTCAAAAATCTCTAAAAACTAGACACGGCAGCATCATTTCTGGAGTCCTGTACTGCGATGTATGCTTCTATCAGCAGGGGTATGCAGACAGTCACGCGAATATTTCAATATCAGGGCCTTATCAGGTTGTGTGCCTGATTCAAACTTACATTGCCTGCTTATTTGAGGTTTCTCTGAACTGGATATGGAGGAGGTGCATTGTGTTCTGGTGGCTATCTGCCAGCTAAAGAGCGGAAAATGTGGAAAGGTTTGGAGGAAACACCTGTTGCAGCGATACGAACTGCTTGAAAAGGTTGACCATTACCATCACACCATCCTAATGCTCTACAACCCGACCAAATAAGCTTTCTATTCAAATAATCACAAGAAAAATACAAACTCGGCTTGCTCATTTCAGAATCAGCACCACTGGACAATGTGTCCCTTGGCCAACAGCTCCAAAAACATGACAAGCGAAGTCTCCCCCACTTCACTTTTAACCCCATTCCCTCGGTGTTGTTTGACTCGTCCCACAGGCCAGTCTAAGTAATTAGGCAAAAGTAATAAATGTATAAATATTTGTTTGTGTATTTTAGTGCCGAAAGCATTCAATAATGAGGCTGGTAAGCGCATCGCTGCAGTAACACTAAAACTGCTAAAACCATGGGTAATGAATTATTTCTCCATATCATGAAATAACTGCAGGGCTAACATTTGGCTGCAGGTTTCTCTCCTCATTGAGCTGAACGGGAGATAAATGAGCTGCTGATGGTTTGTGCCTTGAGGACTAAACTGAGGTTTAGTCTCTTCATAAGCAATGCTGTTATCTATCCATTTGAATGCAGATATGCCAATAGTGGCTCAATATCAGACAGCAAACTGAGTGAGAGGAAGATTATAAAAAAGAAAAAAAAAAGAAAGTGCAGTGGTTGATAAAGGACAGACGAGTTACACACAGACACTGAGACTGCAAAGCAGGGGAAGGAATCAAGTGAGAAAATGTTAAGTGAAAGACTAAAAGGAAACTGATAAGACAAAACAGTGATTAAGTCAGAGAGATGCACACAGAAAGAGACGGGCCCAGGAAAATTGATTTCAACCAAAACAGAAAGATGACAGTGCGAGGGAGATGGAATTGATTGAGAATGAGAGGAGATCAAAAAAGGGGAAGACGTAATGACAGAGGGAAAGAGAGCAGAGTGGGGAGAGAAAGAGGTCGAGACGGGAGGACAGAACCGTGGTGGAGGCTGAAGTGATGGAATGGATTCGGACAGGAAAGCAGACAAACACCAGAGCAAAAGTGGGACAGTTGCATAATGTTTTAGACTGAGGAAAAGATAATCTCAATATCTGTTTGACTTCATTTCTCTCTGTCTTCTACTCTTCACATGGGGCTATCCCCATAGAAAACTAAGGATAAAGCTTTCTCGCTGAGGTTATTACCTTTAAAAACACTGAAGATCAGGACACGTATTGGGACTATTTTATTCTCATTCTTTCCTGTACTTTTCAGGATCAGGCTTTCATTTTTCTCCTCTTCACTCTTCTCATTCCTCTCTCCTTTACAGGTAATGAGTCGTGTTGATCACAACATTGATGTGAGGTTCAAGTTAATTACAGGTAGAATAACCAATTAATTGTGATGTGTGTGTTAAGTGGGTGTGTGCATAATGTGTATGTGGTAAAAGGAGGAGGAGGAGGAGGCCAGTACCTTAGAAAACTGAGAACGGAGAGAATGAGTTCACCTTTTGCTTACCTGTCAGTCTATTAGAGAGATCAAATTCAAATAAATCGCCAATCCAAACCAAACATATATGCAATTAGAAACACATTAAAATGCTGTCTGTCAAAGTTAAATAATAAAGTTAACTGTAATCCATCCTTGTTCCATATCCCAGATCAGCGTTAGGTGTTCTATAAAGACAGATATGTAGGCTGTTATAAGACTGGATTGTGATAAATGTAGGCCGGCATCTGCCCACTTTAAAAAAAATGTGCTAATGAAACATATGGATGGAAAAAGATCTGTACAGTGCTGATACAAGTACATTCAAGTGGGGATATGTTTATTGCCATGACGAATACACTCAGTCAGTCATTATGCTGTGCTACTCCAGTAAAAGCCACTGAATACCCGACTTTTATCATCTACCTTTTCACTGATCTGAAGCAGTCTTTGCGGAAATCCACATGACACAAATATGCCACATGGCAGAAACTTTAATCCCAGCAGGTATCCAAAAGGCTTTTGTTTTGTGACACTGCCAAAAAGCTGAAAGGGTTCAAACAAGGGACTGTGTAGATTAAACGGCCCAATTAATCTCTACTTCTCCAGCCTCCCAAGCTCCTAGTCTAGACTTCAAAGCAGACACAAACTTAAAGACTTGAGCCACTTGTAGCTTTTTTTTCTCCCCCTTTACACTGCTGAGAGTATCATGACTCACTGGGGCTTCTGGAAACAACCTTGTAGCCATGTAGTTATCTTCAATAGCAGAGTGTATGGTTATGAATCAGGCAAGGCAGAGACCAAGGGCTTACTTGTGTTCCTGGAAGATCCAAATACTAATACTGCCATTGAAATGAAACAGTCAGTATTCTTTACTTGAGAGGAAGATAAAGGGGTCCTAACTTTGAATTGTGAAATGTAATCCAAGAAGCAGCGCAGACACATAGGACGGGTGAGGGAAAAGAGAAAAAGAAACAGATGAGAGTAATTACTTGGCTTGGGGAGGAAAAAAGGGGTAAAAACTTGGCATACAGAGAAAACAATGGTTGCTTTATACCACTTTATAGCTTAATATATTAATTCTCACCTGCATCACACATCATCTGCCACTCAGAATGTGCAGATGTAACACTACGCTAAAAAATCTGCAACGTGTTGTTTGTTTCTTTCTCTAACAGCGCTTTTTAACTGGGTTCATGCACAAAAAAAGGTCACAAGGGAATTAATAGGGGGGCACCCTGAGAATAATTGTTTCTTTGAGTGGGTAATCATTACAAATATTTACAAGGCTACATTAAAAACAAAGAGGATCTCATTTATTTTTTATCTTTTGTGACTTGCATGGAAGACAAGGGGGAAGTTGGTACGTACACACACACACACACACACACACACACACACACACACACACACACANACACACACACACACACACACACACACACACACACACACACACACACACACACACACAGAGAGCAGTGTTTTGGGAGGAAGAACTTAAAGCCAAATGTGAGTCAGAGGACTTACAGCAGCTAAACATTTTAACAGGCACAAGCTTACTCTCGGTGTGTGCATGAGAGACTATACAGACAATAACAAGACCAGTGAGGCGAGCACATGGTCCGAGTGTGAAAGTAAGTGTCCTACTGCCACCTATTGACTGAATGCGGAACAGCCCTCCCCTCCCCCACACAGGGCTGTACAGCAGGGAAATGTAATGCTCACAGCCTTAAAATGAGAGAAAGGGGAAAAAACAGATGGAGAAGAGGGGGCACAAGACGAGGAAAATATATCATGAAAGGAAAGAGAAGTGAGAAAAGGCAACGGCGAGAGAACTGAAATTAAGACTCTTCACTGTCGTTCTTTCAGTACCCTCAAAAACAGATTTAAAATCCACTTTATCCTCAACTGTTGCTTAGAGGTCCATTTGCTGGGCTTTAGCTGTATTAATCATATGCCTTCACACAATGCATTTTTGCTTTGCTTAACTCTTCAATGTACTCCAGTGGGTTGAAAGTACTTTAAATCTGTCATTCCTATAAGGTGGAAAAAAAACCTACAACATCATCATTAAGGTACAATTGTTAACAGCACCACAGCACTACGGAATATAGAGAAATACAGCTGCAATACAGTAGTATTACAGTATAAAGTACAGTGTTCCTCAAAGCATGGTGAGATAGTGAAGTGGAGTAGGGAGAGAGGAGAGGTGTGCACACAAGTTCACAGAGGACGGAGCAGATGGTGTCTGCTGGACTTACACAATCTCTCTCTCACACACACAAACATACATAAACGCACACACACACACACACACACACACACACACACACACACTCACACACACACACACGCACACTGGTGACATAATAGCAGCATGCCAGGTGTGCAGTTGGTGGCCTGCAGTCTGGCATTGACTGTGAGTTGTGTGCGTGTCTGTGTGTGTGTGTGTGTGCGTGTGTGTGTGTCTGCATCCTGTGCTCTCTTTGTGTGAAAGGGGCCCCCTATTCACTAGTCTCTGCTGCCAGCTTGGCACTAAATCACAGGACAAGACGGTACACGCGCACAAACGCACACATGCATGCACACACACCACTCTGCTGTCTTTTTGTCCGGCCTATGGAGGGAATGAAAAGAGGTCAAACAAGAAGACAGAGGCAGAGAAGCAAATGAAGGACGGCGGCAGTTCAGCTGAACTTTAAGAGCAAAAAAACAAAGATGAGATATATAATATGGTACAAGAAAAGAGACAAGAAAAATAGAAAAAAGCTGCTCTCGTGTCTGTAGTGTCTCTCATAACAACAGTCAGTTGGCTCAAACTGAATACACACACACACAGTCCGCACCATGGCCATGCATAATGAGTAGTGGTAGAGGTGAGACTGCAGCTGGGTTGTCCAAGTCTTGCCTTAAGAGACTGCCTGAGGAAACGCTGTGTGTGCGCGTGAGTGTGTATGTGTATACACTTTATATTCTTGTGTACAGCCTGACTGAGTGTTTAAAGCCAGATGAGTAGCAGTTACCAAACAGCCAAGAGTCTGCTCTGTATCAAACTACTAACAGTAATGATACAGCCGATGAAATATTCACAGAGAGACAAGGAGGGGGAGCAAGACAGACATCAGACACAAGCAGGAACAAGCACACTGAGAAGTGGAGAACAGCACAAACTGAAGAATACTCTACTGTAGTAGGTCAGCACTACTGACTTAATGCAGTAGAGTATATCGCCCCTATAAACAAACAGTGGCGGTCAGGCTACCTGTTGATGAATATTACACAGCACAACAAGGCGGCACAGAAAGGACAAACCAACAGACCGAGTTATGAGCTCACCAGCTCTTCTGTGTCCACCCTGAACATAAAAAAGGCAGCACAGGTAGAACAAGTAACATTAAGAGCAGCTGAGTTACACACAGTGTCAGGAGAGCCAGCATGCACACTACAGGGCCCTGACACTGGAACTGGATGCAGCCATGGTTGGGATTATTGCTTACACCTGTGTCAGTCAAAATGTCTACTGTGAAAAAACAGTCATTTTTGGCAGTCATTTGGCAAATGCTGTAATCACAATCAAATCTACACAATCTTTAACCACACTGTCTAATTAATACTCTTGGAGAAAGTGAAATAGTAAAGGATTTAACATGAATTTGGATGTTCAACAAAATATATTTTGCCCTACATTGCAGGCTTTCTAGACTAACTATTTGAGTCATGGGCTATGCTGAGAATTGAATGTTTGGCACTGTCAGCACCATGTTCAACGCATTCAAGCGCACGGCGATACTTGAGCAATGAAGTCAAGAAATGCAAGACTTGTTTTCACTTCTTGATGCTTCGGCCGTGGTGACATATGTTTGAACTCTGGTGCATGTGTGTGACTGAAATCTGTTTGGAGTTTATTGGCTACACAACAGTCAGATTATGAAAAACTGTAGCTGGAGTCTGAACCCTTTCTCAGTGCAGAGGAGCATGCAAGGAGAATCTTCTGTCTGTGTGAAAAATATCAGCAAGTTATCGGCCTGGAGGAGATTCAGAAAATCCATTTTTAGCTTCTCCATGAGAGCTATCCCAGAGGATAATAAATTTGACTGTTTCCACACACACACACACACACACACACGCACGCACACACACACACACACACACACACACACACGCACACACACAGGAAATTTGTGTTAGCGCTTGCATGCTCAGCAGTTTTCCACATGGTCTTTCCAATAGACAGCACTTTGATGGTGGTGACTCAACTATGATCAATGTGCTGCTGTCAATATTTCAGTCTCTCTGCTCGTCTGCCTCTGCGTCTCTGTTTCAACTCTTGCTCATCTTTTAGTCGATAAGAGACAAATTAGAGGCAATCTCTCTTTTAATCGTCTTCCCTCGTCTCTTTAACTTGACTGAATGCCAAATATACAATGCAGATAGATCTGTACCTATACATGTCATCCCATCTGCAGAAAAAACACCTTATAATATAATCAGCTGCTGAGCTCACACATCTGTAATGCCACTGTTCCTTTTACTTCCTATATTGCTCCACTCTAAACAACCCACAGCCTTTCGTCTGCTGCCGTGATGACCAGCTGTCCTAACAGGACTCATTCACCTTTCTTGTAATCTAAATGAAGGTGCAGCCCAAATGCAGCCACTAAACTTTAACACCTAACCTGGAGGAACCACTGACCCATCGAGGATCATTCCTGGCAAACTTTGGCACCCTCGTCTGTCCATGTGTCACGTAGCCGCAGCAGCAGAGGTAAACAGGAGCTGACACCTGTCACAGATGTTGGAGCTAGCCAACAACCAAGCCCACATATCTATCTGTCTATCTGTGGCTATCTGTCATGTGTCACCCAATTGGAGCCAGGAAACTAAGCGATGTCATATCTGCTAATATCTGTGTTTGACACTAATGCCATCAGTCATGTGGAAATGAGAGAAAAAGCAGATATATTTGCCTTCAATGTATTCTATCATAACGTGTGATGTAAAGACTAACAACATGACTTTAAAAATGGGATTACATTGTCAATTTCATGTGCAAAAAAAGTAGCTCATGTACCACGTTGACATCCAGGCATTACATCGCATTTTTGGAGGTTTTGCTTAGAATTTAGTACATCAAAAAATTTTGCATAAGGGAGAAAAGCACCAGCTGTCAGGCCTAGAGAAAAAGCAATACTGGTGATACGAGGTGGTGTGCTGTCATCATGCCAATACTCGCTAGAGCCCAAAATTCAAGCTGTGTCGTGATTGCTAAGACGCACGTCGCACACTAATGTACTGTGTCATGTGGGAGTGATAGCAGTGTGTCTGCATCTATGAAGCATCACGTCCTGTTTCAGACAGGGCCATTTCAAAAACACACCACTGACAGTTTAAAATGACAAGGCGACAGCCACAGTGGGTGTTTGCAGACCACAACAAAAATAGCGTTCCCTCTCGTACACAGCCCTGGCACCTCACTCCGTCTCACCGGCCCCACCTTCCCCTGTCACATCCCTCAGGGGCAGCAGCCATGCTTACAGGACAGGCTACCTGCAGGTTTCAGAGGCTCGAGCCTTTTCAAAGATGCTTTTAATGTGGGCTTGAATGTGAGACGAGAAACCAGGCAAGTCCCAAATATAATGAAATCTATTTCAGTACATATGGGCACAACAGAAAGCGACATCATTATATCTAATGGAACATAGATGTGATAGGAAAGAAAGATTATATATATAGATATATACATATATGCCTGTAACTGCAGTGTTGGATGCAGTGCGATGTTACAGCAGAAACATTTCATGAGCTATGCAGCTGAATAAATACATATTGGAAATGAATATTTGTCATAGAATGCGCCCCCCCCCACACACACACACACACACGCACACCCAGGCTTAATTCTAGGTTTGAATTTATTTTAGTTACTGTTATGCTCACAATTTAAAATGACCTCTCTACTGTGATGAGCATTTTTTCCCAAAATTGTGTGAGGCCTTGTGTTGCCCTACAGGTTTTTGCTGCCTATCTGTTACTGCAGAGGGGCTGCCTTGATGGGAGACAGGACTCATATCACAGAGTCGACCCTGCCAGTTCAGCTAATGCACTGACAAGGAGACTGATTTGGAGGTTTTAAAAACAGAATGTCAAAAAAAACCCTTCACTGAAACAGTAAAAACTGATTGCAAACAAACACAAAACCCATACTGGTCAGAACAACACAGAACAGAACACACATTATATTTTGCTTGTGAAGCGTTCAAGAAGTGAGCAGGAGGAGAGGAGTCATTGGTTTGTTGGCGGGTCGCTGGTGGATGGAGAGTGTTCACCTATCGACTGTACTCACCTCATGGAGAACACTGACGTCTCCAGAACTGCTCACTCAGAGGAATATGGCTACATATTTCTCTATTTCTGGCTTTTTCCACAAACACACGATTACACAAGTATACACATTTCTGCACCAGCACACACACATTAACCCACACTCAATCACTGTTTCCCAGCATGTCTCTGTCACACACAAAACTACGCCTATGAACTCCCACACACTCCCTACCCATACACTCACACCCACAACCTTGTCATTTCCTATGACATCCCCGGCCTCCATTACCTGCATACATTAACAAACCTCTCTGATGTTAAAAATTATACATTCATACATTTGAATAATTCAGATTATTTTAAAAGCTGTGCACTCACTCACTCTCTTTTTTCCAGATGGAAAGAGAGCTATTTACCTCAAATCGCATTTGAATAAATCTCATAAATCCTTTCAAAGTTCCCTGGGATAAACCAATCAAATACCCCCAACACTGGCTGACTGGCCCAATCAAAATTAGCATTCATACTTGCAGCACTTTTTTATTCAAAAGACATCAAATAGCAAATCGAATTGGAGCCTATTTGTGAGGCTCAATTTGTTTGAGATAAGAAAAAGGTTGCTAATAGAGTGAGAGTGAGAAATAAAAAAGGGCATTGCTGCAGCGACATAATGCAATTCCAAGCCCAACAAAAATATTTGATGAAGTAAACAGTGTGCCTTTGGTTCATAAATGTGGTAGATGATTCTATTTGCTTACCAAAAGAGAAATATATTATATGTAACAGACAAAATATACATTAGATGGCCAAAGGGTATAGACGCCCAATTATTCCTGAGATGAAACCTCCTTATCACACTCACCAGTGAACGTGTGTGTGTCCATTCGTGTGTAGCCGTGTGTGTGCAAGAACCTGTTACGACATGGTCAACAAGAATCTGGGTTGGCAAACTGTGTGTCTTACTGTGTTTCCCTTGGGCTCTAAACATGCATGTGTTTATGCGTGACGGTAGCGTTACAATGAGGAAGAAACAGAAAAACATGGTGTACATGAACGGAGCCATAACGGGCAAAAACTGACCAGCGAGAACAAAATATCCGAAAGGTTTACTAACTGAAACGACTGATTTTGACTGCATCCACCACAGAGAGCAGTGGCTAGATAGTGAAACCTCATTTCTCTCCTCTCTCATTACCCATCTCTGTCTCTGTCTTAGTCCAACTGTCTGTAAATCATGACAGACGGTAACCTCCAGCTTCCTCTTTCTCTGTTTTGAAAACAACAACTAACCGTCTCTGACACTCATGTTTCCTGCGTTTCAACGGATCTCACACACACACACACACACACACACACACACACACACACACACACACACACACACACACACACACACACACATTATATCTGACCTGACCTGAAGTTCCTGCTTTGTGTCCTACAACTACGGTTAACCATTATCAAATCTATCACAAGCTCTCATGAACATAAAATTTAATGAATACTGTCAATGGATTTTACTATAATAAATATTTGGGAGTTATTAAAGAAAGGTAGCACCCAGAGCAAATGTTTACACAACAGGGCGGTAATGCGGGTACTGTGAGTCACACAACAAAATCTTCCCAAAATATCAATACACAGCATATGTGTGACTTCTCTCAAACAAGTGTAAAGGGCAGGTGTATCTTCACCCTGCACTGTCACCCAAATGTCCCATGTGCACAAACACACACAGCAAGGTTCAAACAGCTGGAGGCTTCGCCCTTGTCTTGCCCAGCCCAGGGCACTGCAGAGGCATGGATGCAGCCGCTTTAAAGAGTTCTGGACAGGATTTAGAAAGGAATGTCCTTGTGAAGGGTATGCTCTTGTTTTTCATTAGCTAGATACAAACCGAGGCTGTTTTCAGACCGACAATAGCACCGCTTCAAAGATTCAAGGCTCCTTATTCATGTTGAGTAGCATTGTGCTGATTCTTCACATTGCTGCTGTGATCCTGCCACAAAGGGGCTCAAACCGCTGTGCAGCATCGCAACATCTGTTGAGTTCCATCACTAGACTTCCAGGTTCATGTTTTGCTCTCTAATTGGCACCTGCATTAACAAAAAAGCCTCAGCAGAAACAGTAGCAACATGGGCACTAGAAGTCATTCAAATCTCACTTTAAAAAGGTTTTAAAGAATTTGTAATTGTGCCAGTGTGACTCTCTGGAGAACTGTGCCCACTGCCTCAAAGCATGCCATCAAAAGTTCAGAAAAAAGTTCCTGAAAAAAATGTTTCTTCTCTAAACAATCATGTGAATGTGCTACTGTATTAACAGTGTGAGACCTGCTTACATTTAGTCATTCTATGAATAAGCACAAAATTCAGAATCATCTGCCCAGATATGTCAATCTGAAATAAAGCTGAATAAACACACTCTACACTGGATCAGGATTTAAGGCACAGCTCTATTAAAACGTTCATGGTCAGATTTTCAGGTTGAACTATATTTACATTATGTGCATGAGTAATAAAATGTTGATAGGATGAGACAATTGACCTTAGCTTGTTGTGCTGTACTGCTGTACTGCATGTGACATGAAATAGGCTAGGAGATTTGTAATCTAGTGGTGACAAGAGGAGGGGAAATCATGTGTGTGGTAAAGAAAATGATCATGGATCTGAATTGCACTACATATGTTTATTAGTTTCAGTGCCTTAGACTGATCTGGTACACGGATTTTAGATTAAACACCAGACAAATAGCTCTCAAAGATTCAACACAAAACCTATTGTATACAGTAAATGGCTGGAAGTGAGATTTGTGTTCTCAGTGTCGGACTTGCCCTTGACTGACCCGCCTGGGGCTCTTATAGAGACATAGCCTGCTGTGCAGTGGGGGATTCTGGGATCTACTCTTAAGAGACAGATGTCAGGGCACAACAGCTGTTCATCTGCCATCAAACTCAAGAAGAACCTAGTTATCCAGTACCACCCTTCATTTATCCAACAGCAGCGCTTCCAGCTCCACAGCATGTAAATCAAGCATCTCAGAATATTTTTCACATATTCGTTGACTCTTCTTGCCATTTGAGTACCTCGTATTTGAAAGAAGATTCTGAAATGATGCAGCACATAAACACCGTGATTCAATGTCATGTGCATGTGCATGTGTGAGAGAGGTAATGTACTCACCATGGAAAGACTGCCTGGCTCTCTCCACTAACTCCTCAATGGGATAGCTGGCCAGGTCTCCTCTGGCATGCTTTGTTTTACAGTAGGTACATGCATTCAGACACCTAGAGGAAGAGAGAGGGATGGACACGAGTTACATGATCTGAGCCTTACTGGAATTGGGGTTATATAACACTGAGCACAGAAATATGAAAACTTTTGTGTATCCAGAAGTTGGAAAATAATCTAAGCGTCACTTAACTTTTGTATTCATGAGTCATATATTTGTGTCTTGATTTGTAGATTTTATAAAACTACAGTTGCCATTTGTAAATTATTAATGCAGAACATCTCAACAATGACCAATCCAGCCATTAACAGCATTTCCACTGGAATCAACTGGTCTGAACTGTGAAAATAGGACGGACTGAGGAGAATACGGTGACTGTTCAGAGAAACAGACCAGACTTTTTAAGGTTTTAATGAAATCTATTCATGCACACATTCCCAACAGAGCAGGAGCAGGAGAAGAAAGCCGGGAGTCAAAACTGTCCTTTCTCTTCTAAACTATAAGGACTTCAGCTCACTCCAAAATAACCATGGACAGCTGTCTCTCAGTCCAGCAGCGGAAAGATTAGACTCAATGCAGTGTTTTGTTTTCCAAAAAGTAGAGAAGCTTAATTCTAATTGACCGTGGAATGGAGGCAGCAAGACTATGAAGCAGAAAAATTAAAATGAGAAATAAACAGCGAAAAAAAGGAGAAATACTGCCTCACAACAGATCCAAACACATGGCATGGTATCAACTGGAGGGAAGCTTTTGTTTAGGATAAAGGGGACTTTTATGTCAGTAAACTGTAAATTGCTACTGAAAAGAAGAAGGAAGGCCACTGTTAACAGTGCTTTTTTGTATTTACTCCATTCAGATTTCATCTCTGACCTCCAATTTACCATACTGTGTTAAAAATACACACTGTTAACATAGTTTATTTTAATTCACAGTTTCACTGTTGGCTTCCATTTCTGGCAACGGCTCCAGTTAGTTGCAGAAACATGCTGTTGGGTGAACATGAGTTAAACACTGTAATTAGTTTAATGAGTGTGTATGTGAAAGGAAAAATAAAGACCAAGCTACTTTCTCTCCCTCCCTCTCCCTCTCTCAAAAATAAATAAATTTTCCATGTGTGTTCCTGTATGGTGCAAAAACATGAGCTTGGCAGCTTCACCTTTAAGGTTTGGGGTTCAGTTTCCTGCAGTTTGCCACATCTACAGTTCAATTTTCAATGGAGCCATACTTGCCAAGTGTATAATAACTGTGATATAACACACAAAAAACATCAATATGGCACGTCAAGTGGTGCTTTCACTAAATGTCCCAAAACAACCAAACTGTGACTAATATTGGACAACAGTCCAGCTGTTCATCATGAAAACAACAAGACCATCTACTAACACAGCACAACTAATGCATGCTTTTGACACAGAACAAACATCAAAAGCTCCAGTTCCTCTAAAGTAAAGTGTCACAATGTTAAAATTGGTTTGCTGTGGGATTTATACACTCCAGCGTGATGGCAAAAACATCTTACTAATGATTAATAACCATCAAACGCTGTGATGTACGGAAGCTCATGTGAGACTGTGAAATCAGACTGCTGTAAATAACAAGCATAAACCCTGTGTCTGCCCGGGACAGACTTACGGAGAAATAACAAGGACTCCCCAGAAGCTTTTTCCAGTTACGAGTCACAGCACAATGTCTTTAACACTGGCGGATATTGTGAGGATAACAAAGTAGTGGAGAGACTATCAGTGTATCAAAGTTTCCACTCTGTGCTCTGGGAGGAACAGGACTACAGATTGAGTTGAGAAAGGCATTTCAGAGAAAATTACTTCTCAGAATGTGCAAAGACATGATAGTTCACAAACAGTGTTACTAAGTCCACATACGAAAATGATGATGTGGTTCAATTTCAAAATTACTCCTAAGACAAAGTTACTTGAGACCGCATGCTCTCGGCTATTGGCTCACATTCAGACACTTCTACATATTTACAAAGTAAGCTGCTGTTGGCTGCTCAGTAGTTCAATTGCGGCACATCTGACAAAAGACCAATGCAAGATGTTAAAGTAAAAAAAATCCAGTAAATAATTATAAATATAAGAAGTCACCCTGTTAGTGATCAGGGTCTAACCAACATATAGGTTTGAATTATTTTTTCTGCATTATGCTGTATTAGTATGTGAAAGACCTTCATAAGCGCCCACTGAAACACCTGCAATATCTTAAAAACCCCTAAAATAAAAACAAAATGCCAGGAACATTTTTTTTTATGTCACCACGGAAAAAAATGAAAAACAAAAGAGAATATAGCTATCTATCCATCTATCCTTCCATCTCTCCCTCTCAGGGCATTGCTTATCCTAGTTGAGGGCACTAAAGATGGCAGCTAGGTCACAGGACCTAGCTGTGGAGAAAACACAGACAGATGGGGCCCTGCATGCACGCACACACACATACACACACACCACCAGGGGGTCCATCCATCTTAATGTGATCAGGCCCAGCTGAGTGGATCACACCAACATTAATCTCAAGAGACAGCCAGTGGCCCGCTTGAGTGTGTGCGTTTGTGTCTGTGTGGTTGTGTTTGCATCAATTATGTGTATTTGTGTTCGTGTGTCTGTGTGAGTGTGCGGCTGCTGAACATTTGTCCAGTATCACAACAACGCATTAGCAGTTTCGACCTCTCCATCAGCCTAAACAGACTGCGACAACTAGTCAGCACCCTTAGACCGACAGTGACTGAAGGAGAGGAGCAGTGTCGCTCTCTGACACACACACACACACACACACAC
>JBBMOE010000005.1:4231228-4346968 GCA_037975065.1 Chaetodon trifasciatus | reverse complement strand
ACACACACACACACACACACATATACAGACACACACAAATATTGTATCGTTTGTTGTGGATCGGCTCCCATGTGCAGCCTGTTAAAGATACAGGCTGGGAGAGAATTGAGCAGGAAAAGGTTTTCTCAACGATAAGCATTTGGGGTCTACACATTAATTAGAAAACTGCTCTATACATAAACTGGGCCATGTGTGTGTGTGTCTGCCTGTGTGTGTTCATGTGGGTTTGTATTGTACGAGCTTGAAGATGCAATTATGAAAACAGGGCTTAAACTGCGAGGCGAAGTCTGAGCACTTTGCGAATTATGAAGCAAGATTATTTAGTGCACTTATTGTTGAGACGGGGAGAGGGGTGGAGTTGGCGTGTGAGCAAACAAAATCTTAAACTGCTATTATATGAGTGAACAAAGCCTCGAGCCTGTAAGTTTACTGTCAGTGTCATCTCAAAGTCAAAGTGGAGGTTGCTAAATAATGTGGAGTCAACAAACAAAGAACGCTGACACAATGGAGTAAAGACCTATTAGGAGCAATGAATAGAGGATGATAAGTTATTCAGAGAAAGGTTGGCAGCTAAACCTTATTCACCCTTGATACACTGTCTTCAGAGATGGCTGAATTCAAGTTATGTGGCAACGTTGCAGGCACACCAACAATCCTGCTGGGACTCTAATAAAGACAGTGATCCTTGTATCTTAATAGGGGCTCTACTGTAACTTTAAACCATGATCAGGATTTGGAATGAAACAGAAATGTAAGTGCTTACAGCTTGTTATGGAGCTGACAATTTGTTTCATTACAAAAAACAACAACATGGTGAGTGGCTGTGTTTAAAACGACTGCACGCTGAAGGTTTTATAGTCAAAGAGCTGAAGTTGAGAAAGAGTGGAACAGCTGACTTTATGTACTCGCTCTCCATCCCAGTTGTAGCTCTGGTCCGACTGGAAAATAAACACAAAGTTCTCTCACCATTATCTCACGCGAGATTGTTTTGGCATTTTTGTGTGCATTGGATATCTGCGTGTGTGTGCGTGCGCATACATGTGGATGTTTCTTTTCATCTGTGAGTGGAGCAGAGTGTGTATGAGTGTGTCCTAAAGGCAGCTGGGGCCTGTCCCTCTCAGTGTTCAATCCAGGCTTTGTGTATGACCTCTTGAGTTCTGTTATTTAGTCTCGTGTTCACAGCGCTGCACACTGAAACGCCTCTGTGTGTGTGTTTGTGTGTGTGTGGGTCACACACTGACCTTGGGTTTCTGTAACTACTACAGCAGCCTCACTTGTTGTTTTGACTGGAGAGACAGCACGTGCGTGTGTGTGAAATCACAACCCTGTGTCTACGTAGGAACTGTGAGTCCCAACTTCTTGTTTTGTCTATAGACAGACCTCCAGACAGTGTTGGCACTGGGTCAGTCAGCCCATTGTTACCGGACAAGAATGCTATGATGTTTGTTTATTATGAACCACGAAAAATACTGATTAGGTCAAGTCTTATAGGCTGGCTGATTCACTGCTAAGCCAGCTGATTATATGACTTGTTGCCTGCCTGCCCTAATGACCACATTACTGTGTAACTGAGTGTGATGAAATGGCCTGATGTTGTCAACCTGTCTGAATGACTTTACTGATGCACCCACAGATTACTGTCTCACTGACTCACTACTTTATTGGCCGAGTAGGCGAGTGGCCAACTAAACCAGGATATCTGTAGATATCAGAAGACAACTGGAGCCTTAATAAGACCTTCTACATTCTACTGTACATTCACTGATCTGTAAAACCTGCGATCCAGCTCACTGGTTGGTGTATCTCTGAGCAGCTGCTTCACAGGCTTGATCGAACACATGCCTCTACGCATGATCTGTAGTCTGAACTGTGCTCCAGGTCAGGTGGGGAACAGAGCCCAGTGGCAAGGTGGAGGTCTCACTAACGTGTGCCAGGAAGCAGGAAAGTGCTACTGCCAAGACTCCTCTATGATTTCATGGCAGCATTTTACAGTTCTGGGAACTTTTGCAAACACAGAATGAGACTTTTTGCCCATCAAAAGTTGATTTCAGGTAACAGCACAGTCAGCTGTCATCCCGTTGGTCGGGAAATGCAAAGCCAGCAGCGTCGTCACACTTGAAACCGGCTGAACTTTGAGCACTTTGGCTGGTCATGAAATTTGAGCAGCAGGCCCACAAAGGGTAGCACTGATACAACTTCATTCTGTAATTTCATTCTGTGTAGGATGGCTTTTTTTTATATATATATATATATATATATATATATATATGTGAGTGTGATGAAGTTGATTGTACTGTTATACTTGTACTGAGTATATGTCAAAAAGTATTGTCTATTAACATTTACTTGTGAATGAAAAGGGTTCCAGTCCCTGCACACGTCATCTGATTCACTGGTCATATAAGCACTCATTAAACATAAAAGTCAAGGGGATCTTTGACCTAAGTGGCAGGGTTTCTGGCTAAAATCCAACACAGTGGCACCAACGCAACACAAAATGTGTCACTGTCCAAATAATCTGATTGCACTGTGTATGTACACACACCCTTCCAGACAAAATGACATGTTTGAGCCACACAAAGAAAGCCTTATCTCTGGGTTGATGACTGTCTTGACGACTATGGAACATTTACCTGGAGTACCTGGAGGGAAACATGAAGGAAACTGGTTTGTGCAAACAGTCTGTAAGACGATCAGTTGTGCATGTGTGTTTGTGTGGAAACTGTTTGCTTGTGACATACTGGGCTAATTCAGTTACTCAGGGGTTCTGTAGTGTAATGCCTTGTAATGACACACAATCTCATTTTGTCCAAGGAGACACATCAATCTTTTGGATTTACTGTGGGGAGCAGAGTCTCTCCTGGTGAGTGAGTAGGAAGAACAGAGGATGGAGAGAGCGCTTGTGTGTGTGTGTGTGTGTGTGTGTGTCCATGTGTGCGTGCGTGCCTGTGTGTGTGTGTATCAGGCATGTATTTGTGTGTTTGTGTGTTAAGCAGTGGGGAAGAGGGAAATGGAATAATATGTTCAGACCAGTGGAGCTGAAAACTACCCATACACTGGTTTGATAAACAGCAGGAAAGGCCACCATGGTACATAGCTAGAAGAGGTGTGGGTATGTGTGTGTGGGTGTGTATGAGTGAGTGGGAACATGTGTGCATATGATCATGTGTGTATCAGGGACAAAATAGAAAAAGAAAATGGGAATTCCTTTGTGGTAGTGTGTGTGTTTTGATTTGTTGCATGTGTGCGAAGGTGCAAAATCAGAAGAGATACATTGTGCATCCATGCATTGCCACAATCCTACACACATGTACGTGATCAGAAACCCTCGTGTAAACACCCTTAACTCCTCTGTAAGTCGACTTTTGTGGAGCACATCAGCACATTTTCTCCCTCTTTCGTTGCTGCTTCACATGATGCATTTTCACTTCTGC
Organism: Chaetodon trifasciatus; assembly: GCA_037975065.1. NCBI lineage: Eukaryota > Metazoa > Chordata > Actinopteri > Chaetodontiformes > Chaetodontidae > Chaetodon > Chaetodon trifasciatus. The sequence goes on along the minus strand of JBBMOE010000005.1, from coordinate 4,343,534 downwards.
TCCTCAGGGAGAAAAACAACAGAGAAGAGAAAAGATGAGATCATTGACCAACGAGCAACAAAATGAAAACGCAGCCAAGTAGAGCGGTGTAACGTGGCTTGTGTATTTGCTTTTAAGATGAGGGAGAGATATGGACAAATTATCTGCAGTGAATATCGCTTGAACCCCAGCGGTGGCGATATTACAGTGTGAATGGGAGTCTCAGGCTGGAGTAGGCACACCTGCTTCGACTGTTGGGTAAAGTGTGGGTGTAGGAGAAAAAAGAGACTCCTTCTGTGTGCATCTTAGGCAAAAACTGGCTCCTCATTCTCCAAGGCCTTATTCACTCCCCCACTGTAACTGGCAGGAAAAAATTCAAATTACAAAAGAGCACATAGGCCTGATTCAATTTGCTTTTAACTCGGCTAATGACTTCCCATCTCCCCCTGTTTCTCCCTGTCTCTCTCTGTACTGCACTCCCCTTTCTCTTTCAAGCAGACACTTTTATCTACAAAAAACGGCTCCTCTATTCTTGTAGTGACTCTACTATTCTGTCCTGATAGTCTTTATTATAAAGTGTGTCACCAATGAGCTGTGCTGTGTCTTTTTTTACCCCGCCACGTCAAGGCCTCTGGCATCAAAAACGCGATGTGCTGAGTTCAACTGATCACACAACAGAGGCCGTTGCAAGGAGGGCTAAGAAAATAATCCAGCAGCAGAGGAAGCTCTGAGGCGTGCCGATTGAAACTGACAAAGTGGAGCTCGACTATCAGGTGCAGAGGACTGTCATTCATGTGCTGAAAAGTATGAACGAGTGCTGATATGATAATAGTCTATGGAAGAAAAGTGAGTATTGAACAATGTTCAGAAACTGGAAAGTTAACTGGATGTGACAGTTAGGAAATACGGACAAAGGATGTGGTGTCGTGAAGAGATTTCTGATGTCTGTTCATGGGGAGCCGATGACTGCATCACATAATACAAGAGACGAGAAAAGATAAGATTTTTCTGCACCATCTAACAGGCTATCAGACAGATCCAGATAAAGAATGGAGAAGGACGAGGCGAGTAAATGTGTACTGTACGTCTATGCTCATATGAGTTCCTTCCAGCTGCGTAAGACTGTGTACTAGCCACTACCAGCACCTGAAGCCGAAGAAGCTGAAGAAGCAGTGCAACTCCCATGCATAGACGCAACCACGATGAACTCTGGCCTCACGAGGAAAAAGAATTAAGCTCATTATGGGTTGCCTGGAAGTGTCTGGTAACTTTTAAGGCTTCTGTTATAAAATTTGGGCTGATTATGTGTAATTACACAGCACTTTGATCATATTCATGATGACTGAAATGATTTTCAGGCAATAAATAAACACAGTACTGTTCTTGTTTATGAATGTGAATGATGTGACGACCTGACCGTGACAAATAACACACACGAGCTACACCCTTCTGATGTACTGTGTTTCACTGTCCAGCAGCAAGCACACAAACGAACAAACAGTCATCTTTCAACTCAAGTTTCCTGGAAATGGATTTGATAAAACTTTATCCAAATAACTGAAAACAAATCTGATCAACCATAGCCACAAACAGGAAATGTTGCTGCCAGTAATGATGCCCAAATGTTTTTAAGGCAGCTGGTGCACTAAAGAAAACATGTTTTACATATTGTACTATCCCTGTTTTACTCTACCACTGATGAGTGTAATACTTTTTAGGAGCTTTTAGGAGGTGCATTAAACCTTTTAATATTGCCCAGATACCCTGAAATGATGTGTAAGCACACACAACCAGCATACAGCAAACACAATTAATCAATAAACTATGTTGGCTGTACTGGATTTTCAATATATGTAATCAGTTCCACCCAACTCTCTATTATAATAACATATCTGACTATTTGCTGGTTACCTCATAGGCAGAAAAAAGAAAGCAGCTCACCTTGAGCTAAAATCAGTTAAATACCGAACACTGGTCTGATGATCTTTCCCTCGTAAGAATCTGGGTGTTCATTCTGGCCCATATTTTTGGACATGTCCAGATTGAATCCAGATTGATTTTAGAAAGTCTGAATAGCACATAAAATGTGATTTGTGCAAATAGGATCCAAACCACAATTGGAGGTGGATTCCAGTCGGATTCAGTCGTCTCACTCATGCCGCTCGAATCGTTCTCTGCATCATTTGTGGCGCGACGCACAACGGCGACGTTAAATCGAGAGTGACGGAAGCACATCAGAGCAGCTCAGCAGAATCGAGCTATTAGTCGAGCGATACGGAGGACAACATGGAGAACAATCCGCGGACAGACACGGAAAGAAACTGTCTGCTGGCACTTTGGGGTAGGCTTCTGTCGAGGCAAAGATGGAATTTCTCATGCTCCGTTGGAAAGCCACATCACCAGCGTACGTAGCTATTGATGCCGACAGGGTTACCGCAGCAAACCACGCGGATACAGTAGTCTGGTTATGTCTGGACACACAAATCCAATCTGATCACTTGCAAATAACAGTGTGGGCCTTATGTCTTTAAAATGAAATTTGAAAAACAAATCTGATGTCCCCGCAGTCTGAGCAGAGCCTTAAGAACACATCAGGTCAGGAAAAGGAGTGACAAAATATCATTTCACCCTCAAGTTTTAAGTACTAAGTCTGCCTCTGACATGCAGGACGTTGCTGTTTGTGGCTTCCCAGCTGAGTAACCTTGGCCCTGCCTGCTCTGAGGCTTATTGTTTTTCCTCTCCATCTAGATGTTTGTGACCCTAAGTATACTTCTCTCTCAGCCGGCTAAAGCCCTGAACGTTACTCCTTGGTCACAATGGTTAGCACAAATCTATGTAAAGGTCAACAGCAAGGTTGATAAGACCTATTATTCCAGAAGTCGTGGCAAACCACAGGAAACAAACAGCTAACTCACTGGGGGCCTGTCAGCTAACACAAACATATTCACAATGCATGCTAAAACACAGGCACAAAGACACTTCTCACTCTGTCTCTGTCAGCTTTGTTTACATAGTGTGTGTATATTTTACCACGGTGCCTATTAGTGATTGTAGAAATCAAGGATTGACAGGAATAAAGGAGAAATTAAATACAACACTGGAAAAAAAATCATTAGAGATTAATACTAATGTAGCTTGAGTGAAGCGTCCAAAGCATTCATGTTTAAAAGGTATTAAATATCTATTCAAAACCCAAACAATGGCATCATACAATATTCAACACGTCTGAATGGCTGGAATAAATTATATTTCTGCTATTTCATACATCAGACGTATTTAACGCGGACAGACCAATTAACATTCAACCCACACTGGACCGTCCATAGTTCACCACACTTAACTGATAAAGAACAGAAGTGTAGCGTAAACGTGGGTTCAGAAAGTTTGTACATCACGTTTACACTCCTGTCCATGTTCTCACGCTCCCTCTCTCTACAGCACGTTGAAATATTTCTTAATTAACACTCTGCCAGACCTCCATGTTTTACAGCAAGCTGCCAGATCTGCTTTATGATCAAGAGCTACAACCAAATCATACATCCTATTGTACAAACTGCCCACAAACGTCACTGCAGTAACAGAAGTTAACCTTATGTACTCTAAAGCTGACAGGACTGAACTCTTTCCAGGGGTCTGTCTGATGGTTCCCTGATGTCTCTTACTTGGATTCAGTGGGACACTCGAAAAGCTTCCTCTAAGACACCTCAATGTACTGCCAATGTGACAAAGAATCTAATACTGGACTAAACATGTGATATTAAACAGGAAATTCTCTTCCCCACCACAAATACTAATAGTTTTAACACCAACATCCAACATTTTGATTGATGGTTTTTATAATGTCTGGTTTTGGGAGGTGCTGCTCCCCCCCTCAGCTGTGTCCGGTATGTGCATAAACAATATCTGATGGGTTTTTTTTTTAGTACAAATTATTTTGTAAACAGTATTTAGCTCAATTTTTTCTTTACCCCAGTAAAGTTGCCTGAACACCAAACCTCTCGTTCCACCGGAAACACTGATAAAAAATACTGTATGAGCCCCAAGGTTACCTTTTATACTCCCTGGATAGGTGAGGCCAGTACCTTAGAGAATCAAAAGTTTCAACCCAGAACTGTGAAATCTTTTTCTGTATTGAATCCTTCAATGATCGCTTCTATTCAACATAAGTCAGCGTCCCTATTTGTCGACCTGTTATAAGCTTAACCCTGCGAGTATTTGAAGGACAACAATGTGGACAATGAGGTGTCTGAGGAAAAGATTAACCCTGGAGAAGCACAATATTTTCACAGATTCATAGAGCGCTAAGAAGAATGACTGATTTCTTCATGGTATGGAGTCTCAAATCCATTTGGGAATCAAAAATATTTGCACTATGCAAACATAACTTTGACTATGGTGTAATATTTACAGTGTCACAGACCTCCATATTAGCATTAAATCAACCTCTCACTGTTTATTAGGAAATATGACCTGGCAGCGCAGCCATCAAACACCGAGGCTGCAGTCAGGCTGCCAGCAATACTTCACTGGTTTGAGAGAGACCTCAAACCACAACCTACTTCAACTGCATATTCCCCACTGCGTCAGCCTGTCTACCTGCCTGCCTGGAGGATACAGATGATGAAGTTGGTTACTGGTGTGGGGTTAGAGCAGACGATCATGAGCTGACTTTTAGCACATTGCAATAACAATGAAAGATATTATGACAAAAGTGACTAAACAGAGAAGCGGGAAGAGCAGATAATGAAATGAAATGAGCTGTAACTGTGGAACAAAGGGCTGTTTTAAATGCCTGGAGTCTAATGGCAATGGCTCACACAAACAGCAACAAATACACACACACAAGTTTAATGACCCATTCTGACTGAGTGGTTGTAAATTCCTTGTTCATGACGCTGAGCATCACGATTCAACTTGTTCACAAAAGAGCTTTCACTGTCACTGTCAGTACACATGCACACACACACACACACACACACACACACACACACACACACACACACACACACACACACACAGACACACACACCAGCTTCCTGATAGTATCAAGCATGATAAAACTGGAACACAAAACAGAGCATTAGCAGCCTTTTTCTTGTCTGAGGCAGTATGAAAAATGCACTGTGCCCTCAGGCTTATCTGTTTGCATAAAGAAGCTATGGAAGAAATAACAAGGAACAATCCAAAACTAAACGCTGGCAATACCAGCATCAGCTGCTGGAGTCAACAACAGAAGCACGAGTAGGGTGCAGTTGAAAGGAGCCACGTCTGATTCAATCCCAAGTTGAAAAGCACAAACTGTGTACATATTTTACAGTTTTTCTCCTTTATTCTCCTCATTCATAAACTACTATTCCCCTCGATGCTTCACAGATCTCAAGCCATTCAATATGTACGTCCACAGCCTGTGAAACAGATTTCTGTTGTATTGTTGCCAATCTAAACTTTGAACATGTACAGGTTTACTTTCATCAAAAGCAGCTTCAAATCAAAGTCAATAACTTTCTAAAAACGGTGCTTTGTGAGCACCACCACCACTCATCTTCACAAGCCTGTTAACTTTCCTGATAATCAAGGTCCCTGAGAACATGGAGTGATTACGGTATTTGGGCGTCTATTCATGGTGGTGTAAAAAAATTCTGAAAAATATTTGAGGTTGGATTAATTTAACTACTTTATAGAAGTGAATAAGAGTCAAACTGTGACCTGTTCAAAAACAACTGCACAGAAGGCAGCGCACATCTGCTGCACACTCACGAGTATCCTGAAATCCAGTACGCACTGATAACATTTTCATGCTTATTCACTTTTGTATACATATGAAGTAAAGCAGCATTCAGTCCATTCGTCCATCACATCATTATCTAATACTCACTGTGTCTAAAAGTGAATGAATGAATCAAACTAAAAGCCCAAAAAGCAAACAAAACATATATGTATTCAAAGAAAATTGTTGAGATTTGGAATAAAATTGGCACAAGGTGCTGGTTTGGGACTGAACCTTAAAAGAAATAATTAGTAGAGCCTTATGAAATCCCTTTTTAAAATTCCATGTTTTCAGTTTCAGCTTTTGTCAGGAGAAAGAGTCTAATGATAAGGTGGATGATCAACGTTTCAAAGAAAGAAGACATTCAAAATTGAATGAATATGAATGATGGCTTCTCTCACATCGGGCGACACTCTTCTCTGTTTACAATGCCTGATCACAAAAGGATGTAGCTTTTTCAAGTAAAGATTAAGTGTATATAATAAATAATGGCCAAGGAGAAACCTGTCAATGCTCCTTTAATACAAACCCGGAGGGCATTTGAGGACTCGCTGGATGCTTGAATTTCTTTCCTGATGGGGATAAAATTATCTTAGTGGGAAAAAACGCCAATCTAATTTCGATTTAATAGGTGCAAATGAATTAATATGCAACTTAATGAAACTAATATTGTGAATCAATTTGAACAGGAAATTAAATTTTCAAAGGTAGTCCCAGGTGAAACTCCACGGCAGGCTGTTGTGAGGACTAAAGCTACTAAACTGACGCTACTAAAGTGAAGGAGATGGAGTCCAGTGAGTTCATTGGTTCAGACCCAGACTCAAATTACTCTGTGGAGTAATCTGAAGTGAGGAAACGGGTTTTATTTAAGAATATAAATGTTTAGAGTCAAAAAGTCAAAGGTGGTGATGGTTTTAGGGGTTTTTTTGCACTTTCACCATGTGTCTCAAGATGCCCCCACCATCCACAGAAAGGGCCTAACCTGCACTGAGAACATGATCCTGACCAGCTTCTGATCCATTCCTTTCTCCCACTCAGCATTTCACTTAGGCTAATACAGTGCAGCTACAGGCAAGTGTTTTTATTTCCCTTGACCTCTGACAAATTTAATGACTTCAATCTAATCGTGTTCTGCTTTTTAGTGTGGATTTACTCCACTGAATATCACTGAAAGTAGCAACCTGATTGGCACATTATGCTTAATATGAAAAGTAGACTGTAGACTGTTGATCAAACAAGACCAAGACCCTGTTTACACCTGGGATTAACATCAGTCTTGGGTGATCCGATCACAGGTGTTTCATCCTGCATCAGGATGCATTGGCACTTACACTATAAATGATATGTGGTCACATGCGTTCCAGACTACCTCGGCAAGAGGTTTGAGTGATCAGCACTGTCCACTTGCTAACATGCTTATAATGACAATGCTAGAATGTTGACATTTAGCAGGTATACTGTTTACCATGTTCTCTCTTTATATAGTACAGAAATACACAAGTCTATATTAGCTGCATTTAAGATATGTTAATATTTCATGCTCTAAAATGATGGAAGATCCATGACTGGATAAGCTGTGGAAGCACTCCACCTGCAGCATGACATCAACTTGACATTTAGTTACAAAACAAATGGAAAGACGGAGGGACGCTGTAAAGGAACGTATCCCACATGTTCACACACAAAGACGAACTGGGAGCAAATTGGAGACAGTAAAGGGTACAGTTGGTCTACACACACTACAAATGAAGAAATTTTAATGTTCACTTCTGACACAGTTTGGAGAACAACTCCAACTGATGTTGTGCATGTGTGTCAGACAAAGATCTCTCTGTTTTGTCAGCTGACAAATGTCACTAATGATGCCACTACTACCTCAGAGCAATATTTAAAACAGATCATCTAGAAACAGAACAGACAAAGAGCACATTCTCTGCCTTTTCCTTAGTACACACACACACACACACACACACACACACACACACACACACACACACACACACACACACACACACACACACACACACACACACACACACACACACACACACACACACACACACGTTGTGTTTTTATCACTTGTGGGGACATTACACAGACTTACATTCATTTCCTGGAGCCTTACCCTAACCATAGCCATAACCACTATTTGCCTATTCCTAACCCTAAACCTAACCTAACCTTACCTAACCTGCAACTCTATCCTCAGTCTTCACCCTAAAATTTAATGATTTACATTAAGGGGACCTGCATTTGTCCCCATAAGGCAGGTGAGTCCCCACAACGTGACTGTGTAAACAACAAAACGTGATAAATACCTGGTCACACACACACGCACGCACGCACGCACACACATTAAGACAACCACAGTACCAATGACTGACCAGCTCACACAAAAGCACACACTGAGCTCGGATTTTCAGTAACAACAGGGTTATTTGAGGGAGATTTGTCAACAGCTGAATCACCCAGCCAACATATTCATGTAATCCTGCAGCCTCCTAGAAGAGTTAAAATAGCAAAAACAAGGGGATTTATTTGTGGCCAGCCTAACCCTTTTGAACAACAACACAGAGTTCATCTGGATCAGATACAGACCCCCTGCTGGAGGGAGGCTGGCATGGGACTGACATCTGTGCACACACACCACAACACACAAAAACTCACAAAAGCTGCAACAAACTTCCAGGCTGGACGGCCAATATGATCACACAGAAACGGTCATACAGGCAAGTACAGATACACATAAAACAAAAAATAAAGACATGCACACTGCAGTTGTGATTAGATGATGACAAAGACAGAGTGAGAAGAAGGACTGAGGAAGATTGAGATGGAGTTATCAATATTATCAAAAAGACACACAGACGCCAACAGCAGAGCGTGTCTCCATCTGTTGTAGCTATTCATAACAACAAAACCAGGAAAAAAATAATCATATGACACTGATGGTCGAATTTAGGTAAATGTTCACAGGGGAGCCACCTGAATTCACTGCAGCAGTTCAAGGAAAACATTGTTTTCTCTTTTGGTCAAAAAACTCTCATACTCTCATACTTTTTTTGGTGTTGACCACAAGTTCCGGTTTATCAGAAAAAAGTATGGCTGGAAATTTGGATGTACAGTTTTTCTAGTCATATTAGATCACGTGTAGTCCGCGAAGCTTTAGTCAGGGATAAATACCACTAAGCCCTGCAGACTACACACATCAAAGGCAGAGTGAGCTCTTCTGGAAAGTACTCACTGGATTTCTGAATTGATGCTTCTTTGAATTGAGGCTGGGAGTATAGAACATAATCATGACACAATGTAAGGTAGACAAAAATATAATGTGGGAGAGACTTTTGCTTATGATGGACGTCCACGATAGTTTGCAATCTATGTTCTTGCAGACAAAGGTCCCAGTACAACAAGTACGAAAATATAAATTGATGATAGTTATTGTGACAGTGTTGAAGTATGGTTATGCTGTCACCACACAGCATCACAATGTGTGTGCTGTATCACTATCACACCCAAAATAATCATAAAAATGCCTGCTCTGGTCATAAAAACAGCAGTGACTGATAGGTCAGGACCTGAAAATAGGTCATAGCCTTCTAGTTGGGGAGTCACTATGTTACATGGACAAGAGAGTTGCTGCAATTAGCCAGAAGGGTTCAAGGACACTGCTGAAAATTCCAGTAAAACGTTGAACCCCCCCCCCCCCCCACTGACAGTTACAAACACATACACAACTGGCTCAAACAAAGAGACAACGCATTGTTGTTCATGCAATGTCGACAATTGAGGGCTGTTTACTTGACAGCTGCTTAAAGAGCCAAAAGGACTTGAACAAATTAGTGTGAGAACAAAAAAGCATTTATTTAAACCAAGAAAGCTCTAGTCTCATAGAACACTCGCACTGAGAGACACGCTATTTACTTTCTCGCTTTGTGAGGCAAGCCATTAGTGTATAGACATTGAGGGCGTGCGAGAGGATGATTGATGGATTATCATCAGTGGAGGACCAGCACAGTGGAATTAGTCTGTCGTAACCTTTTTAACTAGCCCACTGAGAATACAGCATGCGTGTTAGTAGACACACAGATCTGTAAACAACATGAAATTAGCCCATAAAAATGTGGGTGCACATGTGGGTGTAAGTGTCTGAGCCTACGACTGACTGTTGGCCATTTTTATAGTAAAATATAACAAATCCAACCACAACAGAAGCGTTTCTCAGCAAACTCACTGCCAGTGACATAAGAAGCAAAATAACATAAAGAGGGCATAACTGGACAGTAGAGAACATCACAGTTATGATGGAAAAAGGTGATAAAGGGATAAAGGAGGTCTGTCAATGTAACTGTGTCTGTTTTTTGTCCTGCTTTCATGATAGACGTCAAGGACAAAAGACGAGACACCTGTTGGGTTTCTATTCCATTTACATTTGAGGAACAAATAGCACTATATGCACACACACACACTCAAACACCCTACTACACACACACACACACACACACACACACACACACACACACACACACACACACACACACACACACACACCCACCCCAAGCAAACCATGTGAAATTGATAAAATCAGAAGCACAGAGGGGCTCTGTTTAAGTGGATGTGCAAAGAGAACGAGAGCACGCATGCATGCACGCACGCACGCACGCACACACTATAAACCGAATAGCAGGGAAGCAGTGAAAATGAATTCACAGTTAAAGCTGAATATTTTATGAGTCTTGTTCTCTGTTTGTGTGTCTGCATCCTACCCAGTGTTAATGGAGATGATTTCAATGAGGGGGTTCTTCCTGATCTTGGGCAAGTCGAGTCTAGCTCCGCCAAGGCGCCGACCTCCATCTTTCTTCTGACCTAACAGACGAACGGAGTGGCCTGAAAACGAACAAACAAAACATCAGCATTGAATGTATTCATTCAAAAATGAGTAGTTAAATATATTAGTTGCCCTGATTAATTTGCAAAAACCTGAATTCTCCTACTCAAACCACACAGCCAAAGGAAATTATTCACATTGTTCATTGGTGTAAAAATAGAAGAAGACAGATATGACAGAAAAAAGAGAGAGAAGGTTGACTGTTTGGATGGTTGGATCACTTACTCTCCCTTTAGTCACACACTCAGACATACAATACAAACACACACTCACATACCCAAATGCATTTACATACAACCTTTCACCCACAAACCCAGTATGAAACAGAGAGCTTTCGAAAGGTTTATCCACCTCCAAATAAAAGCCTTCATTACACTTCTCTCATCTATTCAGTCTGATGTTGGTGTGAGCAGGACACAGGAATGGGCAGAGCAGCATATCAGAGCAGGCACAGCGTGGTGAAGGTATGGTCAAAAAAGAGAGAAGTTAACAGGCCTAACTGTGCAGGAAATGGCATAATTGGCCAACCTCTGGCATCGAGAGCACTTTAAATCAATTAAGAATGAATGTGAACGCACAAAGAGGGAAGCAGGGAAAGAACGTGATATTCTTGCTGAAGTAAATGGCACTGATGTTACCAAGATAGTTAACACAGGTGGAAACAATGACGGGCAAGAAGAAGGCAATCTTCAAAATAAAGAGGACTATTTCACTCAGATCCTTTCTGAAGTGCTATCGATCAAATAGATATCACAGTGTGTTACAGAAGAAAATGTCCACAGCTGAGTCTAATAGCTAATAGCAAGTGATGTCTGGCCTTCGGTGTGCAGAAATAGGATGCAGTACTCTCCAACCATCTAGCAGCTAGAAGATGTGTGAGATGGAGGCGCTGAGGGATGGAATTGTCTTCCTGTTTTCATCCGCTTTACATGGGTCTCCTGGGAGGGTGTGCTCAGGGCAGGAAGCATGGCTATCAATTGGTAGATAAAAATGACAATCTGCCCCAGAGGAGGACAAAGAGCCAATCGGTGAGGCGTGACTGGTCGTAATATCCCAGTACAAGCAAGGAAATTAGAAAACTTCCCTCGTGGAAAACAGCTGGGACTGGAAGCACACTGGGCAGCCTTTCTTCTAGCTGTCTGTGTGTGTGTGGCCAGCTCTGGTCATGGAACGTGGATTTAAAATTCATGTGCGCTCAAACATTCTTCCCTCCACGACCATCGCTCCATCTGGTGACCGATCAATGGATTCATCCATTCATATATACTTCCTTTAACAGCTTCACGGTTCCACCTACTCCTCAACAGCTGCTTTAAACATTGGCTCAGAAGCTCATTCGGCAAATACACGAGAGAGAAGAAAGTTAAGGAAATGCCAACGACGATGGCTAAAATGTGTACACCAGATGAGAAAGTGCTCCAAGGCCTGAAGCTGAAACTCATTCAACTGTATGTCCTTTTTAAAAGCGTTCGAAATGAGTTGCCTTTTGTTTCTACCTTGATGAAACTGATGATGAAATCATTTTATACAAATGAAAGCAAACCATGAAGTGGTCAATTTCATCACTAAATTCAACACTAAATCATTTTGCAGGGCATGTGAACCTAAGCTGTCTGCTGTGAGTGGTAACGAATACAGCAAACAACAAATGACACAATCTAACAAGTACCACACTTATTACTGGAAGTTAAAAAGGAGAAACACGGTGGCAGGCTATCGCAGAACAAGCCTAACTGTTACGGCCTGTATGTTGAGGTTCCAAGAATGGACTTTGGAGCTCACGTTTAGGAGATGTGCAGCTTCACTAAATACAAGGCGTGACACTAACTTAGCTTGAGCTCAGGCCTACTGGTGAAGGATTGCGGTGAACTCTGCTTTCAAATTCCAATTTTTTCCAAATTGTTGATATTACACATTTGTTTCTGATGGCTTTAGCTGTGGGAAAATAAACTTACCAATACCTAATTGCATGCACAGACTTGTCAGGAGGAAGCAATTACCAGTGTGATGTTGGATTTCCAGATGTTTTTCCATTATGAGATGTCCCTTTGTATAAAACTTGGAAACTGTCATTCCCCGCATATTCTTTTTTTCCCTTTTTTTGCCTCTAAAACTACACTGGACCCCTGTCAATATGACTGCCACCAACGACTCAAGAAATAATCTCACTACCAGCATGGAATCACTCCAGGAGTGCGCCCAAAGCCAAATTCAATTTCAGGGCCTAGGAGACCATGAATGGGAAGCAAGAGATAAAATGGCTAACTTGAGTTGCTGAAGAAAACCAAAGAATGCTGCACTATTTGTCATCTCAATTACAGAGTTTAGAGAGGCCAACTGCTGTGATGGGCAACCCAGCATAGACAGACACACGCACCACCCTATAGCACATTTTCTAGTTACTGTCTGCCCTCCTCCTTTGCCTCCTGTGTTCTTTCCTTTGCCTCTCTCCTTTGTTCTTTTCTCGCTTTCATAAATAAAAACCGACATAAATCCTTCCATCCACTCATAATGGCCCATTATAACATGCTAGGGGGAAGGAGGGAGGGAAGGCAAGGGTACATGGATGGAAAGGTAGCTGGATGGATGGATGGTTGGGTGATGCTTAAAAAAAAAAAAAAAAAAAAAAAAAAGCATCATGGATGAAAGATGTACAGGATAGCCAGATGGATGGCTGCATCAGAGAGGTAGGGAGCTAAAAGATTGACCCGTTGACCTGTGTCTGATGTCTCATAAGTGGTGGGGTCTTGTTGTGCTCCCTGGTTTGATTGTAAAGCAGCAGGCAGGGTCGGGGGATGGGGGCACATGGGAACAGAGGGACAAAGGTGGCAGATGAGGAGGACAGGCAGGATGCAATGCTTGTCATTTATCCTCTTGATATAACAGGTATTTAGACATGTGCGACAAAAAAGCAGTTAATTTTCTTTCCAAATGTCAGTCAGCTTTGATGGGAAATGTCTCAGATATATATTACTTAGCCTTTCTATGCTGTGCGCCTTGATGCAAACATTTCAAAAGAGGACTTCTTTTAAAAAGCCCTACATGAAGCTTTGATGCCTGACTTTGACAAGCCCCTCCACAGAGCTTGCTTTTGTCACTTCCAGATGGGAGGTCAGAGTATTAAAAAACATCAGAATACCTTCAGATGACTCAAAATGTATATGAATGCATCAACTTGTCTCTTTGTAGCTGCTCTTCATGTCCCCCTCCTCCTGTCTAACTGTCTCTTTGTATTCAGCCACATCTTTAAACTGCGTTATTGTTTCTGCACAGATATGCACAAACACTTTTTTATCCTGGTGAAATAAGGATCATGAGGTAATATGGATGCCACATAGCCTCTGATCTGCAGCTAAGTTGATACATTAGCATGTCTAACCTTTTCTGGCCCCTGTTTCTATGTCACACACGCACACTAAATCTGAACTGTGTCTAAAAGACAAAACAATATCAGGTGAAATGGTATCATCCAAGGTTATCTTCTCAGTGGGAGATCAATATTGGGAGGTAAATAAAGAAATGAAGACATCAAAACAGCCCAATAAAGAAAAAGGTACAGCAGTTATCTATTAATGGTGTAAAGAGCAGACTTCAGTGGAAGTGTGTGTTCCTTTAGGACTGAAAACATGAATAAAATATATTTTCTAGTCGTGTGGGCTTCTGTATACCTTTTCTGTATTTTATTCTTCAAATAACCAATTGTTCTTGTGTTTTTGTTTGCTGAGCATCACTAAGAGACATAAAATCTGGTTAGATGCCCTTGCAAAAATGTGTATCCATGGGTGTCATTAATTTTTTTTTTATGGATCTGCCAGTGGGCTTGGAGTACGAGATAAATCCAGAGCTGTGTTTGTTGTTAGCAGGGAAATCAACATCTGGTACAGCTAAAAAAATAAATAAATTAAATTAAATAACTGATTTGGATAAGCAGGCTTGTGACCACAGTAACAACACTGGCCACCAAATCACTGACGCTGCACACTGTCAAGTACTGCAATCTGGGCAGTGGCTGTAACTTGAATGACTGTGTAAATGTTGAGTGCATGCTCAGCAACCCAAATGGAGATATTGAAAAGATAAAAATGCCCCGCCATTTACAGCAGGTAGTAACTTGAGCTTTATGTTAGGTAGATGTACATTAATTACGAGCAGTTTTACAATCGTGAAGCATCCTTTCAGAAAGACCGTTGATTAGTTCTTTCTGAGCCTGGATCCAAACTGAATAAAATGTCTCACACCTCAAGATCTAAGTTCATAAAAACATACCAGTACTCTTGTCATGTGGAAAACAGACCTGCAAGCAATTCTGGTGGAGGAAAGAACTGTGTCTATTAGCAGTTCATTGAAGTAAGTATTTTAGTAGCCATTACCAAAGGCAAATCCCTTAGCTTAAAGGTTTATGCCCAGGCCTCCGAGCTAAAATAACAGCTCTCAGTTTATACGAGGTCATAAAGAACTGTAATGATACTGGGGAAATTAGTTTCTATGGTGGGGGTGAAAGAGGGAGGGAAAAGGGAGGCAAAGAGGGCAGAAGGGATGGAACGGGGCAGTGAGAAGGCAGAGGGAGGTGGGAGAGAGGAGGGAGGGAGATCAAAAGATGCTGAGGAACGGGGCGAAGGAGGAGAGAGAAGAAAAGGGAAAGAATGAGCAAATCATAGAGAAGAAAGGGATAATAACAGTCACAGTGTGTGAGTGTGTGTGTGTGTGTGTGTGT
Organism: Chaetodon trifasciatus; assembly: GCA_037975065.1. Taxonomy (NCBI): domain Eukaryota; kingdom Metazoa; phylum Chordata; class Actinopteri; order Chaetodontiformes; family Chaetodontidae; genus Chaetodon; species Chaetodon trifasciatus. The sequence continues at coordinate 4,328,186 of JBBMOE010000005.1, read as the reverse complement.
GTGTGTGTGTAGCTAGACGATTTAGGGTTGATGACACATTGTAAAATTAAGCCTCACTTCAGCTGTCCTTCATTAGAGTGAGGCCTGCAGTGCAAAGTAGTCACTCATGCACGCACTCACTCACTCACACACACACACTCTCACACACTCTCACACACTCTCACACACTCTCACACACTCTCACACACACACACACACACACACACACACACACACACACACACACACACACACAGTGTAAACTCAATCTGTTCTTTATTAGAGAACAGCTGGGGGTGTATGACAGCTTGACTGGACACTCTTACACTGTAAACTCTGCCTGACCTTCATTAAACAGTTAAGTGCAGTGGTTCACTAACAGTTTAAATGGATGACCTAATCACTGCCATGTGTGTCTGTCTCGCTGTCAGTGGGCTTCTCAAGACAGAGAAGACCGCTTAACAAGCTACTCAGACAGTAGGACAGGCAGGATGTGAGGGTAACACTGATCACCTGGCTTTTGACTACGAAACGTCAGTCTTAAATCTTACTGAGCAATTATGCCAAAAATAAGTTTGTATGCACTTTTCAATCCTTCAGAACAGTAAATCAAGCCACTCTGTTCATGAATATCTAATTATAACACAAAGAACATACTCCTGTAGACCAGACAGATACTGATATTTTTTTATACCCATACACTCGAGCTGGTACCTTATTATTAACAACATTTTCTCAGAACCAAATGTTTTAAAACATTCATTGTGAGAGAGCAGACAGATGAATTCAAAGCCCTTATTATTTGATTACGTACTCAAAGTGCTATATTCTTACTCCTGACAGCAAAGTCATTCTCAGTCCTTGTATTCTGTCAATAAGTGGACATACTTTACTGAAAACCATTCAAACGCAGAGCTGAAGCTTAACAACTACATTTCCTATTAAAAAAAATGACTCTCATCCATCTATTCATTCATTCATTCTCTGGTCAATGCATTGCTGCTTATTCTCTCATACATTGAGTGCCTTTGTGTGGGTGTGTGTTTGCGTGTGTTAAAATACCTTTAACCGCCTCGTCCACTACTTCCACCACTCGATCAATCTGTTGGACCTGGAATGCGGAGACACACATGGGAAAAGTTTATTGATGCTGACAAACCATGTCCATGCAGTCAAACAAATGCCTGATATTGACAACCCGCAAACACACATACTGATCCAGATTTAAACAAGGTGGGCACGTAAATATTTACAAAGGCAATACAGTATGCACACAGACAAACGAGTCCAAACAGATACCATCACACCCAGCTTTCTCCAGCCAGAATTAAGTGATATAGATTTCCTGAATGCCACTAAGTGTCTACTGTATGTAGCTGTAACACCAACTGTATGATGTGTTGACTGAGACACAGTGTGACGATAGGATTTTTAATGGAAGAGAATGCAGAGGCCGAAATGTCGAGAGGGAGACAGATGATCATAAAAGTAAGAATAAACAGAATTATATTATGGTCGAGCAACACCGTTAATCTCCTCGTTGCCTCCTTTGCAGATCAGCCAGGGGAAGTCAGAAACAGTTCTTCTAGAGAAAAACAGGCAAGACCAGGCTGTTAGGAGGTTGAACTGGATACTAAAAGAGGCAGAATATTCGACAGAGAACAGCACAGATTTCACAGATGTACCATCCAAGGAGGAGAGTGAATGATGGACAGAGAGGTGGGGGACGAAAAAGAATAATCCTCCTGATTTAATTTCTCCTTTCATTCCTCTCAGCATCCATTCCGCCTCTCATTCACTCACTTTTTCTATTCTTGGAGGTCTGTGCTTGAGCCCTTGGTACCTGTTCTGAGTAACCCTGCTTTCAAACAGACTCACACAGACGCACACTGTGCCTTGAAGGCAGCAGTTATATGCATGTTACACACTGAGATGAAACCTTTTTTCTTCTAATGGCCGGGCAATCTGGGTTCATTCAGAGCAGCAGTGGGTGGTCCCTGCTCACTGTATGGGTCAGGTACTGTTTACATTTTCAAGATGAATTCAGATCTCACTTTTCAAACCTGGTTCTTATCGAAGGCTGCTTTACTCATTGAAAAACGCATCATTTCAGCAGATGTAGGCATCCATAGAAAGTGACCGAGTGATGGAGTAGACATTTACAAAGGCTACCCCTAGCTTAGCAGAGACAGCACCCGCAGTAAGAAATGTTTCAACAGATGGCCTGTCCTGAGTAAACCCTATGGCTGACAGAAATGTTTAGTTTATGGGTAAAGAATTAGAAATCTGAAAATGAAAAAGCTTTCAGTATTTAAGGAATCACTGCAGCCCAGGTTATTATTTAAGTGAGCTGTGAATTTGTGTAACATTACAAACTTACAACGAGCACTTATGTGAAGCGCATATCATTTTGTGAGTGAGTGGACTTAAACATTAAAAAAAGAACAGAAACTGAGCTCAAAACATTGACTAACGTGATCTACCCAAAGAAAATATGCACACCGTATGCTGAGAAGACTGATGTGCATGCTTACAGCATTGTTTGCCCACTGTCATCCTCTGATTACCCAGCCAACCCTGCGTGCATCTATGGATGTGTGTGAAGTGTCTCAGATACAGGATGTGACATGTCTAGTTCAGAGCTGTGAAACACTGTAGGCTTGCGTGACTGTCTGTGTACCTGAACCACAATACACAGGCTTTCACTTCACAGCAGCTTCAGACAGAAAAACACAACAGAAATTCACATAAAAGCTGACACACGGGTCGATTAAACTGAATGAACTCAACAGGAAGCACTTTTTTTCCTTAACTACAGCCCTTATCTAGCCGTTAGTGCAATCACTACATACAAATTCACGACTGGTTATTTGCATCTAATTTGCATAACCCACCAACTGTCACTGTCATTGTGTGGCTGATTGTAACTACCAAGGATGCACAAGGGGAGTGTGTGCATACTCATATACCTCTGTCTGAGTTTGTGTGGCTGCTTCTGCATGCATCCATGAGAGTGAGTGTGTGTGTGCATATCACAGCATAATCCAATCTACTCATGACAATGAAAGGACCTACAGTGGTAAACTTCCCAGATGTTTCTGCCTCCCCCTGAAGGCTATTACATGTACAAACCTGTTTATCTGAATATAATTATATTATACATACATGCCACTTGATTTGAATGTAATTATGTTACACGGTGGCACGTTTACTTACACAGAATTACATTATTTATGGTAAAGGATATTTAACATAACATTTGAGACACCATCACACCCCCCCCCCCCCAATTATTCTTACGACCGTGACAGTAATCAACATTGGGCATCAGACTGTTTCATTTATCCCCATCTTCAATGAGGCCGTTTGTTTTTATGTAGGCAAATAAATTCAGAATTATGTGAAATTAAGATCAAGGTCTTCTGTGGTGTGGTGAACAAAAGAATGCATGCATATAAGATACTTTTAATGGACCGACTGTGTGTTCTCTTAAACATGCAGGAATTATTCAGCTCCCCTAAACATGGAAGGAGCGTCTTCACTTCTATGCATGATACAGACATGCTTGTACTACACATTACTCAACGACAAGGTTTAACAGCTTCATATTACTTATTTATGTTGGATTGTCTGAGGTAATTTTGTTAACATTATTACTTGCAAGACTGAGCCAACAATAATACAAAAATAACTTCACATTCACCCTGAACAAGACCCTTCACTTTTAAAATGCAAGTATTTGACTGGAGATTATTTTTCAGGGTCCTGGAAAGTGGAGGCAGATAGAAAATCACTAATTCTCTACCTCTGTAATTACAAACACCATCAATGTTTTAATGAGTAATACTCATTAAGCTGTTAATGTGGTAACCTTGACACGTCTTTTTAGTTTCCTCCTGTGATTACTGAGGTGAAACAGAACAGAAATGAAGTAATTGTTCCATATCGCAGTTTGCCATACAGTCTAGTCATACTTGCACCGCAGGGTTATGAGTGGAAAAATAACAGCTTCGGGAATGCAAACCAAAACAACCAAAATCACTTGCATGACACTGCAAGGCAAATGGCTCTAACAAATTTACATCAAAGGATGCCCCCCACACCCCCCATTACATCTGCATATTTCTAGGACTCCCCTGATAAGGGAATTTTCCCTTATGCTGCAGCACTTTTTGTGTGGCTCTCTGTGTTATCTGTGACCATCTCTTCTCTCACTTTACTGACAGAACTACTAAAGAGACAGACTGTTCAATGCCACCTTCAAAGAAAGGTTTACGGTGAACGCTCAAAGTCGTGAGGATGCACTGGCTTAAAATTGGCCACCACCTGTGAAACATTACAATTCAGTCTTCTCAGTTGTCTTTCAAACAACGTTTACATGAAGCACTGAGGTCTCATGATTTGAGCAAATTTTGGTGTCTTGACTCTTTTCAGGCCTTAAGAATGATGCTCAAGGTCCTTCAGTGCTACTTCTATCACTGTCATGTTGTTTTTCCACTCCTTTTCACACCTCTGTCCTCTGGCCCTAAACTTCTTTTCTTCTTTTTCAACTGTCAGGCTCTTACTCGCCACCTTCCCATTCCACATACTCTTCTCCCTCCTTCCATCATAGAGCAGTCTTCCGCCTTTTCTACTTCCCACCATGTTCATCTTAGTCTTAGTCTTGTCTCCTGGGGAGGTCTATTGATCTACCAAGCAGCAGGGAGGCCACAATAAAACAGACACAGCGGGTTGGCAGCCAGGTGAATGACGGGTCAAACTGTCCGTATCCGTCTGCGTGTGTCTGTGTGAGCGTGTGTCTGTCTGTACTTCTCAAAGGTTGTCAACATCCATATATAAAGCAGATTATCCCTTTCACGTAAGTAAGTCAAAGTGCACATACATATACATACCCCAATGATGCTGAGTCCTTTCAGGTAGTCCATCCGTGGCTGGGCCTGGGGAACACAACCTGCTACGACTACCTTTTTCTGCTGGTCCTGGGCTTTTCTGTACAAACAAAGGCAAAGACAAAGACAGAAGAGAAGATTAACATTAGTAGAAAATAGCCATTTCCATACTACCCGCACAATTCTAACCAGACAGACGCTGAACTGATACCACATCCTCACACTGCTGCCTCAAAACTTCTGAACTGGTCAATTCATGGCAAATGCGTGACTTCCCAGGCTTCAGGCTTCTTCGTGTCAACATGTGTGTGAATGGGGAATAAAACTGCAATAAACTTTCTCAAGCTGACATATTCCAATTGAAATATTCAGTGACAGTAAAACAAGCTTTCTGAATGAAACATCTGACATAAACACTCAAAGGGTGCTTGGAAATCTATTGTCCTAAGCCATTACTAAACATACATACATATACAATGCACACACACATTAATCAATGGCTTTCATTGATATAACTTGTCTGCATTCTGTAACAAATACCTAAGAAACTACCTAAGAAGCAATATTCATCAGGTGAGGCTGACTGGATTTGCTATTGCATGTATCAAGAGTCACAAAGCACAGGGCCACTTGAGCAGCTGATACTTCTATGTTTGTGATGGGTCTGCGTGACGAAGGGACACCATGTTATCTGTCTGTGAAAGTTTCCAAAGTTTCCAAGGACTGTTTGTTTTTTTTTTTTTCCCCTGGTGTCGGCATGTAAGCTATTCTCTCCTGAAATGTCTACAAGAGAATGAAGAACTTACTCAAGGTAATTCCCATGGTGCACCTTTGGTTTGGAATGTTAGATGTATCAAACAGAGGTATTCCAGGACTTTCTAATGTTTGGATTAAGATGAAAAACATTCATTCTTTTATGGTGTACAACACAGACTACTGGCGCACTGATCTCATTTATATAAATGTTTGACTTTCTCATCACAGTGTCATGATTTGTAGTTGCTTTGATCAACAAACGATGCCATCAGCCCAAACTTCTCTACAGTTTTTTTTGTTTTTTTTGCAAAGAGTTCCTTTATACCTACAGCAATTAGTGTATATTGTCACTTTGTTTACTTTACCAGCTGTTCATATTAACTATGATTGAATGTTTTGATCGTTTGATCTGGCATTACTTAATGCTTGCTAATTTCAAGGCCAAGAGACAACAAGCAAATGACATTTCACTTCAAATATTGAAATATTTTTGGTTTACATGAGTGATTGTACAGATGAAACCCCATACCACATTGAAAAGCAAGCATTCACATACGAAAGTATACTCAAATTTAAGCATATTCCTAACTTTGAAAACATTTACTTATCAATGTGATTTATAAAATGATGGTCAAATATTTACAGCATTCATGAACAGTTAGGCACAACATGAAACGGTCAAGGCAAGAGAGCAAACACTGCTAAGGGATTTCACAATGACTTAGAAATTAAAAGTAGCACAACACATCCCATTTTCAAGATGATTTGAATTAAAAAGGGCTGGAGAGATAGTAAATGTGTGTGTGTGTGTGTGCGTGTGTGCATGTGTGTGTGCGTGTGTGTGTGCGTGTGGGCATGTGGATCTTTGTGAGTCTTTATGTCACCTCCAGTTAGTGACAGTGAGATTTGAGACACTCGGTCTGTCTGACAAAAGCTTTTGGAAGAGCTGCCCAGACTCCAGCATGAATCTTTAATAATGAAGCCTCCTGACAGCTGGAGCAAGAGAAGGAGGGAGGGATGTAAGTGAGGGAGGAATCATGGGTAGAGGACAGAGGAGGAGCAATGAAACTGGATGCAAACTGTCAGTTGTGTTTTAATTCAGACAATGTTTGTATTCTTCAGCAAAACAAAGAGAGGGAGAGGTGGAGGAGGTGTGTGTGTGTGTGTGTGTGTGTGTGTGTGTGTGTGTGTGTGTGTGTGTGTGTGTGTGTGTGTGGAGAGAGAAAGGTAGAGGACAACTCAATTCAAAGGCAGATTACACTGGCATGTGAATGAGGGAGGGAGCGATGGATGAAAGCTAGAGTTGGTAAGAGATGAGTGGAGGAATGAAGGGAAGGGAGATGAAGGTGGAAATGAGAGCGTCGTTATGATTATTTTGATTATTCAGAGCTGCTCGTGTTATTCACGATTATTTCAGTGACTCTTCTCATCCTCACTTCTCAATCCAGCTCTTTATTGGCATTCAAGCATTGTGCAGGTAACAGCAAATTACTTGAGATGCTGAAAAAGATGAAACATGAAGCAAGAAGAAAGCTTGTTAGATATGACGCCTCACCACAGACAAAACTGTGCATTCAGAGAAAGAGCACTTCTATTGATCTTAAGAAATGCACATTTTTCCTCCGCATGTAAATTCACAGGTTTTATCTGCTGACCTTTTACCTTTAAGACAGTAAAAAACAATATACACACCACTGTTGCTGTCTCTTGTGGTGTCAACAGACCTTGAAAACAGACAGAGGCAGGGAGGGATGTAGCACTTGAATATCCTGATGCTAGTGAATAATAAAAGGTAAATAGACATAAACTTTGTGAAGAGAGAGAGAGCAGAAGACAAAAAAAGGGATAATATCTGCTTCGAGTAACTTGTTGTCCCCACAGCGTTCTTCATGGAGGACTCACACTGGCATCACCGCACACACAGACTCACGCACACACACATCCACACAGCAGGGGTGCGTCTGCATAATTCACACCGTCTCCTGCCAAAATGCACCAAACGTTCCTTTAATGTGCTACTCGCTCCCCGCCCACAGACTCGGAGCCATAGCTGACACAGAGAGTAAGCAGACAGCGCCTGAGCCTTCGCCTCGGCGCCCCAGGGGGAACAGGCCAATCACGTCGCGCACAGTTCATGGATAGGATGAGATGGAATGGGATTATGTGATGCGGTTGCCGTGGTGATACTTTTGAGCCCGACCGAGCGCTCGCTGCCAGTGACCCGAACCAGAGCAGATGCCCCCCGAGATCAGAGGACGAGGTGTGTGTTTGTGTGTGTGTGTGTGAGTGTGCGCACGTGTTTCCTTGACTTCCTTGGCACCTCGCCCTAAATCTCTACAGCCCCCCCCAACTCTGTGTTACTGCTCTCCATAGCCTCAAGACCACACACATGCACCCACACACAGGGTCCCAACGCCCACATGCTCTGAACATACTGTACATAAACATACCAATGGTCACGGATGGCAATGGCAAAAGCCTACAGTAGTCTATGCATACATGTATGACCTCTGTGGTATGTATGTATAGCAGGGAGGGCTGCGCTGTACATACTGGTTTTTAACAGCTGAGTGGACACAGTGAATCAGTCAAATTAGACCAGACTTAATGTCCAACTGAATTGATCAGGTTGACTTGGAGAAGCCCGTTGCTGCAAGTATGACATTAAAATAACTCTAGGCTTTGAGATGTACCACACTCGGTGACCTATATAAGGGCCTCTTCAACTTTCTCACGACAAAACCTGAAGTGAAGGAGAGGGCCTTCCTTTGTGGATTATGCCAGTCTTCTATAGTGAGTGTAACTGAAGTGTAGAGACATCATCGTATGAGAGAGCCACACTGCTGATGTTCTCACGACTGCCACAAATGTAGCCGTCTGTGTCAATGTTAGAAAATATGACCAGCTTCACCCTTTGTCTTGAACCTTTGTCATTAAGTGGTAAGTAAGTGAAATTCTTTATGTGACACACTACTCCTGATGAATTTTGCCACTGTGCTCATGCTGTCCGGCGTTTCCAGTGAAGGTAATTAGGTTATTATAAATGATAACCCCCAACAGAAACATCTAATATGCCCTTTAAAGTTGTGTAGAAAGCAGGACAACATTTGAGGAACAAAGACCAGGGACCTCTTCTGATGAAGTACAATTTTTTGGGGTCATTTTTTTTTGTCGCGAAACATCCAAAACAGGCTAGCAGCTGTGAACTGTGTGTGTGTGTGTGTGTGTGTGTGTGTGTGTGTGTGTGTGTGTGTGTGTGTGTGTGTGTGTCCTCTCAATGACTCTCCCTGCTGCTTAACACTCTCAGCACTATACAGATAACTACATGGGGGGAAGACGATGAGCTCATTACACACACACGCACACACGCAGACGCAGAGCTAGCCATATGCTCCATAACAAACATGTTGCTTAAAGGATGAGGTCATCCTTGTAAGAGCAATGAGGTAAGGTGGTGTAAGTGAGATGTACATATCTGCATCGTGATTAACTCTGTGCGCTTCTTACTGCACTGACCTATTTCAATGACCCATTCCTTCTGAGGAAAATATGTTAAAACACCAACTATTTGGATTTTGCTCATCTTAATTCAACTGAACATTTTTTGTTGTTTGAGAAGAAAAAGAGCACATTCAAATTGGCTCTAGCTTAAGTGATTTGTTTTCATCACATCCCTACTTTGTCCATCCCCTGCCCTTGCTCCTCAGTCTCCCCTCATCCTCTCATCTGCACTCCCGACAGTTTTCTGGCTGAGTTGACAGCGAGCCAGCCAATCAGCACACTCCTGACCTCTCTGCATTAGCATAAGCAGCAAGGGGCAAGGTTAAGTACCCATCAAGCCTCAGTAATTAAGATGTGAGCTGGTGTGTGCCTGAGTGTGTGTGAGTGTGATAAACCGAATGAGAGAGCGGCCGCATGTATTTAATCTTCCACTTCACATAGTTGCACCTCCACAAACTTCTTCTACTTATACAACAACACAGTCTCGGGGTTGGTTACTGTCCCAGTTTTAATTCCACAATCACTATTATAATCCATTACAATACTATGGCTTACTTTTGATCTACCAAGGGAAATATGTATGTTTATTGATTTAATGTTTTATTAATTTTTCCACTTTTTTTCCTCTCTGTTTTTAACAGCAGGAGATGCATCTCCATGACTAACTGACAGCCCAGACTGAATGAATGTGGGGAAAACAAACTTTGTTACTCTGATGGAGAATCAAGCCACTCCTCTGTGAATAAGTATACTGGCAAAGTTTACTAAAACAACTGTCAAAATACAAACAGTATAAATAAAACAGCAGCTAACTCTGGGCCTATGGGATCTGACTGCAGACACACTAAACTAAATGAAAGCTGTTAATGTACAACACTCGGGGCCTCGAGGAGATGGAGCTGCGAGCGAGGAGGAGTGGGGAGAGGTGCACGCAAGTGATTGACAGGAAACTGTAAAAAGTACATCTTAATAAAGACGAGAGAAGGAGAGAGGAGGAAAGGACACAGGTGAGTGTAAAACAGGAAAGAGCTGATGGTTAGAGCAGATAAAAGGCAGGAAAACATGACAGATGAAGCAGAGGGAGAGTCAGTTATGAGTCCATATCCCTCCACCCAACTGTATGTTAACCGACAGTTGAAACAGTCACCTCCGAATGTGCCACGAGTGTCCAATTACTTGTCTAATGCAGTTCAGATCTCCAGCGCCACGAAGCTACAGACTGAGGACAAACACTTTGTTCTGTGGTCTAACAACCGCCTTACTGTAGCTAACTGATAACTCACATGTCTATAACTGCAGCAAGCAGCAAATGTCTCACCAACAAGCTATTGTAATCTTACTGTTTTATAAGATTATGACAGATCTGAATATCACAGACGCAGACAATTTCATCCTAAATTTCGAAGGAAACAGGATTCAATCACTGTTTTAGTGTTGTAACAGGAAAGTAATGGGATTAAAGTATCAAATGCTTGTAGTGTAAAACCTGAAACTCTTTCAAGTGGATTACTGTTAATGGTTAATATATTAGCTCTTTTGCTAAACAAACCCAACCCTGTGGGATGCCAGTGGACAAACATTCTGAAGTGGTTACAATGCAGCCACCTCTGAATATCTTATTTTTGCTTGGTTATCTATAGGGGACAGTGCACATGAACCAACACTGTTATTTTCTAAACATCAATGTACATGTGCTGTCGAAATGTGAATTCAAAATGTGAATCACGCACCTTTTTTTAAAAAATCTAAACAGAGAGGGGGAATGAAATATGTCAGCTGGGGAGGAGAGGCAAGGGAGTAAAAGGAAGGAAGAAAACAAACTGCCAAAGAGAACATCTTCATCACCAAGTGGGAGAGGGAGAGGAAGGATGACAACAGGACTCAGAAAGAAATGAAGGGTGGGGACGAGAGCTCGGAGGCTGTGAAGGAGAGCTGTGATTGAGGGATGAGAGAGGGGTTTGAGAGGTAAAGCTGCAGAATCCCCCGGGGATCTCTCTCTCTTTCTCTCACACATATATATATGACACACACACACACACACACACACACACACACACACACAAACACAAACACAAACACACACTCATCAACTGCTGTTGGGTTTCATAGGATAGCAGGAGTTGATGCCCATAAAGAGACACTGGATGGAAGAAAAAACGAAATCCAAGATGAGAATGAAAGAAATGAAATGAAGTAAAAAAGGCAAGAGAAGGGATGTCTAATTTAATCAATACAAGATGATGACATGAAAGCAGGCAGATAAAAGTGAGTTGTGGTAAGTGATGTTCAAGACAATATAGATTTGGGCAGCCTAAGCACCGGAGACAAGTTAGCAAAGGCCTGACCGCCTCTCATGAAACCTCGTTTCAATCTACATTTTTAAAGGCATTGATAATAGCAGAAAGATTGAGAACAACCTGGCTTACCACAACCATAATCATGGTCCTAACCACTTGGAAACACAACCATAAAGGAGGGGGGTAAAAACTTGACTTGCTTTCAGTTTTCCACATTTATTACTAAGGTGGTTAATAAAGGCATTCACGTTAGAGCTGCGTTTTACAGGATATAGGCAATCTGTTGACCAATCAATACACATATAACGTGGCTAGTTTATGGCTAGCTCACATGGCCTTCGGGTATATCAGAGATAGGATGCGGCCCGATTGTCAACATGGGCCTAGTAAAAGCAAGTAAGAGGAAATGCAAGGCTTTCAGATTACAGCCTTTTAAAAAGCGCCTCGCGCACACCTGCCCAGTGCTGTGAAATGGATGACATATGTCTTGTAAAAATGAGCTGAATGCGTGATAAATATTGCATCACCGAAAATGAGTTGTATTCACTGCTTGAATGGTTCATAATATAGAAAATGCTGATTAAAAAAAAAAAAGCAGGAGCAATGGCAAATGCCCACACAAGCATTCAGAAACGCATATGTGCAGGGAATTGCATCAGAGATATGCACTTGACTAAAGACCCCCAAAGCTGAATCCTGGGAAAAGCCCCATGAGTCCCATTTCTAATGCAAAGTCCTGCTTTCTATAGAGGAGGCTGTTACGGGACAATGATAAGCAAGCAACCCCTGAGCCTCAGGCTGTTGTGGAGAGACAACTGCTAGATTAAGACTTCAGGATTCGAACATAAACACACACACACACACACACACACACACACACACATAAAACAAATGCAAACATATGGAACTAAATGTTCACTATCAAGCCATTACCAGAGGGTTAGCATTTTTAAGGAACTACAAATTATTTTCTGAAATAGAAACATGTGCTTATTAGAATGTGAGTAGGAAGTACAGATTAAGGTTAATAACCAGAGAGAGGAAGGAACAGAAGTGCTCAGTGCTTCAGTCGTACGTGTAGACTGTCGTAGAGGGTTTCTGTCCCCTCTATGAGGATATGTGAGTTTTTTCATCTATTTAATGTAAACGGATAAAACACACACATAGCTGGTGTCTGGAACAATGGCAGTTGTGAGCTAGTGAGGCAGCTTTAGCCTCAGACTAAACAGGTCAGGTCACAGGGCACACACAGGCATTTATCATTTAAAGACGCAAAAAAAGCGTATGAGCAAGACTGTGGGCATACATGCATTTTTCTGCCTGCATGTATACATGATCGCATGTATATGAACAGCCGTGTGGCCATGTGTGCGTGTGAATCTGTACAATTATCTTGCTCCAGAAGTGAAGACAAGGGGGGAAAATCCTTGCTGGGCTGACAGAGGTGAAAGGACATTCTTGGCTGAATGAATCCACACAAAATTAGTCCAAGCATAAACAATCATGATTGGTTTCAAGGTCATAAATTATTACAAGCAAGGGTTTGGAAAAGTGGAACGGCACATGCTCAGTGACCTGGAACGCATCAACAATCTTTGAAAATCAACACTCTTCATTTCCAGCCAACACAGAAAAAACAAAACAACAAAGATATATAATTAGACTGTTCTAGCAAGTGGGGATGATAAAGATGTCTCCAATCCTTAACCTGTAAAACTGTTGGTTTCTCCCAAAAATCCCCCAAAACATGTTCGAGTGACCTCTGATGATTCCCCACTGTTCTGTTATAGCAGAAAGTAGAAGGAAAAAAGTAGTAGTTGGTAAGATTGAGACGATGTTGCCGATAATGACCGCAGAAGCACTGCTGGTATGTCCAGTTAATTTACAGGTAGCACCTCCTCACTGCATCTAAAGGAAGGTGGTAGCTCCAAACAATACAATGCCACATTGTTCTTGGTTAGAATGTGATTTTGTTAATTTGAGAGAATTTCTAGAGTCGACTTTGGGAACAAGCATAACAACTAAGTCTGTACTGTGTGTATATATATGTAGTGACAACCAACCCATTCTCATTGACATTGGAGTTAGTTGAAAACCCGGTGTGTCTCATACAGAAGGGTGTTCTAAATTGGCGGCTCTGGGACAGACTGGGAATGACAACGAGGTGGACAACTGTATACCAAACCCCACAGATCCATGCTTAGCTTTAGCTGTGGTGTAGCATGGCATGTTAACATTCATTTTCATTGTGCTCTCACAACAGGAGGCATGAGCACTGGCCTTCGACACGATGGCTCAAAGCAGCACCGCTGCACACATAACTGAGGTGTGCTTTTATAGTGAATGAAGACAAAGCAGTGTTTCTAAAAGAGGTATTGGTGTAGATCCTGCATAATGTAGGAATAAAGACTTGCTTCACTCTAATGTTTCTGTTCTTAACAGACTGCAAACTCATTGTTCTCTGATCTACTCTCTTCCCTGAGACCTGCTGTGTTAAATGATAAAAAGGCAAAATGCAGAAAGAAGAGGCAAAAAAAAGTTGAAATATTGCAATACTGAATGTTAAAATTAATTAAAATATGTATTTTGTGCATCTGAGTGTATTTCCATAAACAGTGCCTGTGTTTGTTCCTTTGTACTTGCATGCATGTGTACTGCATATATGTATTTTCCACATCTGTTCAGGTGAATTGGTGCACTGAGTTATTTATGCTATGTGAGCATGTGAAAGCAGATATGGGAGTGCATGTACAGTACACGCGTTAGGGGACTGTGCAGACTATGGGAGTCTCATTATAGAGCTAAAAAGTCTAAGCATCTATTCAGCCTGTTAATTTCCCTGGCTGATATCTTCTCTCCTGTGCAGCCTGAAGTGGCTCCACCGTGGCTCATCAGTCCCTCTAAAAGGCCTCCTCATTTAACCACAGTGCATTATTTATTCTAAATAACATTCCTTTAAAAGCCAAGGATGCATTGTGCACAAAGCCAACTGCCTGAATAAATTGCTATGCAGGACCCCCTTACTTGGTAAAAATTAATTTATGGAATGTTTAAAAAAGGATTTTTTTTTTTTCCCTCCACACACTCTTCTCATCTGAGTCGACACCAATTAAAAGGAAGGTTCAAGGCAAGGTTCATTACCATTAGAAAAGAGAAGAGAGGGAAGGGGGTGAATTGTTGGAAGAAAAAAGGCTTTACAGAATGAGGAGGTGATTTTTAAAATACACTTGGCTTGTTAGAGGGATGGTGAATATTTTTCTGGTTGGGGATGAATACAGCTGCCTCAGCCTCTTTTGTTCAACCACGTTTGTTACATCTCTCTCCTTCTCTCCTTTTCACACTTTCAATCTGCAGAGATCATGTTCAATAAAGATCCAGGTTCCATGGTCTACAACACACATAAAATGTTTTATTACATCTGAGTACTGAAGTCACATTAATGGCACATTTATAGGTTAGATCAAAATGAACTGGAGGTTTTATTTGAAGACTGGCCGTCCAGCTTCTGTCTAAGCCACAATGGGATCCATCTTAAAACGCACTTACGAGAGATGAAATCAGATTTTCATTGAAATGCATTCATTCACCACGTGCATGACAGGCAATGTTCAATTAATGCAATTTACACCTTCAGAAGCAGCAAAATGAATGATATAAATGCATATACATCTAATAGCTAAGATTTTGAATATCTCAACTTGGAAAAATACTTTCTATAGAGCTCCTGCTGTAAAGAGTTTTTTTCTTTTCAGTGAAACCAATGTCTCCACAAAACAGCCACATTCCTCTGCCAATACCTTTCTTTACCTTGAAAACCTATTTTACTGACAAAATACAACTCTAAACATAATGCTTGGACACTGTATCAACTGTTTGATGCTTGATATATTTGCTGAGGGAGACTGTAAATGTTGTAGCATATAAGAGAATTAAAGCCCTTAAGGCCAATTCATGGTTTTTGCGTCCACGTGACCAAACAACTAATTGTTTAATTGAGAAAATAATTGCCATATTAATGGACTATGAAAATAACTGTTAGTTGCAGCCCTACATATTTCTGTCCAAACATGACCTGAGTCAGAGACAACAGTAGCCATGCTCAACCTGAACCTGAACCTCACCCATCAGGTATGGACCTATCAGGTATCCACCCTCTAAGAAAGCCACTGACTCCACAACCGTAAACTGGACACTCCTTTTATGAAGTGTACGTACTAGAGCTGCAATTGAGGATTATTTTCATTGTCGATTAATCTGTATATTATCTTTGGTTTGGTCTATTTACTGTATTTCCCATCCGTGGTTCTATTCTTAAGCAGTCATTGTGTTTTCCAAAGACAAAGCCTCAGAGTTTTTGCATTAACATAGAGCAAACGCTGGACAGAAACTGTACTACATGACAAAGTTTACAACACGTGCCTCGATGGCGCAGAGAGAATGCATTGTCGGACCTTATCTGACAGCAGCACACAGCCAGACATACTGTACATACAGGCACGACATTTAATCACGTCACTGGTAAATCTAAGTGATATTCAGGCAGCCAGGGAATGCACAGTAGCTTATATGCCACATGTGGCCTGATTCCCCGCAGCAACACTCCTTCCTTCCATATAAAGCTATCTGTCTGTTTGTTTACAGCACCTACAGAGGTTAAGGGCTGCCCCGGGTATATTAAGGCACAGACCCACCGACCCCATGCCTTGCAGAAGTTGGCATCTTGCTGTGTGCGTTTCTGTGCATCCATCATTCTTTTAATAGTCTATATATGTACCTATGGCCAAGTTGTAAGCCTTGGGCTTGTGTCACTCCAGATACGGTTCGGTGAAATTGCTTCTTGGCTAGTTTGCAGTACCCTGTCCATCTTCTGATTATCTTAAATAAGAAATAAGCCCTCCTAAATGAATTGCAAGATGCATTGCTGACAACATCTTCAAGGCAAGCCTGTACACACACAGAGATACTGCAGATTAATGTAAATACCAAAAGATAACCGCACACATTAAGACGCAAATACACACTCATATGTACACATTTGTTTTACATTACGTTTTCAACTGTCTTCTTCACCTACAGTTTTACATCTTCATCATCTGACATTGAATGTGTGCTCTTATGTTATCTTCTTCATCCTCAAAGCATTGGTTTTAGATTCTCTCTTTCTCCTGCATCTGTCTCTTTCTCAAAGTGGATCAACCCTTCATGCTGTCATCTGTTTTCTACTCCTATTCTTTCTCTTCCACTGTGTGCATCACTTCTAAAATTTCCCCTCGGGGTTCAGGCATAAGGCATGCAAAGGTCAAAACTTCTTACTGTCATCTTGCATGACTTAATGTACATCAAGCCCGTCTCTATACTTTAACATATGGAATGCGGCTGTGACATCCATCGAGAGAGACTCTGAAGGAGGGTTTGTGTCTTCGTCAGTGTGTGTGAGTTACTATGAAGTTACTCAAATAATTCTGCTGTCACATGTCATCCTGAAGGTGCGTGGAGAATGAGCACACTCATTCAGAGGGAGTGGATGTCGTCTTTTATGACTTGCAGCCGTATCTCAGTAGCTCAGTAATTTCCAGGTCAGTGCCTGTTTATCTAACACCAGCTGAAAAAGCCTCTGGAGATCGTCAGCTTGAAAAACAAGACTGCAGCTCAACAGGGAAAATGCCAAAAGCTTACAGGTGCTCCTCAGGAGAAAGCACACACCTCTGTCCTGCCGTTGCTCTTATTTCTCTTACTATTGAGTGCTATTAATAAATAATTAGGCTTGTAAAAGCAGCGTGTTGAAACGGACAAAGGATTTCTACTGTGTGTGGGTCAACCTGTGCGTGAGGATGTGGTGAATATGCATTTGCGTAGTTTGTGTGTGTGAGTTTGTTGTGTCCACACTGCGTTTGTCCGTTGGTGAATAGATCCAGGCTGATCATGTTTCAGTGGCAAAGGGTTTGGTTCAGTGTCAAATCCCTCTGTGTAACTAAAGATACTTCATAGAGAACACAGCAGCTGGTACACTGGCTGCTACGCACACACACACACACACCTGCCACCTGAGTCTCTCAGGCTTTCTCAACCTCTTACAAACACACACACACACACACACACACAATCAGTATATTATGGCCTTGATCATTTCAAAGGAAATGTGAATCAAACTACCAAACACAAAAGACAAACATGACTCAGCCCAAACGTGTCCATGTCACTGAGGCAGTTTGACTGCAAGACAAGGAAGAAGGGATGGAGCAGCAGGTGCTGCGTGTGTGTGTGTGTGTGTGTGTGTGTGTCGGTACAGGTGAACAGAGGGTCAGTGAAGTACTCTCCATATGCCATCTGTCAGATGAGCTAACATTTCACACTGACATTTCCCCACATTCAGTAACAATGTCAAACCACCAAGCCCTCACTCCCATGTATTCACCAATACACATATGTATGCTAATTAAATGCCAAGTTTACTCATCAAACATTCTGCTTTGATTACGTTTTGAGAGATGAGATGAGACAGCTCACATGTTTTTAAAATTGAAATATATAATTATTCTCGGGCTGCAAGGAGCAATTAGTTTTCTTAACAATTAATCGGTGTGTTATTCTGTCAAGTAATTGATTAAGTGTTAAGTCTCTGAAATGTTTTAGTCTTTAAATGTCTTTTTATGTCCAATCAACTGTGCAAAATTCAAACATTTTTAAGAATGATTTTAAAAGGTAAAAAGCAGCAAATCCTCACATTTGAGAAGCTAGAAGCAGAAAATCCAGCCATTTTGCTTGATTAAACTGCTTAATCAAAATCAATTTTTTGCTAATTTGTCAACCAACTATTCAATTAATCCAGTAATCGCTTTGGCTTCAGAATGCTTGGACTTGGAAATGCCCAAATACACAGACATTACTCCCAATTCACACATCCACAGCTTGGAGTGACCCCGTGCCGAGCCATCTTCACCTGTTCTCTTAGAAAGCCAGACGTAATGACAGACATTGGACTTGGTTGCACCTTTGTCCCTTTTTTTTACTATCATTATATGTGTGTTATTAATAAAATGCCCACAGGAAATTTCAATGGGCTCTTGTCATCATACAGCTGCCCCTTCATCAATTAAAACGTGCATCTTTTTGCAAGCTGAAAATCATAAAAATCACATGAACAACCAGGCATCACCATAGTTCTTCCAGCATTAGCTCATTTACGTAACAAGACATCAGAGTTGAGATGAGCCCTGAAGTGAGCTCTACTCCCTTCATTTCATTTCTTTTTCCTTGCCTCCCCATCATTCACTCTACCTCTGTTGCGATGCAAATCCTAATGAGGTGCTAATGAGATTCACAGTCCTCTTCGGAATCAGATTACAGTGAATTATGTATAAAGCCTTTAAATCACTGCTTTAAAATTACACATGTGGCCTATGTAGCAACATGATACCCGTGTGCTTTAACAAACTGATAGCACAGTTAGGATGCTGATTTTGTTTTGCAGACACTATAATCTTTAACTTCTGTAATAAGGCTGTTATTGTTGTGAAAACAACAGGGGATACAACATAATAAAGGTACAATTATAAAAATAAGAAACTGTAGCTGTAAAATGTTTTTGTTTGCCTGCATGTAATACTTTAATGAAATGTTAGACTCGCATTTTAATTTTGGGTTTGGACAAAAGAAAAAAAAAAGTGAGCTTCGAGTCACCAAACCCAACCTGTGGCTTGAGTGAAGGTAGAAAAACCAGAGAGAAGATAAGTGGGGGAGAGAATGATGGACAGGGAGAGGTAATGGTGTGACCTTGTATAAGTCTGTCATCACCTGCTGGGAGAAAAATCACCTGCAGGAGAGAGCCGGAGCACCTGAACACACATCAACATCCACTTCTCTCTACCCTCCTTCTCCTTCACTACCTCTTTAACTACTCCCACAAGAGGAATATGTTACTTGCTCGAAATAACTAAACTCAATTAAGACAGAAATGACTCTGGTGGGTCCTCTGCTTTCATTAATTGGGAGCAAAATAACCTCGCTCTCGTTTACTGCTACACGTCATCCATCTTTGTATCTCTCTTTTCTCACTTCTTCCTCCATTTCTTCCACTGTAATTTGTCTTCATCTATCTCACGTTATCTCTTTAGCTGCTAATTCAATTTAGCGTGCCCTATTGCTGCAGAGTTTGTGGATGGTGTTGCCATGGCATCAAGGTCATCAGTTGTGCGTTAAATCTGCTGTATGCTAAGGGCACGCCAATACACATGGCGTCAAATTTAACAAGAAAATTTCAAGTTCCAAGCATTGTTTATATCTGCTTTCATGTCTCCATTACAGGCTGTACTTCTTTGTTTGTGGAAAGCAATATACAAAACTGTTATTACTCCACATAAAATGATGAGAATTTCACTTCAGCTCTTTAGTGAATGTGCTTCTTCCTTCCCTCAAGTTTCCAAAGGGCTGTTAACTGTTTCTTTGGAAATGTGGAAACAAATGCAATGTATCCTGTGTCGCTGGTAGCAGCAATAATACCACCTGAAATTGCTCGGGGGGGCTTAAAAGTTCTCTGTTTCCTCTTAAAAAAGGACTTCATTGTACAGTTTCTAAAAACACTGTAATCTACTATTTTAGCCTAATTGTACAACTATGTTACAGTGGAAAATTAAGCTTTGCATCGCTTTGTTATCTGTTTTGGAATTTGGTGTGCATCACTTACTGATGTGATATCGGTTACACTAAGCTTATATGACTGTTGAAAACTGTTGAAGTGCACTGGAGGCAAAGTATTTCATAGGATATTAAAGGCCCATTGTGCTGGATTTGGTGGCATCTAGCAGCTGCAGATTGCAAGGACCTGCTGCCTCTGTAGATATAAGGAGCTCAGATAACAAAAACACAATAATTCTTATTGTCACGTGATTATACACTCACGAGAATATTATACTCAGTTTCTTTAGATAGATCTTCCTAAATCTGACACACTGGACCTTTAATGCAGTAATGCATACATCAAAATGAAGCATAAGCCCGGTAATGTCAAGACTGCTGGTTGGGACAACTTTCAGGTTAACAACAGACATCCAACAACCACATAAAACAACTTTTTTTTTTTAAGAATATCCCACCATGGTAAAGCACATGTGCAAATAACTCTGTAAATCTTAATCTACTGTCATACACGGTTTGTTTTTTTCCTCTAATACTGTGTGACTGGTCATGCTGTACTACAGGAGCAAGAAAACAGCACAGTGGGTGACTGGGTGACACTGTACAACACAATTATCAAACATGGAAACAAAAATGCGTGATACACAATTATGTGTAATTAACTGTGTAAGCCTGACAATAACTGACATTGTGTGTTTTGCTCTATCATTCCTGCAGCTCTGTTTTTTTCTGTCTGAGTGCATCTCTGATTTCTCTCAATTGTACAACCCCGATTCCAAAAAACACTGTTTAAAACACAAATAAAGGAGCTGTGTTTGACAAAGTGTTCCTGAGCTCATGTATTAATATCCTTTATACAATCATGTGTTTGCAAAGTGGTGAAAATTGTGATAACTGTTAATCTTCTTTCTACTTTTCCATACCATTGATAAAGTGGGACTGTGGATGCCCAATCCATAGCAGGAAATGAACTTGTTCGTCCACTGGCCACAGTACTGGCACTGTTTTATTTGCGCTCACTGTTTACTGTTGGGCTGAAATAGAGCAGGGCTCTCCAACAGTGGTTAGGTACCTGAAAAATATCTGGTCTAGCATAAAAAAAACTTAAACACCAGAAATAAACGAACCACCTTTTGGCTGACAGCTGGTTTAATTTCTCTCCCTGTACCCAACACCCACTCACACACATACTGTAGGCATTTTGGAGGTGCTCAAGAAATGAGGTAATGAGGAAAGATAAAATGTTAATGGTAAGAGACTGAACTGAACAATGAGAGAAAGGAAAAAGTGAAGCAGGTGTTAAGGCAATGAGGTGGGAATTTCTGAATTTAATCAAGCCCTAGTGTGCCTCTGTGTGTGTGTGTGTGTGTGTGTGTGTGTGTGTGTGTGTGTGTGTGTGTGTGTGTGTGTGTGTGTGTGTGTCTGTCTTCATTTCTCTCCTGTCACTATAGTGGCAAGAACGCTCCTGGGAGGCTAAGATCTGGCCTCCCACATGCCTGAAGGGGAAACACACACTCGCACAGGCACACAGGCACAGAGGGTTATCATGGGAAATAACTTCATAGCATGTTATTGATCAGGAACCCAAAGATACTTTAGCACATATTATCTGACCACAGTGCATATGAAACTCACTTTTATGATTTATAAAATGTGTCATTTAAGCATTCAAATAACTACAAAAAACACATTAAATAGAGAGAACTGAAATAATACTGCATGAGAAAATACTAGCACGTATTCTGTAAAATACAGACAATATAGAAAAACTGCACTGTTGTGGAATTTATGTGATCAGAATTCCTCTAAATCACCAACAGCAAACATAGTAAATACAATAAATCATCCCTACATAGACAAAAACAAAGCCCAGTATGAACACTGTATGGCTTCAAACACAGATGATGACATATGGACTATACACTAAGTCTCACTGATCAATGAACGACACACACACACACACCCATGTGTATATATGTGTAAAAGCCCCACGGACACAGCCAGGTGATTCATCACTAGCTGAGGAGAGCATGGCCTCCAAACCCTTAAGTGACCTCTGACCTCTTCAACATGACCTTTCCAAAGGGTTATTGCAGATTTATCAAACAACATAATGAGCATTACAACCACCATCACTCACTAATGTTCAGCTCTCTCCGAAGAAAAAAACATAATATATAGGCCAAATAAAAACAGCAGCACCTTGTCTGCTTCCTGCAGAGACCCCCCATCTCAACATATTTCACCATTTTCTTATTACAGCTGACAGCTGACATTGTCCCTCAATCTTGTACTCCTGCCCTGCTGCTTCACTCTTTATCTTCTCCCTTTACCTCCGTCTTCAATCCCCCATCCTTGTCAAAAATTGTACCACACACATTCAGTCCAAGTCAGTCACTGATGCCTAATAAGACACTGGTGGTGAGATCTAGCTGCCCATGGGTATAATGCATTGCTGTGACTTGAATCATCTTGCTGGTGAAACATGAATCTTTGCGACTCAGCATACAGACAGAGTAACAAAGCTGTGACGATAGTATTGACATTTGTTCTAATTAACAGCCTGAAGGACAGACTGTGACGACAGTGTTGTATTAGTAATTGGTTAGTTTTGTTAATCATTAGGTGGTTTAAAGGCCTCTCCATATAATCTTCCTAAATACAGCTTGTTTGGTTTGATCAGGTATGCCACTGATTCAGTTTTCATGCGCTTACAGGGGGAATGGATTGCTGTATTCCTGTGGCAACAGCCCAGGGTGGACTCTCAATTCTCGGAAGTGGGTAGAGCACAGCACGTCGTGGTGACATGGAAACACTTTTACACATACATACACACCGCTGAGAAAAGTGTTTTATGCAAAACCAAAATGTTTCACGAATGCAAAGTCTGGAATCATTATTCGAGCATCCTACAGCTACTGTCTTTTGAAATGTAAAGCCCCCTCCATCCTTTCCCAGCTGTTCAATTCGAGTGTCAGTCGAATCCTCAGCTCTTAATAAGACATCAGTGTTTCCTGAGAAGTGTAAGAATCGCGTGACAAGTCCATCAAACCCCCCACTGAGGGATTTAGCACCCCTTCATTCCTTTAAAGCTCACACGACATGGAGAGTGATTCGCCAGAAGGAGAGAAAACAGTTAACATGAAACAGTGGTAATCCTTTGGTATCATGGCGGGCTGATGTACACACTGTGCTGTGATATCTTCTTTCTCTGTTTTTCTTGTCATTCTCAACTGTACACAGTCGAATAAAACTCAGAAAGGTGCCATTTTAACTAGGATACAGCTCATAAATATTCCATCAATTCTGCTATTTATCTTATGGTGCACTGTTCCTCTGGAGCCAACTGTTTTTAAATGCAGCACCTGAGCAGGTAGATATTAATGACAATATACTGGACAAAATACAACTTAAAACATATAAATCATAGTAATTAATTCCATAGAGAAGTTCCACATTTCCCATTTTTACAAATTAGTGAGATTTTCTTTAAAAGACACCTTTAAGATTTGCTCATTAAGAAGAAAAACTCAAATTCTAACTCTGAAGCCCATCATTAATAACAGGTAACCAGAAATACACAAAAAAAAACAGAAAAAACAGCATGTTTGTGAGCTGTGTCGGTCTTATTTCTTACCATTTAAAAACCAGCAAGGAGAATCACGGATATGTTCCCCTTCTCCACTTTTTGCACACACACACCCTTTCACGGTTCCTCTTCTCAAGTCAATTATAGATGGCTGGTCCCATTTCCAGCCCTAATGCCCTAATCTAAAACTACAGTACCGGGGACACCACTACCATGAGAGAAAACATATGGCCCTACAATTTGGCTTTAATTTTAATCTGATTTGCTTGATTGTGGCATGAGATTTAAGACATTTTTCCCCACGCTTTAAATGACTAAAGTAGACACACCACTTCAGTATAATTCATAAGGTGATGACCTGACTTTCCTACTTTTCATATCCATATATTATTTCCTTCTTTTTTACCCTTATCTCAGTCACATTCCTATAGAAGTTGAAATGGCCAACATGATCGCTGAGTCCTTCGATATGGATAAGAATATTTTAAAAGTCCCTCAACCGAACTCAAACTCAATCCCTTTGCAAAATGTAGACTTTAACTTGATATTCAACTATGGAAACCCACTTACTTGCAACAAACCAGGGTGAAAGGTCCCCTCTTTATCTTCAATCCTATATTAACTTGGCCTCTTATGGCTTAAGTCCACAATCGGGGATAAGCGAAAAGGCTGGAGCCCAGTGGGGAGCCTTAAGAGCCCAGCCGTCTGAACTGATGAAAGGCGGGAGTTGTTTGTGACTGCTGTTTAGGAACATCTTATAAGCACAGCAACAATGTGACTATGCAGCCATTTGTTTTAGGGTCGAGATAAGGTAACTAAACCCTTCACAGATTCATAAATGTCTACCACATTCATCATTAAATATAAATAGAAAGCCCTTAACTTAGCTAATTTCATTTGTGGGGAGAAAAAAGGTAGCAATCATGGCATACACACGCAAGCATACGTATACGTATACAGAAAACATGTAGGAACAGAATCATGACAGAAGCCGGACTAAAGGCATGTTAAGCACGATTCAGTTGGATAGCGGTAAAGGTTGTTGGCTCAAGCCTTTAGTCCCATACTGTGAGCAGGCCCGCATTTCAGCCGCATACAAACAGTTGCACACACACATGGACACACACTCAGAGCTGGATACCAGAGCCCCATACTGTGCTGAGCCCTGCATTTAAACCCACTTTGCAGAGCAGATGTGACAGGTTGTTTGTGAGCAGAATCCAGCAACAGACGCACACAAATGCACATACATGTGGTTTAGAAAAGAATGCATCACTAAATATATGAACCGATGAAACCTCGAGAGGTTCGACTTTGGCCTGTCTGAAATAATCACAACAGATCTTGCACTAGTCTAGAGGTCTGCTGGCCCTCTAATAATCTGTCACTGGCACCTTCTGAATGCATCTGCAGGCAATAAATGTCCAGTTTGCATGAGTGTGTGTCTGTGTGCCTTTCTTCAAGGCATATTTAAAAATAGCATGGAGTCAGATGGTCAGCCTTAACTAAAAGCGTCTCTATGAGTTTCAACTTTTTGTGAGTGTTGTGTCGAGCTGAACACACAGTCACACAAAAACACACATAAAGGGATGAAACCATTATTCAGTTATCCACCAAGAAGATTATTGATTTACAGCTTAATTTGCATACACACACACACAGTACGACACACTCTGGTCCAAGGCCGTCACCCAACTGGTGTGCCATAAATGCTACCAATCAGTGTGATAGAGGGCGAAGAACTTAAAGAGCTGGTTTGGTACCTCGAGCCTGAGCATGTTACGACATCAAAAGCTACGACGACTAAATGTACTGACAAACACTTTGAGATCTAAAAGTCAGGCTAAGCAGCCCAGCCAAGCTAGCTCTGACCCCGACTGCTGGACAGCTCTCACGTGAAAAAAAAGCTACATCACAACTACCTGTCGCCTCACTTATGCTGACTAGGAGCAGGGTTTCCATCATCTGGTCATTTACCTGGAAAATCCATTGAAGTCAGACATGTTTAAGGTTCTCCAGACATAATGTCCTGTGAAAATAATTCAAGAGCAACATGTGAAAATAAACTGACTCTACATGCTTGCGGTTTTCCTCCACTGCTTCTCTGATGAGCGGCCTCTCTCGCGACTGTCCTGATTTGCTGAGTTGGTGATGATTGTTGGAACAGTGAATGACGAACCAAGAAGGTTTTGTTGAGTTTTTTGATTGTTTGTTTATGTCTGTTGAGTTTGAATGAAGTGTGTTTTCTGATGATAAAATTACTGTTTGTGTGAATGGAGTTTGGTGGCTTTGAACATAGCGATACAGCAGCTTTTTCAGGTTAAACAAAAAGGATCTTACTGTTTATTAATTTCCATAATGTTGTCAGATGCTTAGAATAACAATCTGAGCTTGTCAGTGGCAAAAAACAAGCATTTTTAGTGGACGCACTTTGACAGTGCTGAAATGCACGGATAACATTGCAGCCCATAGTGGGGCCGTACTACTACAACTACTACTACTATTTTAATATGTCATGTCCATATTCATGTTCAGTGCCAATGGTGATCAGATAATAGCAGAACAATCTCTGACTTCACATTCCAGTACTAAAGCCGTATAAAATACCTTTCACCTGCTCTGTAACTGAGAGGACAAAATAAATGGTCTTTTAAAGCCGACAGAAGCTGATAAAAGTCAAGTCCGTTAGGAACAGGGATTTAAACACTATTAGCCTTTCATCACATTACATTCATCCCTCCTGAAGCCTGCTATGACTATCACCTTTTCTGATAAACAAGCTTAAAAAAAGGTAAGACTGTTACTTCACTTTCAGCATGCCTTGCACAAAATTGGGCCTGACTGTTTGTTGTTGTAGCTGAATGTCTTAGGTTAAGCTCACACAAAAGCACAAAAATCTAGCCTGACAGCAGGTAAATGATTTTAAAAGGATGCCTCTGTTGGTCTGGAATGCTAGATACTGACCTCACTACTACTAAAAAGCCTGCTAACAGGTTCAAGTTAATTTGAGATAGATCAAAGCTGTCGGTAGCCTGGACAAGGGGGAACTAACAGACAACTTTCAGCACTGTGTAAATGTGAATTATCCAGATAAAGGTTCCTGTCAGTCAACTGTCTGCATCTTGAGCAACTAATGGAGCCAACACCTTCAAATGTTGTAAAAAGCTGTTCAATGAAAAGGATTTAACACCGATAGTGTTCATCACAACATTGGCAGCAGCTCACGAAATATCAGACATGTAGATTGAGACAGGCTGCATACAGCACACAGGAGCATACTTCTGTAACAGCTTCGGTACATTTGTAAGGAGCACAGAGCCGAGCCATTGACGTTTCAAGGTCTTTACAATGAATAAATCACATATTTGACGTGACTGTTTTGGTGACAACAATGGGAAAGTATGCGTGTTTTGACCATACACTTCATACTTATTCAAAGCAAAGCTTAAGGCATTTCACCTTACCATCACAAGAACAGAACAAAACAGAACAAGCCAGAGCAGAATACAAGAAGGTCCTGGACCCGTTACCTCTGTTCATGCTGTGTAATGAACACAGCAGTGAAATCAGAAAGCCTGCTCAACTGTGAAGTATAGAGGACTGCAGTTTGTGGTGTCGCTGTGAAAACCATTCTGCTGTCACAGTGCTGGTATGCTGCATTATGAAATACATCAAAACAATAAATCTAATCAAAGTTAAAAAAAAGGACAGTGCAGAAAGCAGACAGGATGGCCCATTTAAAAATGAAACATAACAGCCCGTCCCCTCCCACCGTACTAGAGAAAACACCATATTTGGCAGCAGAGTGCAGAAAGGTTGAAGACAGTCTAACTACGCAGACGAAGACATAAAGCCGGGTCACGTACGGGCCAGCCCAGGCATTGACGTGGCTCCCGTACAGCCCTGAGCTCACTGACACCGGCACATCAGGACACCTCAGCTCAGCTACACCCTCTTTACCTCCCCTCTCTGTCTATGTCTGTTGTCCCCTCTGTGTCTGTCAGTCTGTCCCTCTCTCTCACTATGTGTTGTGTTGTGTGTGTGTGTACCCCAAAATGTAGGCTAATGCCCTGCAGAACTGACAGATTAAATACCAATCCCTGGGTTGTACCAAAACCAGCCCCAGGCAGCTGTGTGTGTGTGTGTGTGTGTGTGTGTGTGTGTGTGTGTGTGTGTGTGTGTGTGTGTGTGTGTGTGTGTGTGTGTGTGTGTCCAGCCAGCTACAAATCCACGCCTGTGTGTCTGCTGGACTGGGTGAACGCAGACATAAAACAACTGCCCTTAGTAAACAACTCTAAAGGTCACTGCAGATTTCAGTTTGTTTATACCTCGCTGTCATGTCCTGATGAAAAGGAAACATTTCTGGCCTTAATGTCAGTCACTTTCGGTGTGTCAGTTGATTTAAAACAACACGCTGTGAGGCCAGAATTCAGCGCCATGATTAAGCTCTGGAGAAAGAAAACACGTCACTTGACCACAAAGCAACGTAAGAGGTTTGATTGATTCTTGGAAGAACAAACTAGACTAACATATATTTATGTGCTTCTGTGGGTGAGCTGCGTTCACGGTTTTCTGAGGTCAGTCTCCGATCCGTTATTAATGGCGCAGTTCAGGTTTTAGTATTTCAACGATTTGTCATCAGACAGATTGCAGCTTCAAGTCTCTGGATTCTAGGTTTTGGAAAGATGTTTTAATGCTCTCAGACACAAGGTGAAAAATTACGTTTGTGGAATAACGTATGCAAATTTTGTTTCAGGGTGGATTTTCACTTTAATGATTTTATTTGCCGAGCGTGACCTTTGCCTCCGGTAAATGTGGGGTCAAAAATCAATGACATAAAATCACTTGCCTAATGTCAGTGGACATCTTTTTAATCAACAGATGCAGCCGTGGGCTATAATGTATATTCATCATCTGTAACTCTACTGTGAATATAAGGTATCAAATTAGAATATACAGTCTGGACCTCAGTGCTGCACTAGTTATATTAAGGAGTTACACTACAGATCTTAAGACCTCTCTACAGCCAGAAAATGATACATTTACTGAAACTGTGATTACGTATGATATTAGGAATACTTTGAATTTAAAGAATATTTTGTTGAAATGTTCTGGAATTTAATACAGAATCATTTGTGCTCATTGGTCCTTACAGGAATCATGAAAATACTAAAACACAACCAAGATAAACTGAGACACAATATCTTATCTGTTTCAGTTTTATTTTGAAATGTGACACATATGCCTATACACCCTGCATATAGCAACTAACTTGTGGTCAGTTTTTCTACACTTTTGGCAGCATGTGGTCTACACATTTGTAAAGCAACTTCTGCAAAGACAGCACTGAGCCAACAACAGTCTGTCCTGTAGCCAGAGGCCACAATATATATTCACCAGCCAGCCTACACATGAATACACAGCATAAGCACAACACATACACTTTGGACTTCTTCCAAGAGTTAATTCTCTCTGTTGTGTGTCCCTTTTTAATTAAAATTAATGATTTTTCTTTCTTATGGTTGGTTCATGAATATCAAAATTATATTCAAATGAATGTAAATATAATGTGGGAATTGCCGTATTTTGAAAACAGAAGTACAGAACTCTGAGTTGGGTTCTAATTCGTTAAACATACATTCCCTTGATCATACAAATTACTTGAGACAGTCAAGCAGAGAAATCCAACACACAAACATGCACGCACACAGACACAAACACACACACACACAAACACATGTTTAATTACATGCAGTTGAGCAACTGTTTCTTTAATGCATTCTGCGTTCATTGATTTAAGAGGTCTCTGACACTGAATTATGCTATAGATTTTGGCATTTCAAACACATGCACAGGCACAGGCACACCCAAATATTCATACTAATTGACTTTTTAGCATTCAGAAGCTGCTCTATTAGCAGTTTATGCTAGTGAGTGAGAAAAAGTGAACAGAAGGGCAGAGTGTGCCATCACTCTCAAAAAGCTGGAGGGAATCCCGTCTCCCACACATGTCAACTCACCCCTGCATGCTGAACAAAATCATACAAGTCAGTTTGGTCTCAAAATGCTGAGGGCAACAGTTTGCTGCAGCGCTACAATGCCACAGATAGGAATAATTAAGTAAACAAATTAATGTATATAATAAATAATGACAGATCACATCAACAAAACTTGATCCTGAACTCCTGGAATCTTGAACCTGGCCTCTGTGTCCTTGAGCAATACACAACTGTCTGGGCTCACTATATACTTAACCTAAAACAATGTAAAATTTGTTTGTGTTTAGTTTAGTTCTCAGCTCATATGAAGAAAAATGGCACGTATACATGCACACACACACACACACACACACACACACACACACACACACACACACACACGGTGCAGACTGAAAAGTAACCTCAGTTTTCAGCTTCAGGACTAATCAATATTGTTAGGTGGTTTTTCAATGCGCATACAGAGCATAGACACTCCATATGCATCTGCTGGCACCCCCCCCCCCACCACACACACACACACACACACACACACACACACACACACACACACACACACACACACACACACACACACACACACACACACACAGAAATCACTCTCTCACAAGCAGGCCTGGGCATCCATTCACCTGACAACCCCCCACACACAAACACACAAATACAACTCCTTATCCCACATACTTGGCACGGATGCCAACTAAGCCCCAGTTCTCCAGAAGTAATAAACCGTCTTTTCAATATGTCTCTCCAAACCATGATAGAAGACTGCTGAAAGCCCCTGTGCTTCCATTTTAAACCCCTCAACTCATTTACTAGGACACTGATTGTTACTTCTGTGACCATGCATATGTGTGTGTCTGTGTGTGTGTGCAGCACGCGTTTGTGGTACCAGGAGGTGCAGGCATCACGGCCAGCGTGTGACTGAGCGCGAGGCAGCCGTGTGCCTGCCTCCTCCTCTCGTTTTTTTCTCTATGTCTATCATTTGAAGAGAAGCCAAAGAAAAATGAAGGTGTGAAAAAAAGAAAGACTGAAGTGGGCATTTGGATTCTCTCTGATCCTGTACCCCCTCGTTTTGTGTCTCCATCATATACAAGCAGCTAATGATGAAAGGCGAAAAACTTTTTCATTCCTCCTGTGTGTGTGTGTGTGTGTGTGTGTGTGTGTGTGTGTGTGTGTGTGTACGCGCGTGCTTGTGTGTCTGTACGTCCCTCCCAGTGAATAGAGCATTAATTGCATTAGCATTACAGCTGGGTGATTTCCAGTCAAAGAAAAACTCTGGCATCAACAAGGAAGGCATTTTCAAAGTCTTGAAGTGTGTTATTATTTTGTGCATTTCAATTGAAAAATTCTTTGCGTAAAAATTGGCATGACAGAAAGAGCGAAAGAAAGCAAGCATGCAGAGACGGCTGAAGCAGAAAGACGGGAAGATTGCACTGATCACGCTGGCCAAGTGAAATTGTTCACCCTTGAAACTGTAATATTGCCTTATAAGTTACTCGACATCCAAAATGTTACATGTGACAGATGATAAATTGCTGCTTTTTGAGCGTAATTACGCAAATCAACTGAAAAACCCACAATTTGTTGTGTCAAACATGTCAGACAACTGTCCTGTTTCAGCTCCGAGGCTATTGAGACAGGAGGGCTGTTGAAGGTGTCCAAATGTACGCAAAACTTTTGAGAGTGACCATGGAACTGAGGGCTCTTTCTTCTGCTTTGCTAGAAGTCAAAGCAGCCAGAACAATGTGCAGTCTAATCCACATTCACTGTCCATAAATACTGCAGGGATGTGATGATTATTATCAATAAATTGGTTGATTATTTTTTCAGTTGAATAACCTTTTTGTCTTTAAATTGTTGGGCCCCTTCTGCTCAAAAGGTGACTTACGATTATCAAAATAGTTGCCGATTAATTCTAATCTATTGAGTAATCAACTGATCGTTTCAGCCCTAAAATAATGAACTGAAAAAAATGGGTCATTTGGAATGTAATTTATAACGCAATGCTTACAAAATTGCTGGTCGCGATGTTGTGTTGGGCTGTAGACGTGTGTTAACATGCCCTCTACAGACAGGCTCAAGTAGATTACCTGGATTTTACATGACCTTAACGGATCCTTTTTAAAATCTTACAGGAAGACGCCTCGTACAGGGGTGAAAAGTTGAAAAATGTATCAGTGAACAGTCGGTATATTCACTCAAAATGATTAAACTTATTTGATGGTGTTGGATTTCTGTCCACAGTCCATAAAGAGCCACAGCTCTGATCTTGAGTGAATCTGGTGAATCTCCCGTTTTCAATAGCAAATTCCTGATTTTTTCAGTCACCTACTGATTCATACCCTTGCCCTCTCTCACTATCACAAAAGCACACACCCGCCAGGTGTGTGTGTGTGTGCCCCTGATGGATGGAAATTAATCAAAATGCAAAACAATTTCAATCTTAATTTCCCTGTTTATGCAAATATGTGTGTTTCTGTTTCTGTGTGTGAGAATGAGTAGGTGGACGCAGACATGGGGCAACAAGCTGAAAACATGTAACATGCACACATTTATGCATTAGAAAGTAGTTGTATAGCTAAACATGGATGAAAACAGCATAAATATTGAAATGGCAACATAATTACTTCTTTTTGGCTACTCTGGCTATGTTGATGGTTGTTAATTGGTAAAAACAAACAGACCTAAGTCACTTTTGCCTCATATTCTGATGCAATCATTGTGGCAGTCTCTTTGCTGTCTTAATGGTTCAAGATATGCGTCTTAAATTCTGCCTGAATCATTTCCACTTCCTATAGTTCTAATTCCAGCAGCCAATCAAACCGGCTCTGATGGATTTATTCCACCACAATGTATGCTGAAGATATTTTAATCAGCTGCTAAAGTTTCATTCAATTCCAATGAAAAACCTTAAACTTTACTGGCTACATAAAATGAAAAATGGGGCACGAAGTGTTTGTGTGTGTATTTTGTATTTTTCAGTACTTGATTGAGTTTCTGAAGTGGTCTTCTGCAGGGTTTTTCACAGTGCAGCTGTTGAGCAACCACAGGTCTGCATCTGTTGGGTCATCTAAAGAAAGAGAGAAAGTCAGTTTATTTTTGTAGAACATAATCACAAGCATGACAGAAAAAGAAAACCTAGAACTAAACAATGAACACATAATCGCAAAACAAATTCAAGAAAGCATAGGGAATGCTAGGAAAACAAGAGTTAATTAGTTGGGTCAGCATGTCCTCAACAAGTCATTCCCTTATGATCACGTTGGTATCTGTCATTTTGTCACTTCTGCTCAAAGTTGTGAAAAAAAATCTCCTTCACGCTGAATAATCTTTTAAGATTGCTACAGTCTTTCAAAAGGTGTCTAATGAGTTTAAGGTATCATATGCTGGAAATTCACAGGTATCACACTCTCGCAGAATTAAAAAAATAAATAAAAAATCTGCATATTGTCATCTCAATCAATTTAGTTCAGTGTACACGTGTGTGTGCTGTCACTCATCCCTGGCATGCCTGCAGTTGATCCAGAATGCTGAAGTGAGGTTTCTGAGTGCCAGATGAACAGGAGAAAAGATTTCATTTGTACTGGCCTCCTTCTTAGAGCATAATATTAAGCAGAGTTGTTTTTAAGGTTTTATTGTTTATTTGTTTGCCCATAAAGTCTTTTAATAGTTTGGCACTTTG
Organism: Chaetodon trifasciatus; assembly: GCA_037975065.1. NCBI lineage: Eukaryota > Metazoa > Chordata > Actinopteri > Chaetodontiformes > Chaetodontidae > Chaetodon > Chaetodon trifasciatus. Next base: position 4,294,860 of record JBBMOE010000005.1, on the reverse strand, counting down.
CAATGCTTCAGATTGACTCAAACCAAATATTTTAATAGATTGGGTTTAATCTGTTTTTTTTTTTTTTAAACTTGGAAATGTTCAACACTGCAGCAATGCCAGCTGCTTTTTAAGTGTGCTTTCTAAATAAAACTGTATTTAATATGGAGACCCATCCAGCTCAAGCAGGAAAGGTCATTCTTTTACCTGAAAGGTGAACTAGCTTTTCTTGAGCTTTCAACTGCACCTCACCGACTGCCTATCCTTGGCCTGCTATGTCAACTAGGTTTTGAACAGTGAAAACCAGTCAACTCATTATTACTTGCCAAAGAAGCTTCTAGGGCGTCTCACACAATGGTCACAATTTGGCAAAAAATAAACTTCTAGCAAACACAGATGTTTGCAATACTCCAAAACAGGCCTATTTTGAGTTACATAAACTAAAACGGTTTAATAGACATGTATGCACGACACACACATGCACACAAACGCGCAGCGGTGTGCTGCTTCCCTGTGATGTTAAGCTCAGCTGCTGCTCAAGATGATGGTGGCAGGCTTTGCATGGCACTGCCAGGAGAGCTGTCACAGACAAAGACACACATACTCGGGGGGATATGGCACGGCGGTGGTGGGGAGCTAGAAGCTTGCTCCTTTACGCCACGTTGAACCAGATATTTCACTTAGAATCCACTTCGATGCTGCAGTCAAGCATACACACACCCCACTCACACTGTGTTTCCTGCATTAGTTAATTCGATCCACACCCAGAGTACTTTTCTGTAGCATACACAGCAGGTCCCAGGATGCAGAGAATCAGGAGATTACCAACTACACCACACCTTGCCTGAGGTAAACTCTCTTTCTCAACCCCTCACTATGAACAAAACACACACACACACACACACACACTTTTTCTGGATGAAGGACAAACTATAAAGGTACAACAGCACTCAAATTATTCCCAATGAGACACAAATAAAGCTAAAATTTAGCACTCTTCTGACTCTTCTGCCATTTTGCCAAAAAGTTTGAACTAAGTCTGATGAGGAAAATACAACAAACCTGTAAGAGAAAAAGCCCTTTCACAACTTTAAATGCACACTGTTCTGATGCTTTTCAAGAACATCGAAGGCAGTGAGGTTATGCATTGAATGTTTTAATTTAAGACTTTTCACCACCTGTAGGTGGTGTGGTTACAGAAACCACTGAATCTCATAAAATGTGAAAACACAGCAGTGCCTCGAGGTGTGTTTGCTGATTGTATCAGACAGCAAGTAAGACTTAATGAAGTCTCATAAAAACAGTAGTACCGCTGCACATCTTGTACAAGCACGAACATAATGTGAGTCACACCAGTAGGATGTGAGTCATGTGTTGGGTCTGGGTTTGTTTGTATGTTTGGGCATTTGTGTATTGTGGGGAATCATCATTTCTTTTTAGACGGGACTATAAATACAGTGCCCAAAACAATACTGAGTAATCATACAGCTACAATGAAAGGCAGTGATATGTATGAACATGTATCTGTGCACGGTGAGGAAATTAATACTCGAGAATTCATTAACACTGGTGAGAAATAGAGACAGACAGAGGGAGAAACTGAGAGTCCAGCTGGCAAAGGGTGCCCATTATGTCTACCTTTATTTGTCTAGGCAACTCACACACACACACACACACACACACACACACACACACACACANCACACACACACACACACACACACACACACACACACACACACACACACACACACACACGACAGACACAAACATCTGCAAAACAATCCTATCTACAGAGTCAGCACTACTTACCAGTACAGGGATAAAAACTACACAGGAAAAAGGAACTACAGCAAACAGTGAAACAAAAACATGCTGCATGGTTTTTTTTTAGTTTTAAAGCTTCTTCTTGCTCAAGAGTTTCTAAAATCAGATAAAATTTTAAATAAACTGGCTCATATATATTAAATTAGCGTAGAAACTGACGCATTGATTAATTGATCAATAATTTCAGAACACAACTATTGTGTTATAATAAGCAATAAGCTCATGGTCATATGACTTTCAAATCCTTGTTTTTCCATCACTGAAGCAAGGCAGCTACAGCCTTTGTCCAAAAGCTAAGGACTAATTTTCTGGTATTTGTAGCTTTAAACCTCTAAGGCCCTTTCAGTCCAGGAAGTGACAATGGCAGCAGCTGTTCTTGATCCAGCACAGGATCAGCACAGCAGATACATAGTGCAGCAAGTACAACAGTCCATCCCCACCCAGTGGCAAAAGATTAACACAGTCAAACTTCAGCAGCAGAAAAGGTGAAGATCTGTGACAGCTCACAGTGGTGGCAACCATATACCCCCCTCCTGTGCCGCTACTCATACCAGTGAACTGGGGGTCAAAGCCACAACCAGGCATTGAAATTAATCAAGGCAGCAGCTGTGTCTTGGTCAGAAGGGGCCTTCAGTGGTGTAATCTCATTACAAAACACCAGAACAATGTGCAAACGACAGAAGCCGCTGTCATAAACGTTAAATTATCACCTTGTTTTAGGTATGGGGATTACATCTTAAATCGTTTCTATGTAATCCCAACTCTGGTCGTTTTACTATAAGACAGGGACATCCCTGACTAGATGGTGGTGTTTTCAAAGTAGTTTAGGGTCATGTGTGCTGCAGTGCTACAGTTAGGACCGCTGGGCTACAGCTGCAGTGCAAGGCCTTCTCTAGATGATTGTGTTTGCTTAAAATGACTACAACTGATGGGGTGCACGCAGAGAGACAAATGTAACCCCACAAGGGAGCTGAGTGTGTTGTTTTAGCAACCTTAAGAGAAAGACAGTTCTGACAGGAGAGCAGCTACAGATGAAATATTAGTGTGAGGGTAAATGAATGTGTGCTAGCTGGTGACATTTCTCATGTTTACTCGTGCAGGGGCACCAAGTGGCCAGAAAGATGAGTGGAAAAAAGCAAAGCACTTGCAAAGGCTTGACAAATTGTAAAGTCACCCCGTAGCCAAAGTGAGGGCTCAAGACCTGCATTTGAGTCTTATGTTCAATAGTATTGTATATAATTATGCTGCATCGCTTCGCCTCCATGAATGTATACATGGCCACATTCTCATTAAATTGTGAAGACTACGAGTCTGTCAGGTGTCTAGAATGTAGAAAACTGTAAGAAACTCCACATTTGCAGCTCAACGTAAACCCATAAGGTCACTTTTTTTGATGAGATGAAGCCTCCGCTCTGACACGTCTGGATATTTGATATATTCAATCAGGTAAAGTAACTTTAGCTGTGCTGTTCAGACAGTGCAAGCAGTGTCTAGTGATGCAAGATGCACAACAGAAACTTCACGCTAAGGTGAACGAGAAGCTGACTGGAAAAGTACAGACTGACATTGATGCCCCCGCAATGACACAAGCAATCATACATCTCTACAGCTGCCACCACAGATTACTGCTTGGAGACACTTATTCCTCCATGAAAAGCAAGTTAAAGGAATAACACCACAGTCTATGGACTGCACTGACAATGGCTGTCGACAGCTGCTTCTGCTGAGCAAACTTTATCTAATTTGAAACTTAACAGAGAGGGAACATGTTAAGGTGCTACTTCATGGGGCCCAACATGGGTGTTTTTCTGTTCATCTTTGCATCAGTGTGGGAAAGAAGCCTTGGGTATGACTCAGCTTTTAAGTGCACATAAATTCCTACCACATAAAGAAATGCTACCACTGGGAAATCTCTGGAAAGTTAAATTTGCATAAGATTTTCATATGTATGGTGGAGCAGCCAATGACACGGGGTTGATTTGGTTATTTTTGCATATCATGGCCATCAGGCAATTATGTGAGAAGTTGTTAGTACAGAATGTGCACAAAAAACGGTTGACTAATCTGTTATCTGATGAAGAAAAGGCCCAGAGGGTAAGACAAGTATCCTGTGTGTGAGTGTAGGTATGTGTATCCCTGTGCGTGAGTGTGTGCAGCAAACTGAGTCTACGTTGGCTAGCTTTGAATGGTGTGTGAAGAGCAGAACATTCCTGCCTTTTTAATAAGTAAAACATGACACCATGTACATGTACACACAAAAAGCAAAGTATGTGAAATGTTAAAATAAAACCAAATTAAACACGGTACAGCAAAGTAATTGTTCATAATTGTTCTCTTTAACTGCCTGGATTTAATTCACTTACTACAGATCAATTAGAAAACAATACAGATGATGATTTTACCAGCTCCCCTCATGTGTGATTGACTGTATAATGACACAATTCCTACCTTGGCACTATTGTAAGACCCCCCAAACACAAACAAATTAATAAGACTCATTTTATTATTATTAGGTTATTTTAAGAGAAGCTGTAGTAGGTGTTGCCTTTCCCATATCCTGGTCTCTCTCGTATGATTTGGTTGAATTTAGGGTGAAAATCAAACACACACACACACACACACACGCACACACACACACACACACACACACACACACACACACACACACACACACACACACACACACACACACACACACACACACTAGTGTAATAATGACATCATTTCATTCAGTCTGCAGCCCACAGGTGAAAAGCCTGTTTTATATTTTATCCAATATCAGAAATATATTCCATTTGACCACAACAGCTGACCCCCAAATAAATTGTTTTGTGTGCCTGTGCATGTGTGTGTGTGTGCATAACTTTGTCCAATACGGATATATAAGGAATTTGACCACTCTCAGTTATTCCCACTGTCCACAAAAGGAAAATTGACATCCGCCTGTGTATATGTATGTGTGTGTGCGCGTGTATGTTTGGGTATGTGTGTGCGTGTATATACACAAGTATGTCTCAGTTTGTTTGTATGTGTATGGAGGTGTACCATGGTGCATTCTTCTAAAACACTCCCACCAACTGACCCAAATGACTAAATCTAATCCATTGATTTTATTCCTGTGTGTGCATGTGTGCGAGTGTGTGTGGGTTTGTGTGATTTTTACCATTAATTCAACAAAATCATACCACAGACACCGGGAAATTGGAAAGGCAAGACCTGGGGTTAGTGCGTGCATACACAAGGTCATATGTAACTTTTCAATCACACTACTCCCTATGGAGATGAGGAGAAAGGTTTTTGGGAGCAGGTGCATGCACCAAATAAGTATGGATGGAAAGATGGACAAAAAGAAAGAGTGAGAGTGAGGATCAGATGGCTGCTAGTGTGGCCAGTACACGAAAAGAACGAACACAGAAAGGATTAAAGGTAGGACAGACATATGGAAGAGGGTCATCCTGAGGGAGGAATATTAAGAGAAAAGTGAGTGTGAAGTGGAGGCAGGTGCTAGTCAATACCCAAATGGGATTCAAGGATGACCAACCATGTGAGCAAATATGAGTATCAGGAGAGACACAGCCAGAGAGACAAAACGAGATGTGAAATGAGGAAGGAAGAGAAAAAGAGAGTGGTGGAGATGAAAGCGGAAAAAACAGGCAGTGAATTGAGGGCAATAAAGAGAGTACAGGATAAAAATCAGCTGGAAAGAGAAGTGGGTGAGTGCCATCAGTAAGTACCCCCACTCTGATTTGGAACAAAACGTTTGTTTCATAAACATCATACAAACATTCTCTCCAGATCTAACAAGTCTTAGTACATATGCCAGTTTTGTGCGTGTTCATCTCTACAATTATACAAATACTGTGTTTCAGAAACACTACAAAATTATGTATTCTGCTGTATTTGCACATTTTGTCTGTTGTACGATTTACCCACAGGTGTGTGCAGGACCCCACGGAGGAACAGACGAGCCTCAGCTGCAGGGTCAGAAAGCAGAGAAATACACAAACAATAACAGGCAGAATGGGAATAAGGTAATTTCCCTGAACTCCCTTTTATCCACTGTATGCAGATGTTCCAATTCACAAATAAAAACTGGATATTTAACTCAGGAGCTTTACTGTAAATAAAGAAACAATTATTTTTTTCACATGTACATGATAAAGTCAGAATTTGCACATAAGTCAATGATTAAAGCTGATTGTCTATATGTATTAGTCCAGTATGTGTTAGACTGATGACCATAGTCCCCTGTGCCTCTGCTCAGAATAAGCTGGGGTGGATAGTGAAATAAAGTCATTTTGCTGCCAGCGTCAAACATCATCTGATGGGCAGTCCAGCAGTTTCATAGTTTGATATGAACAAGACCTTTAGCACAACGGTGAGACACACAACCAATGAGTCTCTCTGTAGTGGGACAAGGAAAGGTGGGGAGCAAAACTCACTGATGAGTACATTCAACCATATATTGTTATTTTAGGCTGCGTGTAACACAAAATTAGATCGTTATGATGTATCAATATCAAATCAACGGCCAGAAGCAGAGCTATAATAATCAACATTTTGTAGAGTAGTAAAGCAAGACACAGCCCATGAATGAATAACATAAAAAAGGAGACAGACTATTGTCTTTTTATACCAATAAAAGGCTGTTGTGGACATGTTTCGATAATTAAAATTCTGGCTTTCTGTTGGAAGGCTGGCAAAATGCTCAATAATATTGAGGGCAAAATTATCTAAATGCCAGAGGTGGATTCACAGTCAACCAAGGACAGAATGGCATTTTTCACTAAAAGTGAATGAAATAAGTTTCCAAAGATATAACCTGAAGACAGTTTGCTTCAAATAACAGTATTTTACTGAGTGTAAAAAGGTAACTCACAGACACTTTGGGAGGAACAGACGTGTGTAATTCAGAAAGTGTTGTAAAGCTCCTATCAGCATGCACATAACTGATACTTTTCCACAACATCTTAAAACCACCATCACTTTTACTCCCTCTTTCACCCAATGTGACTTCTATCTTCAATCTATTCTCTTCTCCTTTTCATTTTCTCCACATTATATTTCCCGTTCCCTCCTGTCTCTCTTAACCACTATCTATTACATCCACTAACTTTTATTCCTTTCCTCCAGCTGTCTTATGCCATTTGCAAAAACATAGTTGCCATCACTTTTTCCACACACATCAAACACTTGTTCCTATGTTCTTGCCCTCTTGTTACTGCAACATCTAACCCTTATATTAACCTCAGACTTTCTTCCTCTTCAATTGTCCCAGCTGATTAAAAAGATCATTTTCCAGAGTCTTTTATTTTTACATGCAGTGAAGCGCAAATATTGTTGAACATATTTTTGATGCTTAATGGTTTCTCTGTGGGCTTTTGCAGTGGAAGAACACAAGGAAGTCATGGTTTTCCTGGAAAAAAGAACTTTGGTAGACATGAAATGATCCTCTTGTGTGCTACATAAATTCTCAGGTGAAAGGGATAAATGGTGTTTCCTAAAGCAATCAACTCATCCCACAATTCATCTATATTATTTACAGAAAAGGACAGACAATAATTTACCAGAGACAGTAAATGTGTCTACTTGTAATGCGTTAAAAGGCATCAAAATGAAAGCGTGGATAATTAATAATTGTTTTACTGTCAGACCTATCCACAATAATTACTCACTGTGAAAGCTTAAAAATCAGTTATAATATGGACAATTACAGTATGTCATCTGCTTTGACTTCAGCACTGCAGTAAGGCATTATGTAAATTAACTATTCCATAAATTGCGGGTTAATTTACAAAGGCTTACAGTAGAACATTCCTTTCAGTAATTGGCACTGTGATCTAAATAATTAAAGACTTTTGTGTTGATATGATTGCAATCTAAAATGAAACAGCAATCTTGCTTTCTAGCACTATGGAGCTCCCATGGTGATTACTCTGCAAACAGATTTGTTTTCTCCCTGCCAGGAGAGTGCTTTGCATTTTTAGTTCTCACTGATTATAAAGCATCCTGCTTGGATTTTTCAGGCAGTTCAGGGAAGTTCACCGCAGTCAGATCTTGTATATTTATGTAGGAAAAAGAGCTCTGGAGACTTTCTGCTTTCCAAGCACCATAAACCTTTCATACAGACTCCTTTAATTCTCTCTCTAGATGACAGATATATATCATATATAACCCCACTTTCACTGCTATCACTGAGGCTACAGTATCATATTTTCCATTTCAGACAGACCTACTTAACAAGTTTCCAAACTTTCTCTGACACTCCCTTGCTAGCAGTACATACACTGTGTAAGATATATCTGTCCCTAGTGGAGACTCACAGGCAAGCTAAGCTCTAAAGGCATATTTGACTGTACAGAGAAACAAGGTATGACAGAATGGAAACAGTTGTTTCTGTCTTTGCTGTACACTGGTTCTTAATAAGATTTGGTCAAATTTCCCACACTGTTTGGCTCCACTCTGTAGGAGTCCATTCAGTCATTTCCCTAGACTACGTAAACCAAACCAAAGAATCTGAGCGATTGAGATGTGCAGACTTTCCACACCAGAAACACATCTATGCTGTCTTCAGCCCTGGTAGATGATATATGAGCGCAAAGACGGAGACGTCTGGGCATGTGTGTGTGTGTGTGTGTGTGTGGGTGTGTGTGTGTGAGAGAGAGAGAGAGAGAGAGAGAGAGAGAGAACAGGCAGACAGCAGCCCTAGGGGTCAATATGATGCTCCTGGTGCTTCACACACAGACCACACCATGACCCACTTTCCATCTCATCCCACACACACACCCCCCACACACTCCAATGTGCACAAATGCATGCACACACACACACACACACACACACACCACTCTCCCTTGTTATTTCTGTCTTCTGCCCTCCATCCATTCCACCCTCTATCTCAAACACATCATCTTTCCTCCTCTACCCCCCCCCAGCCCCCACACACATCTCTCATCTTACACACACACACACACACACACACACACACACACACACACACACACACACACACACACACACACACACACACACACACACACACAGGACATGCTGACCTTGGGATACAGTGCACTGGTGGTTTATAGGGGTAAGTATGCTAGGGCAAAGGGGTGGCTTTGGGGTGAATGGATACACTTGACTGAGCTAACAAGGCCTGTCTGGCCGCATTGGCTGATTGGCTGACCAGACAGCTGGATGCCAGGCTGACTGGCCGGGAGGACAGGTGGACTGGAAGGCAGGGTGGGGCAGTGACCCACTCAACAGACTTGTGCATCACAATCAAGTCATATACTAAGATCTGTAGTTTATCGGGAAAGTGAGATTTGCGATTTGTGATCCAACCAAATCCCTCGCTGCTACGTCACACTGAATTCTCCGTCTTCACTTCACTGACAGAAGTGAATGCAAACATCAGCAGCATCACAAACCAGACATGACATTTTTGTGGCAATCCACATTAAAGATGGGAATGTTTATAATTCTTTTATAATTCAGTCTCAATTCTTGGTGGTCACAATAACGAAATGTTAGGATTTGTGTCATGGCAGCAACTATTTATGTCTTTCCGTTAATATGTATCAATTGAATACAGTTCACTTTTTTCAAAAAAATAGGTACATAAGTAAATAGTATAAATAATATATACATAGGTATATACATAGGTACATAAGTAATATGGCCTAAAGGACTTGGTGAACTGGAACATACTGTAATTGGACTTGGCACTAAATCATTATCCTCACAGACAGTCATTACTTATCTCATATCTTTGAGTCAAATTGGTGGATAATGAAAATGGCTCAGCAAATAAAGAAACAGTTTCTCTGAGAGGGTTGTCTGTGCAACTTTTTAGAGTCGTTGAACTCTACAACAGAGTTAGCAGAATAAAAACAGAAATAAGAGAAACATCATTGTTTGTGATTGCATTAATCCAATTTGTGTCATTTTATCTTAATAGTTTAGCGGTCGGCCTCTGAATAACAAGTGAAGGCTGCGGCGCAGCAACAGACTGTGATCAGCTAAGCTAATTCAGGAGCACAAAAAGGCCAGCAGCAGCAGACAGAAGCAACAGGGGAAAAACAGCATCTGACTCAGTGAATTAAGGGTTTATTTTAACCAATCTAGAGTTGGTGACGGAGCAGTGAAAAAACTAACCAAGACAGTTTTAGTGGGTTTTACTTTGTTTCTGTTGACTTTGAATTAAGTGTGCTTTATGGCGGTGCTTCACAGCCTAACTGCTTACCAGTGGAGGTTTAACTAACACAGAAGATTTCACTAACAGCCAACCCAATAAAAGAGCTCACAATAGCTTACAACTGAAATTTTGCAAGTCTATTTGGTTTCTACGTTAGACTAGCAAACTCGCTGGCTGCACAAATCCTTCAGCTGAAACTACGGGGGGTTTGTGTATACACACACATATATTATTGATCTTTGTAGATGCATCAATACATGAAATGAAGCAATGACAGCTCTTAGGAATAAGTGTGCAATACGAGAAGTTATCAGGCCCAACAAAGTCTAAAAGTCATATTCCAAAAGCATGTGTGTGGGAGTGTGTTTGTGAGGAGTGACAAGTCTGATTGGGATGAGAGAGTCCCAGCTGACAACATGTCTGCCTAAAAGGTTTCCTCTCCTCTAGACGTGTGTGTGTGTGTGTGTGTGTGTGTGCGTGTGTGTGCGTGTGTGTGTGTGTTTGTGGAAATCTTTGTGTGTCCCATGCTTGTATGTATGTGGGTGTGCGTGTGTGTGTACGCCTGCGTCTTATGAGTTTTACCTCCAATCACATTTTACAAGTGAGCACTTGCACAGGCACGGAGTCACATGCTCACAAACACGCAGACACAGACACACAGACACACAGACACACACACACACACACGCACACACAAAGAGAGGGGCCTTGGGGTTTTGGCGGTTGGTCTATCCATCTAGCAGCGTGAGCAACCACTCAGCCGTGGATGATAATGCAATCAACTGTCATTAGAGGGACGCTGGCTGGCTACACACACGCGTGCGCGCGCACGCACGCATGCACACACGCACACACACAAATACAGCTACCCACAATACACTAACACCTGTCAGTCACAAGTGAAAAACTGCCCACAGTGCTAGAGGAAGTTATGATATCAGTACAATTCCACTGGCTACATGACAAGCTGCTCAAATTTAGACCATACAAGCTGAGAGGTACATGAACATAACATAACTGGAGTTGAAACACTTAGTCAATTTATCAATTAGTTAATCGACAGAAAAATTAGCGGCAACTCATTTCAGTCATTTTTTCAAGGGAAAACAGTAAACAGGTAGCTTCTCCAATCCTTAGTTGCAGCCCTAAAGATAATTCATGTAAATATCGAGTTTCAAAAAATAGAGAGGCAAAAAAAAAACAAACAAACAAAAAAGTACAACCACATCTTCCATTCTCATTGGCAGTTAACCTTCTGATGCAACTACACAGCAATACCAGTACAGAACTGGATGCCTCAGTGACCCAGGATTTCCGCAGGTTTGCTGTGACACCTCTCTGTCCTGCTGGTGCTCCTCCTGCTGTTCGTATTTTCTTTGAATGGTGATGTACAGGTAGAGCTGAGAGGGTTATCAAATCTGACATCGTTCACCTGGGTTGGCTGGGCAGAGGATATTTAAGATGAAATTTAGGATATTAGTTCAAGATTGCAGAGCTCCCAGCAACAGAAATTAACCAGCTCCAAGCTATTTAATTTATCCACTCTGATTTGTGATGAAGATGAAAGCTCTGGCTAAAGCAAAGATTAATTGAGGACTAAGGAATAAGTGGACAGTGACATGAAGACTAACAGTCAGAGGAGAGGGTGGATGATGAATCATCTGAGCTCTTGTCAACACTAACACAAAAAGTCGAAAAATGTTGTTTATATGCCAAATGAGATTCCTTGTGTACAAGCATTTTCACTGTATTTAAATACAGCTGAGCAACAATGCTATTCTAGTTTAGCTATTCTAATTTAAAATCTTTATAAAATGCATATTCTTGTTTCTAATGGATTTTTCACTCATGCAGTCATCAAACTAGATAAACAGAAATGTTTTATAGCACCTGAAGTGCAATACTGACATACAAAGTGAGCCAATGACACAAAGCAAAGGCCTCTTAACTTTGCAGTGTCTAAAAAAATTGTCAGCTCTGGACAGTCTTTTCAAAAAGCTTCGTTTTCAGGAGTGGAAAATGCCAGCTTAATACGGATATAAGGCCAAAATAGAGAGAAAAGGATGTATTTCAAATACATCCGCATTAGTGTGGACATTATCTAAGCTGTCATTTTTTACAGTCCCTTTCTTTTCCCTTGTCTCTCACACACATACACACACACTCAGCAAATACACCAGACTGCTGTCCTCTCAGACTCACTGGGGGCCTTGACAACAACTTTCCCATATATCAGCTTAGTTAAGTGGCAGAACTTCACAGCAATGGTTCTTGTAGTGTGTGCATAATCTACTGTCTCTTCTCACAGACAGACGTGTGTGTGAGTGTTGCTGTGTGTACTAAGAAGCGAGGAGGGTGTGCCAAGATAGGCACAGCAGGGGCCCACTATAGCCCTCACGCCAACAGTTTGACAACATCTTAGAAACATCTACTCACTTGGGATTTTCCTGTCCTTAACAACGCTGAGTCCATTACTGTTGGAGAGGGAGAGTCAGCCTGACAGACAGAGGCAGAGAGAGGGACAGAAAGGAGATGGATGGAGGACGGGATGGATGAGAGGGCGGGAAGGAATCAAGAGAAACAAACTGAGAAAGACGATAAAAGGAGGTAAGGATTTGGAGTCTGAAGGACGGAAAGGGAGCACAGGATCATGGGAGAAAATGGTAAAAAAAAATGCAGAGAAATAGACAGAAAGAGACCAAAATAACGAGGGTGAGCAAAAGAGAGACCTAGCATTAGACGAATAAGCGGGGGGATCTCAGTGAAAAATAGCAGGCGAGCTCAGCTGAAAGTGGAGCAGGAATGATGAATGCTGTGAGGCAAGCCAACTGCTAATTTAGATGGCAGGAGTTTGCTTCTACAGGGCAAGAGGCTGGAGTCAATCTGTCTCTCTTACATCTGTTCATAGAGACACTGTGGGTGCACCTGGTTCCAAAAAGGGCCCTTCGCTTAGACTAAAAATAGTGGAAACAACTACTGAACTGGCAATAGAAACAGCCAATTACATATCTGCCTTTTTGCCATTGGACCAGTGTTTATAATCTACAAGAAGTGGTCAATATTATTGTAAAAACTAGAGAGTGACAGTTCTGTAATTAAAGGTGGTGCAACATGTGGAAGATGTGCATGTGGACTGATGACATAAACATACTGTGATCTTTTAAGCTCCAAAGTAATCACTGCTGAAGAAGAGGGCTTGCAGGGCACATACGGGTTGCATATGAAAAAATGTAGAGGAGGAAAGTAATGATAAACATCAAGCAATGGATTCCCTGTGATTTTAAATGTGCATTAAGAGTGATTTATTGAGTTTCATACAAGCAGGGGATGGAAACCAGGCCTGAATAGATTTTTGCCATTACATGTCTCACCTTGCATAGATAGGATGATTTGAAGCCTCAGGTTCATGCAGTAATTGGGGCCAATCACTAGTCTGCAGCTCAGACAGAAAACCATTATGATCATCAGTGCAGGCATGAAAAGATATTTCACACAGCGAGAGAGGGATTATTAGAGTCAAGGGCACAAAAGTCAGTGTGTCTGGGAGAAAGAAGGGCCTGGAAGGTTACTGACTGACAGAGTGAAATACCAATGATTTCACTTTTACCACACACCTTAGAGTGAAACATGGCAGACTCTTACACTTTCTAGATGGAGGCCAGTGTAATTGACTTCTCATTATCAACATGACTTGGCTGTCCACGTATGAAGTTAGCATTTAGTCTGGTTGGGGATTGAGCAAATTTGAAAATACCAAACTAAAAGTGATACCATCACAGTAACAGACCCACTAAAAGTTTACCACTCAGTTTAGCTCTTCAGCTCTAAAAGAAGAGCTTTCAGCCTGATCCAGGCTTGTGTGGCAGGAGGTAAGCAGAGGAAGCTGTCTACAACAAATGAAGAGTCACACACCTCAGAAACTGCAATTGAGGAAAACATGGCCTCAGAAAGAATAACTTCAGAGAAAACTATTAAATGTACCCCTCAGTTTTGCAATTCAAATCATGTCAACCTTGTGGACACCTTCAGACTGGCAACACTCTTTAATGCATTTTTTTTTAAGTAAGATAAACTAGCAGGAAGAGATGTACAAAGTATGACATAAAAGACAGATAATCTAAGGAAAAGAAGTGTGAGTGTGTGAGAGTGTGCGTGTGTGTGCACATGCACAATTATCCCCATAAATAAGATTAACATCATAGTCGTTAAGAGCATCAAGTCTCTTCACTCATCAAAGGATAAATACCACAAACATGTTCATTGTACACACACATCGGGTGGACACAACACCATAAACAACAGTGCAACATGAACAATGTGATCCAAAGCAACAGCTCTGGGATAAATCTAGAAGGTGCTGATTAAGTTCTTGGTCTTGTTCTTTGAGGTTTGTACTTTACAGATTACAAATTTCATGTCAAAAACGGGGAAAAAATGAGAAATGATCAATATTTTTTAAAGTACTGATTCCATGTCTAATTCTCTCAGTGCTTGGGACATTTAACTCTCACATTTAAACTGCAATACTAAAATTATTTGTCTTTATTCAAACAAAATCATTCAAATATCAAAATGAAAGTGTCATTTTGTAAACCTCTTTCACATTGCAAGTGTGTGTGAGTGTGTGTGTGCATGTTTGAGAGAGCCTATCTTTTTGTGCATCAAAGCCAACTGTCAAAATCATGCACACCATGGTAACCACAGTCAGTTCCCCATTTCACAACACTAACAGACTAGGCAAATATTGACGCTCTATTTCTCTGACATTACAAATGTGATTGTATTTGCTGTTTGCCCTAGGAGATGGCGGTTTATATTCAATGAGGTGTGTGTACCTCTCTGTGTGGGTTCGTGTGTGTGTGTGTGTGTGTGTGTGTGTGTGTGTGTGTGTGTGTGTGTGTGTGTGTGTGTATGTGTTGAATTTTAAGTTAAAAAATAGGCCATGGGAAGAACATGCGTCAATTTGCTGTGTACACAAAAGAATGTGTTAGCAGAGTGTGAGTGATCCACAAATGTGCGTGCGTGTGGGTGTGTGTGTTTTCATTTCACTTCTCCCGCCTGTCACCTGGAAGAGAGACAAAGAAAGAGAGACAGAAAGGTAAAGAAAAAGAAGGAGCCACCTGTATGTAAAAGCTCACCTGCCCTGGGAAAAAATTAAACAAATGAATGTGAACTGTGGCAGATGAAGCTTTAAACGTAATAAGGGTGGAGGACAAAACCAAAGCAGCACTACTGGTTGCTGTTTTCTGGCAACGCAGCTCACTGAAATAGCCTGAACGAAGATTTTCAAGTTTTTATATATATATATATATACACACACACACACACACACACACACACACACACTAGAATGCACACAAAAAATACTATTCTGTCTGCTAATTTATCACACACACACACACACACACACACACACACACACACACACACACACACACACACACACACCACCTGACCCTTAGGTAAAATAATGTGTGTATGTAAAGGAATGAATACAAATACTTATGAGGATGAAGACAGTTGCTCTCAATGTCATAAGCTGACACCCGTCTGGGCTCCTGGAGATGTTTCAAGGCTCTCTACTTATATTTTAGAGCAGTTAGGCTCATGTATTCACAGTAATTGTCCATGTTTAATGCTTGCCATCAGGCACAATGGCAGCAATCTAAGATAAGTATTTAAAAAAACTACAGACTGTACTTCAAATCAAGCCAAAAAATTCTTACCACGATAATCTCTATATGGGATCACAATAAAAATCTGTCAGTAATGATGATCAACTTTGGAAATGCTTTGTCTATGGATAGATCTGATAGCCTCATCACGCAGGAGAAATAAAGGCACAACAGCCAGTGAGTCTGCTGCCTCTGCTCTCTGTGTCGCTGCCTGTCTGCCCTCAGGTGGGGCTGAGTTCCTTCACACAGTGGACAGCAGCACAACTTCAAAGCAGAGCCCGCAGACGAGGGAATGAAAAAGATATATTTTACTGGAGAAATGACGACAAAGTTCATTGCTCATTATCAATAAGTGCAACAAAAGACAGTAAGACAGTACCGTGAATTTATCAAACACCTTTTGAACAAGCAGGACATAAACTTGCAGAAATGTGACATCTTCAGCCATTCTGCCTGCAGCAACTTGCTGCCCCCTCTTAAATCACACCCAGTTTGTTTTGAGCAGCCACATGGAGCTCATTACGCTAAAGTGCTGAAAGTGAACTGGATGTATCCTCTAAATCTGAGGAAATTGTTGACAAAAACAAAGTCAATTACATGGAAGTGGTTCGGACATCTTAAAAGCGACAAAGAGCAGATCGAGAAGGCAAAATAGGCAGAAGAGACAATGACTGAGATAATATATCTATAACAATGATCTTAAAGTCAGTCCAAGATGTGCATTTAATCACCCTCTCTGCATGTTTTTTTTTTCTCTCTCTGCATGTTTTACCTTATGCAGCTGCAGCCTTTAATCCGTTAATCCAACGACATTCAATTCAGACTTGCACTGTGTTACCAGCTCCGACCTAGTAAAACTGCCATCGTGACTTTTACATAAATGTGACCACGGTGCTTATTCAGAGAACTGACATATTAAATTGCCGTCAGATTAGCATAAAGGGGTGCATGTCTGAAAGGTGCTTAAGCTTCTCTAAAATCCCCCTCACTGTGGCGCCCTGTTCATTATCAGTTTGAGCAGTTTGTTTATTGACTTAAGGAAAGAAAAAACAGCGGAGAGCACATTTGCACATGGACATTTGTGCTTGTCTTTTCCAGGGCTGGCTGAGGTAAAGATTTTCAAACTGGTTTGATGTTAAAGGAAAGACCAGACAGTATCACAAGGTGTTGCACATGACATAACCTCTCCCAAGTGGAACATAATGAGAAGCCATGAATGAGAGCGTAGCAGCACCACAATCAGGACAACTAAGTGACACATCGTGTTTTCATGTCTCACAGCAACCATTCAAGTTAACTTTTTAACAAATTAAGACAACCTCATGCAACTTGAGATAATATTAAAATATTATCTCTGAAAAATACACCTCAGTTAATATTTTATTCCACTGGACACCGTTTGAGATCAGAGCGGCCACACAGGCCCTGTCAGGAACACAACTTTGGATCAGTCAATCGACTCAATCCAAAGCATCAAGGGACTGCCAGTGGAGGGCTACAAACCATGCTAACAACAACACTAACCATTAAAATGGATAAACAATAAATAAATAATCACAGAAGAAATGCAGCTTTGGTTTTATCATTATAGATTACAAAGCTTCTGAAAGGTATAAGATCACACCGGAGCTCTCATTGGAACGGCACAACAGTATCCTTGTGGGCAAAAAAAAAAAGTCTCTAGCATGCAGCTTTCCAGGGATATTATGTCATATACGACATACTTTGGTGTCGTATACAACATTGTCCACCTGAGGAGGTTTATCACGCTGTCATATTCCTTATTACTAATGCAACACAGGTTGGATTTAGCACCGGTGGCACAGGTTGCTGATGTGGGCTACTTTCTAATTTGCCAATGACAAATGCAAGTTCAGTCTGTTCACATAAAATCAAACCAATTTAAACTTGAAATCCAGACTGGACTGGCAAACCCGGAAACCGACCCAACCCTACCATGGTTAATTAAAGTTAAAATGGACGTCTTTGAGGAGTTCAACAGTGAACAGTTGTTTTCCCCAAAATAAAGAATCTACAAAACAAAAAGAGCCTTTTGACCAACACTGTTGGGAGAGGAAGGGATGATGCAAGGCGGGAAATCTAGCCAAATGCTCAGCCTCAAGATATGTGACCACAGACACACACACACACACACACACACACACACACACACACACACACACACACACACACACAAATTGTATTATCACCATGCTAAAACAGTTTGCATTAAGAGCAAGTTGCCTCAGCTTGCTATTGCAGCTAATAACCCCTTTGCATATTTACGCTCCACATGTAAAGCGTCCTAATTCGATTAATAGTAATAATTAGACCTTCCACTGCTTTTTTATTTCTGGGTGGAATTGAAACAATTTAGGTCATCTGGCCCCTAATTCCCAGATCCAAGCTGTGGGACATGCAAATCAGATGCAAATGCCACAGAAAAGTGAAAACTAGTTATGGGCCCGGGTAATAAATACTGAATTTAGCCTCTTGGCATTCCAAAAACAGCCAGTTGGGGTTCATATGCAAATGGTATGCAAATAGCCCAGACGCAGAGAGCTTTTATTTTTCTGTTACAGAGAACATAGCAGGGTTTCCAGGTGGCTTGGTAGGCAGAGGCACATAACATGTCCTTAAGATGTTGTGGGTTTGAAGCCAACTCATGTGGCCATCCCCAGACTCTCGTACCTTTATTTTTACTCTCCAGCTATCACATACAGAGAGTGTAGATGAGAGGAAAGGAAGACGGAAGATGTTCAAGACATTAGACGAGAGGAGACAAGGCGAATGGAAGGCATGGCATGTAATTTCAAAAGTAAACCCCCGCCACTGCCACTGCTGGCTGCTGATTAGAGGATCAGAGTGGAGATGAAGGCAGAGAGAGAAAGACAAAGGCTGTAACACTAAGAGATGCCATTTGAATGTTGGAAGGAGGCAAGTCAAACAAAACGAGACAAAGGTTGGACATGAGTGTGCAAAGAGAAAGAAGAAAGGAGCTGTCAACTTTGAGACAGACACAAGTAAAATCCAGGAAAGTTGGAAACCCATCAGAAAGATTCACCATGAGAGACACAGAGAGAGACGGCCAGGGACAGAGAGAGACACAAGAGACAGAGAGATACATACAGGAGAGCGTCTTTGAAAGTGTGAAGAGAAAATATAAAGACCACAGATATTTGGATGGGGGAAGCTAGATAAACACACACACACACACACACACACACACATACATACATTCAGACACAGAGTATGCTGAGCTGTTCATAAAATAAAATAGGGGGTAAAGCTAGATGTAACAAATTAATCTGGAGGAAACACATTGTGCGCGCACAGCACATGATAAGCTTAGTGGACCACCTTGTTCAATTGGCAAAGTCTCCTTAAATTACATGCATCACTGACACACACACACACATGCACATGCACACGCACACGCACACACGCGCACACACACACACACACACACACACACACACACACACACACACACACAGGTTCCTCTCCACCTGCCGTTCCACCATATTAGAAATAATCACTATAATGCTCTTAATTGAAACCCAGTGTTGCCCTGAACACATCACCTGATCTCTCCACCTGTAATGCCACCACATTCAAATGAACACCGCAAAGCTTTTAATCACAGCCTCCACCCTCCAACACATACACACACTCACACGCACACAAGCTTGTTGCTGATGTGCTTAGCACTGAGTAGTGAAAGGAATGTGGATGTTGGCAGGTAGACTGGTGATTAGAGAGGCTGTTCTGCTGAAAATATGTAGACCTAAACATTTTACACACACACACACACACACACACACACACACACACACACTAGTACAAATTGCGAGCCTAGCTAGTTCAGT
Organism: Chaetodon trifasciatus; assembly: GCA_037975065.1. NCBI lineage: Eukaryota > Metazoa > Chordata > Actinopteri > Chaetodontiformes > Chaetodontidae > Chaetodon > Chaetodon trifasciatus. The sequence continues at coordinate 4,275,316 of JBBMOE010000005.1, read as the reverse complement.
ATCTTGCCAAAAGACACTTTGACATGTAGAATGTACAAGACAGGGATCAAACCACCAGCCTTTTGAGTACTGGAGGACCACTCTACCTCCTGAGCCGCAGTGAAACATCTATTAACAACAGATGGAGAGATAGGGACATTGCACACAAGGGTACCAAATGTCAAAAAAATGTACAGGGGTCTTATGATTGTAATAACGTAAGAATCAAGCAAAAAAATCTCAGATTCTGCACATAAACATAAGCAGACCCAACCTAAAGACCAATTTAAAGGCTAAAACGCCTAAGCTAACTAAAAGTACAAAGAATTTTAACAACAGCTTATTGGTTATTTCTCTGATTTTATCAGTTACACAAAATTAATGTGATCATACTCTCTCATTTTTCTTTCCCATCATTCTCCCATGAGTCTAGCATTTCCACCCCACTTCTAAATTGCTGAGTCTCATTAAAAATGCATATTCTCAATCTCGCTGCCATCTTTGTATTTGAACAAGAAAATTGCAGTATTTATTAAAATCAGATTTATGAGAAATTACAACGGTCATCTCAATCGATAATCCTGTGCAACTGTTTTGTGTTTTAATAACACAAAGCTGCCTACAGCATTTGTGTGCGTGTGTGTGAGTCTGTTTGTGCACGCGCACATGCTTGTTTGCATGTGTGCCTCCACGCATCCGTACATGAATACATTAGCTAGGTGGGGCGGACATGAAGCCAGATCCCAGAGACTTTGCCTCCTAATTAATAAATCATTACAAAACAGAACAATTTAAAGTGTTTTCCACGGTAAATAATTGATGTCTTTGTTCATAGTCAGTGCTAATAATGGGTCTGCTTTTCTCTGGGAAAAAAAATGGACAAAAAAGCAGGAAAATCTGCAGCGCAAATATAAATAACAGGCCTAAAAAAGTACCAAGGACAATGCTAGAGAGCTAGGGGTTGCACAGACACACACATAAACACACACGCACTCCCTCTCCCTCCTACAACTTCCACTGAAAACAAATGGCATCAGAATTATCTGATGTCCTGTCTCTGTCTTTTTATATGCTAATCCAGCTCCTACACACAACTGAGTCCCTTTAATCAGATATCAGGTCACAGAAGCTAAATCAAGCTGAGACAATCATGCTGCTCGTATATTACAATACGTTGAGACAGGCAGACAGCAACGTATCAATGCACTTAACGCTGTGAGACTCAGTGGGAGTTAACATAGCAAGGCTGATGTTGCTTTCGCAGCCATCAGAGCTCTGATCGTGATGTTTCTGTCTGTACGCAATGTTACATCTGGCAGAAATATTAAGTACAGTGAGCTAAATGAACATAAACAGACTTAAATAATGCTCATATGCTTTAAAAGTTCAAAGTAAGGTTACATATGTGTGGGGCTGATAACTCACTAATCATGTGCAACTCATTGAGCTCGGGACCAAAATGACCTATTTTCAAAGCCAGCCATTCAGTCCCTTCCTTTTCACTTTCCAGTGTATACAGTCCAAGTAAAGTTCAAATAAATATTAACATCATTTCATTTATAAACTCAGGATACTGAAGCTTGACTGATCTGTGACCAATAAAACAGTACTATATGCTTGTCATAACAGCCCAGGTCAACCATTGATCAACTATCAACCAGAGTCTGATGATGACAAAAGTGAGACACCGCAACTGTAAAATATATGTTACACACAAATAAAGGCTGACGAACCACACACACACACACACACACACACACACACACACACACACACACACACACACACACACAGAGGAGTAGCAGGGGACTTCTGAGGACAGATTTATTGAGTTCATCCTTGGAAACCACACATGGATACACACACACTCCCACCCCCCACCCCGCCATGCACGCGCTCACGCACACAGTAATCATCAGATCAGATCAGATCAGATATCAAAAGGCAGTGTCTGTCTGGAAGATTAGAAGAGCCATCTGTCTGCCATGCGGAAAGCCTCGGATTATCAATAAACTTCACACACTTCTGTACGTGCATGTATCTGTGCGCTGGTGTGTTTGATCCAGCCACAGAGTGTGGAATGCAAATGAGAGACGCAGAAACAGAAGCACAGAATAAATAACAATATAAATATCCACTTTTCCTTTCAGTTGACCTTAATATGGGCTGAAACCCACCCAGCCTAGTGCCATTCCTGACTTGGTCTGAATACTGCATCAAAAATACATCCCGATACATTTTAGGGACCAAGCTCTTCCAAAAGCATTGATTTTCCATCACAAGCAGACACACACAGACAGCAAGGAAATGACTTGTGGCCACACATAATGTGTAATCAATACACAGCTATCGATCTCATTCCTGGCTAAACATTACCTGTATTTACTCTGTTAACTTTCGCCTGTATAGATCTATACTGCTAATATAACTACAGGACAAGAGAGAAGAGCACGGCTGAATAAGAGCCTCAGAGTAAGGAAGCACAGTGAGAACACACGAGTGAATTAGAAGTGGTGGCCTCGATGGAAAGTGGATAAAAGTTTCTGCGCGCGCGCACGCACACGCACGCACGCACGCACGCGCGCGCGCACACACACACACACACACACACACACACACACACACACACACACACACACACACACACACACACACACACACACACACACACACACACTCCTTCAAGCTCAATTATAACTTGTCTACACCCTGCCTTGCAGAGTGGACAGCAGACAAGCTATTAGGCCTATAACCTGTGGATGACCACACACACAGACACACACATACACAAACGCACTTAAATTCATTCACAATTTCTCTCTTGGTCAAGCAAGGTCCTGCCGATGCTTCCAGTCAAGTCATCTTTTCTGCTTGGTGATCAAGGTTACTTTGTCCGATGATGATTCAAATTAAACCCACCGCTCAAATCATCTGCGGCTTTTAAATCCACTTTATCTAATATCTGTGCTCTCACATGGAAATCTAGCACATAGCTGATTCATTTATATGTATGAAGGAGAGATCAGACAGAGACACATGTAGAATTAATTTATCACAAAGGACAGAAGTGCACACATAACTAGGCACACTTACACACACACTCCCTCATGTTAAAATACTTGTGAGGACCTCTGAATTCCTTAACCTACTAAAGCATCCCCTTATTCCTTTGTTTGGCATTCTGACTGGTCCTAACAAACCTCATGAAGTCATACAGCACACAACACTCACACTTCTCTCTTCAATGACAGGCAGCCAGTGCTTTCATTTCAGCAGGTAGCCTCATGTGGAGATCCACACTGGATACAGGTCACCCCTGCTTTCCATTTCAGCGAGTGGTCAGTGAATAATGGCACTGATGGCTGAACATTGGACATTCAGACAGAAAGCAGGGGTTATCATCCAAAACAGCACCAAAAGGGCCAAAGGGAAGCGAGGGAGAGAGAAAAAAGCTCAAAGGGGGCCTTGAGAAGTCATTTACTACATGCCCTTGAATGCCTAGCTCTCAATTTCTTTGCTTTTTATTCATATGTCACCCACACACTTTCTCCACCCACACCAACAGTCTAGCATGCCACTTTAATTACTAATGTCTTTCAAGCTTTCATTTCCTCTTCATGAGAGAAATTACATTTGTTTTCCTCCTTGGGTCCAGATGACAGGGAAAACAAAGAGGAGAGGACAAATTGGAAGTGAGAGAGACTAAAAACTCTCTTTCAGCTTGTAAAATAACAGACAAGCTAATTATTCAAAAACAGAGCAAGTGACAATGAGTTGTCAAATGTCAAAGAACATAGATCCTCTTGCTTTGGTCTTTTTAGCTCTACTGTTGAGGAGTCTGATACAATATTGCACTGTTTGTCCCCCAAGAGAGGACAGTTGAGCGAGTCTCCGACATAACTCCACTGAACAAATTAAGTAACTGTATAAAAACACTGACATTTTGAAATGAGGATAGTTTGTATGGTCAGACTACTGTCAATTTGTCCTATACTAACCCTAATTAACACATTGTAAGCTCTGTCTTATATTTGTCAGGGCAACTCTCAATGCAAACTCATAGCACTCGGTTGAAGAAGGCAAATGTTATATGACAGTGAACTGAGGCTCCACCATAATATCACATGTCTAAGTAAAACAAGTGGATAGATGTTCATTTTTTGTCTCGTCAACAAAAGAAAAAAAATCCAATGAAAAGACCAAAACCAACCACACATTAGTCTGTCTTTAATAGTATCTGACCTCCCCAGTCTGTCTTTGTAATCTGGCCCAAAGCCCATTTGTTCCTACTGAAGATGCAAATCTTTACAGGCCCAACACAATTACTCCGGCTGATTAGATCTTGAGTCAGGCTGAAGTTAGGTATTGCTATGCCTGTTTTGTATATGGCCTCAAAAATTCTGCGAGGAGGTCTAATCAAGGAACATGAGTGAAAACGCCTGTGGAGGTGTGTTATGCATGTGTAGGGGCTTTAAAAACACGGCATGAGCATACAATAGTTGGAAAATGCTTGATTATTTCCTCAAAACAATTGGCCACTGTAGTCTTTAGCAAATAGTCCTCAAGCAGGAGTAAATAGCTCAGGGAAATATGTTGGGGACACGTTTCTGCCAATGTTGATCATCATTTCAGCCAGTGGAACGATGTGGCTCATTCAAGAGTGGAGCTCTACAGCACACAAGAATAAGCTATGTCAAGCTTTAGCTACACAGATTTGAATTTTTAGTCAGAGTAATTCATTATTGTTAATAAAACTATTTTTGTGAAACATTCAACTTCTGAATATGCTCATGGGCCACACCCAATTTTACTAACAACAAGTATCTTTTAGGCATCACAGTTGCCCAAGAAAAAACGTGCAAGAAAACACGATTTGCATTCCTATTAACAGACATGAGCTGGCAAGACGGGGGGAACGGAGGGTGGGTTACATTCACACAACTGAGAGCTGCCCAGCATATCCACAGGCATGTGGTGTTGCCCACTGAGCAGCTCAAGTTGAGACACTGGGGGTTAAATGCCTTGTTAAATAGCACCTGATACAACTTGTTGAAGGGGAGGGAAAGCACGACTCCTTCAATCTCCTACACCGTGCAGATGTTTTGGTCTGAGATTTGAACTGTCAACCTGGAGGCCATTAGAATTTTTTGCCATTAGCCCCCCCCCTCCAGAAAGCATCTTCTCCCTGCTTTGATTTAAGGCTCAAGACTTTGGATGTGAGCAAAACCTGGCCTAACCCCTTTCCAGACATCCTCTTTGTTTCCTAGCCCCTATCTTCCTCAATCCCCTCCACCCCCAAGCCGTTCCCTTGGCTCTTGCCCAATCCCATTACTCACATCCCCTCCATGATATTCCCATTATATCCCTTCAGGGTATTCCCAATCCCTGTGGAATGAGGCCAGTGTTCCTGGGATAACAGGGGGCTGACTGGCTTGCTGGCTTCTGTTGGGAATAGGGAATACGCTCCCTTCCTCTAGAGGGAAGCAGCTTCTATTCAGCTTCCCTCTTCATTTATCTCTAGTTTTCTTCATCAGAGAAATGGAAGTGCGAGTGAACAAATGAATGGACAGAGGCAAACCTGGAACAGTGATTCTTGCTTCCATTATTCTTCCTCTCCTACCTTTCCTGCTTCTTTCTGGGTTGAGAAACAAGGGTGAGATATCACCACCCTTTGGGGAATCAATTTGTTCTGTTTTTTGTTATTTCTCAGAGGAACAAGCAAGGGTCTCTCTTTCAGTCGACTGAAATTCTCTATCCTTGCTCCTAAACCTCACGTATGGATGAGCTGCGAGCAATAAGGGAGATCTTTTTATCCTTGGAGAAGAGTGCCAGGGAAGAATAATCCTTGTTTCCCTCCTGCAGTTCCTGGCAATCATTAGTGGGTAATTGATGTGTTGTTGTTTTAACTATTTAGTTATTTACCAATGACTCAATTAGTAATGAAGCTATGAGTCTAAATCCCACAAAGGATGACATCAATAAACTGATTTGACTGATTTTGTGGTTTTTGAGTCCCACGACAATTTCTTGCTGAAATGTTTGTTCTCATCAGGTCAGTTTGCGATGCTGTCAAAATTCATTTCCTCAGAGTAATCAATGGGTTAGATTGAGAAGTGATCCCTCCTTTCCTCGAGCTACCCCGTTTTCTTCCCCTCTAACCATAGCTCCCTCAAGGGAATCTTAAGGCAGGAATGGTTGGGGTCCCTACTCCCATGGCCTAAACGGTTACTGGGTGCTGCCGACACGTGGGTCACCTTGTAGGATCACCAAAACACACACATACACACACACACGCACCAGCACACCATGCACACACACAGGCACATGGCTTGGGATCACTCTAATCTCCTGGCCTCTAAATGGTTACACTTGACTGCCTGGACTCATGGGTCTATTTGTAGGACTTAAGACAATTTCAAAGCCATGGAAACTGTGTGTGCGCGCTGCTTTACAGAGATGGGAGAGGGCTATCCCATTACCATTTTAACATTATTGCTCTGTTAAAGTTACACAGGCATAAATACGAAAATGGTTTATCTTGTCTGAGCACACACTGATGTGTGTGTGCTCAGGAAAACAACTACAGACCGATTGTGATGAAGTATAATAAGATAGCAAAAATAAAGCCACAAAGTATTTTTGTGTGATTTCAAAATCCCCATACAAAGACCAACACCTGTTTTGCTAAATGACAACTTCAATATCCAAATTTATTTAACACCTCTGTCACCATACAAATAACTGACATATGCATTGAATTCACATATCCATATTAACAGCTTGTCGACCCATCAGATGTTTGCTCTGAACTTGAGAGTATCATATTTAATGTATTCAATTCATTCAAGTGCAGATGCAGCAATGAAAATGTCTTTATTTCTAAAAAGTAGAATATACTTCTGTTCTATTTCCACTTTAGTTGTGCACAATAAATATCATTTGATTGATATCCATCTCCATTGCTGCCAGCTTCTATTTTCCCATTCACTTAACCTCCTTTTTCAATGCACTGACTTTCTCTCTCCTTACATCTCTCCTGTCGCCATGTCTTTCTCCTCTCTGTAATTCCTCCATTTATCCATCTCTCCATTTCCCGTTTCTGCAGATTTGCCAGAGTCTAGTTCGTGTTCCCTGGCAGCATACTGCCCTCCCTGTTCGCCTCCCTTTTTCCAACCATCGCTTTGGCTGATTTTGGCTTCATGTGCATCTCTCTCTGTCGGCTGTAGCCTTCATCCCAGCACCCTCCTCCCATTCCTGCTGACGCTTTCCTCATCTTTCCTTATATTGCTTTCCCCTTCACTCTTTTCACCCCTTTCCCTCTCTCAATCAGCAAAGTAGGACTGACGCACGCTGTTGCGAGACAGCAGAAAGACAGAGTGAGCATATAGTCTTTCTCACACGCATACGCACACTCGGTGATTCGTCTAATCTTGCAGAATGACAGCTGTCAAAAACTGAACTGTCTCTCAAACATTTCCCCTGTAAAATATCAATTCCCACCACATCTGCAACTGTGTGTGAGACGAAGAAATGTGTGTGCGAGCTGGCTGTGTGTGCTAACGTGTGTATATGGGAGAGGTGGAGTCAGAGAGAACATTGTAAGTTTTCATTGGCTATAACATTGCGGCGTGTAATGTTGCGTAGCACGCAGTCAGCCAATCTGAAGATCCTCACACACTCCGTTTTATGAATGAGACGGCATGTATGCGAGGTACACACACGCTCAGAGTGAGAATACTCTACAGTGATGTAATACAATCACACAGAGCAGCAGAAGCACTCGTAACACAAATGCAGTATGAGATGAATCAGAACAGTATGACAATGTTGCATCTTAAATTTCTAAATAATAGGAAATATTCTGGGAAATGTGTAGCAGCGGAAAAAAATGAAATCCATTGCCTACAAATGACACATACCATAAGGTATGTAACACTTTACAGTCAATGCTAATACATCTATATTAAATGTGCAAACACACTGGATATTTTTCTTCCTGCTGTGAAACATGCCTGCAGCATTCAGTGCTTCATTTCAAACAGAAACAAAATGCAATTAGCGATAAAGGCATATTATGATACCTGCTAATTAATATAGCTTTCTTTCAAAGGTGATTATTAGTGTGTGTGTCTATATATATGACCATTACTATCATTTAATTTTTTATCACCCATAATAATTTCAAAGCATTTCAAACGGCACAGTAAAATCAAATTTTATGTTACACCTCTAGCCTTTTCTGTCCACAGTAACACCTGTATTACCTACTGATCGATAAAGTCCTCGTATCATTTTATCAGAACAGCTCACACCCTCTCTCTGAAACTCATATCCTCCAACCGTCTGTGTCCAAACCAGGAACTGAGAATGGCTGATTTGGCTGACATTGTGTACCAGGGAGTAATTTTGCCTAACCGGTATGTAAAATCATAACTGAAGTGCTGTGTGTGCGGCTGGCTGGCAGAGAGGAGATTGGGAGGGGAGGAGAGCAGCCAAAAACAATCAAAATATCCTGGTGTGACTTTCCATGAAGGGTGTGTGTGTGTGTGTGTGTGTGTGTGTGTGTGTGTGTGTGTGTGTGTCAGTCTGCGCGTGCCCATGTGTGAGCATACACGCCTTTCTATGAAGTCACTATTCGGCACATTGCTCTGCTGCTCAAATGTGGTTCATTTGTGTGAGTGCAGCATCATCATGGGTCAACAGTGCCCTCTTTGGTAGTACAGAAGAACAACAACTCACAGGGAGCCAGGCTGAACAAATAAAGGCAGCATAACAAATGTGGAGACAATGAAAGCAGAGAGGTGAAGTGACACAGGTTGCCACAGCATGTTTCAGTAGTTGTGAAGTAAAACAGACCAAAACACAAGCCTTAAGGAGAAAGGGGAGACGTTTTCTCTTTAGACTGTTCAAAGTGATGAAATATTGTATATTTTATAACTGAATAAATTAACAGGCTGATTATTTATCACCTCAACTTGCCAGCACCATGAGCTTAAACATTTGAAACATTTGATGTGAAAAAAATACTCTTTCACGTGTGTGTGTGTGTGTGTGTGCGCGCGTGTGTGCGTGCGCTGAAGATGCTCTCTCTAGCTGAAGAATGAGGTGCAGTCTCCCTCAACCAAACACCAACATTTTTACAAGCACTTCATATTAAACCGCAGGCTCTAGTTATGTAAAAGTCTACATGATGCTGTACAGTAACACATTATATTGATGTTGATATTGAGGTGAATAACAGTGTTAACGAATAGTTGGCTTCATTTTATTACCATTAATGATCATATCATGTGTAGCCTTGAAGGACTGAAAGTTAACACTTTTAAAACTATGAATGAGAATATAGAGTGTGTTTTTCAGAAGGATGACCTCATCCTGATATTGCAGAGTGTATTTCTTCTTTCATCACAAACCTCTTTCCATGAGCCAAGGCTGCCACCTAGAGGCCAAGACAAGAACTGCTACTACGTCTCACACCAGGTGATGTCATAGTTTAAGAAAGAAAGTGTTGGAGAGGGGGATGAAAGAGGGACAGGGGAGTGCAGGGGGTGTGAAAGAGAGAAAACAGGCAGGAAAGATAAGAGGGTGGGAGAGAAGGTGATGTCATGTTTTCGGAGCAGTGGAAGCTGTCTTTGTCCACACTCTTTCATTAAACTCTGCAGATCGACACTGCGGATCAGAGCGACAGACACGATGCGGAGGTACCAGTCTGACATTCACATGATGTCACCATTTTCCACAGTTGTTCTGAAGAAGGACATACAAATGATAATGTTCAACCTACTCCAAGTCCTCATATTCAATCTGGCCAAAGACTAGACACTACGACCTTGAGGAGACCAATTCAGTCCTTGTTATTCCAGACTATTCCACTCCTTCCAATGCGCTCCCGACAATTTCATGCCATTCAAGACTGCATTGCATTCCATACTATGCCATTCAAAACAATCACAGCCTGTCCTGACTGTAACCTCCCCTGATTCTGGCCATGACAGGCAATTTCTCCTTCCAACAATCCGACAATCCCACAATGAAAAATACTCCCACACCCAATGACGGGTGTGTGTGTGTGTGTGTGTGTGTGTGTGTGTGTGTGTGTGTGTGTGTGTGTGTGTGTGTGTGGGTGAGTGGGGAGTCGAAAGAAAAACAAAAAAAGTAATGCAAGAGGAATGAGACTGACGAGGAGACAGGGAAGCAAACAAATGAAAAGACAGAAACCAAAGTAATCCTTTAGTTTAGCAGAGAGATACTGACCTTTAAATTACTTTGTTGAGAGGGGAGTGAGAGAGAAAAAGAGCCAACAAGGGAGAGTATTCTGAAGCTTCATCAGTGAAGAATCAAGTCATCTCTGCGCTACACAGAAGGGTAAACAACCATATTAATTGAAGTGCTAAATAACACAGGACTGCTCTTTTACTCTGTTATCTGTAGGACACACACACAGACACAAAACATACACACCAAGCCATCACTTTAACCTACATCAGCAGTGGATGTGATGTTCTGTGTTATTCTCACAATCTGAACACAATCAAGATAGAAACACACACAGATAGACACATATTGATGGTTAAGAGACTGTAGCACCTCATCAGAACAGTGTCAGTCAAAGAGGAAAGTAAACCTACACAAACCCCTACAAGGTCCCAAAGTCCAGCAAATCATACAACACCATCACAGCCACTTGCAATTGCATGTAGTCATGCAAATTATATGCAAAGATAACCTGAGAGCCATTAAAACAACTGAACTAGTACAGCTGTGACCCATTTTCTTTCACCCTTGTAAATATTTACAACACCTGTTATTCTGTTTTAGTGTCTTTCTCACAGACATACACACACCAAATGATGTGCATAATCTCAAATAATAACAGCTGTCAACATGCCCAAACAGAATAGAAAATATTAAACAGAAAAACACATGAAATACAAAGAATTCATTGCTAATTTAATACTGCATAATTGTCTGTATTGTAAGATATTGGTGAGCACAGATATTCATAAAACTACTGTGAGTAATTCTTCTACAGCACTGAAGTCAAATGAAATTAAACAGCTGTAATATTTGCTGAGTACTGCATGGTTCTACTTTAAGGAGACGAGAAGACCAAAAACAACCGAATCCAGAGTTTAGACAAATTCAATATCCATAAAATTAAGTTTAACCTCATTAACTTGAAGTGTATTACATACACCATCCTGAAATTAGTCTGTATCTGCCGAGGACCTTAAGACATCAAAGACACTATGTACTGTCATCAGACTCTGAGAGAGACACATTTTTCTCATACAGAGCTCAAAGCGGTAAAAGCAAACTCTCTTACTACAAATAGGTTTTCATCACACTCACTTCCTGAAAGACAATTGCCACCGTTCCACTAAATTACAGAGTCGAAACAGCTCTGTGGTAAGATAATTAGCACACTAAATATCAAGCCTTAGTGGATTCTTTAACACGGGAAACAGTACCATGTCAAGGGGGGTGAGAGACAACAAAATGGAGAGACAGTGTGAGAGAGAGACAGGCTATAACTGAAACAAGCTCAAGGGACCCAGAAAACTGTTAAAAACAAAGAGAGGTGGAAAAGATAAAGAGATCAAGGGTTTATGCTACCAGTGAGGAAGGGAGACTGTTGGCCTGCGTTCATGAGTAAATCATGTCTTTTGTGTGTGTGTGTGTGTGTGTGTGTGTGTGTGTGTGTGTGTGTGTGTGTGTGAGTGAGTGAATGAGTACATCTGCATTTTTGAAGTGTGTGATTAATGTCTCTCTGAGGCTGTGGAGACCCCATGGAGAGAGAAACGCCTGAGGGGTTAATATTAACTTTCTCTCTCTCTCTCTCTCTCTCTGTCTCTCTCTCCTACACACAGACACACTCACACACACAAATGCACATACGCACACAAAGCGTTACAGCAGAACGAAACACCCATTTACATGTATCTACTATATAACAAATCACATGTAACCACACACACACTTTCACAAAAACTGCTTACACTAGATTCAATAATGTGACAATCAATGTTTATATGGAGGCTTTAAAACAACCACCGGTAGAAAAAAAAAAAAAAAAAAAAAAAAAAATCAAGAACAAAGGTTCTTGAAAATATTCTGCCATCACAAACATATCATGTTTTCATGTCCCAGTATGTGAAAAAACAGCTCAACAACACTTGCTGCCTTACTGAAAGACTTTGTTCTTGATTTAAAGTGGAAACGAACAACTTTTCAACCACCCCTATAGCATTTCCAAGTGGTATTATTGCTGGCGCCACTATCAGACAAAAGGATTGCTTTCTGTTTTCTTGAGAGCCCAGCAACTACCAACAACAAAGGAAACGCCACATTTGTTTCCAAATTCCCGTGAAGAAGCAATCAGCATCACTTTAGAAATACGAGAGAAGAGAAAAGCATGTTCGCTGAAGAGGTAAAGTGAAATTGTCATAAGTTTATATGGAGTAATGACACAGTTTGAGTATCACTTCACACAAACAAGTGACTTCAGCAGGGGTTGGAGTCGGGGTGGAAGGGGGAGTAGAAGAAAACATTAGGAGAAAAAGCCTGATTCAATTCATTTAATCTGTAACTGAGACATGAAAGCAAATAGTGACCTTGGCAGCAGGACTGGATCGCTAGTCAGTCTAAATTTCATCGTGAAAGTGAGGCTTATAGGGAACCTGTCTAAATGCAGATGGTGTCATTATTCTATAGCCGTTAGATTGTGCAATCAGCTTTCACTTCATAATAAGTCAAAGCAAAAGAACTGGGTTTTACAGAGTGGATAAAACAAAGAGTTACCGAGTGGATTTTTCAGCAAACACATTAGCACGCTGCATCCTAAATCTGAAAGCAGGAAAACCAAAATGTAAACTGTATACCATTGGCTCACAATTTGACCAGTGATATCACAGATTTCCTAATTTTACCTACTATTTTGACTAAAACAACATGTAAGCACTGATTTAAGTCATATTCTACTCAAAGTGTTTAGTTAAAAAAATAAGAGGCAGATCAATTTGACGCATTAACCAGCTTTGTTTACATGTAATGCTGGTCCTCAGTGGACTTCAGCCTAAATTGAGCCTCACTTGCAGACTTTCTGCTCAAGCAAGGACAAATTCTACCTGGTTCCTAAGGATTGGCAGACTTCAAACATGACGTCCATACTCTCACGAACTTCAAACATGATGTCCAAACCCTCCCATGAACCTTCTCTGGCCAAATACATTGACTTGGTTGAATTTGATGAGGACAGTACAAAGCCTGGGAAGCTAAATTCAGGTTTAACAAAGTCTTTCACTGGATGAATACACAAGGTACAGCTAACCTACAAAGCAAGAGTGCCACCTTGTGTTTAATAATAATAACAACGATGACAATGGCATCAGTTCCATGGTTAACTAAGGTAGAATAATTACACAATTTTACCATTTCACCAGTTCTTTTACTTTTACGTTTATTTACTTGTCTTTAATCAGTCTGAAACCCCTCCATCCTTCTATCGTAGTGTTATTCTCTTAGAGTCTATTTGTAGTCTTATTTTATTAGTATCGTTCTTTGTATCGTGTTATGCGTTGACATCCAGTCACAACTGAACAATCTCTTACCAGTGATCTTGTATCCGCTGGCAGCTAGCTGTCCGGCCATGTACTCTCCATCTGAGTTGTTATGACTGCAGCCCCACGTTTTCATCCAGATTTTTTGGGTGCCAGGGATCAAACTAAACACAATAATAACATTGAAATATGAGGAAATATGAGGAATATGTGGAAATGATAAAACAATCAAATCTATATCTTAAACTTTTTTTTTTTTATATAAATTTTCCTTTAAAATGTCAATCCAAAGGTCAACTGATAAGGACTTTTCGACTTTAACCTCTGTTTACTGCCTAACTTAAGTGTGACAGATTTCAAGAAGGACAGATTTTCCTTCATATATCAAAAAGTGAAAATAAGTTAAGAGAAAGGTGTATTAAGCTTGTGTCCTACACAGTGTAATTTAGCAGTTTTCCAATAAAAAGTGAGAGAAACACAAAAAGTCCCCTGTTTTTGTCCTGTTTTCACCAGTGCATCATTATTCATGACATATGCGGTCCAGTGGCAAACTCAACTAACAATGCTGACAATCAATCATTTCTTCATGAGATATTTGTGTCACCAAAGAAGTTAAATATAAACGAGGAGCAGTAAAGTGCTGTTTTCCTCAGCAGATACATGTAGCCTTGATGATACAAGATGACAGTCACCATAACTGTCCAATGAATGAGACACCTGTCGGTCCACATGGCTTCATATCTACATAACTTGGTTCATTTGTATTAAGTCTGTGTGAACACAAAACAGACCAGAACTGAAAGGCAACAGGATGTCAGATCTTTCTTGAGTCTGGATTAAATGAGCTGGTGTGAAAGCAAAGTGAAGTTACATCAAGCTTCATGTACAACAAGCTGCACATGGCACAATCATAAAAAAGCAATGTTCTGCACTGTTTACTTTCATGCTTCTTTGACTAAACCTGCATAACCATCACAGATTTTTCTGTTTAAGATCGTTTCACATTTTATTCAGTATTATCAACACATCATGAACATGTATCACAACCCATTTGATTCACTGAAAAGCTTGAAATTAAGACAGACTGGTTGCAAAATTACTAAGTCTACTTAGTGACTTGCTAGGCATTTAGAATTAACTTCCCCATCATCAGCCTAAAACATGTTGTATACAAAAGCAATATCACAATAAACTCACATCCTCAACTTCTGCATCACTGCATCAAAGATCTGACATACCTGTCAGCTTGGAGCTCCTCGTCGCTCGGCTCTTTTTTCTTCCTGGACCTCGGTATGATACTCTTTCTCGCAGACTGTCTCTCATGAGGTGTGGGGTCACTAGCAGACACCATGTCCTCAATGTCTTCAATCAGAGAGTCACAGGCAGACGGCATGATGGTCTGAAAATCAGGCAAAGTCTTGGTCAGCACAGCATTAATCTAAAGACTTTCTTTCCCAGATCACATTTTTTTGCCACCCATACTAAATGCCGATCGTGCATGAGCCATATCAGCTGATACACAGCTGATACCCATCATATTTTGTTTTGCTATAGCAGCTGGTATAGCAGTATTACAGGTCACTTTAACTGCTCTGTAGTGCACTGGAATCTCCGAGTGGCAGCATAACCTCGGCTCTTAATGCTGGGTGACTGTACAGTGCTAAGTCAGGAACCACAAAAAGTCAAAGTTTTTGGTTTCTCATTCTGTCAGCATGTTTTTACATGGTCCATTCAATAAACAGAGAGGTACAGCAGTATTTCCTCTTCCAATGCACGCATGTGGGGCAGGCAGGAGGACGCTGCTTGGTGAAGGAGTGAGTTTAGTTGTAGTGAGGTATTAGCCAAAGTGAGTACCTGCAGAGTACCTAGAAACTTAATTTTAAAAGGTTGTGGAAAAAAATGTCCAAAGTACACTTTTGTCTGTCTAACAGTCCAATACTCAAAGATTTACTTGCTGTAAGAAAATCAACGAATTTTGGACAGGTATTAATAGACTATGGTTGAATACCAGAGATTATTTGGAATCTTAACTTTCAATATTTTTAATAAAAATAGAATCACTATACCTGCATGTCTTAAGTTCTTCACACCTGTGATTAAACCCAAGATGCAGTGAACATGACATCTCCATGCTGATTAGCGCAGACCACCTGTGTCTACTGAGACACCTGAGTTAATTAGGCCGTCCCATATACAGAGAAAGTCGTCTAACCAACAGATATTTTGTCGTTGAGATCAACTACAGAAACTTTTAACACATCTTTTCAACTATGCCTCCCAGTATACTTATCCACATTCGTCCCTTGATTTAGTTGTTGCGATTGACAATAACGTACATTAACAGCTACACTATGATAGGTAACACCTGCGTAACTGCGTACCTTAAGTGTTTCTTAGGTACACACCGACGACACTTACGTTAAAGTTGACTGTTGCAGGAACCTTCTTAGCCGGTGTAATATTTTTATCTTTGAGGATAACGCAACCGCATACGCACGCTAGACGTTAAACAATGACTTTGACTGATACAAACGAGATGCCCCTGTGAAAATGTTTTATCTGACAGATACCTTGTAACCTGTAGTTGCATTTTGTTTGGTAGCATGGAAAAGACAGCTATTAGCTTGGCTAGCCTCATTAGCTAGCTCCTAACTTACCCACGTGCCCATTATTTTGGACAGGCGGACACCTTAAGATACCGTGTAAGTCCCTTACCTGAATCGCAATGTGGTTATTAGTTCAGATAAATACGAATTCCGAGCAAAAAACGTTTTAAAAACGGACAAAATTATTCTTTAAACCATCAAAACAGTTGCCACAACTCTCAAGCCGCCATATTTGAGCGTCGTTACGGTAAGCAAAGAGGGACAAATGAGACACGTGTATTCACGCATTAGGGACCGGGTTAATAATGCATGTTTTTTTAAAACCAAATAATTTGAGGCATACAGCTAAGATCAACCATAATTAGTTAATTCAAATATAATTATTTTTTGGTTTAAATTGTGCCTTTAAAGTCGCTGCTCTTATTCTCAACAGAACAGACAACCTGTGTGTTCTCTGCCTGATTCTTCCACGTGCTTACTTTCATGACATCATCCCTAAAGGCATCATACACAGAACATATTCCATATTCATATTGCCTTTATTCAAATTTTCAATTACAAACACCCAGTACAAAAACAAAACCATTAGCCCCTGCCCCCCCCCAAAAAAAAAAAAAAAAAAACAAATACAACTCAAATTCCTCATTTAATAGATGTTAAAGAAACGTATATAACTGAACACACATCAAGTCATCACATTAGTTTACCTTAAACATTCAACAGCACACCAATACTTTCACTCATGCGTTCAAATTGCAAAAACAAAAGTAATGTGATATTACAGCTCTTTTTTTCTGTAATTAGTGGAAACAGGCAGCAATATTATAATTTTACAGTCAATTCTTTCCTATCAAATAGTTAACTTTTCACATAACCTTTACAGAATATTTACGGATCAGCATCTTGTATTTGGTAACAGCTTAAGAATAACCATAGGAAAATAGCAGGAAAAACAGTGCTCTTTCAATCTTGCCTATAGTTAACACCACATTTAGCCTAATGATAACTGTCTGTAAGGTCTAATCACACATCAGAATCACACATTAGAAATGAAGGTCTTGTAATTTTGAGAGTGACCCACAATACATTTTCTGACTGACTGGCAATGAAACTAGCTTTTGCGGTGCATTAAAATCTTCCACACTCCATTAGAAACCCGTGGAAACATGCAATCTTTCCAAAAAAAAAAAAAATATATCATGTTTCCATCATGTAAAAGTGAATAAAATATTGTGACCAAATTGTGGTCGCTTCAGATAGATGGAGGAAATAATTACCAATGTAAATGGTCTTAGAAAATAGCACAACTATGGTTAGTGAACCAAATGGGGAAAAATGCCTAACTTGACTTTTCCATAAATGCATATAAAATACACGGATATAAATATGACTACAGGTAATTTGTGATCTATGAATCGGGGCACTTCTGTGTATTTAAGTCAAATTCTGTTCACTTATGATAGCAGTGCTAATTAAGCTAAATTATATTGCCTACGAAAATGCATTTTTGAATGGGTGAAGTTTACATTAACAATTGGGTTTTGCTTGTGCAAAGTCAAAATGCTGTTTCAACCGGCCTCAATACTCTCCATCAAAGTGAAAAAAAGAGAAAGTTAATAGAAAAGTGGGACAGACTCCCTCACAATATTCCAAAAATAAAACGGACACACAGTGTCACAGAAGCGATGCCCCCACTCCCCTCACACTTCAGCGGAGGACACAAGTCACTGATCCTGGTTCAGTGATGTATATTGACATAGTAATGTCTCCTAATCACCAGCAAAGGGCAGATAGGCTACCTGTGAATGAACAGGATGCACGCAGTATTAGATGTGTACTTGTTTTTGGGTCTAACGGATGTTCTGTATTTCACAAAAAAGATAATTTATGGAAAACACAAAAAACAAAACCAAGATATTGCAATTATTTGTCAGCTTCTGTGTCCATTGAATGTGCACCCCATCATTCAAATTCAAGAAGAGACTGGTTTAAGAGCAAAGGCATACTCGTCATGAGGAGGTGGAGAGGGGAGTCTCACACTCACCAAAAAAGAAAAGGGTGATGTAATTTCTAACATCACATCGCAATAATATAAGGGTCATTTTTTGGACAAAAGGGAATTTTAAAGACTCAAACACACTATGGCATTTACCTCTATGTCTTATTACTATTGTCCAACATTAAATGGGAGGTAGCCTACAGTACCTTGTGCACTGAAAATTTAGAAAACTGTACATCAATTTACACATGGCAGGCTTACTCTTTAGCAAGCTTGATCTTTGACATAACTCACACATGCTGCACACACAGTTACTCAAGCGCACATCAATCAGGTCAGGGGAAGAGTTAACACTACCAGCAGCGATATTACCCACGGCCGCAGGTTCCTCTAGTTTACAAGCCAGGGTTGCACACACAAAGTGTTTGTGTTTTGTTTTTATCATGGATGTCATCAATAAGAACAGCAATGGTGTTCCAAGAGAAAGGAAGAAAAAAAAAGTCACATTCTCACAGCTCCTATAGCTGGCTTTTGTTGATTGACCACTGCAGACTCAGAGGCCCTGAACAACCCAGGACAGTACAGCCAAACTAAGTATGAAACGTGGCATGGTTGCACTGAAATTGCTCCAATTATGAAGCAGGTCTATTTATCTTTTTTGTTCTTGTTCTCACTTTTTAATATCCTGCAGGAAGTAAAGCCCTTCGTTACATGCTGAAGCCTAAATTAGTGGCTATCTGGCCCCTTGTTTGGGTGACTGTGATATCATTAGTTATTCTACAGCATTAAAATCCATTAAAATTCAACACTTATTAAACCTAAAAAGACATACGCGCCTGTCCTGTCTCCTACACTGCTTTCAGCACACACCGAGTAGGCAGTGTGTGACGGTAAGTGGCTCAAAGTCAAATTTCTCTGATTAGCTCTCAAACCACAGAATAATTTCACAGCACACAGTCTAAGTGAGGAGGCATTAGGAGAAGTTTGGGTATGGCAGCTTCTGCTGATGAAGATAGAGGGGACAGGCAAAAAGCAAGTCAGTAGAAGTTTGCATCCTGCATTCACAAAGTATCAATAGGAGTATAAATTACAATATCTGTTGATCTTCAAGTCTGAACATAAGGTGTGCTAACGGGCTGGATTTCTACAGGTACATCTGGTGGTTTTTGCTAAAGCCCACATTGCCCCGGCATGATGGCTTTTGTGCTGTTAGCACACATGTCATGTAAGGTTAAACATCACAATATGCGTTGACATGTTGACAGTTTTGTATTCACTGACCTGTAAATTTCTACTGAGTGTACAAACTATGAAGATGTCCAATTAATCAGTAGACTGAACAGTAGTGAAGCGGTGACAAAGGTCCCTTATTCTACCAATTAAATCCATTTTAAAAATGGAGGATATAGAACGAGAGAAATAAATTCTGTGCCACAAGGCATTTTGTAAATATTTCGTACACTTGTGGAGGCTACACTTCATCTTCTTATAGAGCATTTAGAGTACACAGTCCCATTATTTTCATTGCCATTTCAGTTTCCTTTCAAGAGCACTCCAAAACAGTATATGGACTTCCATGCAGCTCTTAATTAATCTAAATAGAGCTTAAATGTACAAAAATACTCATACTAATGATTATAAGCCCAAATAGCACAACTGGTATCCTGACAAGTGCCTGAGCAGGCACAGCCTGCCTGTCCTAACCATGAAATAACTGTAGTTGTGAATGCTGTACACCAAATGGCCTTGTTATCGTTTTATCTTCATTTAATTTTTAAAATCTTCTACACTTGAACACACAAAATGCCTACTTAACAGTCAGCAGTATGAGTCTTGAATCACAGATCATTGGTGTAATAGAATGCAATCATTGAGAATCCCCTCAGCCCCCACAGCACTTGGCATTAACACAGCTTAAACTCAAGGACATGTCAAAGGATGGGTTACCTGAATGAATTTGGGCACCTGACAAGAAAATGCATCACTGGGAATAAACAGATCACTTTGTCCTTTCCTTGCCAAGACACAGATCTACAGGGCCAACAGATCCTCATATTCACAGGATCCTTCAAGATTTCAACAGTAAAAACCATTTCCTGCCCCCCTACTCTTGAGTATTGTACTGATAGCTTTGGGTGATCATATCTGTGCACCTCGGGTGCATTTACTCTTGGATTTTATTCTAAAGCCAACCTAATCACCCATGTGTGTTAATGGCAAGTGGTGTGAGCATGTTTTCTTCTGAGCTGTTCTGTCTTTGTTGGTCTCTCTGTACAGTGACGTGAAGCATGTGTCACACAGAGAGATGGGTATCCTTCCCCTCCCCATTTACACTGAAACAAACAGACGGCAAAGGCTTTCAGGTGTCCCCGAGCGCCCAGCTACACTGGAGGCCTTACATAGCCTGAGACAAAGAGTAATGGATACGTCTTCACACTGACCTGTTGCGTCTTTGTGTGATATCATGCAAGACCATTTATCTCTCACACCACGCAAGTACATGGCATTTAGTCCCATTGGGACTGCCCTCAATGTTTCATTTCCAACTATTTAGAATTGACTTCCACTAACTACACAGTCAGTCACAGGCATCAAAACCCACACTGATTCTCCATCTCTCTCCCATGCAATTATCTGAATTTCTTTTACCTAATGCTAGCTGCACAGGAGATCATCTAGGCCAAGAGAGGGCATTTTGTCAAAGTCACAGGCGTCAAACAAATCGCTAATTCCCTGGTCATCTCCCAAACCTAAAAGGTAGTCATCCTGGTCCAGAAGAGGAGGCCCGAGGTTTAAAAAAGGCCCCAGGGCTGAAGGGATCTGGTCTTCTGTCTGCTGGAGAAGACTGGTGTAAGGGGACGATATGGGGGAGAGAGTAGTGACGGAGACAGCTGAGGAAGAGGCAGATGGAGCCAAGGAGGAGCTGGGAGAAGCTGCCGTGCAGCTGGGATCTGTGAAAGAAACCAGAGTCCAAAAGTTATTATATCTACATGGCCAAGGTAACCAGAACAGACTTTGTATGCCAAAAGTGGATCTATGCTGACCAGCGTTATGGTGCTTGTTGTTCTAGAGACCAATGTGGTTACAAACAAATGCAAATCAGGAAGACTGTGTTTGTGATTCACTTATACTAGCCTTTCCAGCCTGAAGAACTGTCCAAATACCCATCAATCACAGCTTCAAGCTTAATGTCAACGTGCAAACTACAAGCGCGTTTGTGTTGTATGAGTAAAAGGACTCAGTTACATATAAATGTGAGCCATGACTAATTTGTTTCTTCACCTTCAAAGAGAAAGTCAATAAAGCCTCTTTACAATAAAAAACACTGCTGCACACCGATGTCCATCTGACACAAACCTTGAAGGACTTTAAGGAAAGGCGAGTTCCCATTGATGTCCATTGTGCCATTTTTCACAGGACTCCTGGGGTCGTTCTCTTCATCTTGGCACAGCAGGACTTCTATAGGACCCTTAGTGCTGGTCAGATGGATGGACAGACTCTGGAGAAAGGAAAAACTCAGATTGAAAAAAAAAAAAACGAGTCTCCTTTCCACGTGCCCTGAACTTGTGAATGTGCCACCAACATATTATACATATATACACCAAAGATGGCGGAGTCTGTAGTGTACATGTAATGATGTATCCAATAAACTGGTCAGCCAATTGAGGCAATAACTTTAGCTGCTTTCGGATGAGGATTATTATTCCAGATTGTCCCAGACCCACATCTTGATTATTCATACTAATATCTCTGTGCATGATCAGAGGTGAGTTTCCCCAAATGTCCAAAGGTTTCTTTAAGGGACATACAAGTCACTCTTCGAGCAACAAATGAGCAAGAAGCAGACGTTTGATGAGGAGAGTAACGACAGATCCAACTTGTGCACGTACCTCATCGGGGTCTGGTACTTCTAGTTTGGTGTCTGTGGGCGCTTTGACAACAATTACGGTCTGGTCTCTGAGGTTTCCCAGCTGTTTGATGTCTTGGTATGTGACATATGCATACGTGGAGACAAAAGGGTTAAAGAAAAACACTACACAGTCAGTACACAACACTGAAAACACACAGGCCTGAATCACTGAGCACGCATGCAGACGATCCTACACCACCATCAATTTTATGCTAGCTAAAAATCTTTTAAACTTTTGAATGACGTGCCAGCTAACAACAAAAGGATATTTCTGGTTGCTTGGCAACTCGCTCATGTGTCTCATATCCAGGCTGCATCTCTGGATGAGTTGTTCGAGCCTCTGCTCTTCTTCTCCCAGTGCAGAAACTTCCGCTGTCAGTCTCTGTCTCTGGCTCAGTGCCCCCTCGACCTCCAACAGGCTACAGCCCCTGTGAGTGAGAGAGGAGTGAACAGAGTGAACTGAGACAGATCTACCAGTGGCTCCAGCTCTTCGCTCGTCCCTGTATCGCAGTCTCTTCCTCGTGTTTCAAATATTTGGTTGCAAAAAAAAAGTGATCAGTTTTCTTTGAACTGCCATGTTTGGTGGAGTTCGTATACCACAGATTTATGTGAGCAGACATTGCAGAGGATAATGTGATCCAGAAATTGTGGGATTGTACTTGAAAACTGTATTTTCAACAGTCAAAAATGTTCCTTGGTTTCCATTGTAACCTAAAAATATACTTGCAAGGCACAAGCGGACCATCTTACAATAAGAGCAATATAATGCATGACTATCAAATGCTTTATCACGGTCATTTTATACAAGATTAGCACAATAATTCATACAGATATTTCCAAGTTAAGCAGCTGATATTGGTTGAATGTATTTTATCAAAATCCTGAAACACAAGTGAAGCCTTGAACATCTTGTTCAAGGCTCACGCACAGGAGCTCTAGACCTATTCCTGAAGTATATGTGCTCTTAGTGACTACTGAACAAACGAGGGTAGAATTAAAATGTACAAAGTCGAGTGGAGCAAAGTCTGGTATCCTCATACTTTGATGTAGCAGCAGCTTGCATGCAGCCACCTGCCTTCCTGTGCTCTCCAGGCTAAGGAACACAATCTGTTGATATGGCGAAAGCATTCATAACACTTTTGCCATGCCAGCCAAAGATAAACCCACTCGGATTTTCTGAGACTTTAAAAAGCTTTGACTGCAAAACATTTTCATCACTTCTCACAAATACAACTGCTCAGTTCATGTTTTTGCGACTTAAACTAATCTAATGTTTCATTATTTATAGAGCGATTTGATCAATCTGTGATTATTTTTCGACTGTGTCTGGGGATCCAGCTCGTAGAAATAAAAAGTACAAAGTTGTGCAAGAGAGGAAGAGAAAGAGGCTGTGCTGGACACAAATAGACCTGGCCACGATTACGATTATGGGAGCTATGGAAGGAAAGGGCGGAGATACGGCACGAAATACAAAAGACAATAAAAGATGGACAAGGCACAAAAATGGAGGAACCATGATGGGATGAATTACACAAGCAGTGTCAATTCTAGTGAGTTTACAGATGAGACAAAACACAGAATAAGACTGAGAAAGAATAACACTTACATCCACTGAATGTTGTTCTTTGATTTCTTCTTGATGAGGTGAATGCCTTCTAGTACATTGGTGATGTCATACAGCCGCCTTTTCTGGACCTGAATACAGAGGACACAGGTCTCATCAGTTATCCATTTAGAGGTTGATTCAACAAGAAATTACCAACCAGAGCAACAGTATCCAAAACCTTTTCAATGCTTGGAACTAAGGGTGTTAGTTTCAGTTCATTTTGCCCAACGCCCATGAGCCAGAAACTAATGGGTTCACGTTTAAGAAAAAAACTGGAACAGTGTTTTTGCTGTTATCGTGGATGCAGGTCAACATGCAGCCATTCAGGGCCTTTGCCTCCACCACACCAGACAGCTTCTCCGCCAAGTTTATGTGTTGGCTGGAGGGAGAGGCTCTGAGTGAGGAGCACACTGGACTGATGAAGTGACCGCTAGCTGTGATGTGGCTGCCGTTAGCGAGAGCTGTCCAGCAGTCTGTGGTCAAAGCTCACTTGTCTGCCCTGGCTAGTTTGACTTTTTTACTCACAGTAGCTCCCAAAGGCATAACGTACTCAGCCTAAAGGTACTGAACCAGCTCTTTGAAATCCCCACCCTCTATCACACTAATTAGCAGCATATCGGCCGCCATCATTTGGCACACCAACTGGGTGAGGGCCTTGGATCAACACACATAGCACATTCTCCCTGGGGCTAGCACCAACGTGATCTTCTTTACATACCCATTCACCCCCCAACACCCCATTTCTTTTTCTCAGTTTGCATCTGAAATTACCTGTAAGGTTTCAGCAGCCAGGTTAAGGTCCAAAACGCCATCAGAGGACTGAGCGAGGAGGTCCACAAACTTCTTTGTCAACAGTCCCAGAGAAGTGTCGTACCGAGTCTTCTCTGGTGGAGATTTGGGTGCTGTGGTGGAGGAAAAGGGGACAATGAATTTCAGCGTAAAACTCCAAGAAAGGTAAAACACAAAACGTCCAAATAACAGTTTTACTGGGCAGCAGCAAGTCCAAGTCTATCCATAATGTGAAAAAGCAGACCTGATCACAGGGCTGCTCTACTCACCATGAGTTAAAAAACCAACAGTCGAACAGCAGCATGTGTCACAAAAAAGTGAACAACAGGTAAAACTGCACCATTTAATCAACATCAACGCTGCAAGACATCCAACCTGGATGAAGCTGATCATATTCAGTCTGTGTCTCGACTGTGTCACAAAGATGTAGATTCAACTTTATGGACATTTAGGGAAACTGGTGCGGTGATTTCGTACCAAACAACTGAAGGATGAATTGTGCTGGGAAAATTGAAAGTGATTTGGGGGATTTTCCAGTCAGGAAATGTTGGAGGCAAATGACTCAATCAGTCATAATCAGTTGGGAATGTGTGATTTACATGAAAAGGGGATCGCAAGCTACTCTACTCTACAAACAATGTGTTGAGGTTAACTTGAACTTTGATAATCACCAGCTGGAAACATTTTATGTAAAGCACCAAGGTAGATGTTTACCAGCTGGGCTTGTATTTCAGAATCAATAGCTCTGTGTTGGTTAGCATCAGATCCTCTCATCACAGGGTTACAGCATGTCACCTGTTGCACCCTCAAACATATTCTGTGGCTGTAATGAACTCTATATTACAC
Organism: Chaetodon trifasciatus; assembly: GCA_037975065.1. NCBI lineage: Eukaryota > Metazoa > Chordata > Actinopteri > Chaetodontiformes > Chaetodontidae > Chaetodon > Chaetodon trifasciatus. The sequence continues at coordinate 4,250,022 of JBBMOE010000005.1, read as the reverse complement.
AGCTGCAAATGCCACATATCATGTACACAACAACTGATGCACAGATTTTGTTTCTGTGTTCAGGTCCAATCATATTCTAGTTTGGCAGACTGTACATGAGACAGAAAATGAAGGGCCATCTGAGAGGGCATCCTGGTGGGGTTTTAATGTAACACTAGATTACATTACATCCTTAGAACTGATTCTTACTTCTGGGTGTCTTCAGCCTCGCTCCATTGGCTGCCACTGCCCCTCCTCTGCCTCTTGGAGTCCTGGCTGGTTCCGACTGGTACTGGTGGTCTGAATCATCGAGCGCCAACCGCCTTTTTGCCTAAGGGGACAAAACATAGTTAGCAGCACAGACGGGCATTTTTGGTCACTTGGCAGGCCTCTCATTAATGAGGCCGCCTCGCAAGAAATGACACAGAATGCTAAATGCATAACTTTCATATTATGGGTCTCCAGTGTCAGTCATCTCAAGTGTCCTAGAGCAAAGTATTCTACTTTAATCAAAGAGTTTATAAATCAATACAGTGCACTTGCAATGCAAGTTAAAGCGTTTGCTTCCTTTTGGTCATTAAATCTGAGGTGGACTAGTCAAAGACAAATCATAAAATAGTTCCAGATGTTTTTCATTAATATTCCAATGTATCGCGGAGAAACTGTGTCACTCCAATGATGTGGCGAAAAGAAGTAGTTGTGATTTCTTCTTTTCTGAGCCACACCTACGGGTTTGATCACATTGCTGCACAATAATGGCAAAGAAAAGCACTACAAATATACTTACAGACACCAGATAACCCATTACTAATACAGAAACTTTAAAGAGACCCCAACCTACTGTCCAAGAATGAAAAAACAAAAAAATCAAATCATTTTCTGTATCCTATTCAGCCATTTATCAAAGCTGAGTAATAATTTCCCCTCTGAACATCCGCTTGGGAGCTTATGGAGCATTTGGATCTAAACCTGCACTCCAAGCACTGCTGGCCACATTCATCGTCACTTCAAAGCTACATGTCAATATCTAAGCTGTCACAACCAATTTGTTCTATTGCAGTGCTAGTGTGGCCTGGCAAAGGTGAAGACTGTTCATTACCTATGGTTTCAGGAACAGCAGGAATTTAAATTGATCATCAGTGATCAGCACCACTGTGACACAGCAATTAAGCCAATTTAGACTGTTCTCAGCAATATGTTTTCTACCACAGCCCAAATTTGGTTTTCTATCAACCATCGTGGTTACACAGTACAGTGGTTGAGTGAATACTCTCCTCAACCAGGGAACTCTTGGACATCTGTGTTGGTGAGGATCCATCCTATTTTAGTGTCTTTGAGCAACACACACACACACACACACACACACACACACACACACACACACACACACACACACACACACACACACACACACACACACACGGTGCTGGTCTACTGCATTTCCCTCTAAACCCTTCTTAGGGGATAAGTCAATTTACCTTCAGGAAATGTAGAATATTAAGGAGGGAAAACCTCATCTATAATACTTTCTCTTACTTAATCTTGCTCAAGTCTGAGTAAGAATAATATGCCCTCTGTTGACAGTCAAAATGTCAGCCATTTTATATCAGCAAGCAGCTTCCCCCCACCCCCTGCCTGGTCATGGCTACAGCCTGAGATACACAGGCTGGTTTAGTTCATGAAAGATGAACAGCCAGGAACAAACCAACACCCTGAATGCTGCTGAAACTATTTTGTGTGGTTTGTGCAGGTTGAGAATACAGGAAACGTGCAGTCAGCACTAAAGCAACAAACTCGAGTTTCACTTTACTTGGCATGAAAGGCACCATAACGTTACACTTTATTTACAAAAAGAGGGGCATGAAACACTTGTGCAAAATTAAGATCAAGGCCGACAACGAGTAATGTTGTCCTCTGATAATCAATACTGCTGTTAGCCTTGAAAGCTAACACATTTTCAAGCTTCATCCAAGTTGGCTTGCATGTTCAGAGACGACTGGGAGAAATATCTATCGAGTAGTTTCAAAACTGAAGTCAAGCTTTAGCCACATATTAGCCCATGTCTTTGCAAGTTTAGCCATTTGGGTCTCGTAAGAAAGCTAAAAAATTAGCTAACTAAAAGCCGGGCAGCCCAACAATCCCCCCAACCCCCAAATTAAGACAACAGCAGCCACTAGGCCACCGCTAACGTTACTCATCTCTTACCAATATTTCCATCTGGCTGCAAGGGTGAAGCGGACTCAAAAGCACCATGAAGTTAGCATAGCACGCTATTAGGTGACAGGTCTACGTTTCTGTGCACGCAAAACTAACTTAAACTCGCCTTTTGCTTTCCTACAGTCAACAAAATACTTAACCAGCCACTTGGGTAACTTAGCTAGCGGTAGTTAGTTAGCCACCTCGCTAGGCTGTGTCGTGGGAATGCCCTGGCTAAGCAGCTAACGTTAGCTTATCGAACAACAAGCTCGGCTAGCATAGCAAGCTAACATTTTGACGTGTTTGTGGCTAGTTGTAGCAAGCCAAATATGTTCAAACGAGCTGTATAGATGGTTACCGGCGGTCTTCCCAGAGCGGGTCGTTGTCCTGCTCCGTTTGCTGCAGCTTGTTGTGGAGTTGTGTAAATGTTGTTTATCTGAGGTTCGGATAAACACACATTTGATGTCTGTGTAACGTTGCAAGGCGGTGAGGTGGTTATTATTTGGATAAACGTAGCGTTGGATTGACCAGGGTTTAAACGATCCGAGAGAGTTGTTAAAATTATATTATTGTCCAGAGGAGAGCCCCCAACCCCCGCTAAAATCACTTTGTCCGGAGCCGAGGAGATCCCTCTTCTCATCTTGCGTATTCGGGGTAACCCCTTTCTTGTCTCTGTACTTTCAAGCCCGTATGGCTGCTAATCCGCCGCAATAGATACAAAAATAATCAGACCAAAGTAAAGATTAGAGTCTGATTTGCCGACTTTTGTAAAGTATTCTTCCTTGAGAAGGTGCATTTAGGCAGATGCAACGGATTAAAAAGTAGCGCAACTCTCGTTTCCCCCGTCTAGAAATGGCTTCAGGAAACGGCCTGATGAATGAAGGGATACGGTTTACGCGCTCAAGAGCCCTCCCGCGAAACTCAGATTTCCCGGGAAAGTTTCAAACGGAATTTGCATGTCAAACACTATTGGTCCTTCCGAGAAGAATCCCCGCCCGTATAACTGCAGTATTGACCAGTAACGGCTCAAGATTCGGTGCGCCACGTGTTCATTGGCAGTTGTAAACAGGCAACGTCACTCGTCACGCCTTGCGTGTTCCCTGACAGGACGCTAAGTGGCGCAAGTGACCAAGTGTGCTGGAGAGACAGGCGAAGGAGTAAATTATGTACCTACCTACTGAACAGATCTACTCGCCATATAATATTTTTAAAGATTTTTTTCAATATACTTCACATATACAAGTGTGCCTGTGTGTGTGTGTGTGTGTGTGTGTGTGTGTGTGTGTTATTATTATAGTAAGATTTCTGTCTGTCTGTAAAAGTGTACAGCAGGAGTAGAGCCCCTGATATAATGTGACGTCCCCCTTTTTCTGTCTGGATTTGTGTAGGACCTTATTGTCAGTGACAAGATCATCTTTGGGCATTAAATACTGACCTCTTCCTCCAGGTGACTGCATATCAGTGTTACACTAGAAATATAACATTAACATAATATTACAAATATATCTGATATTGGTATTACGATAGTTTTTATGTATTATGTTTAATGCTTGACTCTTTTCAGTGCCTGAATGTAAGTCTTTGCTTATCTCATGCAGGGTGGTTTTTGTTTTGTTTTCAACATTCAACATCTTTATCAATAAAGCTTTACATTCAGTGGTAGGATGGAACTAAGTGCATTTACTCAAGTATTGTATTCAAGTACAATTTTGAGTATTTCCATTGCTATGCTACTTCATATCTCTTCTCCACAACATTTCAGAGGGAAAATTGTAGTTTTTGCGCCATTACATTTATTTAACAGCTATAGCTAAGATCCCACAAATGAAACGAAAGAAATTTAATGTGTGTTTATGTGTTTTAAGTTAATATAAAACAAACTAATCTCCACTTTGACGAGCCACAATATCAAAATGTTATTCATACTTTTAATTGATTCATATATGATTAATAATACAATAATATAACATATGCAACCATATAATGATCTGGAAGGAGCCATTTTCCATCATAAGTGGTTTTACTTTTGATACTTAAGTACATTTTGCTGATAACTCCTCTGTAATAAGATTTTAAGGAGCAGACTTTTAATTGTAATGGAGGGTGTTTTACATTTCTACTTCAGTTAAGGATTTGAATAAACTTTTTAAATGAATTTAAAAAAAAGTTGAGAAGCTAAATGTAAAGCATAAATAGAAATAGAATGGAATGATTTGCAAAACCTTTCAACCTATATTCAGTAGAATACAGTACAAAGAAAATATATTTAATTATCAAACTGATAAACTTTATTTTTTCAAAATGCATGCTCATTCTGGATTTGATGACTGCAACACATTCTAAAAAAGTTGAGACAGGAGAATGTTTACCACTGTGTTAAGTCATTCTTTCTTTTAACAACACTCAGTAAGCATTTGGGAACTGAGGACACTAAATGTTGGAGTTTTGAAAGTGAAATTCTTTCCCATTCTTGCTTAATACATGACTTCACTGGGTCAGCAGTCTGGGGTCTCTGTTGTCACACTTTTCCACTTTGCATCAGTCCATCTCAGATGAGCTTGGGCCCAGAGAAGTCAGGATTTCTGGATGCCATTGATAGGCTTTATGATTTTCGCCTGAGTCTTACCTTGCATTTGCAGATGTAACAAACTGTACAAACTTTACCAACAATGGTTTTCTGAAATGTTCCAGAGCACGTGTAGTAATAGCCTTTATATAATCATGTAGTCTAGATTCTCTGGACTGTATTTGCCCATGCAGTTTTTTCATAAAGTGATGAAATAGTTGTTACCAGGATGTAACTCCTCTTCTGCGAGTATGTGCCTATACGGTGCGGAAGAACAAATGTTTGTACTCTGACTGTCTGACGTCTCTGTGTTGTCCAACCTTGAGACCTTTGGGTTCCTAACTGTAGAAAAGGCCTGTGTTAGAAAAATCCTTCACAATTCGTCTGAAAAAATAATGTAAATAAATTATGAATTGTGATGGTATTAGGCTTAAGGATGCTGGAGTTCCAACATGGAGCCCTCAGGAGACAATGTTTCGTTTATCCATTGTTGGTTACTGGAGAAACATGGCGGTGCAACATGCCAAACTCCAGGGTAAAGGGTCCACTCTGCCTGTAGATGTACACTTCTTATTTTCAGGCACTTAAAAACTATTTGAAATACGCTTATATTCAATTTGTGCCGAGCTTGGAAAAAAACCCGGAATAATACCGGAAGTCATGTGAAATGGTTTTCATACAATTTGTTTTTTATATAAAGAGGACACAAAAGCAAAGTTTGAATTATTGTAATTAAAACTTTTCCTTAATAGTGGCTGGTCTGCGAGTAAATTGTGGGGCAAACAAGTAAGCAGAACAGGTTTCCCATTACAGTCAGTGTTTGTTTTCTGCTTGTAGCACACGCAACTTTGTATTTTGCACATTCGTCAATCCTGCTTTTATTTTGGAAGCAATAACCGGAAAAGCAAATTGTCTTCTGTCTTTCTCTGTCAGGCTTAACTAGTACTGAGTCCGAAGAGGGGGAGAAGGGAGCAGCTCCAGCTGGTCTGTCGTACAGTGGATTGGTTTGAATTGTCAGTGGACTTTTCCGGCAAACAATGTATTTTAGTCACAGAAAATAGTGAGTTGTCAGCTGAAAAAGGAGATAAAAGACAGCTGGGAACACTGAAGCGTCACCTTCGGAAAATATACGTAGGATGGGCGAGCGCGCGGACACTGCGTTCAACGTTAATACCACTGGATCCAAGTGGCTGCTGCCTGTCAGTGAACACCTGGGCTTTCCTCTTGATCAGGTAGGGTATCTGCTCATGAATCGGAGTTCATAGAAAGCATTTCTTAAGACATGTAAAAATAATACTCTGTATTACAAATAAATAGTCTGTTAATTAAGGTTGTGTCACATGTTGGAGAGACATGTAGTGATTCACTAACTGTCATCGACGCCCACATTGCAGTTCATAATTGTGATGGTATACAGGAGATTAGAGGATTTGCGTGTTCTTGTTTCTTCCCAAAGTGGCATCAGACAGTGAAGTCTCGCATGACAAAGTGTAAAAAGTAGGTTGCTTCTTCACAGTTATAGTCAGCTATTTGATCGGCTATTACACAAAACCCACAGCAAAACGACAGCACTGAGGACGATGAAATGAGTGGGGAAAAAACATTTAAATCCTTCACTTTTTTGTCAGAATGTGTTCCTTTAAGAGTGTGAGGAGTTTTTTTTTTTTTTTTTTTGTCAGGTCTAGAAAGGCAGATATTTGGTTGAATGTATATCTCTTCCATACAGGTGAATTTTTTGGCCTGTCAGCTGTTTGCCCTGGCTGCTGCTTTCTGGTTTCGTCTCTACCTCAGTCCTAGCCATGCCAATCCCCTGGTCAGGCACGCTGTGGCCACTCTCCTTGGCATTGCCTTTCTCATCTTCTGCTTTGGATGGTACTGTATGATACAGTCAGAGACACGCTCACACAGTAGTCCATTCAGTTCCTCTCATACGATGCTGTGCCTCTTCTTTTTTTCTTCGCTGAGTCAGTAACAGCTTTGATCAACAACATGTTTTGAGTATACAGAGCAGATGCCTCATGTGCAGGGTCCAGTGCTGAATGGCTTATAATTACGACGACAATCAGGCTGTGGACAATAAGAGTGCACAGAAAGGAGATAGACAGGAGAAAAGTTTGTGGTGGCATCTGGTCCACAACTAGCAGGTTTCAGGGGAAAATGTGTCCAGATTGCATTGACTCACTCTACCATAACATAATAATGCACATTTTCTAATAGTGTGTGTCTTTTTCTGCAGGTACTCAGCTCACATCCTGACAGTGGTGTTTGCAAGCTACCTGATCATTGTCCAAGCTGACATCAACAATGTACACAGGTAAGTGCTGGTCGTCATACTTCAGTGGAAAATCCACTTAAGAGACTGGGGTAAAGCTATGTTATGGAGACAAAATGTGGGATTATAAAATGGGATATGAACTGTTACAGCACAGAAATGTGTTGGAATTAGTTACATTGAAACATATCAAATATTAGGTGGAATTAACTGTGTTACTGTATATACTGTGTGTAGTAATTCAGCGCCACAAAAGTGTGAAAACCTGTTGACATATACTTGTCCCCTTTGTCTGGGAGCCTGGTTGGTTTGGTTCCAGACCAACAAAATCCGGTTGTACTCCATAATCAATAAGTCGCTGCAAGTGTTGTTTGACCTGTTTTGACCTGTCTGTCTGTCTGTCTGTCATCATAGCAGCAGGTGGGTGGCTGCCACAACAACAACATCTCATTTCCACAGTGATATATATTGGTGCTTTTCTAGGTAGTGTAATCTTCTGGTAAAACTTGTCAGACAAGAACAGTCCAGAAACTGTTGACGTCAAAAGTTTTCATTTTGAGTGGCTAGATTGCTGGGTCTAGATAGTGGTAGTGATATTGATAACTTATTTGTTGTTGTAAGGCAGTTGTTGAAATGTTAATCTGAAAAATAAAAATTTCTTGTTGTTCACGGCTCTTGAGGCCACCCCTTCATTTACTCCCACGCACACCTTCCAATGCAGACTGCAGGTCAATGCACCCCGTCCCATTATGTTTCTGTTAAAATGTAGCCTGAACTGAAACACTGTTGTTTAAAGAAACCAACGGTAAACATGTCACATGAAAGGCAGGCTGACATGCCAGCCGGACCAGTCTGTTAGATCAGTGCAGACAATCGGACTGTGTGAGTGTGTGTGAGTGTGTGTGAGTGTGGATTTTTCAGTGCCTATTTTCCTCTTTGCAGCCATGTGTGTTTGTGTATCTTTGCGAATGTGCATACAGTAAATGCTACTTCATATTTGGTGGGTTGAAACAACTTGGCAAGTGTGTCAATAGTAGTTATTTTTCCCCTTTGTGAATTGAACAACATAATGATGTTTGGTTAGATTGCTCTGGCATTCATGAGTAAAGGGATTACCTGCAGGCAGAGGAAGATAAAATCAGTATTGTTCTGTAGGTGTGGAGGAAAAACACAATGTAAACTGTGTCCCAGGTTAAACCTATGGTACATACCACATTACACACCTCTGACAGGTGCAATATGTACATTTAAAATTTTCCAAAGTTAACTAGAATGGCAGGATGGCAGGCTGCGAGCTCACTGCATTTCACAAACTGTCTTGGCATTTTTAGTTTGTTAAATACACAAAGTAAACTCCCAAAATGTCAAGAGAGGAAATATTCTTCCACCTGTTTTCCTTTTTTTACGGAAAAATACAACTGTATACCTTTTGAATTCAAGTCTCTTTCTTTTACTGAACCAAGACAAGCTTAATTGATTTGTTAACTAATCATGAAACACAAGAAGAAGAAAAAACAGCAAAAGCAGTGGCACAGTAGGGTCAAGATAAATAGTATTAAGATGTGAAAATCCCCACCGCTGATGCCCGATGTTCCTCTCACTCCTCTCCCACTTCACACCTCTCCTGTCCCAGTCCTGGTCAGAGCTGCTGTAAATCACCTCGGTACTGTATTGCCTGCCATCAGACTGGCCTCTGTTGGTGTTGGAGGCTCCGTTTGGTCCTGGCATGGCCATGTTCACTGTGAGGCTGCTGAGTCGGGCTCTGAGCTAATAGAGCCACTAGCTGCACAGCTAATTGAGCTATCTAGCAAACTGCAGATAGTAGCCACAGCAAAGAGTACTGTGAGCAGCAGCTAGCATAAACTGCCCCTTGTTTATTTGGAGTGACCTTTAACAGACGGTCAATTCTTACATATTGCGCCTTTAAACACTGGCGCAGGGTGAGAGGAGGTAACTCTGAATGAATCGAGTCACACTCAGGACACAAGCGCGCAGCCACAAAAGGAGTAATCCCTCTGCAATGTTAGAATGTCAATATTTGTGACTTTTAGGTGTTTGTTGTGGTGTCCTGACCCGCCATCTTGACCCAGATGTTTAGTGATAATTTAGTCTTCATGTATCTTAGATCAGGTCAATTCTTACATGTGCATGGTCTCAAGTAGCAGCTTCTCTCACCTTTAAAAATTAACCATTTACAATTTTCAAGGGTGCATGAGCAAAGTTTGCAGCCACAGCAAATAAAAGACAAAATTATGCTTTTATGATGAGGAAAATTGATCACACTAAGATAACAAGTATGAAATTTGTAGAATCCTACTTTTGAAAGAACTGGTGCTCATTCAAGTACAGTAGACAAACATGAACTGAGCTAAGCTCATCTGCATGCATGTGACTGTGACTGTCTGAGTATGCAGAGAAAACAGCTTGACTTCCACAAACCCTCTTATGACTAATAGTTTTATCAGCATAAAAAGAGCAGACAGTAAGTACATTTCTTAAGCTTCCTGATAATATTTACAGGTATTGCGTCTATCACCAAAACATCTCAACTGTCTTGTGTGATTTGGATTTGTTCATTCCTCCACATGCAGGTATTCCATGGTGATGGCTATGGGCTACTTGACAATGTGCCAAGTGAGCAGAGTCTTCATCTTTAACTATGGGATACTGTCCACGGACTTCTCTGGGTAAGGAAACACTTAATCACTCTGTTGTCTCAGCTTGTTTCCTGTCTCGTGGTCACACCTTGTTGGTGACAGCATATTAGTCATTTTAATTCTAGCGCAGTTCTAAAGTTATCAGGTAACGTGTCCAAACACAGTCACCAGTGCCACGGCCTTGTGTCAATACAACCCCGCTGATTAAAAAGCAGTGGTGCAGCGGTGTGGATTGTTCACAGTTGGCTCTGCCCAGCCAGGTAGAGTTCAGGTATCTGCTGACTCCCAGCAACTGTGATTTGTTGTGTTAGAAACGAGGCTGCCTTTAAAGGAACAGGCAGGTCACTCCTTAGTATGTTTCTCTTTATTTGAAGGATTTCTTTTCATTGCAGCATTACATGCTCTTTATCAAACTCTGTGGGGATCATGAAGGATCTAAAAGAAGAACTTGGTGAAGCAGGAGGGGAAGATGTGCAGTGACTTCTCTGTCATTGCTCATTATTTTATAAATGAAAGATTGATAGAAAGAGCATTAACTTCATTCCCGAGCTACTTTCACATTGATATGAATTTGTTAACATACTGGTGATAACGTACAGAGAGCTGGGCTTGGCAGGATTCGCAAAAAACAGACAAATATTTAACTCAACATGGAGCTGCACATGCATCGGGGTAATGCCTGAGATGGTGCCCTTCATACCAGTTAAAGTGGACCATAGTGTTTTCTGTGTGCAGTTTTTCCTTTAAAAGGTGACAGCTGACTTCGGTGGCTCCTGTGTTCAGCAACTTCTTTGCCCAGCTCTGGTTTGGATGAATTTGCTGGCAGCCTCACTTGTGCTCCGCGTGACTTTTGGTGATGAGCAGCCAGGCCTGTGAGTCAGCCTTTGGTATGGTCATATATTGAATTAGAGATCCATCTTCTTTAAGCTTTCAGACTGGACAGATTCATGGTTGTCAGAGATGATGTTCATATGTGAAATATACTCACATGGGTTTTGATGAAGTCCTCCAGTGCCAAAGGAAATACTTTAAGCATAGGCTCTTTCACTTAGTGATCTTATTTTTTCACACCATTCATTTATGTTGGCAATTAGCTGTTTTACACTGTTGTGCTATCCTCATTATCACCTTGATATGCTGTGTTGTTCATCCCAGTTGGAGGATGTTAATCTAGTCTCCCGTTATTCTCCTGTTTGTCAATCAGCATTTCCATAAACCGACCTTGTCTGATTTTGGCAGAAAGGCAACTGAAACTGAACTGGGTCAGAATCTTGTGTACTCTGCCAACTTTTGAGTCGAGGTGGAAAAACAGAGTCTGCAAGCTACAGTGGTGGAGGGTTGCACACCCTGAAAATGTTTCCCTAAAGCCAACTGCCAGCCCTCATTGAGCTGGCACTGCCAGCCGCTCGGCCAAGCCCTCTCTGCCTCCGTTTTCCATGCAGTGCTTACAATGCAGTCCACTCACACACAGGAACCAGTGTGTGTGAGTGAGTGTGTGAGCGAGAGAGAGAGATGTAGTTTATGTGTGCCTTTGTGCACACACACTCACATTCTTGGAACAGAGAGGTCTCTATCTGTGAATGAAACCAGGAGAGGGGGTGTGAAACTAGTTTGTTCAGACTTTACTGTACTGGACCACAAAGTCCACCACCATCACCTCATTTTCACTTTTTGTATTTATGTTGTTTTGGATTACAGTGAAAAGTGCAGGCAAGTTATCATGTTACTGTTTGTTACATTGCAGATAAGTGTGAAAATCGTACAGTATTTGATGGTTGATGGATTGGTATAATCAACTTTAGAACATGAACCTGTTTTGAACACTGTGAGCTTGACAAGATGAAGATCAGGCTGTGTTGGTTTCAAAGAAAGAGGACGGATTTGAGTGAATTCCACTGGATTAGTAAGTGACCACCTGACTTGACACCATGGGAAAAGAATGAAGTGATTCACTGCGGGAAATAAATTCTGTAGCGTCAGACAGATGCTCAGTAGGCGTGTGTTCGGGACATGCTTTGTTTTAAGTCAGTCACAGAATAAGTGACTGAAAGGAACGTCCTACTGCTCATCAGACGAACATGCTGCTTGCTGATCTGTCAGCGGTCTCTGCCTCTGAGTTAAAAACACGATACCTGTCCTGTTCTAGACACTTTGTTAACATTGCCCACCTACGTCAGACAGCCTTTGTGAGGCTAAAAACACCAGAGTATTTTTTGCTGCTCAAAAATAGTCTCTTCTTATTACCTTATTGTATGTTCGTTTTTCCTACTCAGGCCCCTGATGATAGTCACACAGAAGATCACCACACTGGCATTTCAGCTCCATGATGGTAAAGCAGACGATAACACACACACACACACACACACACACACATAAACCTTTTTTTCCACTGTTTGAATTTCTGACAGTATGACAGTGAACCAACATGCACAACACCTGGACCCTGAAGCTGAAGTAGCAAAACTGAATTCAGCCATCATTCATGTAATGATTTGGTGAAAAGTAATACTACTACTACTGAGAACTTCATCAATTGTTTTTCAGGTATGTGTAAGAAATCTGAACAATTGACCTCGGAGCAGAAGCTTCTGGCTGTAAAGTAAGTTCTTACTGTGTGTAAAACATACTAATCACTCCAGTCATTTTGTGGCACACTGGTAATTACACATTGCAGTGTGACACATCAGGGAAAGGCTTTTTGGAGACAAGTCAGAACACTGTGCTCTGTGATTAATGATAACGTGCAGGTGTCTGGTGTCATTTCTCACCATTTTTCTTAACTGAATTTAGCTGATTTTCTTTTAAACTTTTTTAAACTGACTTTTGGAGCGCACATAGTTGACACTGTGGGACTGATATGTATCTGGACCCAGTGTCCCCATCAATCATGAGTGCACAGAAGGTTGCATCTGAATGAACACCTTATTTAAAGAATAAATAACTGTTTCTTTTCCTTTAGCCACGAAGAGCAATGACAAGGAGATGCAATCATGGTGAATAGCTTGTTTACGTAAAAAGCATGCTGGGAACTTGGAAAAGAGGAATCATTCTGCATGGAAAATATTACATGTTTATGCATGTGAATCTCTAAAACCACATTCATCAGTGTACCATGCATGCTATCTTAAAAGGTTTTTTAAATGTATAGAAAAAAAAAGATCATAACACATAGTGTTGCTCTTATTTGATAATCCTTAGCTCTAAATTTGGTGATTGTCTCATGTTTGTTAGCTCACTTTTAGATTCCTGTGCTTCTTGTGGTTTGGATGTCACATTCAGATTTTACTTATCACTTCTGGTTATACTGTAAACATTATATAGAAGCTTTGATGCATGTGACCAGCAATGTAGACAGAAGTTCAGTGATACTCTGCTTCCAGCAATCAATAAGCAGATTTCTTTATGACTTCCTGGTTCTTTGCAATTTGGAGCTGGTTTCATTTCATTTTCAACTAGTTCATGATACCCAAACCTGGCTCCCTGAAAGGCTACGCAACTGCTATAATTGGAGAGCCAAAGGCTAAGTCAAAGCTAATTTACTGGATATTTTGAATATTTGGATTGTCAAAAAATTGGTAACTTTATTTAAAAATAAATGGCATGCTTTTTTCATATTTCCACCCAACATAGATGAAAATAGCCAGTCATACTAGTATTTCACCTGAAGTGAAACCGTCACTGCTGTACTATTGAAAATAAAGTGGTTTACAATGCTTTGTCCTGTCTGCAGTGTGAGGCCTTCTCTCATCGAGTACCTGAGTTACAATTTGAACTTCCTGAGTATCTTGGTGGGACCATGCAGTAACTATAAGGACTACATAGACTTTATAGAGGGCAGACACATCAGCAGCAGGCTCAGGCAGCAGTCTGGCACATGTAATGGGCAGAACGGCTATGATAAGACACTGGAGCCGTCACCTCTGGTAAGTTCATGAATGCATAGCTGTTGCTGCTTGGTCTTGTGATTGCACTTTTCTGCTCTTTTCTCGAAGACTTCTCCTAGTTTCATTTTTCTACTCACTGAGACTTTTCCAGTTTGTATTGTGAGACAGAGCACACTGTCTCTGGCTCTGTCTGAAAATGTCACTAACCTCATGTTAAATTCTGTACACTGTCAGAAACCTGAAATAAACTCATCATAATAAGAATAGGCACTTCTTGGCTGGTGTGGACTAGCCAGGAACAACATCTCCTAAACAGCTGGAGTGATTCAAATGCGGCTCATTTAGACTCGTCTCCTCTAGGTCCAATAGGATTGTACACAGATCCAATCAGTTCCAACCAATGGGAACAGCTCGTAGTTTAAGGAAAGAAGTGTAACCTGAGCTTTGCCAGAGTAAATGCACATAGTGAATGGATTCAGTGAAGTGGTGCACTAGCCCTGTATTTGGTTTCTGTCTTTATGTTACTTAATGTGGTTTGAAGCCAAAGAAGAAAAGAACTGAAAAAAGTATTTGCTCTGAAGTGGTGAGTACAAGAAATCCTTGTAACACGCATCATTCCACCATTAATAGTTTCCAACCTGCTCTGTTTTCAAAAAAATGCTAGAAATACAGCCACTAATAAAAGGAAAAGACAGAAATGGTCCCTCACCCACAGAGGCTTTTGGTAGAGCCATCAACATGCAGCAATGCAGTCTTCAGTTTTTGCATCTTGTCCCACTGCTGTCATTATTTCAGCCTTGGTAATAGATATAGCTCATTTCCTCTGGTCTCAATTTGACCTCATTTTGGAGTGACTTGGACAGTCCAGTGGTCTTCATGCTGATTCTTAATGTGTATTTCCATCACCATTTTCCCTGCAGAACACTGTCTGTCGAAAATTGCTGGTCTGCGGTGGCTGTATGCTGTTTTTCCTCACTGTGACTCGGTCCTTGCCGATAACGTATAACGTGGACCCCCACTTTGTCAGCAATACCCCCTTCCTCACCAGACTCACCTACGCTTTCTTTTCTATACAAGCAGCAAGGCCCAAATTCTACTTTGCCTGGACACTAGGTGAGTGCTCTGTGTGTGTGTGTGTGTGTGTGTGTGTGTGTGTGTGTGTGTGTGTGTGTGTGTGTTTCAGCTGTCATTCATCAGTTATCAGCTGGTAACATGATGGGAACATGAGCTGCATTGTTATTGCCATGTGATTTGTTTTTTCGCTCCGTCTGGTCAGCTGATGCAGTCAACAATGCTGCTGGTTATGGTTTCTTGGGCATGGATGAAAATGGAAAGCCGTCTTGGGGCCTCATCTGCAACCTCAACATCGTGGGGATTGAGGTGATTCACATGATTGAAAACCAGCACATAGTCCGTCTGTACTGTGTTGAACGTCGCACAATTCAGAGTCTGGCAATAACTTGGGTTGGGTTGGTGCACACAGTTACTGTTACGCGGTTATTTATTAATCTTTTTTTCAGACGGCAACCAGCTTCAAGACATTTATTGACAACTGGAATATTCGAACAGGAATTTGGCTCAAAACGTGAGTACTGCAAACACATTTACTCAGTTTTCCATATCACAAACTCTTTTTAATATGTCTGGTTCCTGTCATCTCCTCAGGGTGTGTTATGACCGAGCACCCAAGCACAGGTTGGCTTTGACCTTCATCCTGTCTGCCCTGTGGCACGGTGTTTATCCAGGGTACTATTTCACCTTTATCACTGCCATCCCCATCACGATAGCAGCACGGAATGTGAGTACTCTGCCCCATCAGGAAATTCAGATTAGTACTTAAGTGTACAACTGGAATAAAGTGAATGCCCCAGTCAGCATTTTTTTTCCAGTTTTCCAATTACATCCATTTCCTTTTTATAACTATATCGTATAAGCATATTTGTTTATGTGCATTAACTTGTTATTCCAAAGCTGTGGTCCGGCAGTTTCTCTTTTTTATGTGTGTGAGGTCAGGTTCAGTGAGTTTATCTGAGTTTCAGAGAAAAAACAATAAGTACACCTGAGTGATCTGTGGATGAGAGTAGACATTAGAAGAAGAAGAAGAAGAAGAAGAAGAAGAAGAAGAAGAAGAAGAAGAAGAAGAAGAAGAAGAAGTCAACTTTATTTATCACAGCACACAGAGTTACAGGGAGGGAACTGTACACGCCATGCAAGTGAAATTATTTTCTCCGCATTTATCCCATCCTGGAATGTCGTTCCTCTGTGGCAGACTGGGAGCGGTGGGCTGCCAGCCGACAGCGGTGCCCAGGGACCCAGTTCTCCTTCACCACCATCGGTCAGGTGGTGATCTTCTTGCATGTTTTTAGTGGGTGCACATTTTGTGGAGAATACCCCATGTGAACACGGGGAGAACATGCAAACTCCACACAGAAAGGCCCCTTCCCTCGAGCAGCAGGCACCGAAGGCATGGTGGAGGACAAGCCCCCAGCGCCCACAGCGGCACCGGGACCTTCTAGCTGTGAGGCGACAGTGTTACCACTTGTGCCATCGTGCCACCAAAGCTAATGGCCCGTATGGGGCCACAGCAAAATATAACATACAGAGAAAAACTTTTAAAGGAAGATGATAAACGCTTGTCATGTAACTTAGTTGGGGAAGCTGGAATTACATCAAAACCAACGTTTGAAATACACAGGTCCTTTTAGAAGTGTGCAGATTTCTTCATCTGTCTCTACCCACCAGGTACGGAAATCTGTTCGCCACTACTTCCTGGGCTCCAGAGGCTCCAAGCTGGCTTACGACATCTTAACTTGGGCAGCCACTCAGCTGGCCATCTGCTACACTGTCATGCCTTTTCTACTTCTTGCAGTAGAGCCTACTTTGGTTTACTACAGGTATGTAATTCTCATCTTTAGTCCTCTCATCCTCTGAAACCTGCTTGCCATGTTTGTGAGGTCATCTGCCCACTGGCCAAAGTTGTTACTGTGCAAACTGTACGCAGTCCAAGCTCGCCAGCTGTACATGTTCCAAGAACTGTTGATGGCTCTCCTCATTGATGCACCTCCTCTCTACAGAAGACAAAGCAGCTCTTCTTCTTGCTGTTGTGAGGTTGCCATCTTGTTTTCTTGTGTGTATGTGAAGAATGCATCTACATACGCAGACTCCCCACTCCTCCTCATGTATGTTGTCTATGTTGAAGCTTGTGTGTATCTGCTGTACAAGTATGCAGCTAACCGCATCCAGACTGAAGTTTCAACAAAACCTTTACATGATAAGGGAGAATCAGTGAGATGTGGTTGTGAGATATGAGTACCAGTGCACTCCTTGTCCAACAGTTTTAAATGCCTCATGATACCTGGTGGCCCTGAGTTTGATGGCTTCTAAGTCTAGCTCCTGGGACATTTTTGAAGCGTGTACATGGTGTATTGCAACAAATTTGTCGACAGCGTTCAAGTTTAAGGCAGTATTTCTGAGGATGCACCAAACAGACTTTGAAATTGTCATACTTAAAAGACCAGTGTGTAGGATTTAGTGGCATCTAGTGGTAAGGTTGCACAATGCAGCCAACTGAATTCACCTCGCCTCACCCCTCCCTTTCCAAGCATGTAGAAGTATCTACGGTGGCTGCTAAAACACTAAAAATGTGACAGGCCATCTTTGGAGCCAGTGTTTGGTTTGACCATTTAGGGCTACTGTAGAAATATGGCCAATAGATCAGGTTAAATCCTACACACTGGACATTTAAAATTATTTTATTTGTCTTCAAAACATCAAGGTGATGTCTTGAAATGTCCAACCAACAGTTTAAAACCCAGAGATATTCAGTTTACTGTCACAGAGGACTAAACAAACCAGGAAGTACACACACTTCAGAAGTTGGAACCATTAAAAATGAACAAAAAAGAAGAATCAATACTGTAAACAGCTGCTGGTTAGTTTTTTTTGTCACTAATCGCTGCAGCTTTAGAATAAATATATTTGCAGGCTTTTAGTAGCATATTAATGAGTTATTAAGAGCCACTATGCCAGCAGTGGTGTTTCTTCTGGCTGATGACGGGTATTAAGGTTGAGCCCCAGAATTCTTCTTTTTTTAATACATTTCAAAGTGTTCCACATTTCAGTTTTTAACATGATATTTTGTGGCCTGCTCTTAACTCATAACTCAAGTCACACTTTCCTACTCATCAACATTTCTCTGCGGTACATTGATGTAAGTTGCATTCTGTTTTTCATCCTTTCTTTCCTAGATCTATGTACTTCCACGTGCACATCATTAGCATTCTGGCTGCGATCGCCCTGCATCAGAAACACAAACCCAGGGAACCCTCTGCCACCACTGAAACGTTTTCCTCCGTCTCCTCCTCCCTCTCGTCTTCGTGCTCAGCTCAGTGCCAGCCTGTTCACTCCAACAACAATGACAAAATAGACTGAAAACCCCCTCTGCACGTTCTTTTACCAGGCTCTCAGTCCACTGTGTGTTTTCAAAGACAAGTGAATATCCCTGTTAGGGAAAGCAGTTCACCTTCCAGCAAGGTATCTCAACCGCTCTCCTTTTAAATCCACACCAGTCCAGTCTATTCAGCATCAGCCACTCCACACTGCACCCACCTTGACCAGCAGCATTCTAACCTTACAAGACAAGAAACAACCTACGAGGACAACAGCCAACCATCCCCCTCTTTACAAAACAAGACCCAAGCGAGTTTGCTCACTTCTGATTAGCCTTAGAGAACCTGCAAATACATGATGTGAGTGAACTATTTAAGTATCATGTGTTGTTAGACCACTTGAAGCAGGAAGAAGCCTGCCTAGTTGTAGACTCCTTCCTCAGTTTTCTCACTCCACACTCAGACAACATGGCAGTACTTACCGAAAGATTTTGAGCGCCCCATCAGTTAGCCTTAAATAAGATAGCTGCTGTTCCAGATGCAACAGACATCCAGCATGGACACTTAGTAGGGTTTGAGTGCTTTGCCTTGCAAACACAAGCACTGGTGGGCCTGCTCAACACCCCTGGACAAGAGGGCAATGTGGAATTGCAGTATGACTCACATGTGCCTCGTCTCACCGTCATTACAGTCCCTAAAGGGCATACAGCCAACTTGAAATGGGAAAACTTTGTGTTATTTATTGTTTGGGACAGAGGAAAGAGGACAACAACTGTGATAGAACAATACAATACAGGATTTCGACCTATGGCACTGGATGTACATGGGGAGAGCTTTTCTGCCATATTGTAC
>JBBMOE010000005.1:4170293-4226527 GCA_037975065.1 Chaetodon trifasciatus | reverse complement strand
AAACAGGTGACACAGGAGGAAGGGCAAGTGACCTGAAACGAGAGGAGAGTTAGACTTTCAAAATAATACAGGAAATGACAAGACAATAACCCAAGACAGGACGACCTCACCGCAGTGTGACAAGAGAGAACATAAAGTAGATTACTTGGCAAAGTAGATGAAATTTTTTGACATATTCTTTCAAACTTAATGTGTCTATATAGAAGTCAAACTATAACAATGGTATAATATACTATATTATTATAGTATATAGTATAATAATATACTACATTATTATAGTATATAGTATAATAATATAACCAGTATGAAAGAGAAGGTATTGTCTGCCATATGCATATAATCATATTATCAAAATGTCTAATTTTCTGTTTCTAACATTATAATGCCAGTTATTATTCCTAGTCATAGAGGAACCCATACACAATACTCTTCCATTATCTCCCATTTTATTATGCTGCTCCAGCAGATTATCACCTTTGTTATTGGCTCTCAGTACTTTCTCAGCCAAATAATCAAAGCAGCTCACTGCTGCATCATATAATGATTGTTAATGATCACAATCAGCCTGCTGTGACAAGTGTTAGATAATGTCTTTATCAGCTTCAGTAAAACTAATATTTCATGAGATCAGAATGTCTTGGCACACAGGAGATCTCACATCATCTTAAACCTAAGAAGCTAATGAGCACATAGCGAGGTTAAGATGCGGGCAGCCACAAAAAAAAAGTTGGATCCAGCATTTTATCTGCTTTCAGTGAACTCATGTCAGCAAGTAATAGAAATATTTTCTCCTCTGGTAAAGGAGGAGCTAATTTAGCAAAACAGAATTCTGTGATGTTTGTGTGAAATCATTTACAAAACCTATGACATGTTATTGGAAGCTCACCTACAGTACATCCCCACAGGTGTTTCCACTTTATCTGCCTGATGAGACCTCAGTCAGGACTGTGTATGTGCTTATGTATAGACTTATGTTGAATACAGATGTGTGGAATATCTCACCGGCCTTGACCTTACACATAAAATTTAAAAGCTAAATTACATTTGCCATAAATGAAGATGTGTAGTGATCATGCAGAATTTACTGGGAAAGTCCACACCAGGCCAGATGTTTGCAGCCAGGTGATAATAGTTTAATCAAAGCTGATAAAGAAAAATCACACACAAACAGACTCCTATTCTCTACTCCATATTTTCTCTGTATTATATCGAGATTCAGTAAATTTTTATTTCTCTCTTCTTTTTACATATTTACAGGGCACACAATGGATGTTTTCTGTGGAGCAAAGGAAATGTAAAGCTTTAGCATTACACTGACAGAAAGCAGTTTGATTTTTTTTTAGCACCATGAACTGTGTCATAAAGTAAAGTCATCCATTCAAACATACTGCAAATGAAAGTTCTACAAAGACACAAGAACACAGGAAGAAATCAGGTTTTTAACCCACACTATGCAGATTGTGTCTCATTGCTTTTAAACTGATTTAGCCTTACTGCTAAAGGGGGGAAAATTCTTGTACTAAGCAGCCGAGAATAGACCAAAGCTGTGTGCATGTGACACAGTTCTGTAAAATTCATGTAAAATTCATCAAATTTTTGTGGATTTTATTTAACTTTTGAGTTTGAGTTGACTTTGAAGGATTACAAAGAAAACTGTCCCACTTTCAAGTTATGGCACAGAGGGTTAACTCAGATCTCATGAAGGCTACGTTAAAAAGAGTTTTTGATGTCACAGCAGCTGTTCATTGCTCTATAAATGCTAAGATAAATTTAAACAATAGAGATACAGCTCACACCACACTAGAAGAAAGACACTGGAGCAAATAGGTCAGTAAACTTCATTCTCCAGGGACCATGAATGTCTGCACAAAATGGTAATGGTAATCCATTTAATAGTGGGCGTTAACATGGCTGAAAACAACTGTCCTTTTCATTTTAGAAGATTTCAGCATGCAACTCCAACACTGACAGTTTTTTTTTTTTGGTAGTTTTTTTGGAGTTACAGACTGTGGAAAATAAGATGGGAGAACACTGAAAATGAAAACAAAATTATTCTAGGCAGCCAGCTTACAGTAAATAAAATAAAATAAGGTCCTTTCGTTTGCACCCAAGACCTGAAACAAACAGTATTTCACACATCAAGGAGGAAACCCATAAAGGCTGATTTAACATGCTTTTTAAGTCGTTTGTGATTTAACATTCCACCTGTTTATCAAAGTTAATACGATATTGATTAAAGATAATGTATCACTCTGAGCTTTCTTGAACTGCAGCTCTTTGTTGCTTTCCTGCCAATAATGCAAATACGTTTAGTGCAACATGAATCTGGGAAAAAGATAACAGTCCCCAAATGACAGTGTTTTGTTACAGATTATATTCTCCTCCCATGACTGACTATGCATTTAAGACACTCTTAAAGCACTGAGACAGGCAATTGAATGATCCAATGCAAGGAGGCAAATTGCTGCTATCACTGGGACCTATAACTATCATCACTTTTTACCCATCAAGCAGAGATTTCTCATAACCTCCACACTGCATTTACCAGTTCACATCCCAGCAGAGGGCTCTGTTACCAACCTGCAAAACCTCTGCAGGACTGCACAAAAACAAACAATCTTATTTGCAACTATCTATGTTCATGACTGGCTGTTTGAAAAGGGAAAGATTTTTTGTGCTTTGTTATTGTTTATACAGCCATAAATATGTATATATATTTTTACAATAGTCAAAAATCTTATCTTATCCATGTTAATCCAGCCTGAGTTAGCTGCAGTGATTCAGATCCTCCTTCGATGCATCATTTTAGAACATACTCAATTTTCTTTTAATTATCATTCTTTACAAAGTCAACATGTACAATAGGGTTTTGTTTATTATCAGTGCATGCAAGGTGGAAATCAAGCAATCAGATCAAAAATCTTAACTACATAAATATGTTGAACTTTTTATACATTTTCTTCATTCTTTCACGTATTATGATCACTGCTACCCACATAATAAATATCTAGAACAATCTTACAGAGGATAAGTCTTCAGAGCATCTTTAGTAAATTTAGTTGTAACATACAGCGATAAGTCCTTCCTGCTGACAATCTGTGTGTGTGTTTTCAACACACCCACAGGTGTTTGTGTGCATCTTCTGCTCTCAACATTGTCCTTGGAGATAGAGAATATACAATGGGAACGCGCACAAATGCAAGTCTGAACATTGTAACAAAAATAAATACATTTTCTGCAAGGAAAACCCATTCAGTGACACGTGGCTGCTTCCTTTCATTGCAACTTCTTAACAGATTTGACACCATAAACAGTCTTCAGTTCTCCTGATGAGACGAGCAGCCTGTGCCAAGCAGGTGACACCCAGAACTCTTCAGAAGATAAACTAGGAAATCAGTAACAGCTGAATTAAGACTTGGAAATATATCCTCTCTGCCTTTGTGTTTCCTGGCTGGCAGATAGTGCCGATGACCTAGTTTGCATTTCAAAATAAGAGCACTAATTAAGAACAACAATCACAGAGTGATGATTAAAGCCAGAGAAGCTTAGCAGCTATTAAGGAGTCTGAATACTAAACAGGGAGGGTAGAAAGGTGATGATTTATAACTGTGAGTGTGTAGCAGGTGTAAACTGATCTAAACTGAAAGAAACTGACAACTTTGTCCGAGTGTCAGCCAGCGGAGGGCAGTAGAGCACAGACAATATGATATATCCATAGGTTTTGGAAAGAATTGGAGTTGGTAGTGTTAAAAAGCATTAACAAACTGAGTGTTTTCACTGAATGGATACAGGGTAACAATCATCTCATCTAGTATGACTCCAAATTGAAATTGAATCTGCTGGTCCACAGAAACTGGACTACAGGCCGGGTGCTGTCCAATCATTCATGAAAGATGTGTGACGCAGTTCAGCTGCAGCTCGTTTAATGCCGAACTGGAGGAGATGAATCGTGTGCTGGGAGATGTTTTTGCTGCTTTGAGTGATTATCACAAAGCATACAAGCATATCATAAAGTTCAACAGAAAACGTGACAATCTAAAGAAGCAGCTAGCAGGTAAACCAGCTGCATTCTCACTAAAAGAAGCTGCCTGGTTGTGATAGTGTGAATGAGGCAGAGCCGGCAGGACTTTTTAAGACTTCTCCATCATCAGAAACACAGACATGCTTCCAAAACTGAAGAATAATGAACCCAGTGTGGAAGGGAGCATCTTCATATGCACTAGTGACCCTCTTTCCTTGATTTATCACCCTCAAAAATAAATAGGAAACGCAGAATGTTCTTCAAAGCATGGCTTTCAACACTGCTGAATCAAGCCTCTTCTGACAATATTCAGGAAAACCTTCAATGTCAAAATGTCATGAAAGATATTTTCCAGATTTTTTTTTCTGAATGAGCTCTGAAAATGTTTTTTTTTCTTGCATTGGTTTCAAAGTTTGTTGTGATACTTCAGTGAGCCCTCAAACGATAAATTACTTTTAGTTTCCATCAAACCAGCTCGTGTCAGAGGTTTATATACTCAACAGACTCAGAGCAGAGCAGAGAAAGAGGTCACTGCAGTGTGTTTTAGATAAATGAGTTTCAGCCTGTGTCGATCAGTTAAAACATGGTGAGGTTACAGTGCAACAATTGGAGTAGCAGCAGTCCAATAAATCAACCGTCTCTCGTCAAGAGACAGCTCAGGTCTCTGTGCTTTAGTTCAAAGCCTACAGTCAAATAATATCTAAAATCCTCTTCAGAATACCTTTGATAGTTTGACTGGGCCTTGCAAAGTTAAGTACCCGGTGATTAGACTGTATGGGGTTCAGTGACAGTGCCATACACTCCAGTCCACCAGACACAGCCAATCAGCTCCAGTTTAAAGTATTCTAATGGATTCCAAATAGTATTTGTCTCCAGCGAGTCGACAGTCTCAGTTTTTGCTGCTCTCTGTTGGAGCAGGTGGTGGTTGCGTTGTCTCCTTCGCCTCTGTCTGGCCTTCTTTCTTCTCATCGTCGTCCTTGAAGAACAGAAGAGGAAACATGCCAAGGATACAGCCGATGCCAACACCAATGGCTTTACCCTGCACACATGAAGACAGATTAGGAAAGGTTGACTCGAGACACTGAGTTCCCATTCCATCTTTTCTGTATATATTAAAATAATCTCTGAAACAATAATCATACATGAAAATACAACAAGTGTTCTCCAACCTGCTGGAACGAGTGCCATGACCTTTTGCAATCAGCTTTTAGAGCCAGACTAATCACTCAACCTAATTTAAGTTAATTACATTACACACTTCGGCAGTCACTGCATATTAAAATCATTCAGGTCTAATTTTCTCACACAATGAACGAGTGAAAGAAAAGGGACATCAGAGAGCCTTGTGTCTCTGTCGCCTGCCCTGGTGTTTGTGACGCATTACACAACAAACGGATTCATTAATATCACTCTGGGTTTATGTCGAGTGTTTATCCGTTTGATAGGCTTTTGTCGGTCTTTCACACACACACACACACACACACACACACACACACAAATGAAAAGAGAGACATGTGAGTGAAAGAGACAGTTAGAAAGCAGTGTCGCGGTTAATGTTTGTTGGTTTTATGACGATACCAACCGAGTGAGAGCTGACTCTGGTCTGCCACATGTCGGCCTGTTTTGGGCTCAAGTCAGGAATCTGCATTCCCAGCCGAGACGCCAGGGCCTCCACATATCCTGCCAGCCTGAAGAGAGGAACAGATAGAGAGAAAGAGGACGCAGAGAGACAACGAAGCTGTAAGAGTGAGCTGAAGCAACGCTGCAAAAACAAACAAACAAAAAAAAGCAGTGAAATGGAGGAATCATTGCTTAAAGTAAGCAACATTATGTGCAAACAGGGAAATTTCACTTTCAAGATTTTAAAAATACTTTGTCTCAAAGAACCCATCCCCTCTTAAACTTGGTGCAGACAGACTAAAAACAAGCACATTTGTCCAGATACAATCAAATTCTGATTTGACAAAGCAGTTTTGTGCTTGTGTGTGCTTGGAAATTCTACTCTCACACATTAAGTTCCTCAGAACCAGTAAGAAAATCTCTGTAAGAAGTTAGAGATAATTTGAAACAAGTGAAATGCTCTCTCATAAAAACTGCTGGGTAAGAAGATATATCTCCCAGCAGATATTGCCTTGATTTAAATGAATGAATTACTCCTAATCAGTGACCCATTCAGGTGCTTTGATAAATGAACTAACTGAGAATGATCAACTATCCTTTCACTTTCTCAAGTGTACAACTGAATCCTTTTATTTTGACATTTCACAAGATGGACAACCTGTTCAAGCAAAGCAGAGGGACAATAACAGGGACATGTGAATCAGTTATAGACAGAAAAGTCTCAGTATGTGAGTGAATGTGTTCAGGAGAACATTCCTAAAGGTGCAATGTGGAAAAACTGGCCACCTGTTGAACATTGCTCCAAAGAAATACAAAGCAACATGTCACCAGAGTAACAGCTAACTGCTGCTCTTTGTGGCAGCTGTCTTTGACTGTAGCTTTGAGCTGTCGTTAGCTAGGTAGCTCAGTCAGCTGTGCAGCTATTGGCCCTGTCACAGTCTGTCTGCCTGTTTCCTCTCTTTAGCCACATTCCTGTTTTCTCTGGCCCTTTTTCTTTCTTTCTCTCCCAATCGCACACCTGTTCTCACTTCCCTCATGTGCTCTGCAGTTGCCTGGACTTCCCCGCCCTCCTCACCTGCAAATCATTCCATCATCAGCCACTCACTATATGTGCTACTCTACTCCTTTAATTTATCTAACAAGTCAGTTCCATGTGCTTCTGTTACATTGTTACCTGTATCTCTTTCATTCCTGCCTGACCTCAGTGTTTGACCTTTAGCCTGTTTATTGGATGTTGGAGCTCTGTCTGCTCCTTATTAGATTTGTTTGCTTGTGTTGGAATGCCTCCTGACGGCTGGACTGGGACCGAACACACCCTCCGACCAATGAAGGCCAGTCACATGACAGGAAATACAGTACTGAGCGATTTACAGCAGCTCCGACCAAGACTCTGACTCTGAGGGGATGATGAAGACACGACAGGCCGGGACAGGAGAGGAGTGAACCAGGAGAGCAGCAAGAAGAAGGTCAGGTTAAAGGTTTATTTTGACCAAACCAGAGTTCCTGATGAATACTGCATTGAATATTTTGAACTAAAATTTCAGCCACATCTTACATATTGCCCCTTTTAAGCCCTTGGATCTAAGCTTAAGATATTATTATAATATAATGAAAAAAGTCAAAGGAAATATCATGAACATTCTGTAAACACAGCTACAATGACTTAGGGAAATAAATCATTAAAATAAATGTGCTACACACACTCAGTTCGGCATGAGGCATCAAATCACCCACATGACAACACTCAGCAAAGCAAACCACACAAGTTAAGTAATCGATAACAGCAAAAAACAAAATAAATCAGTAGATGAATGTTCCAATCTGTTCTCTCTTGCTGCCATCTGTCATGCACCCAGCAGGACGTCAGATATCAGAGAGAGCCTCCAGTGTGTGTGAATGAAATCATACGGAGCACTCCTCAGTGTGTTACACAGATGGCAGAACAAGGGCAGATAAAGAACAGTTTTCATGAGTTATGAAGTAACATTAGAAAGTGATCAATCCTCCATTATTGTTCATGTCAGTTCAAGTTGTAAGTGTTGTCTGATGTGAGTATTATTGAATAGTCAACTATGACAACACCAAATATAGATAAAGTATATGTACTGTATATATGAAGTAGATGTTCTTCATTAACAGTTTGTAGTTTGGGGGAAAATCTTCTATCACCTGCATCCAGAAAATGAGACGTCAGCCTGATGCTGAGACTGTTTAAAGGTTATCTATAGACTTTCCACAGTGCACTGATAACCTATTGAACAGAGAGAGAGGAAATGGTGCCTTTTGTGAGGACAAAGGTGTTAGATGTTTTATGTCAACATTAAAAACAATGCGAGAGGGAAAAGAAACGACAGAGAATAATGTTCCTGTTGGAAAAGCTATAGTCAGATATTCTTGGTTCTATAATGAGACAGAGGACCTCTGAGGGTTTACACTTGGACACTTTGCCCACTTCATAAACCAGCCTTGCTAATATAAACAAATGTGCACACAATGCAGTAACAGAGTAGAACCCACCTTTCCGAAAAGCTGAGATGCTGTGTAAAACAAAAGCAATGAAAGGACATATCATGTGATCAATGTGATGTGTCCTTTTTGACATATACTCATATACTTATTCACATTTCACCCAGCGTCCCAACTTTTTTTTGGAATCGGGGGCTGTAATGAGCAAAATACTAACCGAAAATGAAAATCTTGGGAGAGCTGCTGTACTTTACTGTCATGCTCCTGAGGCTGCTGGAGCACAAAACGTACAGTGCGGGTGAAGCTGCTCCGGAGTGAGAAAAGAAATTTAAGTCAGTATTTGGACCAAGGTCTGGTTCAGGCACTGGCACTAATGGATCCTCAGTTCACTGCGCACACAAATAAGCTGCAGCTGGAGCCGTCGAGTCAGGGGAGCGATAAGCAGCAGGTAGAATATTTCAGAGAAAGATACGGAGACAAGGAGAGGAAGCTGCTGTGTGTGTGTGTTGAGCTGCATGTGTGTAGCAGGTGTATGTCAGTACTCTTTCATCACAGCAGCGCAGAAATAGGATTTTTTTTATCAACATAGCTGATGGACCGTTAAGATATAAATAGAAATGAATCGTGATGACAATAATTACATATATCACAACAACAGGGGCAGGAATTGATTCTCTAGTTTCATGGTCAGATAAATCTATGTATGTCTTCTATTTGTATTCTGCTCTGACTCTCAAATTCACACAAAACTTCAGTCCGGTAAACCCTGCGACAGCGTTTGAGTCAAGTCCAGCCCACATATTTCACATACTTGCAACAGCAGAAGAAATCAGGACGGCATCAGAGAACAAAATACCTGCAGTATTCAAAACACTGAAATGATGAAATTTACTGAAAGCAGCGTCAGCTACAGCACACTGAGACTCAACCTGGCTGCACCATAAGCAATAAACACTGAAACTAAACTTCTGTTTGGGAGAACAACTGAATCTGCTCTCAAAGCATTTCCTTAAATGTGGGCAACGACAAACTGCTCTGCTTCACTGCACTCAAGCAGTTACAAGGCACAGCTGCTGTTTGTATTAGTGGTGATATCTGGGACGGTGTTTGATGCAGACAGCGGTGGAGCCATTGGCAGGGACGTGAATCAAACTCGGAGAGAAAGATAAACTATGAGGAACGATGATAAATGGGCCATAGTTGATGGTGTGCTCAAAATAGGTGGTTAGAGTGTTGGAGTATCATCATACAAATCCTCCTTCGACAGCATAAACTAGGGTTATGCCACAATTTAAACACACATTAGCCCTACTAAGCAAAACACTGAATGCCTTCTGGTCTGTAGCAGATAACTCTTTAAAGGAGAGCAAGCAAAACTAGATTTTCCCCGAGGGGATCAATGAGGTATCAAACTATTACATTTATGTGGAAAAAAAGCAGAGAAATTTACCCATCAATCAGCCATGATTCATTTGTTGCCTTCATCCTCGTTTTATAATACTCTACAAGGCTGTGGAATATGCTCCAAGTTACCCAGCATGCACTAGTTATAAGGTTTAGAGAGATGACATGAAGAGTTTAGGAGGAGGCTGAATCAAAGTTGGGACCCCGTTTTTTATTCCCTAGAGCAGACTAATGTGATTCTGTGAGTTCGTGTCCTGTTTTTTGCCAACTCGGATGAATGCAATAATGCTTTAGTGGGCGCCATGTCTGCCCCAGAAAGCCACTGATGCATTGTGGCCATAAGGACAGCGGCTGAGACGAAGCTGTGCAGGAGCATCAGTAATGACTGGCTTAACGGTCAGAATGACTTACGAGCTAAAGTGTGGACTTCAACGAGGTTATGCTGGCTTCCTAAATCTGTCAAAACACACACACACACACCCCTACACATTCACTCAACATTAAAAATAGACACACATAAACACATATGTGGATATAGCGGCACAGCTTGCTCACCATAGGCCCACAAAACACACACACACACACACACACACACACATATATGTCATATGGGAGCAGGGAGTCACAGCAGCAGAGCTCAGTCTCTGTCTCTTGCTTGAGGAAAACAGACGTTGAGTGGGCGGATTTGCAAACAATCATTGTGAAGTAATCAATACAATATTGACCAAACAGACTCTTGATGAACATCCTGTCGTGACAGCTACATCTATTTGTGCCTTTCGATTACGTGACTGAGAAAAATCATGCTTTCAAAGAGAAAGTGGTGGCTTAGACTTTGATAGGGAGGTCTTGTGGATTAGAGGGCTAACGTGCACATGGACCTCATGGCCCCTGCTCACACCGCTGTGTTTCCTGTCTGTTTATATCAACTCAGGCGGAAATTACATGAAATTATCGAGAACAATTCAAAAACAGTCAGAAGATGTGTGATCCACCCAGTGTGATCTAAATATACAACACTGCTACCTGTACTGGAGGACTTGTGTATCACAAAGGTTCACAGTTTCTGACTGGATGAAAGCAAAATCAAAGTTCTGACAGACAATTAGACACAAATCTCTGACTGTTTCCAGCAATTGCAAACCAAATGATTAGCAGCATTTTAATCAGCCTCTAGAGCTTTTAATTTGGCTCATTTAGGCACATGAGAACAATCCTAATTGGACACATCGCACCCTGACTGTCTGAAAATGGGCATCTTGATCCTGTTCCAAGTGAACTGCAGTGCAGTTTGTTTGAAGTGAGAACCTAATCCAAGCCGACAACAGGAAACAACCTACAAAATATGCAAATTCATGCATACAAGGACAGACTCACAATTCAGGTATTTCTAATTTTGCTGTTAGCAAAGACACTTGGTTGAGAACAGCAAAGTATACATAGATTATCTTTAGATTTTGGACTGTTGTGCAACAATAATAATTAGTTTTGTTTCGTAAAACATAAGGGCACAGGAATAAGAAAGTGTTCTGACATGCAACTGTCTCTAACTTGGTGTAGTAAGGTCCAAAAAGACTATTCATGTGGTTCGTTGCAGATTCGGCGGAGTGGATCCGAACAAACTAAACACTAAAACTGCAACAAGTCTGCAGTAAAGAGGCATCTGTGTCCTCATCTGTCAGCTTCAGGTCAGAGTTTACCCACAACTGGTGCAGAAAACCTGCAGCGCCTCCTCCTTAGCTCTCAACTGCTACTAAAGTGCCCGACTCCCGGTGTCATCTAAAATACAGCATTTTATAGGTGTGCACTTTAAAATGAACAAAAGCTGTAATGCAAATGTTGCAGTGAAGGACACCTGGAGGAGCTCCACTGAGACTCTGTGTGGCAGACAAACAGCCTTCACACTCACTGCTATGAATCTATCAAAATAAGAAAAAATACCCTCTCTTGTCAGCTCTCATGGAGTCTCACCTTGACAAAATGCGCCACAAAGGCTCTGCTTTCCATTTATGATTGAGTGGCAAACACAGACGCACACACACAGTTTTGCTGGTGTGTGTGTCTACTGAGAGCGCTTCCAAGAGCCAGAACATCTTAGCTAATCCATCACACTAAAACGGAGCAAAGGCATCAGCACAGTCTCTATAATTGTCTTTCTGCCTGTCTGTCTATGTGTTGCCTTGCTGGTTCTGCTGACTCTCTGTATTCAAGAGAAAGAGAGTTAGAATCTGTTATATCACTAATAATCACTGAAACGCAGCCAGGAGGCTGCTGGTGGCACATGGTTGGAGGCGTCTTCTCTGACTGTAAACGCTACGGTTGGTTAAGCCCATGAAGCAGGAGGGGAAGCTGATTGTGGTCCCAGTGGCCACCAGGAGGCTCTGAGGTGCATAAGAGTCATGAAGCAGCTGATTGAACCCGATGACACATTGCAAACATTTGAAAGGATCCAAGGCACATTCAGGCTGAAAACCTCTCCTGGATCACTTAGCTTCTGATCAAACCTGATATCATGCTGAACACAACTGTGTGGATCAGACCTGGCAGTTCATGCTCTGATTCATGCTTATGCATAAAACACACATCATTTAGAGGAAGGGTGAAAGAAACTGGTCTCTATATAAATGTGTGCTGTTTAAGACAGAACTCAAAACAACACTCTTGAATCCAGGTTTACATTAAAAGGGCAATTTTAGCGAGGTTGAAAATTTTCACATTACCAGAATAAGATATGTGCATAGTAATGCAAAAAAAAACATTATACAAACCCCAAATTTAAGTCAGTACATTACAGACTGACAACATGTGTCTGACCAGACCAATCAGACATGGACTGCATACACACCATGAATAAATAATGTTGCATTAAATCTTCCCAGCTCCCAGTACAACAAAATCCAATGTGATTCCCGCATGATCAGGCAAACAAGGAACATAATGCCAAAAACCAATTTAGACATTTTTCTTGTAATCAACAATTACGTTTAATACCAAGCAACATAATGACTTAGTCTTTATTAATGGGAGTGGAGCGGCATGGTCGACCTCTTCACTGATAATGTCCCTCATCACGATCATCATTTCAGCTGAACCATTTGAATTTCCGTCCTCCCACAACGTGCCATGATTTGCAGAAACTTTCCTGCTCCTGCATGCTTGTTTGTGAGTTTGTGTGTGTATGTGTGACTTTTCTTACCCTAGTCCTGCCAGATCAGACACCAGGTTGCCAAGGGCAGCAGCTGCAGAAAATGTGAGGAGAGAAAGTGACACGATTTCAAAATGAGTTAGGAAATTGAGGTTTGTGAGGACAGCCAAAAGGCACAACACACAGAATATTTTCATCATATGAAACACTTTTCTGTCGAACACTCAGAGGCATGTAGCTGCCAGCAGACAGTTAGGTGTCCATACGAACAGGTTGTTACATTCATCGCCCTCATTAACAACAACTGCTGAGCTCCGTGAAATGTACAAATTCTGACAGAATGCAGCTGCAGCGCTGTTTAAGTACATCAGAATTACTGGTGGTGATGATGTCTCCTGAAATCTCCTGTGTCCTCTTCAGACTACAGTAACACAACTTTATTAAAGCATGAATCTGTAATTGAAGACAAGTCCCGCAATAATCTCCACATACCTTCCTCTGCTTCCCTTTGGTACTGGATCAAACGACGCTAAATGTTACCTGAGTGGCCACTTGCATTGCAGAGGAGCTGAGCAACAATGAACAATGTTTAGCCTCATAATTAACCATAAAGCCCCCAGAATCATTTCTACATATGAAAGAGTAAACATGGGTCAGTAAATGATTTTTACAATAACCTTCTATGGCTTTTTTTTTTTTTTTCAACCATGTTGCACAGGATATGATGGACAACCACAATGTATTCTGGCCTTATTAAGAAGGCAGAAGCACTGTTGAAGCCCACAGGGCTGTTGACTTGCTCCCTGAGCCTAACAGCTTCACATGATAATAACTTCACCTGAATAAAGCAGAACAGCACTTCACGGAGCACCCACGGAGAAGAGGGTCAGGGTATGTTGAAATGACTAATGAAACAACAGCAAGGAGACGTGTGTGTCATTATCATTAAATATATCTGAGGCTCACTCTGTTCCCTATATGTTACTGCAGTAACGATTTTTAAAAGACAGGATTAAGTCTCTACTGCGCTGTTCTCTCTGTTGTCCATGACCCTGAGTTCAGGGTATCGCTGCAGCTGCCGCAGTGGCCCAGATGCCCTCCCTTAGGGGAACAGAAACAAAGCAGCAGTGCCATCTCTGCTAAGGCACAATCCCCATCCAACTCTACCAGGAGGTCTTAAGTGCTTCATTCCAAATGACTTTCCGCTACTGTCGCAACAAGGTTGACAGTAACATAGAGTATAATGTACCCAAATGAGACTTCTGTCTGGTGACAATCTGTCGCCGTACATCTGAAGAAAACACCCACGGGACCTGCACCCACATTATTAAGCACAGAGGAATTCAGATAAGACCTCTAAGAGTCGCAGTGTAATTAGAGGAGTCTGTGTGTGGCGGTATTTGGGAAGGTGTTGTTTACTGTGTCTCAGCAGGCCTATGAGCGTGACCTCTCTGAAGAGAGATTCGCCTGCCTGCTGGAACAAAAGATCAATGTTAATAAGCTGCTCGTCTGTCTGTGTTTGGCTCCAAACGAGCATGTTAGCTTGCTGCTCTGAGAGAAGCTCTTTGGAAACGGTGCTAGTTCCTAATTCTTGGCCAATCACTTAGTGCCAAAACACACACAGTAGATTTGTGCTAAATGAGGAGGTTGTTCGGGAGGCTTGCACTGGGCAGGATCCAAGCGTGACCGAATAACTGCGAAGAACGGTCTGTCTGAAGAGAGAAAAATGTGTCCAGCTCAAAAAGTCCAGCTCATATTCTATTGTTTGCTCTATGATGATTGAAGGACTCCATTCTTTAGTGAAGTGCCTTTCACTGTGAGGACTTCCTCTGATGGATGATTATTAAAAACCTGAGCAGTGTTTTATTTGTCTTGTGGCAGATTTTATTGCTCACACCAGGGACAGAAGACAAATCATTTGTTTGCAATTTGTTTGCAAATGTTGCACCACAGTAACAGTATTTCTGGCTGAAAACACAACTGTCTGGCTGCAGCCGACACTAAAATGCATATTTTCATAGTTAGTTTTGACACATTTCCTCCTTTATAGTCTCTCTAAAATTTAGAGGATGATACTTAAGAGGACATCTCATTTTACAGTGTGTCCTCAATACAACACACACCCACTTGAAATGTACTTTAAGTAATAAATAAGTAATACTTTCCATGAAACTTCAAGTAAACTTTGCTTTTCCATTTGTTGTTCTATCTGTTCTGGGTCACTGTCTCCTGGTAGTGATGGAAGTTTGTTTGAAGTAAAACGAAGAAGGTTACAGAGTTAAGATTACATGTAGTAATAAGCTAATGTGCTGTCATTATACATCATACCTCAGTGCAAACCCCTGAAGAGGCAGATGTAATGACAAGACGAGGGCAGCTGCCTTTAACTCACTGCTGTCTCTGCCTCTCACTGTGCTGCACCTGATTCAGTCCACCTCCACAGGCCGGTGAGGTGCAATCACACGCATGCAAAAACAGTGATTCTGAGGTGATATACATAGATATACATTATTACCATGTAACAGAAGGTTTTACAACATGCTGCAAGTAATATAAGCCTTCATCCACCACTCACTCCTTAGATAAAATGGAACTGAATGAGACTGAATGGAAGGTGAGGATGGGTAATCTAGGTTTGGGCTGAAGTGAAAGAGGCAGTTTTTATATTTCTTTGGGTGGATTTTCCCTTCAGGATAAAAATTAACTAATATCAGACCATTTAGCCAATGCAGAAATATTTCAGTTCCCTTCCCTGTTCTTCTGTTAATATTTCTTAAGTTATAGTGGATACTTTCACAGGAACTTTGGAAAACTTTCCACACTGTCTGTGTGTCTGTTGGTCGATAAATGGTCTGTGAAACAATGCAAAATAACAACTGGTGGTGGTGGGGGAGTTAATGTCTCTTGTTTTTGTCTGCAAGGCTCACTTACCAGCTGTGGGTCATAATGTTCACAGACTGAGAAATGTGAGGTTGCATATGAGCAACACCTTTCTGTACCTGCAGGTGTTCTACTGCAACAATAACACACAAAAAAGTACACAACATGGAACTGTACAGTGGCTTCAGGCGGGTGAGTGCGGAAGCTGAGATTTGACGGCAAGCGTCGGCAGAGCAGGGAGATTCTGAGAGTTAATCATCTTAGTTGTAATTTTTAATGGATTTAATCCAATTTGGAGTTTTTCCACATCATTACCTCTGTTTAAATCACATAATTGGCCCAAATCAGCGGAAGAGCCTTTTCTAACATTGCAGCCTCCATTTTCATGGAGCCAGTCGAGCCTCGTTTTCCCTCCTAGAAAACGTGTGATTGGTGGTCTTCACTGCAGACTTGACACGAGTGGTAAATCACTCTGGACTGTGCTAGATAACTGCAGCCTCTTGATTTGCAGACCTCCAAATGTCCCCAGTGTCACAGGAATGAGAGACAATACTACGACTGTGAAAACAGAGTCTGACTGATAGGAACTGGGTTGAGGCTGTGCTTGAGGAAAGAGCAGAAGCTCTTCATGTTTTTATCAGTGGCTGTGTGGTAGTTTCATGCATTTTTTAATATCATTTTTTTTTCTCAAATTTCTAATTAACAGGGGATTTCTGCAGCTGGGGCTCACTTTCAGACCTGGAATTGAAAAATCTCTTTATGCCACTCAGAGATAAGAGGCTCCACCTGTCAAACTACTATCAGCCTTTTGGCCAAACGCATTCTACATTTTCTGTCGGAGTGTGCAGCCTGATAAGCCTCTTGTCTATAAATCCCAGCAGGCCTGAAATCACTCCTGTGGCTTAATCAAACTCCCAATCATCCTAGTTACGAAAGAAACAGAATATTTCGAAATTGAAAAGCTGGATTGAAATGTAAATCTACAAGATCAGGATCAAGTGAAAAGCTTGTCTAACACATTAGGTTAAGATTCAGATGCCTCCTCTCTGCAGCATGCCCCTGAGAGATCCACCTCTCCTTGCTTTAGTCCACACTGGTCAAGTTTCCTACATCTCTGCAGCTCGCCTTGAAGCAGAATAAGAACAGCTTCAGGCCTCCGCCTCCTCTGCTCTGTTACAGCATCTGCTTTGCCTCCTTTGAGTGGCAGATCACTTTACTGAGTCTGTTTGATCTTTAAAAGCCCCAACCAAACAAAAAACACTGCTAGCACCACCAGCAGGAACAAAACCATCAGAGGAGGAATGGAAGACTTCAGCATCACGTAGAGTCGAAGCACCAGCTGCTCTTAAAACTGTAAAATGGAATTTTTACAGCAAAGTGAAGGGACTGAGATGGAACGGGATGAAATACTCTGGTTTAACGCATAATTCATTTCAGTACTGACTGAGAGATGGTGGCGATTAGCCAAAAGACCCAATTATTCATCAGTTGTTCATCATGGTTGTTTTGACCACTATTAAATATATAAATATTGACAGTCTTCATGCTTCACTTTGCAGCACAGCTGGGGCTATCATCAGTGTGCTGCATTCACATTCAGTGTCGTGTAACGTAATAATCTCAGCATCCTGAGCAAATACACCGAACACAAGTAACATGCAAATGTGCCTGTTTGAGCGAAGTGGCTGTTACTGCAGCTACTTCCAGTATTTGATTTCCAGTATCGTTGCTTACAATACATTTTCCTCAACAATCCTTGTCTACTTCCTCGTTAGAGTGATGGCATACCAAATCACAGTGGACTCCCAACTCTTCAAAATGAAATAGGACGTGGCATCTTCAATTACAGCGTCAACAGAAGTCACCGTCTCATAATGAGGCAAGATAGTGAGATAACACTGGAGACGGGAAAAGGAGAGAAAGACACTGGCTGGTCTGCGTAATGATAATTTTACAAATGCAATCATGCTGTTTACAATCAGATTACAGTGTTTTTACTAGAGGGAAGGATCAAATTTTGTTTTGCAGCAAAGCAACAGGGATGCTTCTCTCGCTGTGCATGCACCATTACAATCCTCAATCACATTTCACATTATTAAAACCCTTAACAGTATTTACATCGTGAAAACCATTCATGGCTTTAAAGGACATTAAACTACCTAAAAACCAAAGCACTCAACAGTGCCTCAGCGGTCTGCCTCAGACACACATGCTCAGTGTGATGGATTCACTGACCTCACTGATCTCAATTAAAAGGATAAACATTTCTTCTTAGATATCAAGTTACATTAGGATCATGAGATTCTCTTACCAGCCATAGTTGAAATGCCGAGGATCACGCCGATGGATAACTCAATCTGCGTGCCCTGCAAAACATGCACACACACACACACACACACACATTATATCATTCTGTAATGCAAACAATCAGAGCAAGTTAATGTACGGGCTATGACATGTATCTGTTCATGATATTCCCTTCTGCGTCGTCATAAAGGGTTAATTCTGGACTATAAATGACAGTGTTGTGCTCTGAAAGCTAGTTCTGTTCCAGGCCAATAGGTGGCGTTATGTAACTGCTGTTATACTTCTTGATAAGAGGGAAAGACAGGGAGTACAGCAGTGAGGGGAGATGGGAAATCAGCCATAGTAATGTAATATGAAACCTCTACCCAGTTTTTAAGAGCTTTACTACAAACACATGACAAAACCGGCCATGAGGATGGCTGTAGCTACCACTCCCTCACCTCCCACTTTGCTACAGCGCCCGCTCTGTGATGTCAGTATGTTTTTAATCTCTTGTAATGACAAATTACTCTGTTTCACTGCCTCATTACGTTGACTAAAGGTCTCTCTCCTGTTTACTGTTTCACTTAAAGGTCTTATTTAAAATGCAACCAAAGTCTGCTTAACAAAGTCTGGCTTTTTAAGATTTTCCAAAAGCTTGCAGCCTCTCAGTTTACTGTTTCCTGCTTTAGTGCATCTTCAGACAGTGTGTCTCTCACAGTCTGGACTGAAAGACGTAGCCAGATCTTTACAGTAACTTACTTTAAAAAAATACAATTTCACCAAATGCATAAACTGTTCACAGACAGGGTGAATCCAGCCCCAGAGTGTGATGACTTTTTCAGAGTCTGCTTTGTATATCTCCTTCCTCTTCTCTTGTTACAGTATGTTGGTTTTGGGGCAAAGCTACGCCATTTCATTATGTTCTATTTAGGTTTAATCTCTTTTGTTTCTCTTGTATACATTTGTCTCTACTTGTCTTCTCATCTCCTTATAGAAGCCCCCATAAGAACTCATCATATCACTGTAATAGAGTACCCCCTCTGTGCAAGCAAACTTTGGCTTAAGTCAATAAATTCATTGTGCTCTACAGGGTTTACATTTCATTATTTGAACAACTTCACAAAGACTAAATAATGAGCGGAGAGCTTGTGGCAGGCGAATGACTAAAACTTGTATGGGATGTTCAAAGACAAAGAGAAGAGGAAGGACTCTGAGAAACAGCGACTGAGAGCAAACAGGAAATCTACTGAGAGATAAACGCAGTAGCACCAAACATAAAAGCTTTATTTCTCCTGCTCTCCTTCCAGGCTTCTCTCTAAAGCTTCCTACTGTATAACATATTCTTTATGCGGAAGTTCTCCTGTGGACATATGACTGAGTAAATCTTTAAGCCCACTGAGCCTCATGAGGCTGACAGACTTACAGCAACAATCATGATGCAGTTGTCCAGGAATCCAAAGCCAACAAAAGGGAGTGCATTGTGCAGCAGAACTGTAAAATAACAAACAATATATCATCAACAGACAACATACACAGGAAGTACGCAGGTCATGTTTGAGTCTGCAGTGAAAAATATTAAACCATTAGACACCATTGAGCCTGCAGACACAGAGATACAAGAAGATAAAATTCTTGAATTCTGTGAAGCAGCTGTTGCTTGACATGAACTGAAGAACATAATTCTTGTTATTTATAATTGTTTCATACTTGTTTTTCATATGTTGCGATAACAGATTAAATTGT
Organism: Chaetodon trifasciatus; assembly: GCA_037975065.1. Classification (NCBI taxonomy): domain Eukaryota; kingdom Metazoa; phylum Chordata; class Actinopteri; order Chaetodontiformes; family Chaetodontidae; genus Chaetodon; species Chaetodon trifasciatus. The sequence goes on along the minus strand of JBBMOE010000005.1, from coordinate 4,206,959 downwards.
GGAAGCCTCAAATGTACTAAATGTGCAGATTTGAGTTAAATGCATGTTCTTAATACAACAAGTGACATTAAATGAACACCCAGAAAGAATCACTTTGAAACATTAGTCTATAAACATCTGAGGCAAAACTCAAGATTACATTGATTGGAACCATCAATGTTTAGCAGCAGTTCATATTTTATGATGTTTTAATGTGCCAGTGTTATATTTTGGTGCATGATTTGCTGGCAAGACCACAAGATGCAGAACATATTTTCCAAGTTCATAACATTGAGGGCTCAATTATATGACATATAAAACAAGGTGCATGAAAGTGTGAGGTAATATAAGACTGAAACTGTGCTCACATGAGGATATCTGAAGTGTTACAGCAGCAATAGTCATTAGTCAATATTATTCAATCAGTACCATGCAGGAAAGTGTAATGCATACTATATTACCATACTAAAAGTGCCATAATTCAGTGGGTAAGTAAGTAAATCTTATTTCTGTAGCACAGCCAGGGCTATTGGTACAACTGGCCACCTCACAGGCACAACAACGAAGTATCTTCCTGAACTGGAATGGATTTCATCTTAGAATATTAAAAAACCTTGACCTTTAGTGGAAACAGTGCTATCAATACCAAGCATCAGAATGGAACTACGTCTGCAAAGAGTTATGCATTAGCTGCATAAAGAGAGTCCCTGTGTGTGCTGCGTGTGTAGATAAGACATACAATGCAATCTTGTATTGTATTTTAAATGTCACCCACTGCTCCAGCAAAGTTTGGTCTATTCTAGCTGAAGTTCATCATTACTGAGCAGCAGTCATTTCTTCTCTCCAGCTCTTATTCTGCTGCAGCTCTGTTTCACTACAAATCAGCAATTTACAATCTTGCTGTTTGAGCCTCAACACACAAAACACCGGCTGGCTCAGATCTTAAACACAGACTTTACTTTAATGCTACACCAGGGACAGCTTTGACTGGATTGTGAAGGGCACTTCATCTCGTGGTACGGAGAGCTGTGGAGTCTAATCCTGGCGTTTGGTTTGGATGCTTCGCTGCAGAAATCTAACAAGTCTCCTTAACAGCCGCTAGTGAAGTCAGCGCAGAGAAAGTTTCAAATCCTCAAAATATAATTTCCCAATCAGCCCCCTTATCTCCCCTGGACACGGCTGTTTTCCAGGCTGGGTTAACTGGTTTTACACAATTAAACCTTTGAGGCTAAAATGTGTTTTTATCAAATATCGTCCAGGTCAGATGGGGAAATTAAAGATGAACTCTTCTGACAAGGACCGCACTTTTTGTTGGACTGAAGCTGTTTGGGGAACATTTATTTAGCGTTAGTGGGGAAATTGGAATACCTAGAATTATGGTCTCATGGCTGTATGCCTCCCCCAATCAGTGAAGTTGCAGTCCATGTCTGTCCAGACTCATTTATGTAGTGAAGACTTTGAAGGAGTTTAGTAAAAGCTATTAGTGTCTTTTTCATCATCACTATATTGACATGTTTGATTCCAGTGAATCATTTCCAGTGAGAAACATGTTGTCTTCACTTAGAGACTATTTCTAGAAGAGCACAGAGGACTGATAGAGAGCTTCATCACGTGGAGCAACAACAATCACCTGAAGCTCAATATCAGCAAAAGCAGCGTGGACTGTAATGCTTCAGATATGGATGTTTCTGCAAAGCTTTAAATTGTAAAAAGTGGATGCTTCACACACATCTTCAACACAGCAGCACAATCACCAGTTTCAAGGTGGATACCCAAGGTTAGTGACACCAATTCAGTATCTGACCACATGTGAAATATGGTCACAATCTCCCCTTCTGTTCCTGAGTTAAGGCACTGAAAAATGGCCAGAAAAGAGTTTTTACAGAAATTTATGATGTCACAGTACAGCTGACCTTGGACCTTTTGGATATAAAATGTCATCACAATCATTTTATCATAGCAGGCATTTTTTGTGAAATTTAGTCAAAATCAGCCTATGAATTCTTGAAATGCTGTTCCTGCGTTGGCTCCGGAATAAAGACAACCCAGCTGAGCTTTAGAGGAGGCGTTTCTCACATGATGTCTGTTTTAGTCACAAAAACCTCTTTGTTAAACGAACACTGTGAGAAACAAAGACAGCAAGACAAACACGAGTGGACATGAACTCCACTGGGTTAACCAGCAGGTTGACCGACCTCTCAGCAGGAGCAGAGGAGGAAAGAGATGTGAGGTCATGTCAGTAACTGAGCCCTGCAGAGTGAAGCATGGCAGCACCAGCTTTTACAGTTGAGTGTGTGCAGGTGGATTACATATGTGCAAGTGGATGACCTTCCATGGGTCGAGAGAAATTATCTGTGAGACAATGTTATATGATTGGAAACTATTACCAGCTCACATCAAATATAAAGAGCTTCAAACTGGAAGTGAAACATATTTTCTGCAAGATGATCAATACTCAGTGTTGTTTTAAACTAAGTTCTGTCATTTTTCTTTTAGTTGTTCTGCATTTAACATTCATGTTAATTGACTCTTTACAAAAAAACAGTTAATGCTCAGTTTCATGTGATTTTTTTTTAGCTTTTATGGACCCTAGAAGACTATAAACCACATCGGAGGAGGCCAGTGGGGATCATACAAACCACAAACATTAAACAACAAACCTGCTGATGCCAGAATCTGTATGTTTTATGTCATAAAGTGGTATAAAACAAAGTGTTTCCTGTTCCTGATGCTATCTTTGGCTACTAATTAGTTTGAGACATCAAGGGCAACAGCTAATGCAATATCTGTACATGGACAACTTAAAACCCTATGAGCAAACGTGTGACCAAGTTTACTTATCGAGCAATTCTTTTCTTCCTGTCTCAAAACAAGAGTGATTTAATTGCTATTTGTTGTTTTTCTGAGTCATCTATGATCAGTGTAAATATCTCTATGTATGTCAGCCTGTTCTGAGCCTTTTCTTTGAGGAGACTGCTCATTCATGTTAATTAAGACTGATCCTCATTAATCTTCCTGGTTGACTGATGGTCAAATGAGGGATGTCAGTCCAGGCCGTCACGCTACAAGATTAATGAGCGTTGTTTTCAAATGAGCGTACTCATTTAAATATTCCCTCCACATGTATAAAATGAATCAAATGCAAAAAATTGGACTTCTTACCATATCTTAACTGTGCTGCAGTAGGTGGTGCGATTTCCAGCTGCCCTAAAAAAGAAGAGAGAATGAATTATAAACCATCTCCAATGGCCTGTTTCTCTGTGGAGGGGAAAAGTCAGCATAAATGTCAAGACAGTTCTTAAATGGCAAAGTCTATCAGTCGCAGCCTTATGGATACAGAGTTGAAGCAGGAAAAAGGGGAGAGAGAGAGAGAGAGAGAAAATCTGTAGCAATGTGTCAGGGGTGATGAAAGGGAATCAGAGGGAGGAAGAGGAGCAAAGAGCATCTCCCTCATTGCCGCCTCCTGTGAGCGAGACACAATTGAGGACAAAAGCGACGTCAGAGAATGATAATTCTGCTGCCAATCAAGCCTAAAAAGAGGCCTGCCAGCACACTGATTATAATTGGACTCTGTGTGTGTGTGTGTGTGTGTGTGTGTGTGTGTGTGTGTGTATCGTGACAAAGAGACCGATAAAGGGAAGAAGGGACAGAAGGTGTGAGAGACGTGTGTTCTGCTTTCATCTCAACAGATTTAATAAATGATCCGACAAATCGTGGCAGAAAATAAAATGACTTCACTGAAATCTAATCCCAATTTGAAGAGGTGTAACAACACAGGAGAGGCTGCAGAGTGAAACACACGTCAGCAAGGATGTCCCACATTAACACAACACAGGACCCTGCAGGAGAACAAGAGCTGACGACGTCGGTTTTAAGGCTGACGACAGAAGACAAGATCATTTCCTTTGCTGGTTCTGGGAAACTGGATTTGTTTTACTGAGGTCAGTGGAAATGTTAGTCCACGCGCTCAGGTGTTAGAGCACCTGCATGTTATCTCAGGCTGGAGCAGATACTGGTGTGGAAGGCGAGGCATGGTGGAGTCTGTGTCCACCACTACAAACACCCACATACACAAACATGCATTTAGAAAAAGACGGACACAAACATGTAGTCCCTCATGCACAATTACCGCTGAGCTTGCTACAAATTAGAATTAAATGCCAAATTACTAATTTGTTTGTGACTCTATTTAGAATTCAGCACTTCTTTTCATCTTAAATAAAGTGTGACACTGCAGGCAAAATTATTCACTTTATAATATCCAAATTCACACTATGACAACACAAACACAAACATCTGTCTTCTTCCTCCCATCACGCCAGCTGTCCTCGCCCACCTCCTTCACACTCCTTTCCTTTCAGGAGTCAGTGTCGCATTACAAGCTTCATATTATAGTCTTCAGTTGCTCATCTCACGTTGCTGACACAACGATGGACCATTGTCCACCTCAATGACGGCCCTTTCAGCAGCACTAGAGTCAAAACACTGCTGACACCTTCGCAGAGATGCACACACACCAACACAACTGCACGTTCATCGTCAGCGCTCGTAATTACACACAAACCTGTCATCACCTGCAGCGCCTCGTGCATAATGAAACATTGTCTTTCTCCAACGCCCTCGTGAGTATTGTTAAAGCTTTTATCTCATTTCACAGCTTTTGGAAAATCCTCTCAGCTACCAAAACATTAACTACGAAGAGATGAAGATCCTCCCCGCAGAAGATGGATAGCTTTGGCAATTAAGTACCAGAACACATTTCTTTCCATTTATCACTCATTCAGGGGTTGTTTTAGTATTTAATTAAAGGCTTTCAATGATCCTCCTGCGCTCATTTGAGAGGCAGTGCTGTCGGTTCGTGTGCTGCCATATCAACCACATAACTGAAACCTCCTCCTCCAAACAGCTGATGCTGAATTACTCCCAGCTGTCACACTCAGACTCTGGAAATGAGATAACTTGTTAATCAATCACTAATGACTGACACCACATTTAGGGTCAACAAAGAGCTTTTTTACCTTTTTTACAATTTAAGCTGCTTGCCTAACATACACACACACACGAGCTGACAGCAAAGTTATGTGTTACTATGGCAAGTAGTCACCCATGAGAAATGTCTAAACTTCAGGGTTGTGTTTTAACACTGGTCCAACCTTGAGTTCACTTATAAAACGACAGCAAATAACTTCTTCCAGGGTAAATAATCTGTAATTTAGTGCTGTTACAAAATGTTAAACATCAGTTTAAACGTTGATTTAAGTGGGATTAACGAGGAAGTTGAGGTTCTATTAACTGCAGAAATATAGTGTCTACACAACAAAGTGTTTTTCTGTTTTCTTAGAACCGAGAAGATACTAAGTGGTTAAAAATGTATTAAAGTGCTGATCATTTGTTTTGAAGTTTTGGGCTAACCAAACAGCAGATACTACGGCTCTACGCTGTTGAACAACGCTATGACACAGGCCTGTAACTGAAGGAACAGATTGTTCTAATGTGTTTCATTCTGATGTGATAGAAATTATGCAGTGCATCACTGTGGCCCAAATCAAAAGCCCATTCCTGCTATATTTTCCCATCACTTAAAGAGAATGAGGCCTGATGACAATGCAGCTGAGTCACCGTCTCATCACTCCTCATGTGAAAAAAAAACCATTAACAAGAAACATAAGAGTTTTCTCTCCCTCTATCAGCGGGGCTTCATCCAGCAATTTGTTAGAACTGCGATAGCCGACATGGCTGACTATTGCCCCCAGAACTCCTCTAGTAGAAAGTATTGATTGCATGGTGCCTTAAATCACCCAGAGCTGCTGTCATGAGAGAATTCAATTCCAACAGACAGGAGTGGTGAAAACATTTAATAGGCTGTGATAAGCACGAGCATGATTGAATACCAAAGCAGCCATGTTTCATGCTTTTCAAGCTTTCTTTGACTTTGTATCCTCCAGCTGCAGAACTGCCTGCACAGCACGCAGCTGGCGTTTGATAAAGAGTGTTTACAGACAAACAGCTCTCTGAGGCTGAACTTAGGCACAGCGGTGCTTTGAGCTAAACATGCTAACATGCTCACAGTGACCTGCTAACATGCTGATGTAATGCAGATTTTCACAAACTTAGTTTAGCATGTTAGCATGCCAGCCTTTGCTACTTAGCACTAAACAGACGTGGATGTTTTTAGTTTAGCAGATACCAAAACACTGGACAATTAAAATCTGATCTGATTATGGCACTAGATGATCAATCAAGTGATCAGCAAAGCTATTAAAATTTATCCAGAGGGGACAGGCAAACCAACCCATGGTTGTTCAGATATATCAGTCGGTGCTAAGGTGGTAGACAGTCCAACATTTCCATTCCAAGAGCAACGCATGGCTAAAAGCTCATTTAGCTAAAGTATAATGCACTCTATCTGGCAGTCTGTACGTTGCAGTCCTATTTGTGAAACTATGTTCACTCATCCAGATAGCACTTACTTTAAGAGGCTCACATTGATGCTCTCTTTGCATATTTGCGTGCTGCTTGGTTGGCTTTTATTCTGAGATTTTTACTTTTGCTTTGTTCTATTCCCGCCTCAGCTGCTTGCTGCTCTGAAATTGTCTATGTTTGAGGAGACAAACATTAACACTCAGGTTCTTTTTAGCTGGGATTGCTCAGAGGCGAGATAAAAGTCACACTTTCTTGTCTTTGTTTTGCTGTGACTAATGGCTTGTTGCACACTGTGTCTCTTGGTGCCGGTACAGCATGAAATTGAAGTGTGAACAGAGTTTTGGAAACTGGAGAGAAGTCTGTGAAAGAGCCCAAGAGCCAAGCTCTCTCTCAGCGAAACTCAGTTATGATGAGTGTCAGTCAGTAATAAATAGAGGCAATACGCTTTTCTGTAAATTCAGGTGTTAGTGTTAAAAGGTATGCAGGGGCATTTTTCATTACGGGACTGTGCAGCAGTGCAGTGGGGTTTGAGTGTGTGTGTGACTGCCTCTGTCGGTGTGTGTGTCCTGGGCTTTTTCTAGCAATTGTAAACTAAGAAACACCCTTGTTTTCCCCCTCATGACTTTATTGATTTTTGAGTTTCACACCTCCTCACACAGAGAGGGCTTTCTCATTATGAGTGCGCCTCTTGTGTCAAGAGACACGGTGTTTGTGAATCTACAAGCATGCGTTTATTTATTTGAATCTACAGCCATATCATCTGCATTTGTGTCTGCATATGTTGGTGCGTGTGAGGCCGAGCCTGTGCGTGTGTGAGATCAATAGAGTTCAGCAGAACAGGAACAATAGAAGGCTAGAGCCATTCATCAAGTGCACAGCACCTTGCTATTCTTGTGTGATTTATGAGGGAGAGAAGAGGAAATTACACAGCACACAGAATGTGGGCCACAATGGACAGTCTTACAAGGCGGAATGGGAAAAGTTCTGCAGAGAGAGATAAAAAAAAAACTTTTGTAGCAGCTTTGAAAATTTGAGATGGCTATTAATTTGTCCCAGAATGGGTGATTAGAGTTAGACAGAAAACTTGCATAAGAAAGCAATTTGTACATCTAATTTTAAAGCAGTTTGGAAAAAATGACTGAGACCACTTTAAGCTTGTATTGTGCACACAATAACTCACTTGAAGGAAAGCCTGCTCCACTTTAAATGTCTACTGGAGGGCTTCTAAAGGTCATGCCACAACTTAAAATACTTTGTGTTGGTGAGGGAAAATAATGAGTAGCTTGCAGTAAAGCAGAATAAGTCAGTCAGTATATACCTATGAGAGGAAAATACAAAGCGCTGAAGCATGACACGACAGATCTGAAGCCTAACGGTGGAGTTAAAGTTCAGCAAAGTACCCCCCCCACACACACACACACACCCGGATGTTCAGTGAACTCTATAATGACAGGTAGACAAATAAATACACCAGTCTATTCCCCCAGTGCCAATTAAAGCTGCTGTGGAGGGCCTGAAACAAAACACAGAAACAGACTAAATCAACCACAAATCCTTGAAAATGTCCTCCTGACAAATGGGAAACCACAAGAGACGGGGAGGGAAGAAGAAAGTAACCTGGTTTCGTATCTATCTTACAGCCAGCAGGAACAAAGGAGCTCAGCAAAGAGGAAAAGGGAAATATTTTTAATTGAGCAGTGGGCTAAAATTAGTCACACTTGCACTATACAGTAAATAGTTTACAAGGATTTTCCCTGCACATTAGTAACAACACACAGAGATGAAGTCCTGAGGACAGCATGCATTTCACACAGAACCAGCTCCAGCCATTTTGCCGTTCTTGGTAAGATTAGGATTTGGGTTACTGATTGATGATTGACTGAACAAAAAGTAACATTTGTATTTTGGAACAGAAGACAGCAAAACTTGATGGGAAAATGATGAGAAATGTCTCCACACCTCTACGTCAGGCTTCCTTTTCCTCTTCATATTTTCTCCGTGCTCTTTCCTGAGCACCTGAAGGCTTGGATCTCTTCATTATGAAACAAAATAGATATCTGCCTCTTGACATCTATCGATCAGTCAGTCTAACAATCTCTAGCACGTCTCACTTGAGCTGTCTGTGATGTGCATCAAACGGTAACCATACCCAACTTTAAGTGTGCACAATTGGGCTGGTGAAAACTGTGAAGAACAGGAGTGCAGAGTGTATTTTTTTTCTTTCTTTGGTTCACAGTAAAGGTTCTTCATCCTGTCAACAATACTGAAGCTAGTTTCCTTTCCTCCAAGCAAGCTAACTGCAGTTAATTGGACACACCTGGCTTCCTTGATGTCAATCAGTCATTGATTGAACGAGTCAGTGTTACACAGAGAAACACATGCACAGGGGTTTTCACTTCTTTTGGCTAATTTGAACCTCTGTGCAGGTGTGCACACATCTTTTCCTCTTTCATTGCTTCTGTTTACTGCAGCTATATTTGGCCGTGCCGGCGTGCTGCACGGCAGGGAAAATTGCTTAAACAGTACAAAAGTGGCACAAACTACACTGAATCCTTCTCTGCAGTCAAACAGCAGCAGGTAGAGTGGCAGGAGCTGTGAGAAAGCTGCTTGTTGAGGGCGACTTGTAAACGATTTAGCTTCATCTTCTGCGCAACATTTGCAAAAGTCAGTGCCATGTGAAAGATAGTTACAGTGTCCATTGTTTAACATACTGCAGGTCAGATGCTTGTTGTTGTTTTTGCTGTGTAAGCCATGGACTTAGCCTGGACGGTGGTCAGGAGCATATTGTTTTTGAATAATGGAAACCACCCTGCTACAGCATAAACCAGAGGACCAGTGGCTGAAATTTGCATTGCAAGTACTTTAAAGCTGCCATCAATATTTTTATATCAACAAAGGATCAAACGACTGTGTCTAATGTAAAAGCTCTAAAGAGCATTTTAGCTTCATTCAGTTTTCACTGAGTTGATTTTATGGCGCACAACTTCACTGTGTCGTTCACCCCTCATTGCTCCCTTATCAGCGTTGTTTCCAGACACAGCAGGCAGCTTTTTTTTTTTTTTTCTTTTTTTTTTTGGGGGGGGGTGTGTGTGTGTGTGAAAAAGCTCTAAAACACACAACACAACAGCACTAAACAGCCAACACACTACAATCGTAGCTGGCTTGTCAAGCATTTCATTTAAAAAGGGAGAGCTAATGTTGCTCTGTAACTGCTGGATGCGTAAATAAGAAACTGCCTGCTGCCCAATTCCAACAAAAATAAGTTAATTTGCCCGTAAGTGTTAAATAATAAGTGAAACCAAAAAGTAATACAAATAGGAAACACAGGCCCAGAGAGCATCATTAACCTTAATATCCACTATGAAGTGCTGACTTGTGGTGCTGCAGTGAAACCAGCAGCCATGACTGTGCAGCAAGGTCAGCCTCTGAGAGGTTACACACACCAAGGAGAGAACAAGGAGGTATGATGTGCAGTGTGTTGTAGTACATCTCAGGAGTGTGAAAGGGAGGGCCAGACAGAGAGCGGGAACGATGAGAGGGAAAAGGCTGTGAGTGAGGAGACGACAGAGCAAAAGAAATGAAGGAGGAAACAGTTTGGAGGTGACACAAAGCGAGGATGTGTGTTGTCTCTGGAGGTCATATTGTACCATGAAAAAAAAAGGCAGAAAATTATCCATCCCTGTCTCCGACACTCTGAAGCTCATGACCTCCTGAACGAATGGACAGGCTCACAAAAACAAACACCACCTTGAATATCAAACACATCCTGCTGTGCATAATATCATTAAACGGGCTTATGTGGTGCCTGTGTAATTTGATTCATGCCTTGATCCATCTGTCTAGGTTTCACAAGAAAGAGGAGCCATATGCAGTGATTTTCCTCCTCACTTTCACATCTTCTGAATCATAACATTTTAATTGGTGCCAGATGGCCACTCAGAAGACAATCTCACATACCAGGCTCCATATATATAATGTATTTTTTTCCCCATTACGTTTGGCCCTGATGTTTCTCTGATACCACTTTCACACCAAAATGAGCATATATATGCAGGTCTTTTAAAAACAGGTACCTGCTCCAAACAGGCGAATACCCATGACCTGCGAGTGAATACTGATTGTACCCTTTCCCACCGAGGACAAAAGCCAAATGTTAGTGGGTTTTGTATTCAGTGTGAAAGGGGCTTTACGAGGGCACAGCGGTTCTCAATTTCAGGGTGAAGCTCATTTTTGAGGGTCATGATTTTTGAGGGTAACATCTGAACAGCAGTTGTCCAATCATACCTGACATCGCAGGCCAGCTTTGGATTTCCCAATATGCTGAAGTGGAGTTCTTGGGACTGTCTACGAACTGGAAGCCTGCATCTGTCTACCTCTGCCTCACACCAAAGACTTGAATTGTTTTTAAAAACTACAAAACGAATCTGAGGCCACGCTGCATGTGTGCCGTGCTAAATTGGAAAGCTTGTGTAGGTGTAACAAGATGCGACACCTACACAACAGGAGCAGCCACCGCAGTTTGGAAAGATTTCTAATGAAGAAGCACTTCACGGCACAATGAGACTGATTCGTTATTAAAGGCTGCAGCCACCTGCATTCAGTAAAAACACTCAATGTGTTATTACAGTCTGTGATGAACGGTGCGTTTTCTGGACACACCAAACAAATGTCACCGCGACAGCGTCGACTGGACAGCGCCTGAACTGACTCTCTGGCATGCACAGCGAGAGCCACTGCTGATTTTCAGGGAGGCAGATATCAGCATGACAGCAGCATTGTAACACTGACTTGCAAATGTGCTGATGCCTCTGTTTTTTTTTTTTTTTTTTACCAGTCTGAAGGGAGTGAGTTGTATTTGTGCGTAGGTCACAGCAGGTTAAATGTCACCATGAGCCAGCATTATGCAGCTGTGTGTGTGAGTTAGCATGACAATACAGCAGAATGGAGACGTGAGAAGGTGCTCTTTGTTCCTTATTTCAGGCAAGACGGCTATAATCTGAGAGGCGGTGAGAGGATATGGCTTCCCCTTTCAATGTGGTGGAATCAAATATCACCAGGCGCTATGAAAGCAATATACCGAGCATAGAAATATCAGGCCTCCCTGCAACATCGACGAACCAGAGGAAAGAAGATGAAAGCTTTGATCCAGGATTCACTATGGTTCAATGATGAAGATGAAGAAGGAGCAGAATTTTTAACTTCCAGACTAATGGAAGGCGGGTTGATGACAGGAACAGGAAGTGTGAGCTGTTTTGTTAGATTTTGTACTGATAGCCTCACTGAGGTAGAAAAAACTAGAAAACAAAGAGAAGTCATGAGGACGAATCCCTTCCTCTCCCGGCTCTCTCTCCTCTTTTGCATCCCCAATTAACCTTCCCTCTACAGTGCTTCTCCATCCTCTGAGCCATGAAGGGAAATGACTTCAATCTCAGCAGCAGGCCTGCGGGAAAACAATGTTAGTACAGCGGATGTCGCTGAGTCACTCGGTAACTGAACGCCGATGGTCGCTGAGGTCCAGGTGGAACAGAAGGATCCCTGCTTGTTTATTCATCCATCTATCTGCTGCATCTCTCCCTCTCCTCCAAATCGCTGCTTCCTTTCTCCGAGCTCCTTTTGAAGAACTTCAGAATGAAGTCCTGAATTTTTTGTGAACAAGGTGCCTTTATATGCAAATGCATGTTCCCTCTGTGAGACGCGTGAGAAGCAGCTTCTCCTGTTTCCACAGAGGATGTGTGTATGTCAGCGTTTACTCCTGGTGATAAGGTTTCCAATTAAACTTCATATAGGGAAGTTTTCAACTGTAACCACAGTTGCTTTAAGGTAAAAATGGTGAGTATCTGCCCTCTGCACTGCTTATGGGCTGCACAGTGTTAAACATCATATTGATTCTGCTCTGCTCTGCATTTAACGTCCTTCGGCAACTCTGAACAGGTCATGCATTGGTGAAAATTTGGTGAAAATGGGCTTTATTGGATGAATCTGAATATCCTTATTTTTACCTCAGTGTGGCCCCTTTATTTCCATCCTCTCTCTATTCTTACTCTATCATCATAATGAGATTTAAGCAATCATCAGAGCATTCTCTTATTTCTCCTCACTTAATAATTAATCATGTCTTTGTTTGATATGATCTTTGCTGTCCCAGTATTAGTCAGATAGCTATTACAAATATTTATCTTTCGCCCCAGCCAGCGATTTCTTACATGCCATGAAAAGACAGTGTAATAATCACTAAACTGAAGCCTTTATCTCTGATCTGTGGCAGCATCATTACAGAGATCTCAAACATCACAATGGGAGGTCATCAAGATTCACACTTTAACTTTAGCTTTTAATTCCCAGCTGAGCTTTATTCTTCTATGCTGTCATAAAATAACATTTCATGAAAAGTTTATCACGTTACTGTTCTACTGACATGTTTCCAGCTGCAGCAGGCAGCTGTTTCCAGCTGATAAACAGACAAAGTTAGCACTAGCAGGTGAACACGGTGGACCATTCAGCAGCTGAACAGCCAGATGTTTTACTCAGGAGCTCTGTGTGTGCAGGATGTTTAAATAAGCAACTGTTTGCAAAAACGATCGCCATACAAACTTTAGAAGGTGACAATATGTCAGTGTTGTGCTTGCAGCTTGTTGTGCTGCCCCCAACTGGCCAAAAAGATGATTAATGATTAAGCTTTAAATGCAAGATCATTAGCAATTTTACTGCCTTGTTGCACCTGCAGTGTTGGATTCCTCTACAGGTGGCAGTAACTCGACATTTATCTAATTACTTTTCTAAATTAAATAATGCAATTACGAGGTCTGAAATTTACATGGGCTCGTTACTTTTGTAAAAAAAAGTGGAGAACTGCAGAGGAAGCTTGGGTTCATCAAATTTAATTATTTATTAACCACTGCAGCAAAAGCTCAGTTAACGTGTAGATCCTGCATCCTGTTGATGTTCTACCAAATCCTACTTCCTAACCAAGACAGTCCAAATGTAGCGTACAGGTGGGAACATGAACCATTGCTGCCCTCTGGTGGTTTGGAGGATCAATAACAGATAAAATTTGACAGTTGTCTTGTCCCACACTGCCACAGACTACTACATAAATATAGCTACAGTATCTGAAGCAGACACTTAAAAGTAACACAAAAGTTACTAAACTAATACTAGTAACTAATTACTTTTCAGTAACTTGCAGTAACACTAGTCATTCATTGACCCTGCATAGAAACATCTGGGGTCCTGCAGCCTCTAGTTACAATGATGATGGATGTTGATAAGCCTGTCATAAAAAAAAAAAATCAATCTCAAAGCCAGCAAGTCAGTGAAAGTGTGAGTCGATGAGTCCAGCAATCCCTGATTCAGCTGATTTGCAGCCTGCATATACAGTCGGTAAGACAATCCCTGAGGGTTATTACAGTGTGAAGGTGAGGACGTCAGCGAGCTCCAGTCAGGCAGGCCCCATAGGTGAGAGCAGAGGAAAGCAGCTGCCCTCTGCCTACAGTCACCTCAGTACACAAGCTCACATTATTCCTGTATATTTAGTTAAGAATTTGTGGTGGTTTCACAGGAGGGGAGGGAAACTCTGAGTCTGGCTCAAAATGTCATCACATCTCTCCATTTTCATGCCACACAATCCACTTTTTAATAAAGCATGATATTCTCTGATATTCAGTATCATCCAATCATTCTTTCCTGAAAGATTTGAGTGGTAAATTACAGTTTTCCAGTCACTAAGTGCAACTTGAACGTATTTCAGCGGTCCAAAATGAGTGTGAGACTTTTCGTGATATAAAACCTCCACCATGAGGCTCATGAGGGATTTGGGGCTGTTTGCTCAATGCTGATCTTGCAGAGTGTTTGTGGCACACAGAGGAATGCTCGCAGTGTGTGGTCAGGATACAATCAACCACATCCGACAGGAAAATAATGATGTACTATAAGGATCACTGGGCATGGAGGATCTTATTGAAATGCCTCGTAATGACCGGTCAGCAGCCAGTTCCCCAGAGTTGGGGTAGAGAGCGGGAATGAGGAAGGCGGAGGTATTTCAAATCAATAGACAAACTGAGTTGTTTTTTAGAAAAACAAGTTAATTTCCTCCGTGCACCGTGAAAAAATAGTTCCTGGAAGAACCAACCACCATCAAGCAGGGTCTAATTTTATTGAGCAGTAGCTATCACTACAGGTGTGAACACTAAACATGTGATGGTCTTGTCAATAAAAAAAACAATACTCTAGCAAAATATCTGTTCTGTTTAACTCATCACCACATTGTCTTCAGTGCTATCTCTGTAATCACCACTTTCAGCATTATTATCCAGCCATCCATTATCTGTTATCCTTTGGAAGGTTCCAGGGTCCTGGAGCTGATCCCAGCTAACACTGGGCGAGACAGAGTACACACTGGACACCTTGCCAGTTCATCACAGGGCTAACACATTCACATGCACTATGGGCAACTTAGGAGCCAGTTAACCTGCATGTCTTTGGACTGAAGACGTGCAAATGCCACACAGAAAGTCCCCAGCCGGCCAGGTTCAAACCCAGAGTAAGGTGACAGTGCCAGCCACTGCTCCACCACGCTGCGCAGCATTGTTATCACTGCAGAGACGACTGCTGTAACCACTGAACATGCTACGCAGAAACCGAACAGGCCTGTTTCAACGTACATAGAGAGAGGTGACTGACTGCTACGGCCGATCAATACAATAAAGAATCAATAGCATCCCACATACTGCAGCAACATGCTTCCCTCCCACAGTTATATTTATGTTTTCCATGCAAGATCGTTTAGTATGCTGTGGAGATTGAATTATGATGGCAGAAAACAGGAAAAATAATGCAGAATTTCTCACGTTTTTCTCCAAAAAAAAACCCTGAACAGCCTTTTAGAATTTCTTTTAGAGATAAAACTCACCAATCCACAATGCCAGAGGCTTGCTTAGATTAACAGCGACAGCCTGGGCTGTGATTTGCACGTCGCTGCTACTTGTCATTCGGAGCCTCGTATACTGCGTGCTGAGAAGAAACAGCAGACATGACACTGTTCATAGCAAATGATGCCAGCAGTCTGTTTGTATGTGGTTTACAGGAGGCTGGTGGACGGCGCGCTGTGAGTCCAGCTGTGTGTTAGTTTAGTGACCTCACAGGAGGGAGTACGCATAAAAATAAAGGCATGTGCTCCAAAACGTTGGTGAGGAGGAACTGAAAGATTTGGGGCATTATTTTGACTTTGAAATCCTCAGATATGTGAAGCTGCCCTGAAGGCTGTCCCGCAAGATGAGAATCATTTGTCCATCATGAGACACTAGAGTAAACTACACTTACTTCCCTGACACCCCCGCAGGGCCAGCGCTTAATCTTTTATCCACAACTCTACGGCTGAGTGTGATGGACCTGATATCTTTATCAATATTTTCACTGACAAGGCGAAAGGAACATTAATTAAGTTTCCACCATATTCTCATTTTTCAGTCGTAATGTTCGTCCAAATCCAATATCTGACAATGTGGCCCGGGATGAAACCAAATTATAAGAATCTATTTTTAAGTGCAGTCTCTGTGCTTCATCGCTGGAGAGAAAGATAGAGGGTGACAGGAGCTCATAGCAGCATACTCCCAGAGACAACCTCATGCACCATGGAGCCTCTTCATCATCACTCATGTCTCTCCTCGTCCTTTCCCTCTATTCACTTCTGTCTCGGTATCGATTGACCCACTTTGTTCCTTTTCTCTCCATCTGTGGGACGTCCACTGTCTTCCTCCTCCGTCTCGTGTACTCTCATAATCTCCGTCTTTCATGAAACCCATCCAGTGCCTTAAGCTACACCTGCAAACACGTTTGCAGCTTAACACGAACACTAGAATGTAAACTATCCTGCAGGCCAGTGAGTCAAAAACACTTGAACGCCACAGTGTTACGTCCCTGCTACTCTTCTCCCAGTTGAAATACTGTGTGTGTAATGCATATGGAATAGATGTGAATGTGGCTACAAGTGGAGGTAAGAATTAATGGTACCATACTATTAGTGATTCCTGGCCAATGGATTCTCTCTGCACACAGGGAGGTCAGAGGTCAGAGATCAGGTCATCTGCAGAACAGCACTCTGGGAATTAGCTGCTCTTTTCAAGTCAGCATTGTTACAATATTTTGGGAGAAAATTGCCTTTAACCACACACATCAAAATGCAACTTCCAACTTTTTTTACACTTCCATAATCAACATTATACTCTTAACCACACTGCAGGTTAATACATCTCATTACAGCAATTAGGCTGATATATGATTATATAACTTATTTCAATGAAGACTTTTCCAATAAAGTATTTTCTGAATAAGACTATTCTGTTTTTCACAGATTATTTATACATGCTGTATATTAGAGTCTATTCATTATTTATGTGGCTTTAAAATGATGGATGTATTTCCACGGATTTTCCTGCCTTGTGCCACCCAAAATGAAAATATATCTTATACTGCATCACCTACCTTGAGCTATAGCTATGGACTCGAACCTGTGCAGCTCTCGGAGCAGACAGGTGCGCTCAGACGGATGAAGGCTATAAATAAACTCCTTGGCCCCTCGGGGCGAGTTGAGGGGCTCCACGGGCTCCTTCAGCGGGTGTGTGCCCAGGTTACACCGCTGCACCAGCATGAAGAGCGGGGATGCTATGGCGGGTGGTTGGTGGTTTCCGAGTCCGGCTGTGGCCAACCCAGTGCCGGCTCTCAGAGAGAGAGCGGGCCGCAGCACTCTCCGCAGGCAGGGCAGCATCTCTGGGATGGGGGTAGAGCAATGCGCCGGAAACCTGATGGAGACCAGTAGAGGACATTACAACAGGCCTAGTTACCTCTTCGAGCCTGCGCTCATCCAAACACATGACATGCCGCTTTATTTAAGAATCCTGCTGTAATTTCAACTGATCGCTGCAACGATCGCCTGAAAACACCCTTTACATCCTCCATCTGGACGCAGCCTGGGTTATTTCAGGGCCAAAAACACGAGCCTGACAGTAACAATTACACATTATCCAAGAACATATTGATTCGAGCCCTCTAAGGAGACACAAAGTACAATAATGCGCGACAGCTGCCCAGAAATCAAACTGCAACTTGTCTTATCGGACGCACCTCAGTCGATGCTCCGCTGTCCCGTCCGACAACCTCCACAAGAAACCGGGACAACACAGCAGCTGTTCCGGCGCTCACGCTTCTTACTGACCCGCCGTGAGACGTTGTCGACAGCCGCACGCAACCTCGAACACCGAACTGTCAGTAGGATTTGTACAAAATCACATTTTTGCGAGCGTAACGGCGGCTGGTGTAACCTCTGGCTGACAGGATGGTGTGAGGTGGGTGGGAGGGCTCCAGCGGCCCCGAAAATATTTGCCAATCGCAGCGCTGCTGTGCTCCGTGCGTAACTCTGACGGCACCGCCACACGTACGCACATTCAGCACACAGGCACAATGGACAGTCGGTGGAATTCATGTTAGACTACCTCAGCCATTAAGGGAAGAAAAGCCTGCATATTTAAGTTAATGGTGTGAGAAATTAAACTGTGAAATTCTGTGATTATTTGTGCCATCACTCGCGTGGTTAAGCTACTGTGTTCAGATTATAAAACGGGCATATTACATAATTAAATCATTCATCCAGTTGGTTTAGATATTTCAGTGGAACTTAATTAAACGTGCTATACCGAAATTATGAAGATACCCCTGTCATTTACTGACAATAAGAGGCAGTAATAAGTTGATAATGCAGTTTTCAAACAGTACACTGGATTTCAGACAGGCTCAGTCTCTGGTGTGTGTGTGTGTGTGTGTGTGTGTGTGTGTGTGTGTGTTGGGTGTTTTGCATCCCTCCCTCTGATATTCTGCATAGGGCACTTGAGCTGTTCAACCAGGCTAGAGTCCACACCCCATGAAAATATGACACCATGTGGAAGTTATTTGTCTGGAGGAGGAAGCCAGCAATGCACTTGAGGACAGAGAAAAGAGGAAAGGGTGCGTTTCACTCCTAATTTAAAGCGTCGCTCATGTACTTCCTGATTTATTTCTAGGCTTCTGTGCGAGAGTGGCAGATTCATTGTTCTGGCTGTACTTTTATTGATTAGATGAGGGCCTCTAAGGATGTGGAGAGATATATTGGCCAAGTAGAAGCTATAAACTGGGTTTGGGTGTTAACAGAAGCTCAGACAAGAGCGCCCCCTGGTGGCCCAAATCTAGAAAAGACACTGACTGAGGACATCACTGCTCAGTTACACACACAGGTTTCACACTTGTACATTCAAGAAGTCAGTGAGCCAAAGCAAAATGTATGTTTTTATTATATTGCTAAAGCTGTCATTACACAAAAAATAACATTTTTTTTTACTTCCTGAAACAAACTACATCATAGCCTGTTGAACTGTACAGGGACAGACAGAGAGGTCAACTCTCCTGAGAGGGAAAATAAGCTAAAAACTAAACTAGAGACCAGGTTTAATCGTACTTTCAAACTCTCACAGACTATGAACTTCTTATTCATAGGATATACTGACATTTGGCAACTCTGATGTAATATATATTTGTGCTATCAAGTTAAATATGGAAATTACAGGTTTATAATACACGATTTGGACAGGTGGACGGCCAAAAAACAAACAAAAGCAAAAAATATTAACATCAACAATAATATCAAGGACTGAATGCTGGATTTCCCAAAACATCTAAGCAGTAATATTATCTCTGCTCTGTTGAAATTTGACAGTAGAGGAGTATTTGGTGTGCAGGTGGTTTGTGGTACATCCTCCTGCTCACACTACGGGCTTCATTCAGGGACAGAGGTGAGATCTTTGTTTCTGCTATGCCTTCTTATTGCTGCCATCCTGCTCATTGTATCTTTCTATTACATTAGATACAGAAACAAACTAGATTCTCATGCAAAGATGTCTTCGGGAAACTCAGGTGGGATGAGGCAGACATTGTGGGCAGCATGCCATTTGTTCAAATCCGATAAACTGCCGATCAAAAAGTGTTCATTAACGTTTTAGCTAAAATAACTGGGGTACAAACACTTTAATTCAAAATCACCCTCAGGGAACAGTTCAAAATTTGCATGTTGCCATCAGCTCTGCATCATGCAAATCAACATGTATCCCCAAATCTGAACCCATAATACTGATGCAAGCCTCTCCATTACAAAACCAGAACTTATTTTTAACTTTTCTAAACATGTTTCTGACTTTCGTTGGTACTTGGAAGTCAGAGGAGCACACTTTGTTGTGATTATCAAAATGCAGTTTATGCATGTGTCTGTGAAATAAGGGACATAATGAATCATAGCAGGACAGTCGTGAACATTTCACAGATGAAACAACACACCCTTTGATAGTACATGCATGGACAGAGGAAACAACTCTATTACTCTGATATTTTATATATGCGTATAAAAATAGAGATAGGTTGAGAAAGGAAAAGATTTGAAGATACAATGCGGAAAATAAATTAAAAAATGTGAGTTACTGGACTACCTTGTACAGCTAAATAACATTTACAGTTTCATACATCTTGTAGTAGCCATGGTCTCACAGTGCTTGAACTGAAATTAAAATACAGACTGTAACTCAGGGATATTAATTGCTTGTAGATGATCGTCTTACAACGCTGCATTCTGAGGAAAAGACTCATATCTCCAAAACATCTTACTGTCCAGATAAAACAGAATATTTTAATCTGTACCTATGCTGACATGCTGTATTTCTCAAATTATACAATGGATTTTGATGCAACTTCCTAATTTTTCGGGCAACAAAGTGTGTACGTACCAGACTTGCCACATTTGATGTAATCGCATGAATTGAAACACCAAAAGAGGAGATGACAGATGTAAAAACCTAATTAATTAGGGCGTGAGCATGCATGCTATATGCATTTCAAAGCCAACAAAGAGTTCATCTGGACAGAGCAATAAAAACAGTATGGCCTTACCAATTACACCTTCTATTCATAACGTTCAAAACAGCCAAAAAATATTTTATATCAATTTGAATTAATGTAGTGTTGAGATGGCACATCTGACATTTATTAGTGATGTTATGAGCAATCAGTGCGCACCAGGATGCAGTATGGCTAATAAATGCTAGAATAAAAAGGGGCTAATATATAAGGGCTAATATATAAACACAAACCACTGAGGAGGTCTACAAAGCTCAGCATGTAGATATTGCAGATTAGGTGCGATTCATGCTGGAAAAATATGAAAAATAAAACCAATTCACATCCAAAGGCAATGGGGTTTGATGACCATTATATGAAGTCCTGTTTTAAGATGTGAAACTTAACGACTATGGCACTGTGGAAGGGCAGAAGGAAATATAGCAAAGGTACAGAAAGCGAGAAGCACCAACACACTCCTCAGCAAGAGAGACGAGCAAAAACTATTTACACGTCGTATGAATATTAAAACAACTCATACAAAACAGAACATTACTTGTAGGGTCTCTTAATGTCACGGCATCAACTATGTGACGCTTTAGTCACACTGTAGTCTCCTGCAGCGCTGACTTGAACACAAAGTCAGGTCATTTGCTTCTTACTGGTCATATCCCAATCTATGTCAGCACTGTGGGCTACTCACATATTCAAGTATTTGACCTGTGAGTAAAAGACAGCTTTGACAACGCAGCACCTTCATACAGCAATCAGGGCGTCCCTCCAGGTAAGCTGTCAATACAGTTCAGGAGATGCCAAATCGTGAGAGCAAGAGCCGACCACTGGAGCCATTACTCCACCTGAATATTGCTCTCTTGATGCTGTGTAGTTGCTTGCATTTGTGGTTGCGCTCCTTCTGCCAAGCCGCTTGGCAGTCGGAATGCTTATTCATCCCACGATGGTACAATGCACTCCCTAAACAATGACTGTTTACACATAATTCAGTGTGTTTTTACACTGAGAAGAGGCGTACACATTGTTCATGTCCAACCCTCTGATTCAGGGAGAATACTGAATACATGTCTGTAAGATAAATCTTAAAGAAATGAACATACTGTGGTGTACTGCTTAAAAAACAACCTCATGTTTTTCATTACACAGCTGTGGGCTCGGATTCGCAAAAACATTTTAGTGCTTCGGCTACAAATCTTTATTCGAGGGCCTATGTAAGAAATTAGGTCTTATTTTTGTACTTGTACAGTCTTGTACAATTACTCAACCTATACAAGGATCTACCACAAGTGGGCCTGGGATCTACTTTAGGTCCAAACCAATATGTTAACAAACCTGGCTTTACAGAACTTCTATACATTTTCTTGTCTGAATCATTTTTGTTGGCTTCTGGTGGGAATTTACAGATGAGAAAAGCTCCATGTCGAACAGGTGTAGTTGATTTCTCGTAGAGGCCTTTTGATTCTGTACATCGTGTTTCTGTTGGCAAAGCCTTTGTCCTCATTTACAAATACAATGAAGGGCAAGCCTCACTTCTATGAGCTCACGTGTCTCTTGTGTCATGCCATCATGCGATGCGTGGTGCGGAGCGGTCGTTGGTGAGGGTTCTCTTCAGCTTGACCCCCTTGCGAATAGCCACCAGCATGTTGCCTTCTCCTCCTTCTCCTGTCTCATCTCCTCCTCCTTCCTGCCTGATCTCACTCTGAAGGTGCTGCTGGTTGGGCAGGGGTACAGTGGGAGGATTAGTTGTAGCCTGACCACTCCAGGACACCATAGGCAGCGTGCCAGCATCCCCGCCTCCTGCAAATGTTGGAGAATCTGGGCTCTCTTCTCCTGCTCCTCCTCCCATCTCCTCTGCACTCCTGCTCCCATTAATTGCTCCTGACATATCGGGCACCGTAGGGATTTTCACTGGGATGACAGGTGTACGAATAGGGATGGGCCCTGTGCCTCCAACTGAGCCTGAACGGCGGGCAGAAGGCTTTGAAGAGGGGGTGCGACGGATTGTGGCAACCCCAGGGGTGACGATAACTGGACCCTGGCCTGTAGAATAGGAGCCAGACGCATTATGGGCGCTGGATCCAGAATAAAAGCCCTGACCTGAGCCTGCAATGATAGAACCCATATGATCATTTAAGCCATGAACAACATGAATTGGACTATTAATAAAGTACATTTCCAAATATTATTCAGCAATCTTTGTTATTGACATAAACCAACATGATATGTGATCAAGAAGGTAAAAATGGAAGGCCTGAAATGTATATATCCAATTGTGACACTATCAGTGCAGCCTGTACCTGTAGGGGTAGGAGGATAGGCTCCAGTGTGGATAGGTGTGGCGGGATAGGGCCCTGCAGGGTAGGCCCCCTGTCCGGGGTAAGGAGTCTGTGTGCTGGGCAGGCCGGCTGTGGAGGCTGGTCGTTTGCTCTGGAACATGAGTCGGTAGGACTGACTGATGTCACTGTTTCTGGGGATGGTGGAGGACTTGTCGAAGTCCAACTGTTGTTGCTCAGGCTCTTGATCTCCAGCCATTGAGAAATAGTCATAGTCTGATACTGGAAAGAACGAATGGGGGTTAACAACATACTGACACAAAGACATATTTTATATTATGATGCTAGAGGATGAAAGAGAAAGAGGTTGGCAGTGTACTTTGAGTGTGTTACCTTGTGAAGGTATTGTGTCTTCAGAGCAGCAGGGTGTGTTGGTCTGTGTGCTGTAGCCACTGGAACACTGGATGGAGTCTCTACTGGACCTCTGGGTGTCCAGTTCCAGACCCCTGGATAACGCCAGAGCCAGTTCCTCGTGGGCCTCAATATCACCAGCCTGTAACAAACACCCAATGATAAAAACATTAGGTAATAGTGTATGAAGGTCTGGCTGTCTGGATCCAGCCAGGTACAATTCATTTAAGTCATTAAAAGCATTAGGTACAACTCATTGAAGTGATTAGATGGGAACATTAGCAATGCGAGGCTCATTCATGTGGTCTAAATGCCATGACTGCAAAAGCACTGGCCTGCTG
Source organism: Chaetodon trifasciatus (assembly GCA_037975065.1). NCBI lineage: Eukaryota > Metazoa > Chordata > Actinopteri > Chaetodontiformes > Chaetodontidae > Chaetodon > Chaetodon trifasciatus. Next base: position 4,183,615 of record JBBMOE010000005.1, on the reverse strand, counting down.
GAAGATCAACATGTGGTCACATGAACCTTAAACCACACAGATGGCATTAAATGTCGACTGACCTATGTTAATGTGCTTCGTCCAGTACTGGCCGAGTTAAAAGGTAATTAAATCACTGAACAATTCTGATGTTTTTGTGGCAATTTGCAGTCAGCTGCAGCAAAGTACTAATGTTTTCAAGCCTAGAGCTAGAGTTGTATAAAAAGTGGATAAAATGTCTGAAATCATTTGGAGCTCCTTTGCATCCCAGAACACAAACCAGCAAAAAGTATAAATCAGATGAATCAACAATTAATGGAGACCCTGCAGTACTGTTAAAGCTAACAGCAAACTTCTCGCAAGTTGCTATTATAACAGTGACTTATTAACACCGCCAAAGTCTAAATGCACAAAAGAAAGGTAATAATACAGATTATGTGAAAAGGCAATTGAAGATAGCAGTGAATATGTGATATAACTAGGATCAGATAAGCAAATGAAAGCAGACTGTGTTAATCACACTCAAACAAAGAGCTGCGGTAGAAAACACAAACAGTATGAAACTAGAACTTACCTTGAGAGGTGTAGCCACAGTCCTGTTCTTCTCCTCCACCGATGCTGACGTTTGCAGCGCAACTGGAGCTGGTGCTGAGGTTGAGATGGAGGCTGGGCTGCTGTCATTGCTCACGCTACCATTAGTGTCCAATACAGCTGGGGTCTCCCTGTCTTTCTTCCTCCTCAGTGTGTTGACCATGGGCTGGTCATAAGGGCCTGGTTTAGCCCAGTCCTGTATACAAAGACACGTCAGTGTCGATGCTTCTCATTTCTCTGATGGACATCTGATGAGCACCTCAAAACCTTTCCCCCTTATTTTCAGCTCTTAGTTTTAAAGTCAGCAGATTTAATCAAAGTATAAAAGAACTGATAGCAGATTTATACATTCAACAGCACTAAAAAATGAACAAACTTGCCAATTGAACAAACTGTTGACAAGGAGGGTGGGACTAAGCTGATCCTCAAGACTGAGGTGATGAACAAACCTTCCAGCTGGGGACTCGTGATGAGGGCACCATGGGGCCCAACGTGCAGTAGTGAGGGTAGTCTGGCAGCAAAGCTGAGGCGGGCCGTGACCATGAACGGGTGGGGCAGGAGGAGGAGGTGGAGGACGATGAGGAGGAAGCAGGGAAGAAGGGGAAGGCAGTGCCTGACCCTGAGCCCAAACTCCCCCCGTTGCTGTGCAGGTAAGGGGAACTGGCTGGACTATAGTGGTCAAAACCATTGGACAACTGGATGTGTGTGTGTGCCAGTGGGAGGAGGGATGATAACAGAAACACACAAAAAAGAACAAACACATGATGGGATAAATTATTGAAATGATAAACAGTGGAAAATAAAATCGAAACAGACCACATCACCGAGGAGAAATCATTCAAAGGAACACAAAATGAAACAAGGAATCTACATTGATCATGTCAATGCAGAACAAAGGAAATGGTCACAAACGCTGAACTGAATGGAAGCTGGACAAATGGATACACATGGCAGGGAGCCTGGAGATTCCTTAAACATCTCTGTCATAAACTCAAGTTGATGCAATTTACAGCCAAGTTTGAAGTTTAGCAAGTGGTACAGCACAGATAATTATGTGAAAGAGTGGTTCATAGTGGATGAGTGTGTTTCACCTTGTCAGTAGCATGCTGAGGTGCAGTAGCAGCAGCTAGAGAACAGGGGGAGCTGCAGTCACTGTGAAGCTGCCCAGTCTCTGACACCTCAGAGGACCTGGAACTGGGACAAGGCTGGGACAGCGAGGGCAGCAGCAAGCGGGCAGTGAGACAAGACCAGAAGCAGAGGAGGAGAGGGAGGGAGTTTGGGAGAAATTGAGACAGACAGACATGTGCAGAGGGGAAGAATTGCAAAGACAGACGTGTCAGCAGGTAGACAGAGACCAGCAGAGAGAAGCAGTTTGTTAGAGAGCAGAGGCAACTTTTCCACAGCTCTCAGCAGTTAGTGAGTGAGTACAGCCAAGTGACTAAAGAGGCTGCAGAGAAGGTGCACTGGGAGTCATACCAGCATTAATTTAATGGACATCAGCAGTGTTAGAGGCTTGTTAAAGGGAAGCACGGGCAAACTTCTTCTTCTTTAGGTTATTGAAAGTATCCTCGCAGACCCGAGATGCGTCGCATGATATTTAAAAAGGGATCTATTAGTGGTTAAAGGCCTGGTTATTTTATCAGCATTAATAATATGATACTTAATCCATGTCTGCTGGGTATCATCTTTTGAGGGCTGCCCTCCAGAAGAAGATTAAGGATTGGGGTCAGCTACAGAACATCACCGTGCATAGAGGAGGCTACTGAAAATGGATGGATATTGAAGAGATACACATGATGTGTGAGCCGTGGCTTGGCCTTTTTGGCCACGGGTTAAGGAGTAAACCACTGTAAGCCATGTGTAGCCATGAGACAGTTCTCTTTCAAACACCAACTACGGTAACTACACCAAAAATAAGGCAGAGGGCTGATTCCTGAGACTGTACAGTAAATGGGTCGGGTATGGACTTGCCAAACCACCTTCATTGCATCATAAAAACTTGGAGTCTAACTATACCAATGTGTTCTGGACAGGGGAACTGTGGTTGCTGGCGAGTTAACAAAACATCAACTAATGTAGCCGCTCTCATGGTTGATGTCAAAACCACAAACCCCACGCCTACAATCCCCTGGTCTATCGCATAAGATGATTATCTGAAACCCTGTGTCAGATGGTTAGATAAAACTGACAGAATGAGACCTGCTGATAGACACAGACTCTTAGTGCCTGTAAAACACACTGTTGACACTGCAACATGTCATTTTACTGTGATATATTTAATGACAATACAGCACGCAGTATGATCAAGCCCCTGCAAGTTTAACCAAACCACAGTCTGTCACAGTGGTGGACTCTTTAATAGCAGGATGGGGCTGACCTGTTTTGCCCTGGGCTAGAATGGAGGCAGACTAATTTCCTGTGCATTTATACTATAATAATAGCAGTCAAATGACTTCACCATGATCACATACATTTACTGCTGCCAGCTAACTGGCCTCTCTTCGTGGCTAGGGAGATGTGTGAGAAAATAGTTGTGTGGATCGCTGATTTGGGGTTTTCTCTCCGTCTCTGACTACAATGACTTGTAAATCATAGAGCATATGTGGTTTTATAGTCCTGTCTCAACCATGTGTACATACTTAGAGCAACAACTGTGGTTAAGTGTGGGTAGCTGAGGGTTTTTGCTTACCTTTGTTTCAGCTGGCATGGGCGAGGATGATTTGGACGATGTGTATTGGTCGTGTGATGAAGAAATGAAGCCCGAGTCGTGGGAGGAGATGCTAGAGAGCCGAGCTGGGGCCTGCTGTGGTAGCGTGGAGCTGCGGTACCGATGGCGGGGGTGATGGTGGTGGAAGAGGTGGTGTGAGGAAGAGGAGGAAGAAGAGGAGGAAGGAGAATGAGAGTGAGAGCCACTGGATCCCCTGGAGTCACTACTGTTAACGCTGTTCAGACTACTGTGAAAGGGGAAGGGGTGAGGAATGAGGGGAGGACCAGAGGAAGGAGAAGTTTGGCAGTGACAGGTGGGGTAAGGAGAATCAAGTGCACCCAAAGACATGGACAGAAGAAGGAAATTTGGATAAAAGAAATAATAAGGAGGGAATGAAGGCAGAGGATTGGGGGAATGTGGAGGAGACAGGGTGGGAAACAATTAACTCAGCACACCAAGATGCAACAGGCAGTGACTGAGGCCAATCGAGTCAGAACAACAAAACAAACCAACATAAGAGGTATGACATCATAATGACAGTAATTACAGGCAGGAAATCACAACATTTCATGCCTTTAAGACAGCGTTTTGAATATAGTCACACAGAACACTCATGAAAAGCAAAAACAGCCTAATTACTGTGTGAACTGAGACATGAAAGCAACAATTTGTACATCTGAAGCAGATGCAAAAATGATATATTGCAAATTCTGTACTCTGAAAAATAGTTACAATATGCATCAAGTTGTGTACAAACGTGACAATGAAATGCACTAGAACAAGGCAAAACTACGCCTAGTTTAAGCTTCTAGTACAAAAAAAATGAATTGCAAAGAATCAAAATCATATAGCAGCTGTCTCAATGACTTGTCAGTTTCATAAGTGATTATTGGAAAACAAAAGCTTTGGAAATCACCCATATAAGGATCAAGAAATAAACCTGTCCTCTACAGCAGGTTTAAAATGTTTCACAGTCTGAAAGGCCTTTCAACATTGTCATCACGACAGGTCATTTGTAGTTTTGATTTAATCATAGAAATCCCACAATCCCAAAATTGATGTTGCAAGTTTTTAACAGGACAAATGTAAAGCAATACACAACCCAGGCATAAAATGTCCTTCTTTAAACCAGAGGAGCTCAGGAAAAATCATTGGGAGACACATGAAAAGCAGGGAGAACAGAAGGTAGAAGACATGGTCTGAACAGCAAAAAGTCCACTTTTCTGTCAATTCTTTAAAAGTTGTTCAAACTCAAATCCTCATATTTTTTTTTCAAATATCATTTTTCCACTAAACATGCTATAAAAACATCTGTGTGCCTTCTTTGGCATTGTAGTTCTGCTTTAACTATATTTATCAACAAGGTGAAGTAATTAATAACTATCAGTAAAGAGAACCTTCAAAGTCCAGCTCATACTGACCACTGGGTGGCACAAAAGTGTTTCTCTACCTTGTTCCTAAACACATTCCACTGATGCAAACTGTCTCCCAAGAGCATTCATAACCACTGATGGGGTTTACAGGACAGATTTGCCGAGTTCAGTAGATCCTGTGTGTACATGTCATGCTATAATATAATCTCTAGCTTATCCAAATACAGACATTGTTCACTTTCATTTCAAAAGGCTGCTAATTTTTAAAGCACACTGGATCACAGAAAGGTTTTACAGGTACAGCAGGTTAATGTGTACTTAAAGACAGAGTGTCTCTTTCTCTATTTGTGGCTACAAGTCTTGTAATTGGCTGTAGGAGCCTACCTGCACATGCTAGACTTCCTGGACATAGTGGTGCTGGGGGATGAGGGCGGTGTTTGATATGACCAACCGTAGTCTGAGCCCTTCAGGTCCAATATCACCTGAGAGGGAGGAAAAATGTTAGGCATACTTATCAGTCATACTTGTGAAGAAGACAGGCTCTGAACAAAGCTACATGTAATGCAAGCAATCTTAAAAAAAAGTCACACAAAACCAAAAGGGTTTGTATTGTGACTGTGAGATGAAGGTAAGTTGTTTTATTTTTAGCTCATTGTTCACAGATGGTTTCATCTTTGATATTTTTCCTCACCTGTTCACTGGCAGGAGGAAGCTTGTGGGGATCAGAGGTCAGGGCTTTGAGGTCATCAGAGATAGTCTGGAGATGCGTGACCTCTCCCAACATTGAAATCTCCTCATCCTGAAAGAATATATTTATTAGCAGTGTGATGACGTGGAGAGCATGAAAATTCATCTTTCCACTCTGTGGGATTAAAACAAAAAGCGAAGACACTGGAGTGACATGACCTTCTGCTCTTCTCAGAATGCTTTCTTTCTCTTTCTCCCCGCTGTACTTACCACTACCGGACGCAGCATGGCTACGAAAGAGCAGAATCTCTGTCTGTCCTCTATCAGAGCCTTCCTCAGTGCCTGTTTCTCTGTCTCTTCCAGCAGAATGTATTTATCACTGACATCCTGCATGGCGCTGTCCAACTGGGGTTGGATATCACCACGACCTTGGAAACAAAACGGACACACAAAAATAATACATATAGCATTACAAAATGCAATTACCAACTTAGACAGAAACACATGACTAGTTTATTGACTGCTTCACAATGTTTAGAAATCAAGGAGATAAATTTGACCATGACAACTCCCTTCATCTTTCTCCCCAACAAAAGCAGCAGTATGTTACTGTGACATGCATGAATAATCAGAGACAATATGTTCATGTAGCAGGTGTTTTAGATTTTCATCACTTCTCCCTGGTTTTGGCTTGGACTGTTACAACTGCTCTTCTTTTTCATTGTGGACATGGCTATCTTCAGCGCCAGCATTTGACTGTCTCCACTACGTTTTGGCTATCATTTCTGCTTGAAGGGCCACTCTTGTCATGGAAGTGTTTTCTGTCTCTTGTTCAGAGGCGGTGAGAAGGTTATCTAGTGGTGCTTGTCTTGAAAACCTTCAATCTATTATGCCGAGATAGCAAAAAGTGAGTTTTGACTATCACTTCATTACTCTTTGTCAAACACTTAAACACTCTGTGTGTGTGTGTGTGTGTGTGTGTGTGCGTGTGTGTGTGCGTGTGCGTGTGCGTGCTTTCACGCATGACATGTGAATGAAGTGTGCAAAGTATCTCCAGGATTACCTGGTCGTTGTGCTGTCTATATGTGGGTTGGGATATGCATATGTAAATCAAGGAGATTTTGTCTAAAAGCAATGATAATCCTAAGGTTATGCTGTTCTTCAACACTGTGTCCAGGGGTGTGTGTATGTATGTGTGTGTGTTTAAGAGAGGATACCCTGAAGCCAAATCAAGCACTCTTGAGTTCTCTATGGAGGCAGGAAGGCTGGCGACTGCCCAAGATGACATACAGTGGGCCTCAAAGGCATTATCTAACCACTCAAACAACACTTAGACAGAAACATATACACACATACACACACACAGTCTTGACTTTGATACATCAAGGTTAAACCCACAGAGAACAACTCTGTGGTCTGTCTGCCTGCTTTTATGTCTGGGAAAAGATAACAAACTGGCGTCTTTCGTTGACATTTGATGCAAGGTCCTATATCATGCAAATCGGTAGTAAAGAAACACAGATAGAGTTACACAGGCAAATCAACCTCACCTCAAATGTAAAACAGAAGGATGTGAGTGATGTTGAGGACAAACAATGAGCTCTTTTCTCTCTGACAGTACAGTCTATACTGTGCATCATACATGGTACAGCAAGTGGAAAGCTCTGTTTCCACTGCTTTCTCTGTCCATAGTGGACTAGACCACAATGAAAATGACAATTAAACAATGGCTTCAAGCACTCACCCAAATACTAAGGTGATGGAAAAGCATCAATTGGAGACACTCACTGTCATTATGCCCCCACTTGCATCACATTAATGAGAACTGACTAAATGTTTTAATCACTGAAGTGTGACTGTTCATATCAGGTGAACTAGTTAAAAATGAAGTCTGTGTTTTAGGTGGGTGAAGTTCTTATAAGACAATGTTTGTACAAAAAGTGAGAAGAATATGAGAGTCCTGTGTAGACATTCCTTAGAACTTAATGATTGTGACAAAATCAGACAAACGGAGTTTCCATATATAGGGAATCCATTTACAAAGCTTGGTTTGGTTTGTGTAACGATGTGAGGAATGTGAGTTATGGGTGTTTTCTTACTATATTACACTATGGAGACCATGATGCAGTAGATGGATTGTAGACTGGAAAGTCCAAATTGCAGTATATATTTTCAGTCTCATATAGATCCAACGGCCCCCTTGTGTGCAGACAAGTAGACAATTACATTGTATAAGGTTTTGTGGAGAACTGGCTGTATGTCTGAGCCTGAGAGGGCTAGAGAGGCCTCACTTATTTGTCTGGTTTCCATTGCAAGACCAAACTCAGTATTATTCGTTTCCTTCTGGGAAAAATCAATCTTTATCTGTCTTGTTGCCAAGGAAATTATTTGTGAGCTGGGTTGACATTACAAATAATGTTTTAATCACTAGTTAGAAATAGTTGGTCAATCATTATTGAAAGGTAATGCAAAAAACTATGTAGAAGGTGCATCATATAAAGTGAAACTTATTTTTATTGAAACTACAGAATTTCAACTCTTTATGGCAAAACGCTCCATACCTGCCAAGACAGCACAAGATACTTTAAGTGAATGTAAGCCCTGTTGTAATGATCAGTGAAATAGCCTTGTCCCACCACAGCTGTGTTTTCTTTAACTCTGTTTCAAGATGAATAAAGCCATTTTAAACTTGAAGCCTTACTTGGCCTCAATGTAGAAAAGTAGCTTTTCAAGTATCAAAGCCAGCGATGCTGTGGTGTCTCCTTGGCATGCAGTAAAACCAGGGAGCATACTGCATTCTGGTTGTCTCCCACTAGTTCAAGTCCTGGCAGACTGTATTCTCAACATAACCACAGTGGTTTTGGAAAGTTGTTACTGTAAGTTGAGGTACTCTGTCTGAGACAGATGGAAAGCCAAATATTTTCTTTGTTACTGTTTTGGTAGTGCCCCATGAGTATCTTGAGTAGTTCTAAACATTATCACAATCAGCATCACATTACTTCCACATGTACTTCTGTTAAAGGTTGACCCATTAAGAACCACCTTATCCCTTCAGTCATTTAATTACATTAAAAATGTTTTCTGCAGATGTGAGCAAATGTACTGCTTCCTCACTCGTGAACTGACATTTGAGTTCAGCCCTTTAAAAGCAAATCATGAGCTCACGATTTCCAAACATACATATACTCATGATACTCACAGCACTGACATGGAAACTGACGATAAAGGCTAAATATTATTAACTACTTTCAACTGAACACACATAGACTGAAAAACAGTTCTAATATGAAGCAAGCAAAAGCTGCTGTTGTTACTCAGTCAGCTTGTACTGTCGATGTAAAAGATGCAATTGCAGGAATGGAGAGGGTTGCACACACACTCACATGGACACATGTGTGTTAAGACAATGCAGGCACATCCTGGCATGAGATGTCAACTTGCGGTAAGTAGAGGGGTTGTTAGTGCTGAACTTAAACTTCTGTTATGTTACAACTGTCTCTACTATGGCTTGTTCTTGGGTTTGTCCACATTCCTGGTCTCTGCATCATAACTTGTATATCTGTGCTTGTGCAACTACGTGAATGACAAGGCCCTGATAGCTACTTCCTCTCCCTTCTTAACCACAAACACAGAGGTTCATTAAAGGTCAGTTGGCCGTGATTGCATTGCAAACAAATCCATCCTGAAACATTTCACAAGCCGTTTCAATGTTCCATTAAGAACAATTAGTGCTTGTGATGATCCATATTACTGTCTGGCTGTTTTACACCCTCAGGATGACAAAGCATTGATATACTGCAGATGTCCTGTGTGTGTATACAAGTATGTCTGTGTACAAGACTGTCTGTTATGCCTGGTTCAGACTACACAAATCTAGCCTGATTTTGAGATGATTTTGTCGAGGCCGACCAATTACCAACATCATGGCTGATCTTGAACAACAATTGGGCATCTATACCCGTGTAGAGTGACATGACCTGATCTGGGACGCCCCACGACACCCTGACGACGAAGACTAGCATGTCAGAATATTTGTCTAGACACACCTAGTGTGACATCTCCCACAACATGTTCCTGAGCGTTTACCAATTCAGAGTGCAGTTAGGTTACCATGACAATGAGGAGGAAGAGGGATGCTGAGGTTGCTGCTGTCAGACGGGACAACAAAAGACAGGAAAAGTTTGCTGAGCTGTGGCAACAGTGCCCCTGCCTATTTGACGGTTCCTCAAGGGAATACCATGACCGAGTCAAAAAGACAAATGTTCATCAGCCTGGTGAGTAGCTGGCTATGCTGTCATTACATTATCCCCGGTTCTTACTGCAGAAATATGCTTATCATTACTGATCCCAGATCAAACCTTAAACTAGCCTGTTTGATGCAGCCAACACAGCCAAGCCTGCTCCTTGTAGAATAAATAACTATGGAAATAAAATGACTATATGTGAAACTCGTTGTACCTGTCATAACCGTTATCCAGATGCCAAAAAACAGATGTATTAATTAATGACCGAATGGACCGAAGTTTACAATGCTTCTTGCCTTTGCTTTTAATGTCATAGCGCATCCACAGATGTTTTTTCTTTTTTCTTTTCTTTTCTTTTCTTTTCTTTTCTTTTCTTTTCTTTTCTTTTCTTTTCTCGATACACAAGACAACCAGGATCACACACAATGCTTCTGTCGATTTGAATGACAGTTGCTTCACTTGCCTCCCCGATGACATCTGATGTGCATGATTGTGGAATAAGACGTGCAACCTGATGCGCACTAATGCACTTTACCGGTCTGTTCAGACAAGTAAGATTTAATGTGACTAGCTAGATAATTTGTTCATCCACACTTCAAACACAACAGCCGAGGGAAGCAAGAAGAAGTTCTGATAGGTGAGTCAGAGAAAAGAAGACTCCTTTGAAGTGATACACAGACTAATACTGTACAGCACATGTTCACTAGATAAGTAGTGTTTTTTTCCTTTTGGTAGCTTTTTCATGCTGTTTTCAGAGTTTTATCATACTTTGGGTTAAACATAAAATCTACCTACAGTTTAAGAAATTGTAATGATATTGCACAGGTGTTTTAATCAAATTCAGCTAAGCCAAGGTGGAAGTGAGGGGGTCTGCACAGTCTGCACACATGTGAATACATGTGCACATACAGCGAAATGAGATTAGCTGCTCCAGCTTTCACATGACCAATGATTGCATTAGGTTGCAGGCACAGGGTGTTTCTTAGCCAGGCCGGGGTCTCAGGTCAGAAAAACACCCTCACGAGACACATATCAAACATGAACACAAGCAGACAGACAGGGTGTTATTGCTGTGTGAAAATGGCGTGCTCTTCTTGTAAGTGGTATGACTAAAACTAGTAGCTGATTCCTAAACTTGATTTAAATGTTTGTGTGTGTTTCTGTGGTATGGAGGTCAGTGAGTTTACAGACTTTTTAGGTTAGCCACGTGCAGTTAGGTTAAGAAAGTGACGTTATGCTCGCTACATCAAGTGACTTTCTAGTTAATAGGAAACAAGGACAACAATTTCACTGCTGTCAGCAACAGTATCGAATGCTTGCTTGTATCAAGAGATGTATTCAACAATTTTAAGGGGTACACCTTAAGGGAATATAAGGATTCTACAGTGTGCGTACCTTTTCTTCATGATTTAACTTCTGTCCTCCATTCATCTGGCACCTAACCTGCATTTTACCATAACCTGCTGTCACAGTCGTTGTAAAGGAACCTACAACTTTAAAATGCCTATGCATGTAATTAAATGTAAAGTTAAAAGTTTCTGAATCACCTGCTTTTACTGGGCAGGTGTGGACAGGTTGCAGTCACAAGAAAGAAAATCAAAAAGCATTTAAAATATAATGATTTTTTTAAGTTTTGCACTGGCAACACTTCCCTTGAACAGTTTTGTCACTAGGTGGCTCTCTAAAGACAACACAAGGTGTGTGTGTGTGTGTGTGTGTGTGTGTGTGTGTGTGTGTGTGTGAGAGAGAGAGAGAGAGAGAGAGAGACAGAGACAGAGAGACAGAGAGAGAGAGAGCAAAAGAACAGGAACAGAAACTTGCCAACATGGACCACACTCAACATGGGCACCACAGAACATTTGGTAGGAATCAATGTAACTTAGGACTCGAGTGTCTACTGAAACCACTGATTCACAGACGATATATCTTAATGTGACCATTGTTGCCATATATCTGGAGGAAATTTAAGCATGCAAATATTTAGCAGTATCCATACATAATTCATCTTTGCATAAAACTCCATTGAGGCTTCTTCACAATGCAACCAAGATGTTTGGTTAAACATAATAGCATAAGCAACAACCTGGATAGTGTGTCTATTCCACAAACAGACTTACCTAGATTATCAGCTGCAGTGCAGCATAAGGAGAAGGATGGTATCGGAACCACATGGGGACAGGGAGAGGAAAAAGATCCAAGTCAACTGAAAGACTGCCAGCACTTAACTAATCCATCAGCTATAGGTGCAGTCTGATGTGTCTGGATGCCTGTTTAAGCATTGTACTCTCAGAAAAGTGTAAAGCCAAAACAATGCACCAATGTTTTTTTTTATTAAGCAATAACATTATCAAGTATTTCCCACCCAGTATCAGAACATACTGATACACATATGCATTTTTGTATGCATTAGTAGTACAAATTCAAGTAGAAAAACAGGCTATGCTTTACAGGAATGCCTCTCTTTAAAGTAATGAGATCTTTAGGAAAGATCATAATACTGCAATCCTGTTGATACTTCAACAGTTCCATTAAGTTAGTTAGATTAAATAAATTAACAGTATGCTGACATGTTGCTGCATCTGTACTGACAGACAGATAAAACATCTGAAAATGGCATTAGGGTTACTGCTTCCTTTCTCAGTGGGACACTGGTCCATCAGTCAGTGAATTCAAAGTTAAAGTAAGTTAAATCTTTTGCATATTACCAGTAGAAAGAACCTCTGAGCTTTTTTTTTTTTTTTTTTAATCTTTTGTACATCGACCAATTCAAACCTGAAACTATCAACATCCCAAACATACTGGAAGCCAATTCATCTAATTCCTTTTTTGTGTATGGTATTTTTGCTCTAGGTTTGTGAATGCGTATGTAGAAAGTGAGCCAAGAGAACTGCAGACGGAAAAAGCTCCTGCCCTCTCAGACAGTGCTCACCAAGTAAGGTAATGTTTGGCCTTACTAGATCTGCACAAGTCTAATCTGTAAGGACAAACTTCTTCTATACACATCACTGCTGTCTAATGAAAACGTCATACATACAATTCGGGCATTTTTCTTCTTTCCTATTTGAAATAAAAGATGGCATTTTCCTTCACAGGTTGTTTGTGCAACTGAACCCTTTTATGATTTCAATAATCTGATTTTTCCTTTAGTCCTGAATGTTGACCTCTTACAAATGGAGGTCTTTAATCCAGTACAATGTAATTCAAACTAAACTGAAATACTACGAAAGACCAGATATATAGTGTTCAAGTAAAACCATCTATAGCACCAGTAGATTCTGTTTTTCTTTTTTCTATCCTGATGTAAACTACTTGACATAGCAGGCAGACCACAGATTGCTAATTTTAGCTGTATTGCCGCCCAAAAAACAGATTACTGCGAAATTCTCGTAGAGGTCAATGAAAACAACATCTTTCTTCGGTCTGACTAGTGCTGGTAGAAACCACTATGCAGCTATGTGATAAGCACTGACTGAAGAAGCCGAGCCTTTCCTTACTTTGCATGAAAGACATGTACTGTATAGCTAGTCTTTAGTGTGAGGGGTGTAACAGACTCAAGTTTCATACGTCCTGATTAAGATGCCAACCAGTAGAGCATAACAAAAGCATTTCAGTTGTTTGTTTTCTGAGAACTAAATCTGAACAAATTCTCTAACAGTCACTTGAGACGGATATCTTTCACTGGCTTAGCAGACAATGCCTCAAATCGTTGAATGTGTGATCCCAATACTTAGCTTGTTTTTG